>JADRCH010000028.1:1435564-1510530 GCA_019843965.1 Rhynchomys soricoides | reverse complement strand
GAGGAAGAGGAGGGGGAGGAAGAAGAGGAGGAAGGGGAGAAGGAAGAGGAAGAAGAGGAGGGGGAGGAAGAAGAGGAGGAAGAAGAGGAGGGAGAGGAGGAAGAGGAAGAAGAGGAGGAGAGGGAGGAGGAAGAGGATAAAGAGGAGGAAGAGGAAGAAGAGGAGGAGGGAGAGGAAGAAGAGGAAGAAGAGGAGAGGGAGGAGGAAAAGGAAGAAGAGGAGGTAGAAAGTAAGTCACACAGCATGCAGGAAAGCCTGGTGAGCGGGCGTGTGGGAGACTTCTCAGCAGAAGCAAGGGGAACAAAATCCCCAGCAGCGTGACGTGCAGAGAGACTCGAAATGAAAAACAAAATTCTATCAGGCTGGGAATTATACAGTTACCAAAAGTACTGTACAAAAACAAGAGCTGGGTCTGGAGAGATGGCTCAGCAGATAAGAGACTGGCTGGCTGCTCTTCCAGAGCACCTGGCTGGGTTCAGTTCCCAGCACCCACATGGTGGTCCACGACTGCCTGTGACTCCTATTCCAGGGGATTCAATTCCTCTCCTGACCTCTGAGGACACCAGGCACACACAGGGTGCATAGTCATGTGCTACGCAAAACACCCATACATATAAAATATAAAGAAATCAATCTCTCCTTTTTTTTAGACTGCCAATTTGTTACTGTTAAAAATAAACATTGAGTTCAAGGCCAGCCTGGTTTTTGGAGCGAGTTCCAGGCCAGCCAGGATTATGTAGAGAGACCCTGCCTTGAAAACAAAACAAAACAAATCCCCAAATAAATAATTTTTTAAGAGAAAGATGAATGAGCCTGAGAAATTCTCAACCGGAACACGCAGCATGGTTGTTACCATCAGTCACTGTGTCACCTCCCAGCCCAGAGGACACCAGTGCTCCGGGAAGTACATGATGTCCAGAGCAGGGTGGAGAAAGGAACCATGCAGCATGGTAGGCAGAATGGAGGTCCCACAAACACAGAAAGAGAAGTACAGCATGGTCCGGCCACCCCACTGAGGAGTGTTAGAACTCAGGCATGCCCCCCAAAAGCCAGCACCCACAGCCTGAAGAGATCAGGCCACGCCTCCCCGCAGCTTCACCCAGGACAGAGTTAAAAGGTGACCAGTGCTATACCTACAAGCAGACCCTAAGCAGTACTTGACTCCCCCATGCTTGTCACATGCATCATGTTGACTAATGTTGACTAAATCTCACCAGCTTCCCCAAACTTATGAAAGTTTCTCTGCTTGGAAGATCGCTCAGGGAATTCTCTCTGAAGGCTCTCCTTTCCTCTGGCTTTCCCTACCATCCCTCTTAGGTGGTATGTTCTCTCTCTCTCTCTCTCTCTCTCTCTCTCTCTCTCTCTCTCTCTCACACACACACACACACACACACACACACACACTTACTCTTTATGAAGCTCCTCTCCAGGCTTTAAAGGGATGACTCTCCTTCCTCTAAGATCTCTATCATGTTCAGATCTCTACATTTTACATTATTTCTGTCTAATGTCCCCCCGCCCCCCTCCTCAGACTCCAGTCATGGTCTCAGCTCTTTCTCCTCTACCATTGTTTCTATATTCTACTGAACATAGGTTGAAAATCCAAAAGGAAAGAGATGGAAGTCAGAGCCCCATTTGTGATGCCGAGAACAAAATTGACCTCCAAGTCCCTCAGTAGGTGAGCAAGCGTGCTACACTACACTTCACAGACACGTGTATATTCACACCCTGGGCCAGGTGTGCTGTTCATACCTCACAGTGGAACACATCCAGCCGCAGAACCTGGGTAGAACCTGGGAGGTCCTTGCTTTTGCCACAAGATGGACGAAGCTACAGGACACTGGGCAGGTGAGCTACGCCAGCCACTTATTCCTAAGAGTAGAAAGGGTACCACCCTATAAGTTTATTGGGCCAATTTGGCATGTAGGGACACATGAGCATATTATCTCAGTAAAAACAGACCCAAGAACTTATCAGACATGCTAGGCCAAGGAAAAGCTTTCACCTGGACCGACAGGCAGGGAGACATCTAACATTGCAGTGGTGATGTCCTCACCAACCTGTCCCCTGACCAACCACTGATTGTGTCAAGGGACTGGAGGACAGAGAACTCCTGACTGTCCTGGGGCTTCAGCTCGGCTCTGTTCATATGGTCTCCTTGAACTGCCCACCCTGTCCATTTCATATTCAACACCAGGACCTGCTGTCCATCTATCCTGCCTGTTTCTCTGGACCTGGTCTTGTACTTAACTCCAACTCTGGAGCCTGACCCAGTGGCCTGCAGTTTTTCCAGCTCAGTAGGATTTTTTACCAGTATGGAGACTCTTGCATCCCTTTGGTTTCTCAGCATTGGCCTCGCAGGTCTCTTTGGAACCCCTTGCCTTGTTAGTAATTAAGCTCGAAGCAAAAGCCTGAACTTTCTTCACCATCAAGGAGAATGGGAACATTAGCCACATTGTTGCCATTGAAGCCACCCCAAACCATGTGAAATGTTATTGAATAAATTCTGACTCTGCAAAGATGTAAGCATGTGCTAGCAGCACTCATAATCCTGGCCCATCCTGGCCCCTGAAGAGCTGGCACAGAATAGGTGCCCAGGCAGGTGAATGGCTGGTGCCAAGCAGATAAGTACACAGCCCTCCCCCTAACATCTAACTTCCTGCCAGGGCTGGGGTGGACACCTGCCAGTGAAGCCCTAACTGGCCTCAGTCAGCTGCACCCGGCCTCAGGGGTCCTGCAGTGTAGCCAGCTCCCACTTGCCATGGCTGGCCCTACCTTGCGTTATTCATCGTCATCTTTGGATGTCTGTCCGTCAAGGCACTGCCCAACCCACCTCCCTCTAGAGCCAATCTAAATGGCCTCGGAGACACTGGTTTCCTCACAGCACACATTCAGTGTGACAGCATCAAATCGTTCCCCTGAAGACTCTGGTTCCAAGTGCTCAGCCCTCCCATTTGTCTCCAGGGACTTCCCAAGGCTACCCCCTTCTCCACCAGTTACAGTGAGGCCTGGCTGTCACTTTCCAGAGGCCACTGGGTCAGGGAAGACTTGTGCCTGCATCCTGGGGTCAGAGGAAGAAGCCTCAGGAGCCACTTCTTGCCTGGATGAAGCAGGTGACTATGGGGACCCTGGGAGCCAAGTCTTCTAGAGGTCAGAGGTCACTGTGGTTGCTGTGGCTACCATTCCTGTACCACCAGCAGGAGCTCCTGACAGAGTCCTCTGCGTCAAGAGACTAGGGATGAGATGGTAACTTAAGGACCTCAGTATAGAGAAGACCACTTTTGAATGTTTCTGTGTTTTTTTATGAATCCTCGAACAAGGTCCTCCTCAGGGTGTAAAATGGGGGAAAAACATGAAACTTCAACAGGAAAGGGAAAGTATCCTGGCGCAGCACTCCCACCAGGCTGGTGCTGAGAGCTGCCTCTTCCTTTCCCGGTATCCAACTATAAATACATGCCTTAGACAAAATTGAAATCATTCTATATTTACAGCCTGTAATCTACTTTACTCCCTCGCTACATTCTCCAGGATATTAAATACTTTTTAGAAAACAATTTGAAATGGCCCTGTGGGGTGACATCATGGGAAGCCCATCATTTCATGCCCCCTCCTCTGAGAGATCCTGTCCTTGAACAAGAATGACAGGTCTTTGGGGCCCTTTGAGGCTGTGCTCCTGCCTTGGGGACTGGTCCCCTGTTGTGGGGAGCAGTGTGGGTCAAGTCAGGACAGCATCAGTAACTCCTGCAGGGCAGGCTGGGTGAGCACTGGCCTGCTTCTCCTGGCTCCTCCAGAGAGAGGGGGACAGGTCACTACCTCCCCAGGCATTTCTCTAAGACAGGCCAGGAAGAGTCCTTTGGCTGAGCCTGGTGAGCCATCCTGGAATGCACAGTGTGGTTGAGGAATTGGGGGAGCATGAAGGGGCTCCCCATTTCCTGTTGTAAGGCTGGAATGGGCTGACATCTATCTCCGAGCTGCGAGGGGATCGATCTTTGCCTGTATCTCCAAATGTACCACTACATCATCTGGTCCACCAAGCTTCTCTTCCCAAGAGGGTAACAGGAGGCTGGGGGTGGGGGGTCGTCAAGAATTTCTGACTCCAGCCCTCTGGGGCTCTGAGAACACAAGCTAGTCTCAAAGTACAGAAGCAGTGGTGTCAGCCTGGAGGCTCTGGGGCATCCTCTAGGTAGTAAAGGAAGACAGAGACTTCCTAAACTCTGGAGCAATACTTGCCCAGGAGGGTGGTAGGCAGGCTATAAAGATCCAGCTTCCTGAGCTCAGGTTCAAGTGCCTGCAGTCAGTATGCTTTGCTACTGCAGCGAGGCCAGTTTGCAAAGATTAGCAAGTTTCTCTCATTGGGAGCCTCACGCTGCCACCATTTGGTGGGGCCCTGGACAAGTTTCTTGTCCTTCCAGACCTTGGTTTCCATTGGTCAGATGTGTGCCTTGGGACACAGGTCCAGCCCTCAATTTTGACATGAGGATGCCTCTTCTAAGGTCTCTTCTTCCTTCTAGAACATTCTCAAATCAGGGACAGCTCTGCCCATAATTGGCTAGTTTGAGTGGCTGCAAATCTCAGCTGGGATCCTGGTGTCTGGGGAAGGGCCGGGCTCTAAAAATAAACCCAGCCTCAGTCAGAGAGCAGCCAGCATAGTCTTTGCTACAGTATCTGACACTTACACAGATGACAGTGGCCCCTCTTGGCTGTGGAGCCTCTCTCTGGGAAGTGGTCTCCTGGGGTGGTGGACTGGTGGCCAGTGGCCTCTAGGAATATCTGACTTGGGGTTTGAACACCCCTACAAGCACCTGCACAGGTGTGCTCCAGCATGAGATGTGCATATCTTGGGAGGGTGGCCTGGCCCTGGAATGCCTGGATTAACTTAGAGAGGCAGCTTCCCTTTCTGCTGGACAGTGACCACCATCTTGTACAGGTAAGGAGTTGGGGATTGCTCCCTAGGGAAGCGGTTGCCTGTGGCCCTGGGATGAAAGGAACTTGGTGGGAGGCAGGGGTGGCTTCCCCTGGTTTTTATGTCTATCTTACTTTAGTTGGGAAGCCAAATACAAAGATCCAGCTCCTGGGGAGGGGGCCAATGTCTGTGCCTGCTTAATGTCCTTTCTGTCTTTCACGACTCCTGGCCACCTCCCAGCATCACGGTCAGTCTGCAGATGTGTTGCTGAGGTGGCAGTGCAGTTTCAGAAGAGATGTTCTACTGAGTGACAAGAAGCCTGGGCCTTTGGGAGGAGAACAGTAGTTCCTCCCTGTTCTCAGGAGTGAGTGGGACAATTTCGTTTGAGGGTCTGCTCTGTTGAGGGGACAGCAACTGATCCCTAAAATGACAGAGGCTGTTCTGGGCCTGAGTCTCTGATTTTCTGACTCTAAAAACTTTCAAGGCTCACCAGGAGGAGCCTGTTTTACTGGGATCTGCACTGGGTGCTAAGCCAGGTCCAAGGGGACTGATATAAAAGCATATGACCCATCATGCATTGGGAGCTCTGAAGGGCTGTCAGCTTGGGCTTTCTGCCTCCCTGGCTTTCTGTGCCTTGTCCCTGGACACACAGCATCTTCCCCCAGTGATGAGGCCATTAGTGCTGATGGGCTCTGTGGGTGCCGGTGCGGGTTTGGGTGCTGTGGGCAGGCCTGAGGGGCCTGGGATGATACTCTGTGGAACACAGAGGGAGAAACGAGCTGTGATTGGTTTTCCTTGTTGTAGAAGGGCTGGCAATTTCTACAGCTGGATCCAGTCAGCCTGGTGGGACAGAAAGAATGGTGCAGGGGCTTTTCAGGAGTGTTTGGCCCAGGCATGTGGCTTTAAGAAGGGGCCTGGGCCTGGGAAGGAGGCATTCCATAAGTGGTCAGCTGAGAAATGGCAGGCAGGCAATGCTGAAACTCAGGCAGGACTGAGTGAGAGCTAGGGCTGAGGTTTGGGCTCAAGTTGGGCTGAGGATAGAGTTGGGCGCATGGCTCCTGCTAGAAGTACCCAAGATGCCCATGCCCCACCTCCCTTGCTTGCCTGCTCACTGTCATACAAGGGTTGGCCCCTGTTCTCTCTTCTCTGGCTGGTTCTGCACATCAGGGGCCCTGCCCTCTGACTGTCCCAGTCCACTTACCCCGACTCCATGCTCCTACACAATGTCCAATCTTTGTATGTGACACATGTGACTAAGACTAGGCGATTATCAACTTAGCTAAAATTCCAGCATGGGCTTGCTCCTGCAGCCAGCATACCTTTGTTCTGTGAACTTGACAAAGCCCTTGGTCCCACTGTGACTCCATCTTCTCATGAATAAAAAATGAAGCAAGGCTCTCATGTCTCATCAAGGACACAGAGGATTAGCAGCAGCTCAGGTACTGTGGGCAGGAGGGAGCGGGCAGCATGGGGTCATGCCCAGAGGGGAAGTGTTCTTTGTACGTTACCCTCAGGGTTGTAGCCAGGGAGGGGCATACCTTCTACCTGGCAGTCTTCTATGTAACCCAGGCTACACTAGAACTCATGATGTAGCTCAGGCTGGCTTTGAACTTGTGGTTGTCCTCTTGCCTTGGATTCTGCAGTGATGGCTCCTGTCTGATGATCAAATCCTGTGCCTCCAGGGTCAGCATTTCTCAGAACATCATAGAGCTACAACAAAGCTTGGTGAACATGAACATTCGCATGCTCACAGCACACATACATGTTGTCTTAGTCAGGGTTTCTATTCCTGCACAAACACCATGACCAAGAAGCAAGTTGGGGAGGAAAGGGTTTATTCAGCTTACTCTTCCACGTTGCTGCTCATCACCAAAGGAAGTCAGGACTGGAACTCAAGCAGGTCAGGGATCAGGAGCTGATGCAGAGGCCATGGAGGGATGTTCCTTACTGGCTTGTTTCTCCTGCCTTGCTCAGCTGGCTTTATTAGAGCCCAAGACTACCAGCCCACAGATGGTGCCACCCACAAGGGGCCCTCCCCCCTTGATCACTAATTGAGAAAATGTCTTACCGCTGGACCTCATGGAGGCATTTCCTCAAGGGTGGCTCCTTTCTCTGTGATTAACTCCAGCTAGTGTCAAGTTGACACAAACCCAGCCAGAACACATGTGCACTCACACGCGGGCTAGTTGGCCAGCAACAATTCTTCCCTGGGCTTCTTCTCTTTGGTTCCAACTTTTACTCCAATCCCCCTTGGTCAGGATGATGCCCTGGAAGCAGCTCCTCCCACTACTGCTGCTTCTGCCTTCAGAGTCCAGTCAGTGCTGTAGATAGAGGCTGGTCCACAGCCTTACACAACTCTATTCCATGGGAGAAGGTTCATGTTGAGGGCAGATCTGGGGCCCAGCTCAGTTCAGAAGCCACTGCCAGGTCATGAGCCACTGGTTCTCTATTCTTGGAACAATGGCTTTACGTCTGCCGTTTGCTTTCCTAGATAATGCATGTTTGTGGTCATGTCCTTTTCTTTGGTACCTCTTAGTCTAACCTGTTCCCTAAGGCTGCTCATATACACCATGGTGCTGGATGGAGTGCTGTGTCCACAGTTACCCATGGAGGCTGAAGAGCCAAAGATACCATAGCATCACAGTGGCCCAGGTCATGGCCAGGCAGGCTTTGTAAAAGACACCTGAAAACCAAAGCCACACTCTAGAGTAGCAGTGACAGCCTGCTTGTCCCTTACGGATTGAGAGGACATTTCACTTGCTGTTCTCACTGAAAAAGAATCTGATTCCACTCACACTCCAATGTGAGCACACCAGATCCAAATGCTGCTGTGCATGCTGTCTTCAAAGAGGCCTTGGATCAGGGCATCACCTGCCTGGCTGGTGGTGCAGAGGGTGAATTCTGCCCAGGGGTGTGCCCATGGACTAGTTCACTACTGTACCATTCTTTAACATTAGCTGCCCACCGGGGAGGAAGGACCCTTCCTTTGGTCCATATGCATCTGTGCTACACCGATCAGCTCTTGAAGCAGCAGGACTGTGTAATAAGCAGCCTTGTGACTCACAGAAACACATCCAGCTTCTTGTCAGTTTCTAACTGTGGTGTGGCTGCTGTGGTCAGGGATACTGGCCTATCAGCCAGTCTGGGGCCTATGCCTCTCTTGGTAATGGCAGAGAGACCAAAGCAAACACCACTAGCCCACTGAAGGCTCACATTCAATCACAGGCCACCCCTCAGGTCATAGTTTCTTTGCTCTCCTGCACACCCTGCAAGGTCAAACAGTAGAGAAAGTGGCCAAGAGCTGTCTCTCTGCAGAGGACCCTGGCCTGACACCCATCTTCATCTTTCTCTCTCTGACTTGTCTACCCGCTCCTGTCTTTGCCACAACTCCTTGAAGGCAGACCCACCCATGCCCTATGGGGAGGAGAGTGGTGGCTGTCATAAATCAGGTGTACTCTGCCAGCATGTCTTCCCAAGAGGGAGGTCCACCCACCTCCTCCACATGCAGCAAACCTTACATTCCCCCTTTGAAAGGTTCTTGACACCCCTGATCTGTCCCATTCACTTTGTCTCCCAGTCTCTCTCTCTCTGCCTGCCAGTCTGTCTGTCCGTCTGTCTCATTCCCACTCTGGAATAGCCTTTAGATCTTTCCCTTCCTCTAATAAACCTCTTGCATCAGATCTATTGGGTAAAGTGCTCTCTTAGCAGCACACCTTGGTCCTGAACCTTCAATGGGACCTTTCTAACACTTTGCCTTATTAAAAGTGTCTTACGCATTGGATGCAGAGGTCAGCAAGTGTGATGGTTAATATCAGCAACTTAACAGGGTCTAGAGTCACCTAGGAGATAGATGAGCCTGGGCATGCCTGTGAAGAAGTTTCTAGATTATGTTAACTAAGGAGGGAAGACCCATCTAAACAGTGGGCAGTGTTGTGGGGTGGGCTGGGGCTCCTGGACTGCTGAGCATCAGTGTTCATCTCTCTCTGGTTCTGACTGTGGATGCAGCGTGACCAGCTGCCTCAGGTACCTGCCACCATGCCTTCACCAGCATGGTGGACCACGTCCTAGAACTGGGACCCAAATAATCATTCCCTTCCTTGGCAATGAGTAAAGTCAAGTTCGGAGTCACCAAGTAAAAACATTCCCACCCGACCCCACCCCACCCCACCCCCAGTACACAATGTCCAAGATGAGCAATGGAGACCAGCAAGCCTCTGAAGACCTTGGAGAAAATAGAAGTCTCTTCCTAGGGAGGTCCCAAAATGGCAGGGTGCCTGGGTCTCAGCAGGCAGAATAGAGGATTAGGGTGAACTGGTATACTCTGGCAGTCTTGCTGCCTCGTGCTGAGCAAGCCCATCTCTCTCCAGCGTGTACCCCACAGAGGGGCCACCCTAGAACCTTGTCAGATGTTGTACCTCTCACCCGGCTTGTTCCCTCCGAACTCCTGTGAGTCCTCTGGCCCCAGCCCTGGATTCAGCGCCAGGACCCTATGATCCCCGTCCTGGAACTGGAACTGCTTACTCTTAAATCATTCATGCCAGAGCAGCCTTGGAGGCAGTGGCTGGGCTCTGGAGAGCTAGCCAGCCGGCTGAGTAAAGAGAGGCCGTGGCTTAAAGGTCACTCCCCAGCACAGCTTCACAGTCATCCACAACATAGGAATCCATGGCTCAGTGTCCTCAATCGGCGAAGGTGTTTAATGCCAGCCTATGCATATGGCTGAGAAAACTGGAGTTATTTTTCCTGGCTAAATACTCCCTGGTCCCCCAAGACCTCAAGGCTTTGGGCAGAGCATAGACACTCTGGACATGAATCTGAGACAACAGCATTTGTGTGAGGTGCCTGCTCCTCACACAAGCCTTCTGGTGAGACCCAGGAGGTAGGAGCCCAGGGTTCTTATGTCCGTTGAGGATGTTTCCTTGGTGTGTATGTATATATATCCCCTTTGAGCCTCTGTTTATCCACATGTGGAATGGACTGATGTTCTCTGCTTGGGACCATCCTCTAAGGGCAGAGAGAGTTAAGAGGCAGAGGCTCTGAGGGTGAAAAATGTTAAGGAACAGGGCCAGTGGGGATGAGGCTGGGTGATGGGGGGAATACAGAGGGTGTCCCATGTGGGCACAGGAGGAGAAGGGACAGGAACTTGGTCACTTCACATCTGCAACAACTGTGTGCTCAGGAAGTAAGGGGCTCCAGAGTCAAGCCAGGTACAGCCCCAGACTTCCACTTGTTACCATGAGAGCTTAGTGGCCACTCTTCCTCTTAGAGCCCTCACTGAAGCAGTGCCCAGTACCTCCCCCCACCCTGCTCAAAGTGAACTTGCAGAACAGGAGTTGTGGATCAGCTGGGAGTGTGTTTACCTGGTATGCATGAAACCCTGGGCTCGATCCCAGTGCTCTGGAGGTAGACACAGGAGAAGTTCAAGGTCATCCTCAGCTACAAAGCAAATCTAAGGCTAGCCTGGGCTACATGAAATCTTGTCTCAACACCAAGTGTTTTCTTTGGCACTCAGAAAACCTTCCCTAGTCCTAGGCAACAAAGCCCTCTCACAGCTGCTGTGGGAAGCCAGTCTCAGGGCCTTGGTTGGGTGGACAGACCTTGACTTTGGGTCCAATGGACTTCAGTGTGAGGAGACTGAGAGTCCCTTTGATGGGTTTTCAAACATCGTCTCTTCTAAGTGAATGTCCTGCTTGTGGGATGGTGTAGGGCCAGCTTCTCCATGTGGGTGTCACTCATTGCACTCTTGGTTAGAGGCAGAGTATGGAAACTCCTGGCTGAGCCTATCTCCTCCAGGAAACGAATCTGACTCTGGGGCAACAGACAATTGGAGAGGACAAAGAGCTCAGGGCCTTTCTTGCTGGGTCTCCTTCCTCCCTTTTCAGCCTTCTCTGGGCCCTGCCCTGGACACACCACACCCCCCTGAACTATGTCAAGGGGACAGGATACATGACAGGAGCCAACGCCTGACTTGTGTGGGCAGATGGGTCACCTGGGGTCCTCTTGATGTACCTCTGAGTTTCCGGAGCCGGTGGCAGATGGCCCCTGTATGGGTTGCCTGCCTCTCCTCTCCTCCACCTGCCTCTCTTCGCTGCTGACCCCTCTTCCTCTTCACCTTCTCTCTTCCCAACTGGCCTCTTCAGCAATTCAAATGCAGGGCATGTTTTCCCTTCTTGATTTGAAACGTGGATGAGTGGGGCATCTTCTCTTCTCCTGCCTCACAAATATGAGATAAAAGCCACTCGCCTGAGCTAATTGAGTCCTCCAGCCTCCCTGAGAGGCCTCTGGCCTTCTGTCATTCATGCAATTCCTCCCCAGTCATTCAGAGGTACTTAATGCTGGGAACCCGCCCTGTTGGGTCCAAAGGGCCTGCCTGGGCCTCTCCTTGTCATGGGGGATGGCAGTGCTTGTGAGGATGGAGAGGGACACACAATGCTTAGCCTCAGTACCCTTTCCAGAGTCTCGTAGCTTAGCCTCTGTAGCACAGACCTCCCCTCTCCTCTGTCCTGTGGAGCCCTGCCCTGGTACACTGGAGCAGAATGATTGGCAGGGTCTCAGACACAGGTGACTCTGTCCAGTGTGGGGATCCTACTGGCTAACCTCTTTCCTAGCTGCCTCTTTATAAATGTTCCATCAGTTCTTTCCCCTGATGAGGACCAAGGTGGAAAGGACCTTGCTGGCCACTTAGCTAGTAGAAGTAGCTAAAGAGACCCAGCATGTGTTGTACAGACCCAGAAAAAGCAACCCATACCCAGATACTACAAAGACTGTCTTCTCTCCCTCTACTATTCCTTGGTCCCTGTTAGTCTCCTTGTTCCAAGGACACCTGTCTTTCTGGTAAATAGTTAAGTCTCCATTCAGCTGTTGCCGGAGGGCAGGAGCAGGGGCTGATTGGGTCTGGAGCATGGAACCTGGTGAGGGAGTAGCCTGAGCTCCCATGAACCCCAGCAGCACAAAGCCCACGGCACAGGAGCCCTGACCATGCAACTGTCTCCTAGGCAGGGATCTGTCCATGCACAGGCCCTGGATGCAGCTGGTCCCTGCATCTCTGAGCTACAGGATTTGAGGATGAACTGTGGGTAACAGGACTGAACCAAGAGAGAGGGGAGAGCTGGGTCCATCCTGGAGCCTTCTTCACTGTGGCTCTTCTCTGTGGCAGTTGGTAGTCAGTGAAGCAGAGAAAAAGCTGGAAACCCATGGAGGAGGACTGAGGTGCTATGCAAATGATATGCAAAAGAGCCTGAGATATGCAAGAGGACCTGAGATAGCTGCTAGCAGTGGATAGCATGTATGTATGCATGCGTGCATGTATGCATGCATGTATGTGTATGCATGCATCTATCTCTATCTGGGAAGTACATGAGGGGTTCTGGGTAGGGAGGAACTTGGGCTCTTCTCTCTGGTCCTTTGAGAACATGAACCCAAGGACAGAATCTTCTGTGGCTCACTCCTGGTCATTTGCCATTTCCTTGACTGGGGCCCAGTGCAGAATGTGGACATGGGGCTGGTGATTCCCTGGGGTTAGGTTACATAGCAAGGATTCAGAAATTCCTACACCCAGAGATTATTAACCTGCACTGTGCCCTGTCACTTTAGAGTCAGGACCCAATCCCCCTTGACCTGGGCAACTTACCTCCAAGTCAAGCCTCCAGTGCCTCAACTGGTAGCCCCAAGTTGTAAATCCCTTTGCCACCTCTGTGCCAGAGTCCCATTCAGTCATTCTGCAGCAAGCCCCCGGCACTGTGTAGTCCTGCCACCAAGCCTGCTCAGGTGTCTTCAGATGGTGGCTCCCTGATTTCTGATCTCCTCGAGATCAGTCACTTAGAGGAAGGAGCTGCTCCACTCACCTGCCAATTAGTCCCATAGATGTGCAGAGAGAACACCACACACAATAAAAAGCCCTCAGCTTTGATTCTGCTTCCTTTGGGACCCCAGCACCTCCAATCAGCTCGTGCACACTCAGTCTCTCCCCTGGCAGTCTATGTCCACGTATTGTGAGCCTTACTGATCTGCATCCTGGAAATGGGACTTAGAACCCATGCACTCCAAGAGAGAGCTCAGGACAATGCAAACTGGATCTGGTATTGGACACCACACACTCTTGATGAGAGTTTAAACATGAAACCAAGAGGAGCTTGATGTCAGGGGTCATTCTGGGACACTTTCCCATAATCAACGGTGCATCCTGAACACTGGAGACTCTCAAGATACTACCTTCCACTTTGACCTGACCTTGCAAAAATTATATCTAGACTCATTTTCATAGTGTACACAGACACCACAAGCCACCATGGGAGGTTGTACGCTACTGATAGAGTCAGATACCTCTGTGCTTCTGCAAGGCTGCTCCGATACCTGGAATGCCTTTCCATGTCTGTTGAACCCTGACCCTGCCTTCCATCAGTCCTCCTGTGTGACTCCAATGTCTTGCTCAAGTTCTAGGTCCAGGGCTCTGCTCTCTCCTCAGACTCCTTCAGGGTGAGGCCTGGGTCTTGTTCCTTCATGTGTCTTTAGAGCTAGCATGGGGTCTGGAGACAGGAGCTGGACATCTGAGAAGCAGAGACAGCATGAGAAAGAGCTGTGACATCATATAAGTGGGGACAAGGAGAGCTCCCACCCAGGGAGCCAGGAACACTTAAACTGAGATCTGGGGGATTGGTCAGAAAGCAGGACCGATTGCTGCCTCCTACCTCCGTGCTATGGGGTCTCCACAGCCCCAAGGCTTCTGCTGCTGTTTTGATTTATGATTCTGCTGCTGTATTTACAATTTGAACTAAATTTTGTTTGTTGAAGAGTCCTGGACCCTGCTAGTGCCACTGCCACAGCTTTGTTACTGGGCTGGGCTTCTATCTCTGCCCTTGTCACCTGCCTGCAGGTGGAGACTGCAAGAGGTGGCCTTAGCCCTTGGTGGAAGCAGCAGGGGCTGCCCATGGAAAGCCAGTAGCCTAGCTATCTGGGTTTGTCCTACATCTGCACGTGCCCTGACTCTGGGTGAGCTAATGTGCTCCTCTGAGCCTGGTTATCAGCTTCGTTATTCACACAGTGGGCACAACTGTGTCCATTTCAAAGAGTCAGGAAGTTGCCTGTGTCCTATGTTTGGTGTGGGCATGACACAGAAGGCATCTGCCCACAGTGACTGTCAGACACAGCCATGAGTTACACAGGGTGGCAGACTTGTCACCAAACAACCCCAAATTCAAGGATGCTTTCCAACCCCAGGCCAGGGCCTTCTCCTGCCTTATCTCCCGACTTGCCCCATGTGGCAATCAGTCCCCCACATCCTCACAGCTCTGAACCCCACGGCTCCCACCTCCCCAAGATTCACCAATCAGCAGTTCAGCACCCTTTACATTCCTGGCTTCCTGGATGGATTATCGCTTCCCATCTGCTTCAAGGTCACAGCTGTGTGTCTCAAGGTCGCACTGCTAACTGAGTCTTCTCCTCTCATGGAGTTATAGCCATAGTGACTTGATTCTTCTGGAAGGGGGCCCTGGCTACATCTTCCTAGCTTCTCAACTCCCCTCCTTTTTAATTAAAAAAAAAAAAAAAAGTTACACAGGAGCCGAACGAATTACACATGCAAATCTCACAGAGAGTAGAAAACAGTGTGCTAGCCTCCCCCACCTGCTCCCATCCTCCACCCAGGCTTCCTCCCCTCAGCTGAAGGCTGTTCTCAGTTTGGGCTTTGAATCCTGTCTGTCCTTTTTGTACCTGTAACAGCACACACTCCTACACATCTTACTAGCTCAGCAGCACACCTGGGTCCCCTGCTCTGTGGTGTGGCTTTCTCCATGGCCCGATCCTCCTCTATCTCCGACCCTCCCCCTTCTCTTTGTGGTGATTTTTTTCCCTTACAGAGTCTAATTGGCTCCATGATTTCAAACCTAGGCCACTTAAGCCTGTCTGATTCTGTCTCCCCTGGTTCTGCCATCCTCCTGTCCCAGTGTCCTCCATCAGACAACAGCTGGTGACATCAGGGCTGTCCCCTGCTTCAAATTTCCCAGCATCCTTCAACAACTCCTCTGGTCAAGGCTGGACTTCATCTGTCCAGGGTCCAGTGTCAGTTGATCTGAGCGTGAGATATCTGCTATATTCACTCTACTCTGACACCTCCCCTCTCCAAGCCTCTGCTTACCTTGTGTCTGGCCCACCAAGCAGCAATGCTCCTGCCTCAGCTCCTCCAGTCTCCCCAGGCTGCTACCAGCCTGTCCTAGTTTGCCTTCTGTTGCTGTGATAAACACCATGACCAAAATCAACTTGGGAGCAGCTTAAGGTCTGTCATGGAGGAAAGCTAGGGCAGGCCCTCAATGCAGAAACCTGGAAGCAGGAACTGAAGCAGAGACTATGTAGGAAGACTAGCTTGCTCTGAAGCTCACAGACCAGGGCTGGGTACCAGGAGGGACTCCAAGTATCATACAGCATTCACATTTTAAAACCACTCAATGTACAGGGATCATGGACATGAGGTCGGTGTCATCATGTGGCACCAGTCAGCACCTAGGACTCGTGTGTGGTCCCCTTAGGTGGATAACACAGGGGATGCCTGTCACTTGCTCTTGCCTTTCTTTCTGTGTCCTGTTTTCCCTTGAGGGGACCATCTCTACCTATCCCGCTTCCCTGCAAATCAGCCGGTTGGCGTACTTTTGGGGGGCTGCTTTATTGGGGCTCTATTATCTACCACTCTTCTAACCCTTATTCCACACCAATCCCTTCTGACCCCCAACATTGGATAGGAGAAAAAGAGGTTAGAGGGGAAAGGGGGCATGGACTACTTCCTGCTGATTAGGAGCATCAAGTTTCTTGGGGCAAGTCCAATCTTCATCGCCAGAATATCTCCAACCAGCAATCCAGCAATCCAGCAAACCAGCAATCCAGTAATCCAGCAATCCAGCAATCCAGCAATCCAGCAATCCAGCAATCCAGCAATCCAGCAATCCAACAATAGCAAACCCAGCAGCAGCAGCAGCGGCAGCGGTCACCAGGATCCACAGCAGAGAGAACAGCCACCACAGGCCCTCTTGGGGTGCTCACATTTATATCCTCTCAAGAGTCCTCAACACCAAACAAAAACTATCTGCAACTGACAAAAATCACAGCCCTCCTAGAGCATGAGACAATCACAGTCAGTGGCTGTGAACAACCTGAAGCAGCCCAGTATCCCACACCTGGGATTAAAGCAAAAGCGTAGTCACATAACATAACTAGGCTTTTAAAGAAACCAAAACTCTCACTGCATCAGCCCAGAGGAAGATGAAAAATGATCCAGTGTCTGAGTTTTGGTTTCCATTGCTGTGAAGAGACAACATGACCAAGGCAGCTCTTATAAAGGATAGCATTTCATTGGGGCTGGCTTACAGTCTCAGAGGTTCAGTCCATTACCATCATGGCAGGAAGCATGGCAGCATCCAGGCAGGCATGGTGCAAGAGGAGCTGAGAGTTCTACATCTTCATCTGAAGGTAACCAGGGGAGGATTGGCATCCCAAGCAGCTAGGAGGAGGGTCTCAAAGCCCACGCCCACAGTGACATACTTACTCTAACAAGGCCACACCTACTCCAACAAGGCTATACCTCCTAATATGCTACTCCTTGTGGGCCAAGCATATTCAAACCACCACACCCAGGGTTTCCAGACAGTACAACTGAGCACCAACATGCTGTGTGACCTTTAGGAAGCCACATGACCTCTCTGAAACCACAACTCTAGCATACCACTGAACACAATATTCTTTCTACCAGGAGCGGTGGTGAGGGTCCAAAAGGTGAGATTAGTCCAGATCCTAAGAAACAGAGGCAGCTCATTTGTGGCCAAATTGGTATTCATCCACTGCCATCAGAGCCTGGAAGAAAGCATCTGGCTATTGTGCTAGTCTCTGCCTTTGGCTGTGGGCTCGGAGCTCAGCCCATCAGCATTCAGAAGTAATCATCTGGTGTGATTAATGTTCCTTCAGCCCTCAGGAGAGACTGTGGGCTGTGGTCATTGTAATCAGACTTGTGACAACCAATGGCATTAATAAAAATCATTAGTTCTCAGCACCTAATCCTGCGAAGAGATGAACTGACAGGCTGTTTGAATTCTGTCGCTCGGTGTTCTGTTTTTAATCAAGAACAGTTTTAGACAACTTGTCGGGGAGATGCAGCAGGCAACTCAGGAAGGAGCTGGGCCTGCTTGGACCTCCTGCTCTGATGGAGCCCAGGGACTACCCCTTCCCCGAATCCTTCCTTACAACAGGGCTGCCCAGGCACTTCTAGTAACAGTACTTGCAGACTTCTGGGGGAAGCAGATGCCAGTTTCTCAAGACATAAAGCTGCCTGGGCCCCTCTCCCTGGAGTCTTTCCCTTATCTCCCAGCTAACCACACCTTCCCTTACCTGTCTCCTCTGTCTCCGTCTCTGCAACTCTTTGCTCTGCCTCCCTTTTCCCTGTCCAATCTCAGGCTTCTTGTATAAATAATTACATTAATTGGACAGGGAACATCTTGCTACATCTCCCCATCATCACCATCCAGGCCTGAGCACCCCTCAAGAGAGACCCCTTACTCACAACACCTGCAGCCCAGAGCCAGGACTATGGTGGGTGCTTATTGCATTGCCCGGGACAGGAGGCACACAGGTGCCAGTACATCCCTGCCCTCCACAAATGCCTGGTGACAATAGATACACGACCCCAGGAGATGCCACATGAGGTTAAAGTGGGAGGAAAAAGAAGTGGGGATCGGCTAATATGCCTTGGCTGTGCAGAGTTCTGCGTTCGGCCCACCTCCCTGGATCTTCTCTGCTCAGACAGCCCAAAGCATCCCGTGGCCATCAGAGCAGTCTCTCTGTAGCTACCCACTGGTGTCAGGACCACCTGTCTTCAGCAGCACTCAAGCAGGAGGCAGAGGAGAGCTTCATGGTCTCTGCCTTCCTTTCAGCTCCTTCCTTAGAGCTCCTAAGCCTCTGAAACCACCTACCATAGGGATTAGGATGAGCCTGGCAAAATGAGCCCGGCATGTCTTCACTATCTGCCTGGGGCTCTGCCAGCCTCTCCAATGGCTCCTTGGCTCTTTACCCTGAGGGTACGTGTACCTTAGGGTCTGCCACTGCCAGTGAGGCCCACCCCAAGCTCCATGGCAGTGTCTTTCTGGAGGGATTTGATGGTGGATTGTTTTCCTTTTGCTGTGTTTCAAACAACTACAAACACAGGGGGGTAGACAGCACTTCCTGCTGGAATATGGCTCAGAGATAGAACACTTGCCTAACATGTGGGAAGCTCCAGAGTCCATCACCTGTGCTGCCCCAAACAAACAACAAACAAACAGACGCAGCCCTGATCTACTTTCTCCTGCCTGTCTATGGAGAATCCTGGTCACCTTCCCTGGCTGAAATCAAAGGATGAGCAGATGTGCTCCTCTGTGAAGTTTCTGGAAACTGGAGGGTTTGGGGGTTATTTGATCCTGAAGGTGGAGGACTGGGTCCCTCTTGCCCTTGCCGGATGAAGGCAGAGAGCTGTTCTCAGCTTCCAGAAGGAGCCTGTGCTCCCCAGCCTCCTCCACACTGTCCTGGCCAGTGCTGGAGATCAGGTCTGCCCATCTCCCCACCTCACCTTCCTTCCTGGTTCCTTCTCTAGGGACCATAGTTAACTCAGCCTCGTTCTCCCACCAACGCCCAGTTTTCCCACCAAGAAGTTCCTCCTGAAGTCCAATTGGAAAGTCCCTCTGTCACAAAGAGGGAAGTCACAGGTCCCCCAGGCCATGTTATGGTGACATGCATTCTGAGGACTGGATGGGTCCCTGCTGACCAGGGTCTTACATCCTAGTGGGGAAAAGAAAAAGAACATGGTGACCTCTGGTAGGTGGCCCCCCTTTGCTGTGGGAGGGTACACATTCATGGCTTCCTGGGATCCAAGTACAGATACCGCTGAAAGCCTGTTTACAGTGTGCACAGGTAGTAAAGCTCATTAATAGTTACTGCCCGTGAAGTTGTCCCTCAGAGTCTGGGAGCTGACCATCCTCATCTGTACTATGAGAAGCTGCTGAATTCACTCACGGCAGGGATCAGCACTTTACAGTATATAAGACAGATCTGCACACACTGCCTCTGAGTTAGACCTGATCTTTAGAGTCACAGTCATCTGGCCTTAGCAGAGGAGCTACAGGAGCCCAGCACGAGGACCTTCTCATATTCCTGTCTCCCCGCTCCCCACACCTCTAGCCAGGACCAAGCCACTGGGAAGCCTAGCTCTTCTTCAAGCTTTCCAGGTCCAGAAGGTTCTGGAAGGCACCCCTAGTCTCTCTTCAGGGCAGATTGTTCTCATCCTTCTGCCCACGGCCCACCTAAGAGCATTTGAGCCCAGGATCTCAAAAGAACCTGGAGGCTTTTCGTTCTTGGCCCCACAGACAGGCAGCCTGGAGCCAGGGGAAATCAAGGCTTGTAAACACTGGAAACAAGGGCAATTAGGGAGAAGCTCTCTGCTTCCCCCCATTAATTCCAGGCAAGTGCACTTCATCTCTCTCTAGGGCCCGTGAGCTCCTCTCTCCATTAGCCTAGCACAATGAGCCATGGCCCCAGGGACTCAGCCCTGTGGGCAGTGGGAGCTGGAGGAAGGGTCTGAGTGGAAGGAGACAGGGCTGAGCTGGGTGAGTTCACATTGTACCCCTACTGTGTGATCCTGAACAAGCTCTGACAGCCCCCTCTGGTTCAGTCTTCTGCATTCATTGTTGCTCTCGGAGTAAAGTGCCCATGTCTGGGGCCAGCAGGGTGTGTGTGTGTATGTGTGTGTGTGTGTGTGTGTGTGTGTGTGTGTACATGAACTCTGTAAGCCAGCACAGGAGGAGGGGGTAGGAGAAGAGCTAGTCTGAGTAAAAGATGGAGGTACAAGAATGCGGGCAGAATCAAGGTAGGAAAGAAAGAGAGAGGGCTGAGGCCTGTGAGCCCACAGCAAAGGGACAAAGGGAGGGAAGGCTTGGCCAGACTCAGGGCTATGTCAGAAGCTTCTGGAATCCCTGGGAAACCTTCTGTGACGGTTCCTCACCTGGGCCCGGCCTTATTAAAGGCTGGTCCATTCGAAACCAATCACCCCCATCCCTCCTGTGTGCTCCATACTGCCAGGCTGCTCTCTAGGTAACCAGAGAGGGCTTCCTGGAGGCAAAGACTGACTGAGACTGCACAGCAGCCAGACCTGCAATGGAAAAGTCTTGGCAGAGACACAACTAATGCATGAGAAAGGTGGTGGCAGAGAGGCAAAGGAGGCCTGTCACCATGCTGTTCACTGCACTGTCACCTCACCCATTTCCTGGGCAGTTCCTCTCTTTCTACCATGACACAAACTAGAGTATGGAAGTCCAGAGAGGCTAAATGGCCATTAGTAGTTGGCAGAACTGGCATCTGGCAGAGGAGACCTGGCTACAGCAGTGTCCCAGCCAGGCAGTCAGGCAAGGGAAAGACAGTGTCAGAGCTGAACTGTCCCTGGCTGCTTGGGTGGGGGGTGGGAGGGTGGGAGGGGAGGGGAGCTAGCTGGCTGAATTGCTATGTAAGGTCCAAAAGCATAATGCCCTTGTGAGTGTGGCCCAGGCTGTGTGCTCCTAGGGGCCTGGCTCAATTAGTCCCCATGGCACAACCCACACCTGAACCAGGTGGGTGGAGGCCAAGGGCCTCCTGAGAGCTGGCAGAGACCGTAGCCCATGTGGAAGCCCAGGCAATGAGGTGATTATGTCCTGAGCTTTGCTTTAAAATCCTTAATGGATTTTTTCCACTCCATAAAGCCGCCCTGTGGTCTAGCAACGCTAATTGAGATCTGGGATCAAGACGAATGCTCTGAGGGCCCAGCTGAGCTGCCTTCCCCCACCCAGCACTTTAACATCTCCAGGAGTCTGGAGGTTGAATTGCCATCTATCTAGAGCCTACAAGCACAGGATGGTGGTCCCAGCCAGCCTCCCCGCACACCGGCAGGCTGCCTTAGCTTCGCAAAGGAGGTGTGCTCTGAATTCCTGGCAACCCCATAAACTGGGAGTTGTCACTGATTAAGTACCATCCCTTGGGTAAGTACAAAATCAGAGGCACCTCTGGCCCAGGAGCCTCTCCCACACACCCAGCCTGTGCTTGTACTCCCTAATTAATGGACGGCTCAGTCCCAATCTCTGCTGTCCTGGTGACCTTATGGGGTGGGGAAGGGATTAGACCGGGTTGGGCCTCTCCCATCTCTGCCTCTGTTGCATCCTTTGCTCCACATCTGGTCCCAGAGGCTTTGATGGTGTGGGCCACACATTTCTTACAGTTCCAGTCTCCTGTGGACTCCTTCTTCCTGGGTCCTTCTCACCATGTCCACAGAGGGTAATGATAAGGGCACCAGGGGACCCCTGGTAAGATGACTCCTTGCTGTGGAGTCAGAAACCTGGCACCCCTGGCTAGTCCTTTGCACCCTTTCTTGGAATAAACCCTACAGTGACAACACCAATGAGAGCAGCAATAAATACACTTGCAGGAGCTGCAGGTACTGGGGCTGTTCTAGGTAAATTCATGGCTCTGCTTTCCTGCGCTTGGGGAACAGGTGAAGGGCTTGTCTTGGTGATCAGGGTGTGACTGACCACCCAGCTGTGGCTTACTGACCACACCAGTTGTGAGCTCAGTTGCACAGCAAGGGGCCCATTCTTACCTTGCTTACCAGCTCTGGGGCTGCTGCCGCCGCCGCCGCCGCCGCCTCAGCCTCCTCCTCCTCCTCCTCCTCCTCCTCCTCCTCCTCCTCCTCCTCCTCTTCCTCTTCCTCCTCCTCTTCTTCCTCTTCTTCTTCCTCCTCCTCTTCTTCCTTCTCCTCCTCTTCCTCCTCCTCCTCTTCTTCCTCTTCCTCCTCCTCCTCTTCTTCCTTCTCCTCCTCTTCCTCCTCCTCCACCTTCACCTCTTCCTCCTCCTTTCTTCTTGTTCTTCTTCCTCCCCTTTCCCTTCCTATTCCTCCCTCCCCATCTTTTTTCTTTTCTTCCTCTTTCTCCTCTTCTTCTTCTCCCTCCCCCTCTTCTTGTTCTTCCTCCTCCCCTTTCCCTTCCCACCCCCATCTTCTTTTTCTTTTCTTCCTCTTCCTCTTCCTCTTCCTCTTCTTCTTCACAGCTTCTCACAGCTCACATTCCTCCTAGACCTAGGAGGTGTAGACAGGAGCCACCTGGCTATGTGCCACCCAGCTACAGGGGCCACAGGAGCCCACAACATTGCCATAGGAAAACAGTGCAGACACACTGTACCTACCTCTCAAGAGGGACCCATCTCTAAGGAAGGATGCCGGCCTATCTGTGTGGCTGTTCCCTGATCACTCCTGACACTCCTCTCTGGTCTGGGCCTAGACTATTGAATTAGATCAGTGAAAATCCCTATCTTGGGTGACTTGAGGTGAGTGATTTTCACTCTCTGAGCTCAGTTTACTTATCTATGAAATGAGATAAGGAGAGGTCCTACAGATGACTCAAATGCTCATGCATGAGTTTATAAAGTGTGTTCTGGTGCCCCAAATAGCAGATGTCCTCGTCACCTTCCTTTACCTGCCCTTATTGGCTGCTGTCTCTGCACCCCTAAGTGCCTACTTTGCCTGGTCCTCCATGTTCAAAGCTGTGCATGCTGGACTTACTAGAAAGTCTCAGATCCAGCATGTGACATCCAACTCTGCTGTTTTGAATGTGACAGGTTACTTTGCTTCTCTGCAACTTTTAGGAGTTTATAGATGCATACTCCAAAGCCTGCTGGCACAGAGAGAGTGTCGCATGCATAGGTCACCATGGGTGGGATGGGGATCGTCACACGGCCCAGTCTTCTCCCAGGTCTGGGGGGGTCTCTGTTATGATGAAACTTTGCTTCCTTTTCTTGGTAACGTTCTAATGCTTCTGGTTGGATCACATACAGCTTTCTTCCTCCTCTTCCTCCTCCTCCTCCTCCTCTTCCTCCTCCTCCTCTTCCTCCTCCTCCTCCTCGTTCCCTTCTTCTTCTTCTTCTTCTTCTTCTTCTTCTTCTTCTTCTTCTTCTTCTTCTTCTTCTTCTTCTCCATCTTCTTCTTCTTCTTTTTTGAGACAGGGTTTCTCTGTGTAGCCCTGGCTGTCCTGGAACTCATTCTGTAGACCAGGCTGGCCTCAAACTCAGAAATCTGCCTGCCTCTACCTCCCAAGTACTGGGAATAAAGGTATGCACCACCACTGCCCGTCTCACATAGCTTTCTTTAAATGCATTCTTGGGTGCTCTGTGTTTCTGATGCTATTGTATGAAATTTAAATTTTAAAATTTTGTCTACTAGTAAGAGGGAAAGAGAGGGAAGAAGGAAAAGGGGAGGGAGGGAAAGGGAGAAAGAGGGGGTAACTCTGTTTCTGGGGATTCACACCATGAAAGGAAGGGGTCCATAGTGAATGTATGTCCCTCTATCCCTTTGAGATAAAGGAAGGGGTCCATAGTGAACGTATGTCCCTCTATTCCATTGAGATAAAGGTTTATATCAAGTGCCCAACCCAGCTCAGCAGAGCTCCTAGCTTCCTCTTTGAGTTTCCTACACATCCTCTCAACCATTCCATGTGTCCATGATGTGTGTCCTTGTCTGGCTCCTTGCCTGCTGGAGGGGGCTTGGTTTAACCTCCCCCCAAATGCTCCAATCAATGAGCCAGACTCAGTCACCATAAGGGAATGAAGTGCTTAAAGAGACAAGGATTTGATGGCCTGAGCTGTGGTGAGACCCAGAGTTCCCGGAAACCCCTGCTCTGCACCCTACCCAGGCTTGAGTTGGCACAGTAAAGCTGGATGATCCCCAGATCCCATACCATCTGTCCCCTAGGCAGCTGGCATGCCTGGACCCAGCTCTAACTGGGCCACTGAGTCCCAAGCCTATTCTTCTGCTACCCCCTTGGTTCCAGGCTGCCCCCAGCATCCAAGCACTCTGGGCCAAGTCTCCTCCCACTTTCAGGTTGGAGAGACTGAGGGGAGCCTGTGTTCCCAGCAGCCCATGAAAGCTGAAAGGCAGCCATCACTATCTGTGACTATTTGGGGGACTGCAGCCACCTGTGGAGTGGGCCCCAGAAGAACAGATGTGAAAGGACACAGAGGCAGAAGTGGCACAGGGTCCACATGGCTGGAGGGAGCAGGGCATACGAGGCCACCCACTGAAGACTGCTTCAGGACCCACTCACGGGTATCGTATGGAGACTTTCTGAGGATCTGTGATGGGGTCATAGGTGAGACCCAAAGAATGGCTATCTGGGGCTATGTGGGCTGAGACATAAGGTTAGATCCAGGATGGTTGATTCATCTAAAGTTCCAGGAGATTCTTGTTCCACAGCCAAGCTCCTACCTACTTCCTAACCACCTCCAGGTCTTGATGATGGGCCTGTTCATCCCTCAGAGCTTGAATGTTGTCTTCTCTGGGAAAACTTGCTTGGTCCCCATCACCTCTCCATCACATCCTATCTGTATCCCATCTCCATCATCTCCATCATCCCATCTCCATCATCTCCGTCATCTCCATCATCCTATCTCCATCATCCAATCTCTATCATCCCATTGCCATCATCTCCATCATCCCCATTTCCACCATCCCATCTCTATCATCCCCATCATCCCATCTCCATCATCCCCATCATCCCATCTCCATCATCCCCATCATCCCATCTCCATCATCTCCATCATCCCATCCCCATCATCCCATCTCCATCATCTCTATCATCCCATCTCCATCATCTCTATCATCCCATCTCCATCATCTCCATCATCCCCATCATCCCATCTCCATCATCCCCATCATCCCCATCATCCCATCTCCACCATCTCCATCATCTCATCTCCATCATCCCATCTCCATCATCCCCATCCCATCTCCATCATCCTCATCCCATCTCATGCCACCCATCCTCATCCCACCCCCATCCCATCCTATCCCATCTTTGTTCTGTCTCCATGGCATCCCTAATCCTCACACTGGTCATGCTCAGAACTTCTGTTCCTAAAGGGTATGGAAGGAGGAGGCAAGGCTAGAAGCAACAGGGGAAGAGGGCAGCTATCATCAGGGACTGGATCCATCCAACAACAGCCAGGATGCACACCCTGGGTGGGTCCCCTCAGTCCCCCTCTGGTGGTGGCAGCAATGGTAAACTCTCTGGGGGCTGCATAGTACACAAAATAGGTCACATACAGACCTCTGTATCTATAATGGGTAGACAAAGACCAGGTAAGAGAAGCATCAAGGGATGCTTACAGACAAAACCAATTTTTTTAGCCTTTAAAAAAGTTGTATCTTTATCTATCTCTTTTTTTAAAAAGTTTATTTTATTTTATGTGTAAGTGTCTGTCTGCATGCATACCTATGTGCCCTGTGTATACTTGTTGCTACAGAGGGTCTAAGAAGATATCAGATCCCTTGGAACTGGAGTTACAGATGGTTGTGGGCCACCATGTGGGTGTAGGAATTGAACCTCTGCAAAGCAGTCAGTGATTTAAACCACTGATTCATCTCTCCAGCCCCAACACACTTAGGAAGTGTTGGGTGGCAATCCTAACTCCCAGTCAGGAAAGGGACAGGAACCATGTAGTGGCTCCTGGTGGACTAGGCCCTAGGCAGATCTGGCTATCAGGCCCCTGAATGCCTTTTAGGCACTGCCCACTGATGGTGTTGTCTCCTTCAGCAGCCCACAGCTCCTGTTTCTTTGCCTCCAAGCAAAGCTCTGGTGAGCCTCAGATTGGCTAAGCTGGTCACGTGATCACCATTTCTTAAGACATTCCTAGTAGAAAAGGCGTAAGATTGTGGGTTCCCTGAGGAGGATGGGAGCTCACGTGTTGTGGCCATGGTCATCTGGCAGACAACTGGAGTCCTCCAGGTGGAGGTCTCTTGTCAGAGTAATGCAGGCATTCCTGTGGGTTGGCACCTGTAGTCATTGTCTAGAGCTGTGGGCACAGATGACCTCAAACCTGAGGCTAGACATAACAAATTTTCCATATTACATGGTGTTGGACACAGAAATCAAGATCAAGGTATCAGCAGAGTTGGTCCCCTCGGAAGGACTTAGGAAGAAGTCTTCCTATTCTCTTTATACACTAGCAGCTGCAATGCCCTTGTGCTGCTCGAGTCTCTGCCTGTCCCTTCATTAGCAGTGTGTCTCTGTCACAGGCATATGACTCCCCAAATCTAGCACAACCTCATTTTGATGAATGCCATCTGCCAGGAGCCTGTTTCTAAGTTCTCAGTGGGCTTTAACTGTCAGTGTAACGTAGCCTAGAGTCACTGAGAAGGGAGTCACAGTTGAGAGATTGTCCAGGTCAGACTGGCCTGTGGGCGTGTCTGTGGGATTGTCTCAACTGTCAATTGATGCAAGAGGGCACAGCCTACTATGGGTAGCAACATTCCCTAGGCAGGCAGTTCTGCGCTGTATAAGAACGCTAGCCCGCAGCTCCTCTGTGGTTCCTGCCGTACTACTTTGGCTATGAAATGAGTCCATTGATGGGAGGTAGTGCCATGTGGGTAGCAAGTGGAACTGCCTTGAGTTCCTGCTTTGACTTCTCTCAATGATGGACAGTGGCTTGGAAATGAAGGCCGCATGAACCGTCTCCTCCCCTAAGTAGTTTTGGCCATAGCGTTTGTCACAGCAGGAGACAGGAGATGGAAGCACCAAGCTCACTCACACGCTGAGCTCCCAGATGCTCTTGGAACACTGGTCACCTCATACAAGAGCCAGGGTTGTTATTCACAAGCGAACCAGAGGAAGTGTGCAGTCACATGTAACCACCAAGGAACTGTCACACCTTCCCCATAGGGTCCTGCACTGGCTCCCAACTCTAGCTAATTCCCCCAGAATCAGAGCCAGGGTTACTGTCCCCAAGGCTACCTTGCAGTGTCCTATACTCCTAGTTGTCCTTGCCAGGGACAGCTGTAGTCCATTCCCTCTCTCAACAAGGAAGCTGGTTCTGGATGTTGAAGCCTCAACACTTCGTTAATGCTGCCCATGGCATGTGTTTTGGATGGTGCTGGAGAAAGGCACCAAATGCTTCCAGATGTCAGAGTGATGGTAATTGAGAGCCCAGGAGCCTGGTGACATCTCTACAAGAGATTTTCAAGGGATCCTGACTCTCAGGAAAAACCAAACATCTCTATGGAATTCATAAAGCCCTCCCAGCCTTGTTTGGATCATCCTGGGGCTTTCTCTGTTTCAGTTACATCCGAAGATCCTGCCCCAGGGCCTTTGCACAGCCTTCCCCAAGCCCAGCCCTTCTACCAACCAGCTGGTCCCTGACCACACTTTGGGTCTCAGTCTTAACACTCTTTGATTGGGCTGGTGCAGGTCACCATGTGCTATTCTCCTCATGCTGTGCTTCAGTTAATAGGCAATTTGTTACTAGCGGTGACCACGTGACTCAGATAAGAGTAAATGTGTGGGTATCTGTGTGTGAGCATGTATGTGTGCACATGTACATACATGTGTTTCTGTGTGCATGTCAATGTATGTGCATGTGTGTCGCTGTGTGAGCATATATGGCACATGTCTATAGGGGTGTGTGCACAGGCATGTGTATGCATGAATGAGTGTGGTTTTGAGCATATGTGTGCATGTGTGCATGTACGTGTGTGTGCATTTGTGTGTGCATGTGTGTATATGTGAACATAATTGTACGGGTGTGCATGTGTGTGCATGTTGTGCATGCATGTGTGCATGTGTGTGTGTGTAAATAGTCATTCCCTCCCTTGTGTAAGGAACCTAAGGATAGATCAGAGCTGCAGCTCAGATTTGGCTTCTTCAAACTGTCATTCATGTCAAGAAAAGATGTATTTGCTTCAAAAAGCTTTTGAAGAGCAGAGCCTCTTTTTAATGTCCATGGCTTAGATGGGAAGGCCCATCATAAAGGCACAGCTTCAGGAAGTGTGGGACACTCAGGTGGTGAGGAAGAAAGAGTCACTTTATGCTGGGATGGCACTGTCAACTACAGCTGACACTGAGGGCCAGCCCCACGGTTAAGGTGGGCTCTGGGCCTCCTGGGACAAGGGCTGGTTCTGTCTTGGCTGCCTTTCTGGGGACCTCGCGGTGGGAAACTGCTTCTCCCCTCCCCACACCTGACTGGCATAGCCCCTCTGTGCTCCAGCCTGTGGCGGTGGGTAGCTGTCATGTGCAGGAGGACACATTGCCAGCTCACAGAAGGTCACCAGCTTATACCCCTGCTATCTCTTCTTATGCTGGGGGACCCAATCCTCAAAGGGCTATGCCCTACAACCTAGTGTAACTTTAATGCTTTCAAAGCCTACCTTTAATGATGGTTCTTAAGCACTTTAACCTCCCTTCTAGCTCACCATCCACCAGAGGAAGTGGAAAAGAAAGGATACAGGGTAAGTGGACCTGTTTAGAAACTGTTTTTTGGAGCCACTCCCATCTATGTTGTTAAGTTCACAGCACAGTCTACAGGTCAGCAGTGGCTGCTTGATCCACTCAGAAATACTTCACAGATGTCCAGTTCAGTAGACTCGGAATAGCAGCAGTGGTGACATGATCTAGCAGAGACAGCCAGGCCTTAGCCAAATCGGCACAAGTCAGCAGGAGGGATTTGGACCAGCGGGGACACCAGGAAAAGTTCTCTGCTGTGCCTCTCTCAACAAAGCGACGATCAGCAAAGGCACAAGAACAAGAAGTCTTGCACAGCTAGCGCGACCAGCAAGCCCCTCTCGCTGTCCCTTGAGTCCTATTCGTACTCTCTCCGATCATCACATGCCCTCCACGGGTCTTGCTCACCGTGTGAGTCTGACTTAGCAAGGCTCTACCTGAGTCTGTATCAGCTGACATCACTCTGCCAATCAGCCCAAGTGCTCATGAGCAGCAAGCAGCAGTGGCATACCACCAGAAGGTTTTTGGAGCTCAGCTATACAAAGTAAGGCGAACAAATAGGTGCTTGTTCTTATCAAAGAGCCTTCATCACGAGTCCTTTCGCCTGGGTCTGCTTTAGCAAAACACCATCTGACACAACTGACTTTCCAAAGAACCCTTAAGGTTCTACTTCAACCTAGTCACCTTCCTTATAGCAGCTGGGGGGGAGGGCCACCATCGGTGAACTTTGATATCCCAGATTCTCTGCCTTTCCTCTCACTCCCATCTTTTCCTGGAACCCCCCTCATCATGAGCTCAAGAAAGCAACAAGAACTGAGTGTGGCTTCTCTTCCACCCTTTTTTCTTTGGTGACCTTTTCTACTGGCCCCTGGTGGCCAATCTCCCCCTTAGCCAGGATCTGCTGGCTTTTTCCAAATCCACACCAGTTAAAGACTGGACAGAGTCCCTTTGTCTAGTGGCTTCTAGCACAGCATAGCTCCTGGCCACCAGGGCACGTGTCTAGCTCTTGAGTAGTTTGCTGTCACCACCCTCTTACATGGCTCCCAGCACTCGCTTCAGATGTGGACAAACACAGTCAGGCCCTTCCTCTAGCCTCACTATGGTTTATCTGGACAGGAGGCTGAGCCCTGCTCCTATAGCAATGCATGGTCACTGTGGACCATCCCAGGTAGCCACTGGCTGTGGTTTCTGCCAGAGCCACAGCAGGCAGAGAGCTTGGAAGGGCCAGTCATACAGAGTGTCTTCTCTGGATGAGCTCAAACTTCCCACCCTAGCTTGTCTGGTCACACTGTGTTCTTCCCGTGGTGCTGAGAGATAGCCACACTGCCACACAAGGTATCAGGGCAAAGAAACCTTCCTGGACAGGACCTGGACCAGTAATGAAGGGGTTCTCAGACAACTGAAGGCTTCAGCTAGTATGCTCAAGACAAAACTCCTTGGGAATAGGGGACCAGACCCAGTGTGGCCCAGGGAGCCTGAACTGGGGGTTGGGTATCCTGAGAGCATCCTTGCCTCTGCTATGGTCCCTCAGCTTTGGTTTCCTATGCTGACCTTACAGGGCCTTTTCCCCACACCCAGAGTTCCTGTTCTCTGGGATAAGTGAGTCCCCAGTATCAGGAGATGGGGTACAGGTGGTCCAATCTTACATATGACAGGAGGAAAAAGGATGATGGACAGAAGGCAGGCCCGAGGCCTTGATCTTTACATCTGTGAAATGGGAGGTTTGCGTCAGGGCTATGGCCTTTTCCAGTACTTTCTCTGGGTCAGCTCAGAGACAGATGGTTCAAGCCCCGACTCCAACCTCGTGAGACTGAGAGCCAAGGCAGGATTCCCGGAATGCCCTGGGAAGGCTCTGGGCACAAACTAGACCACATCATCAGCCAAATGGAATCTCTCATTCACAGGGAATCCTTCACCGGACAGCATCCCAGATCCAGTAGGAGAGGCTCTTTCCTTCCAAAGAGCTGGAAGCCATCAGGGCCAGGGCTGTCCTGGGCAGAGGGACAGGGTATGGTCACCATGACTTCATAGCTTGGAAGTGAGCCTGACTGGCCCTCAGGGCACTCGGGCTTGCTAGTACATATATGTTCCTATTGGAGATCCCTTGAGCCAACTCTGGGACTAGACTACAGAGGAACCAAAGGAGCCGAAAGCCATCATGTTTGAAAGTCTGAGCCTGCTTTTGTCATTCATACACTGTGTTTCCAGCTCCCAAGTCACTGGTGGACTTTCATGGCCACCACCCTCTCTGCTTCAAAGTCTGCCACTCATACAAGTGGACATCTTGTCTGTGTATCACCAATTCCTGTCAGATTTCCCCTACAGTGCCCTGAGGAAACTCTGGTGGGGACAGACAGAGGCCCAATTAGCAGGTGAGGTTAAGGGACTTGCACAAGCCCCGGAGCTATTCAGGATCACAGCCACACACTCAGTCACTCAGCAGAAAGGGACTGAGACCCAGAAAAGGATTGGTTCATACACATACATTCTGGCTGTTTTGAGTGATGACATGGGTGGGTCACTTGTTTCTCTGGACTCCATCTCTGAATCTGTACGGTGGGCCTGGTCACACTGTGCACTAAATATGAGTTAGCACATAGTAGGGTATTGCTCAATGTTTGCTTCCCAGTTGCTTTCTACCATGAAGCCTTGTGTAGGGGGATAGGGACATGGGATGGGGAGAGAGTCACTGTTCTTGCCTTCATAATGCCCATGATATTGGCAGACAGACGACAGTGTGAGCCCGATGGGAGTGGTCTCATGGAGACAATCTATTGAACACTCTTGTTCTGTCTGTTAGGATGGTGTTGAGAAAGGAAGCTTCCCCCTGCCCCCTGCCAAAAAAAAAAAAAAAATCCCACTACCCTCTCTGCCCTAGGATGGTACTGTGAGGTTCATACTGCTTCCCCGGTACCTGAATTAACCCTGCTCCCCTGGGTCGGTGAATTAACCCCAGTACTAAGGCTAACTGCTGTAAGCTCCAGGATGTAATTTTCAGCCTGTCGAGTAAAGCTGGGATAAAATATATCCACCATCTTCAAGTGATTAAAAACAAAGCACATAAAAGGTGAGTTGGGTGGGCAGTGGTGGCGCACGCCTTTAATGCCAGCACTTGGGAGGCAGAGGCAGGCGGATTTCTGAGTTTGAGGCTAGCCTGGTCTACAGAGTGAGTTCCAGGACAGCCAGGGCTACACAGAGAAATCCTGTCTTGAAAAAAACCAAAACCAAAACCAAAACAAAACAAAACCCAAAAACAAAAACAAAACAAAACAAAAAAGGTGAGTTGGGGGCCAGCAGCCACTTGGGAGTCCATGAAGTGAGTACTCTCTTACCCCCAAGTGTAGTTTGTAGACCCTTCAGGTTTGAACTGGTGCAAACAGTATCCATGTACCTCACTTCCCCAGCAGTTTGTGATTAGGATGATGTCACCGTGAACATCCCTATGTCTCCAGCTCTTCTTGGTTTTGCAGTGTTGGGAGTGGACCCCAGGGCCTCACACATGTTAGACAGGCTTCCACTGCTCAGTAGCATCCCATCCTGGAATCTCAAGGAGTGAGGGGACCTGACTGATGTCAGTGAGACCCGCGGTGACTGCCAGAGGTTCTGATGGCCAGACATTCATTCTCCTCCCTTTACTACCGAGTCTGCCACCACAAACACAGGAGCCTGTGTGCATGGTTAAATGACAGACAGATTCGACTGCCTTGCTCCGCAGGCCCCATCCCTGTCCTCATAAGAGGGTGTTGGTTGGTGTCCTGACCTCTTCCTATAAGGACCTGATCTACTTAACTATCTCTTTCTGATTCATCTCTTCCCTAAGACCCTGTCTCTAATGTCATCATCTCTTCAGGAGCTGGGGGCTGAATCTCACTGAGGGAGGCTCACAGTGTGGCCCTAGTCACAGGATTTATCGGGATTCTAGAGCTTATGGAGTACCAATTATGGCGGTCCCAACAGTGTCTCCCAATAAGACCCATAACTGCACCACCCGGCCTGCCGTCTCACAGGATACTGAAGCACAGCTGGACCTAAAGACTGTCATCTTTCAACCGAGCGCCACAGTTTCCCAAGCCACCTGCAGAGGCCATGACAGGGATGCACAGGTCGCAGGTTGGATGAAGAGGGAAGCTCGCACATTTCTTTCAGTAGCAGCTGCGGCCTGGAAGCTGCTGGCTGGATCTGTAGGTGACACTATGCTGGCTTCCAGCCTCAAGAGGTGCACACAGTCCTCCATGTGGCAGGTTGGCTGGCCTTGCTGGCCACCAAGGAGCCAGAGTCAGATTCTAGTCTGGTCCCATATTGGCTCTTCCCAAAGCTCTCACTGAGTCACGGAGAAGATGGTGCCTTCCCCAGGGAAATGTGGCCCTCATATGCTCTCTCTGCCCCTTCCTCACCAGCAGGTTGAAGCCACTTGACATACCACCAGAAATACGCATCAGGGACACGTCTTGGCTGATGCCTGCTAGCCCCAGCCCTGAATTCCTCCACTGTGATCCCCAGGCCCTGCCAGCTGTCACCAGCCCAAGCTACTGCAGGCAATGAAGCTGAGGTAGACAAGAATGCGTGCCTGCCTCCTGCTGAGAATTTTCTCCCCACATTGAATTGCATGTGGCGGACCTGCTCTGTGAACAGTCAATTTGCAAAACCCAAGCTACCTGGCAGAAGAGGACCAGCAGGGGACAAATGACAGAGTCTCTTTTGTGTGTACAGCTCCTTCCTTCTTGGTCTGAATTGTTCTCTCTAAACCCACATCTGCTCCTGCTGGAAACAGGGAAGCCCCTCTTGGGTCCTAAAGCCCAGTGTCCTTCATACTTGGGCAGCCACTTTTCCACACTTGCTCAGTTCCTTCCTCCATAGGACATTCACCGGCTAGAGGCTAGTGAGCATCATCTGACCAAGGGTCAAGGGAAGATGGATGGGAACTAGGAAGGAATGACTTTCTAAAAGAAAGGGCCAAAGGATGTCACAGTCAGCTTTCCCCTGGCCGTTTGCACAAACTGCTTGCTATACAGCTCCACAGAAGAGGAACTTAATATATTAGCCAGGCTTGCCCAGCATAAGCTTGTGAGGTAAGCTAATTCTTCACCCTCAAGTCACTATCTGGGCCAGGCTAAGGCCATGTAAACCTCATGACAATTCCCAGGCAGCAGGTGCCCTGATTATCTGTTTGCAGGACATGGATTTCGACCTGGGCCAATGCTGTGTTCCCCTGCCTAGATATGGCAGGGATGGATGGGACTCTGTAGCCACAAGGACCCTGACTTTTGGCCTTACTAGAGAACCTTAGGTAGCAGGAAGGGTCATGCCCCACCCCCCAGACAGATAACTTGTCCTGGATCCTCCCTATGGGACCAGGCATATTGCTACCTGACCAAAATCTACGTTCTGCTAGCAGGAAATGAAAAATACTGTCTGGGGGTGATTGGCCCACCCCTCCCCACCCACCTGAGAAGTGCTCACAGCTATAGGAGAGGGTCTCCCCTCTGATGCCAAGGGGAACTGAGTGATTGTCCAGACCCAACCCCGAGTCTACTGCCTTCCCCTTGCCAACTCACCCTGGCTAAGTCATCATCCCCACCCCCACTCCTCCCGCTACCATGACTGGAAACCTCAGCTTTGTCTGGATCCACGGAGGCCCCAAAGTGCTGGTCCCTCAGTGTGACCCTAACCATCTTTCTTCTGGTTATGGACACCCATTTTCCCCCTTGACCCTATCTAGGACACAGCTGAGTCTTGCCAAGTTTGTGGAGGTCTTGGTCTGGTTAAGCATCCCCCCCAACCTCCTACACACACACACACACACACACACACACACACACACCAATCCTGACCCAAGCTCCAGCAGCCGCCCTGAGCTCTCTAGGAAGCTGCTTCCAGCCTAGAGCTCTGGGGATCTCCATTTTCAGTCAGCTTCCTTTTCCCCCTCGCCCCCCCCCCCTTGCCATCTGAGCCCTCAGCGGCCCAGCAGGATTCCTTGAAGGACAACTCTGCACAGCTCACTCCCTCAGCCCCAACACAATTCCGGAGCTCCTTGCTATGTCCCTGAGGCTGGTCTTGAACTCTGGCTCCTCTAACCTCCTTATACCAGTACTGGGTGTAATTTCTCTTCCTTAGACAAAACCTGAGTCCTCAGCAGCCTGGATATTTCCTGGACATTTCAAAGTCCCTGAAACTAGTCCATGATTAGGTTTAGCTGGGGCCTGAGCTCTACCCCCTTGCACCCTGTCTTAATCTGTTTTCGTTACTATAGTAAAATACTCAAGGCAGATTGTTTTACAAAGAAAAACCAAAAGGTTTATTTAGACTACTGTTTTGGAGGCGAAAGTCCAACCTCGTAAGGCTATGTCTGATAAAGGCTATGAGACGGGTGGTGGGTGTGTGTATAGGAGAGAGATGAAACCAGTGTGGCTGTGATTAGGCTTGAGAGATCCCATCAAAATGACCTTAATGGGGTAAGGCATGTGCCCTAATCCTTGTTACCTAACACCCTCCCACTAGGCCCCGCCTCTTAAAGGTCCTCTCACTTCTTACACACTCATCTGTTCTAGAGACCAACCTCTGGATACCTTACCCTCATGGGACACACAATCCACACCGAGGTTGCGACCCTCTTGAGTGGGTTCAGCTCCTGTTCCTTCCCTGTCTTCTTTAAAATCGTGATGGAATGAAAAAACCACATGCAGAGTCCACAGCTCGGAGCCTAGCCAGGATGGGGCCTTGGCAAGCTTGTTTCTTTTTCTTTCTCCAGCTCCTGTATACACAAAGCCTTAAACCTGCCAGCAGAGAGAGACTGTGTGTGGCTGGGGGATTCTGCCTTCAATGGGGAAAGCAAAATCCCAAGTGGCATCTCTCAGAGCTGGCCACATCTGCCAGCTTCCCCATTTAGCCCTCCCTTTCAGCCAACAAAAGGACTGGTGGGTGGCCAGCCTTGTTCATCAGAGCCGGAGACTGTTGGCAGCAGCGGTGGCAGCAGCGTGCTGGAAACAGGTCTTCCTCCAGATCAGCTCTGTGTTTTGTTAAGGAATGTTCAGCAGCTGGGGGGGGGGGGAGGCTTTCTTACCCTCGGGCACATAGCTCTGGGCTCTGACTGTGAAGTCAGCATAGCGTGTCTAACCTTGCCTGAATGTCTGTCTCACAGGTGACTAGTAAGTATCCTTATGTGGGTTGACCTTAAGGGCAGGGCCTGGGGACACTGAGGCTCAACCAGTGTGTGTTCTCTGAGCCTTTCCCAGAGGAATGGGCCTTTGGGGGGTTCCTGTTTTTTATCTGTTAAGCAACATTCAAGACTGTCCATTCTGTGGCACTTCCTTGAATAGCCTGGCCTCTCTTAGACTGTGTCTGGCTCCCCTGGGCTGTAAGACTCTGGGGAGCCTTAACTTACCTGAGACCCAAGTGAACACATGGAGTCGGGGATTGATGCAAAATGCAAGGGGAATTTATTTATTCAGCATGCTGGGTTCGTTCTGCATACCAAGGCAGGAGAACGACCACACCACACGTAGCCCATTCAGGGACCTTATATACGGATTTTAGAGCAGCAGCCATTAGGCACAATGTGATTGGCAGAATAGTGTGACTTTTAAGCTAATTGGTCTTTAGAGAATGAGGTAGCAGGGGCTTAATCAGCCCCTCCCTTCCAGCCTATGTGCTCTCTAACCTGTTTCTTCCAGGAGGGGAGGGGTGCCCATGTGCTGGGGTGTGGGGGGTGGAAAAGTTTCTGTCTGAGCTGACTTCTCAGGCCTTCAATGCCTCTGAAGTCACATCCTCTGAGCCCTGATCGTCTGAGCTGCCTTTGGACATGTCTCCCTCCTCAGAGGCTGGTGTCAATGAGCTGGCATTGGAACAGTCAACACATGGATGCTGATGTCTATATGTCCTACATGGCTTTAGACTTGACCCCACTGAAGAGGTAGGAAATGGAGAAAGGACAGATCCACAGACATGTGCAGAAAAGCTGGTGCCCAGTGGGTTGTGTGCCCTCTGATAGCATAGTATGAACCCAGCTCAGGGACCCCAGCACATTTATTATGTTCAGCATGGGGGAGGGGCTCTGTGGGAGGTCTCTGAGGGTGAGGAGTCTCAGGTTACATTCACCTAGGTCCCTGATTGCTCCTAGACTTCTCCTCCTCCTTGGCTTTGGTTGCTAGCTTTCACACACAGTCAACATTTGCACTTGGATCAGAGAAAGGCTTTGCCATCCCTCTGAGCCTGACCCAGAGGGAAGGCTTTGCCATTCCCATGGGTCTGATGCATTTGGTTGTTGACATGGCTGTCAACAAAACACATTTACTCGAGACTTCATCTGTTCTTCACACATCCACTCAGGCTTCTTGGGCTCCCCACACGCGTTTGAAGAGCACAGAGAGTCGCCCGGACAGAGTAGGACAGAAAGTTGATGACTGGGTACGGCCCAGTTCAGCACGGCGACACCATTAGCTTCCTGAGGCTGTCTTCATGGGTACCACTGGTGGAAGGGTATGCAATACAACACCCACGATCAAGTGAGGGCAGGTGAAGCTCCTTTTGTGGCATGGAGAAAGGAGCCTTCTAGGCTTCCTATAGTGTCTACCCTTGCCCTCCTAGTCCTATAGGCACTCACCCCTGTCTTCACATGTGTGCATTGTTTTCTTAGCATGCCTGCTCCTGTGTCCAAACTGAGCTTTTGTGAGGTCCTGAGGACCTCTTGGTAAGGGCGTAGCTGGGATGCTTTCCTCACAGTCAGCTACAGGGCAGGAGCTTCCTTCTACACAAAGCTCCATTCTGAGGGCCAGAGATTGGACTCTGCATATGAATCTGGAGACAGTTTAACTTCAGGCAGCAGCATGCAAGTGTTGCAGGAAACCGGCTACAGACCCGGGAAGCCAGCTTGTGTTGTGGAATATCCACCAGAGACTACTCGGGCACAGGTTTAAGCCAATAGAAAGTCTTTATTAGCCAGCCAGGGACTACACTGGGTGTTTGGGATCCCAGAGTAGCCCCGAACCTTTCCCAGGGTGACCTTTTAAGCACAAAACCATATCCTGGGTTGACACACTTCAGTTAGCAAAAACAGTTAGCCAGAAGCAGAGCTACAGAAGCCAAAAAAACCAAGGTTTAGTACATGTAGAGACTTACCCAGAACTATGGACTTTGATGGATTAGGGTCTGTTTGAGTTTTGGCAGGTAGTGCTGTCTACGTGTTGAGTTTTACAGTCTGGACAGTACTTCCATCATGGAGTCAGTTGTGCTAAGGTCTAGGGCCCTGTGTTAAGTCGATTACTATGTGTAACTAGCTATAGCCCAGGTGAGGGGGAGACCATGGGTCATTGAGGCCACTGGGGCACATGGGAAACCTGAGCTTGCCAGGCAAGTGCTGTGTCAGAATACCTAAATGGCTTCGCCTACACCTCACTCTCTCAAACCAGAAACTACGGGAACACAACTCATTCCTAAATCCTTCTGCCTTGGCTTCCACATCTTCTAAAGAAATCTGGAATCTAGTCACTCTCAGTAAGTGTGTGAATTGGGGTGAGGATGGGGAGGAAATGGTGGCTGAGAAGGAAGAAAGTAACATGTGGGATGTAGGTATGTCAGAGACACTCTCCTGAGAGGAGGAGAGCCGTTAGTGCAAAGGCCCTGAGGCAGCAGAGCTCTTAACTGAAGGTCCACAGAGCTGAATACAGGAGACCACAGCCCGGCCCAGCCCAGGATTTGGTTTCTCTAGAAACCAATCCCTTCTACTCCCTGGCCCCTGGCATCAGGAGAAGCTTCAAATCCCAATCTTGGGTCCCATGCTAGCCCCAGCGGCTGTTGTCTGTACACTCTGAGCCTAGCCTATACCAGCAAGAACCGAGTCTCTTGAGTTTCGTTATTGAGATCACTTTATGTAATAATATCATGTAACCCGTGGGCAGAGAGCTGAAGAAAGTCCCAGAAAAAAATGAAACAAAGCCCACAGCTGCGTGGGAATCAGATCCCCTCTCTAGAGAAACCACAAAGGAATCTACAGACTTCCCTTGTGTCCTCTGATCTCACCTTAATTACCACCAAGCACTGCTCTCCTGCTATGGATTACTCTGTGTTTAGATCCGTGGATGCTGATAAATGAAGAGAAAATTTTCATGCCTGACCAAGAGCCACGTGCCTGGGCTCCACCCAGGTTTCAGAGCCCCAGGCGATTGCTGCCCTCAAAGTGGTCCCTGAGGGTGTATCTGTTCATCTGCTGGCTTGTCCCTAAGGCTTATGGGAGGCACACATAGACTCACCAGTGGCTACCCGCTCAGAAGATCAAACCTAGATCAGAGGGTGAGTTTGTAACAAGGCTGAAAAACAAGCTGCCTGGGGGCCAGGAAGAGGCCATTGGGCAAAGCGACTGATGACGAGAGGAAAGGTACAGGTGGGAAGACATCGAGGGATGGGTGAGCTGCACTGGGGTCCTGATGACACTGGCATCTTGGGAAGGCTCCTATGAACCAATCCAGTTAGCCTTAGGTTGGAACACTTTTCGAAAGAGGGGACCTGTGGGCTGGCTTGGTGCCACACAGGGAACATGGAGGGCTGAGTAGCCAGGTATGCCATCGCTCTAATGCCCTTTCCTTGGATCCCCCCAGTCTGCCCAGTGGCCAGTTAGAAACAGTTGGCTACCCCGAGACCTCTGCTGGCTGTGACCTGCCGATCATCAATGCAGGCTTCCAGGTAGCCCACCTGTGGGCTTCTCCATGTACGCTTTAGACTTTTCAGACCCTACTTTTAATAATGTGGCCCTGTTTAGAAATTGTTCTTTGGAGCAAATTCCATCTGCATTGTCAGGAAATCAGCAGTTCTGTTCACAGGAATCAGCAGGGGCAGCTCGATCCACTCACAAACACTTCACGAATATACCAGCAGTCCAGTTCAGTAGTGTCCAGATAGCAAACACGAATCAGCAGCAGTGGCACGACCTAGCAGAAACAGCCAGGCCTCTGCCGAATTGGCAGGAGTCAGCAGGAGCAAACAAGACCAGCAGGGATTCCAGGAGAAATTCTCTTCTGTGCTTCTCTCAATGGAGTAAAGATCAGTGAAGACTCAGAGCAACGAAGCATTGCAAAGCTAGCCACACAACCAACCCTCTGTCACTGTCCACTGCGTCCTATTTGTACACCATCAGGTGTCCTCCACAGGTCTTGCCTCACCATGTGAGCCTGTCTGAGCAAAACTCCACAGGAGTTTGTATCAACTGATATCACTCTGCCAATTGGCCTGAGTCCACAGAAGTAGTAAGAAGCAGCAGCATAACACCAGAAGATTTCTGGTGTGTTTCTGTCTATGGAGTCACAGCAAATGGAGCTCAGCTACACAATGAAAGGTGAACCACTAAGCGCTTGCCGTTATCAAATCATCCTTCAGCACGAATCCTTTCTCCTGTGTCCGCTTCAGGAAAACACTCCTTCCCCTGTTTGCCCCAGCAAAGCACCCTCTGACACAACTGAATTTCCAGAGACCAGAAGTTTCCACTTCCCCTCCATGTTTCCCCCGTCGGCATCCCTGGACCTCCTCATTCCCAGAAGCCTCTGGGGCATTTCTGTTGTAGGTTGATGTAACTTTGGGGCCAGTGTCTGCATCAGAAAAGGTATAGTGGGCACATTACCCGACAGGCCAGCATGAAGAAAGAATTCTTTCTGCTTCCATTTAGGATGGTGACCTTTTCTCTGTTTTGTCCCCAGACACTTCTGAAGGGCAAACCTATGTCACTCACTGCCCAGCCTATAACTGAGTTCCAGACACAGAGTTCCAACAGGGACTGAAGAGGGACTGGAGGGTCTATTTTGTCTGAATTTGTCGCTCGTGGGGCTACATGAAATCCTAGAACAGTCCCTGACCCACACATGTGCACCTGTGCTGTGATGTCCCCAAGCAGAGACCCAGAGGATATTTGATAGCCTCTAGGAGTGGGAGGCATCCTACCAGGAGTGGCAGCCAATGTGAGCAGTCTTTTCCAGCTCAGAAAGTAATTGTTAGGGCTCTTATCCTGGAACATCCCCAGGGTTCCCCTGTTCTCAGACACAGTGAGCAAGGGCTGCTTTCCATTCTCCAGACATCATCACTAAAGCAGCTGTCCCATGAGGCAGCAGGAGGTGTCCACTGAGTCAGAAGCTCCTTCTGTATGACATATACATGTACATCCCCATTTGATGCAGGACAGAAGTCTGAGAGAGGTGCAGGGACTCCTCCAGAGTCACCAAGAATCATACTGTCCGATCTGAGCTTTGCTCCAGGCCTAGGGCTTGGGGGAAAACTCTCGGCTAGTACCCCTTCCCGTTTCTGCAAGTGGATATGGGCGGTCAAGGCCAAGTATGCAGCTAGCAAGGCTGAACAGCTGCAGGTCTGCATGGGGGCTGAGTGGGGGATCCCACACTCAGGTCACTCAATGGGAGCAGAATCAAGGGAGTCACACCCTGAAGCTAGACAAGGGCAGGTTCTTCTGGGCAACAGGCTTAAGGTCACCTCCTCATAAGTGGCGGAAGGATGTCCTTATCTTACAGAGACTTTGGAAAAAGGACTAACAGCCAGGTGCTGGCTCAGCACATTTGAAGGTGGCCTCTCTTGTCTCTCAACAGCTAGCAGGGCTTAGCCATGTGCCCAGAGTCTCCAGCAGCAGCTGTCCACACTGTGGGGGATACAACACACAGCAGAAGTGGGTAATAGGACTGCTGTGTCCCAGGCCACAAGCTGTAGAACAATGTCACCTTCTATTCCTGGGAGGCAGTTGACGTTGGTTGGGATACTCTGATGGAAGACTCAGGCAGTGGATTTGCTCCAGAAGGGAGGATGCTCAAGGCTTAGCAACTGGCCAGGTGAACAGCCAGGTGAGAGTGGGGCCCACTAGGCCCTGTGCCTTGACCCATTTGCTGTCATTTAGACATGATCCATAATCCCACCGTTCTTCAATAGGTAGCATGTCCTGGACCATATCTTGGACTCCATACTCACTGGGGTGTTCATCCCCCAGGCATCTCACGAATACTTGTCAGATGTAACCATGTGTCCCTGGGGAAGCAGGGAAATGGGGGTCTTCTTTTCCAGAAGCCCACCATTTGGTGGGGAAGGCAACCATATCACAGCCCAAATGTGGAGGGTGCATGGTGCAGACCTTATAATGTCAGCTACTCAAGCAAGAGGCTGAGTCAGAGACAGGCAAGTTTCAGGTCATCCTGGGATACACAGCCAGTGGAAGGACAATCTGAGAAATATAGTGAGAGCCTGTCTCTAAAAAGTAAACACAAGGCTGGGGTTGTGGCTCATAGTGAAGCACTTTCTTAGCATGTGTGAGACCCTAGCTTTGGGTCCCACTGCTGCTTCTCTTAGTCCACATGACACAGCACAAGCTGGCATTACCCCCACCCTCCTGTGTGGCTGGGGCAGGTTTTAAGCTACAGAAGAAGCTAAAGTTACCACCAGTTGCTGGCCATAGGCCCTGGATGGAAGAGAGGTTGCACTGAGTTTTAAATGGTGACGGTGGTTATGCCAGGAGATGGAGGGGCCCTGGGTTCTGGCATGGCTAGAGAGTGGTCCAGTCTGCTGGAAGCTGTGCCTGCTAGATGTGTGTAAGGGGTAAAACAGAGTGGGGCTTGGGGCAGAGAGGCAATAAAATGAAGTTGGCTGGCAAGGCTCCTTTAGGTGCTGTGTTGGAGGGGTGTCATGTAAAAGACAGTTGAAGAGGATGGTAACTAAATCCAGCAAGAGTTGAAGAGGCCTAAGTTGCGGGCATAGACACTCAGAGCTCTGAGAAGTGCAAGGATAGGTAGAGAGGATCACCCACCCACTACCAGCCCACCCATCCAACCACCAACTTACCCACTTATCTATTGATCCATCTACCCACCTACCTTTCCATCCATCCATCCATCCATCCGTCCATCCGTCCATCCACCACCCACCTTTCTATAACTTTAATGTTTTCAAAGTCTACGTTTAATGATGGTTCTTAAATGCTTTGACCTCCCTTTTAGCCCACCCGCCACCAGAGGTAGTGGGAAAGAAAGGATGTGGGGGATGTGAACCTGTTTAGAAAGGTTCTTTGGAGCAACTCCTGTCTGTATTGTCTGGAAATCCAGCAGTTCAGTTCACAGGTCAGCAGCGAGAGCTCAATCCGTTCTCAAATACTTCACGGATACACCAGTAGTCCAGTTTGGTAGAGTCAGGTTAGCAATAGCAGTGACATGACCTAGCAGAGACAGCCAGGCCTCAGCCTTGGCACTAGTCAACAGGAGGGATCAGGAAGGGCACCAGGAGAAGTTCTCAGCTGTTCCTCTCTCAGTGAAGTGAAGATCAGTGAACACACAAGACCAACAAGCATTGCAGCTTGCCCCATAAGCAAGCCCAGCTCAGCCTCCATCACTGTCCGTAGAGTCCATTTATACCCTCCAAACATCGCGGGTCCTCCACGGGTCTTGCCTCAACATGGGCATCTGTCTCAGCTGACATCACTCTGCCAATCAGCCCAAGTCTGAGGAAATAGAAACTGCAGAACACCATCAGTTTTTTTGTGCATTTCTCTCTATGGAATCCCAACAAATGCAGCTCAACTACGCAATGTAAGGCGGACCAGTACATGTGTGTTAGCGAAGAATCCGTCATCCCGTGTCCTTTCACACGCTTGCTTTAGCAGAACATCTTTCCTGTGTCTGCTTCAGCTAAATGTCCCTTCACAAGCCTACCTTAGCCCTTCACCTGTGTCCACTTCAGCTAAAGGTTCCTTCACGTGTTTGCCCCAGCAAAGCAACATCTAACCAACTTTCCAAAGAACCCTTAAGTTTCCACTTCACCTTCCATCCATCCATCATCCATCCACCCGTCCGTCCATCCATCCATCCATCCACTCATCCATCCATCCATCCTTCCACTCATCCATCCATCCATCATCCATCCACCCGTCCATCCATCCATCCATCATCCATCCACCTGTCCATCCATCCATCCATCATCCTTTCACCTGTCCATCCATCCATCCATCCATCCATTCACTCATCCATCCATCCACTCAACTTGCCATCCATCTATCCACCCCCTTTCCACCAATAAATACACACACATACACGTACGCACGCGTGCGCACCTTTGTATCTGCCCACCACCTATTCATCTATTCACCTACATGTCCGTCTTCCTAATTACCGCCTACTCGTTCCTGCAGCCCCCTACTCATATACCTTCTGGATACCCACTTGTCATCATTTCCACGGATGTGCAGCCATGGAAATCTGAATCCACAGCGTAGTCAGGAAAGCCAGGTCTAACTACTCTAAGGACAGAAGGAAGCTGCCAAGTATGAGGCCACACCAAGTGGACTGGCCAGGCTTGGTAGGCTTCCTGGAGGAGGGAAGTTTTGTGTTTTCATTGTCCCCCTGAGCAGATCCAGTGACCTGCAGGAACTCTGTTCCAGTTATTTTGTTATCTTTCTGGTGACTGCAGAGATCTGGAGGCAGTGATCTTGTTCGTGGATTTATAATAACAACATGGTTTGCTGACATTCCTGCTGGATCCCCCCAGCCCACCTGTGGGTTCCTGGGGAGGCCAGAAGCACTTTTACCAAAAAAAAAAAAAAAAGACTTCATATGTCATCAGCTGCTGAGGGAAGGGAGTCTCAGCATTGAGCCTGGGCACTCTGAAGCCTGACACACATAGATCCCTGTGACACTGGCAACACTGGGGGCACTGAGTCCTCAGGGGACTTTTGATGGTGACATATAAGCATAGACAGACTCCATGCTTAGGGCTGGGACAGGCAGAAGGCCTAAGAGATGCAGGTGCCCTGAATGGAGTTCACAGGAATCAAATGGCCGAAGCAACCTGAGACTAACAGGGGCTTGATAAGAATTGGCCCTGGATCCTGTGGCCTGTAGGACCCATCTTCACAAGGCCAGGATATCTTCTGGTTGTAGAAGAGCAAGTACCCTGTAGACTGAGGGCAGTAGGGAGCCAAAGAAGGATTGTGGGCAGGAGAGTGATGCTTTGGAGCAGTTTCATAGACATCTTCGGGCTATATTTAATTGATAACTCAGGGGCCAGAGAATGGAGTTAGGTAAGACTTGCTGACTACCACAGGGTCAAGTGGCACCTGTAGGTATCCAGGGAAGTGGTAGCTGAGAGATAAGAACTGGAAGTCAGAGAAGATCATTGCTCAGTTAGGCCAACATGCTGGTGATGGGGAGCGAGCCTGAGGTGGCAATGGGTGGGTCCCTCCTGTCATTCTCAGACCAACCCCCATCCCCACCACACCACCAGTGCCACACCACTGCACAAACCTTCTGCTTTGAGTTCCAACTCCAGTTTGGGGAAGGGACCTTGGGGAGGCTCCTCAGCTTTTCTGACACCCACTAAGAAGGGCTTGGCATTCCCACCCCTCCCCCACCTTTCCTGTTGCTTCTGCTGTCTCTCCTGCTACCCAGGTTCTGCTGCAGAATCCCCACACTGGCCGAGGTTGTCTCTCAGGGATGGGAGGATCTTGGCTCTACAACTATGAGAATTAATCTTCATTGTCAACTTGACTGGATTAGAAAGACACAGATGCACAGCCCTGGGTGTGTCTGTGAGGGTTTTCAAGGGTTTCACTGAGAAGACTCACTCTGGATGTAGGAGGCACCATCACATGGGCTCGAGTCCCTGAATGAGTGAATGAATGAATGAAGTGAGCTGCGCGCCAGCATTTTCTTCCCCTCTGCTTCCTGACTGCAGATGCCATGTGACCCACTGTCCCACACCCCTGCTGCCTTCTCTACCATCACAGCCTGTCCTTTCTTAAACCACGAGGCTCCCTCCCTCTGTCTTTCCCTCCCTCCCTCCCTTCACCTGATTCCTTTCACGTGTTTGGTCAGAGCCACAAGGAAAGTGCCTAAAATACAAAATTGCCACTAAGAAGTAAGGTTTTGATAAACCTGAGCCCTGAGCATGTGGTTTTCGGGGTTTAGAGCCTGGTTTGTGGAAGGGGTGTGGAGCAGTTTCAAACTATAGGCTAAGAAGCTCTAGAGAGAGCTGTAAGCTGAGCCTAGTGGGATTACGCGCAGTTTTGGAGGGCCAGTGGGACTCCATCAGGGACTGCGCTAGAACCCATATATTAGGCAAAGAATTCAGCTTCATTCTGTCTGCGTCCTGAGAACTTGGATGAGACTGGACTGAAAAGTAAAGGGTGGATTTGTTAGGTGTGGAAATTTCCAGACAACAGAGTGCCAGGGCTTGGCGTGGCAATTGCTCAATGCTTCTACCCAAGTCTATAGTAACAGAAAGTAACCCAGGAATGAGAAAGAATGGGGAAACCTACAATTTGGCAAAGAGGGGAGAAAGAGAGAGCTCACATTGCAGACAAGAAGGCTCAGAGAAAGCAGCTCCTGCCTCCACCGGGACTCTAGGAAAGTGTCCCTGAGGTCAAGCCTGAGCTGAGGTGGCCCCCACAGGGATTCCTACTCCAGAGTCAGCCTTGAAGATGAGTGTAGATCATCTGTGATCCAAAAGGGCTGGAATACATCTCCAGCTGGCAGCATGATCCAGATGTTTTTACAGGTGTGGAAGATATAAAAGTAAAGGCATTACAATGACTTCCATGAAGAATCCAGAAAACCACTTAGATTAGGGACAGTGTCCTTGCAAGAAGGGCCTGAGTGGGCATTGCATGAAGCTATGAAGCTGAAGCCTAAATTGCCATGAAGATCGCTGGATACTGGAGATGCTAGGACCATGGGACATCCACTGAGGAAAGCTACAGGCACAGAGTGACGCGCTTAGGTGGCAAAGCTAAAGGGTCAGGGGTGGCCCAAGGTTGTTGGCATGCAGAGAATTCCATCCTGAGTCCCAGATGCCAAATATGGATCCGCAGCGTGTGACTCACTGGATCCGAGTCTGGCCGTCCTTGCTGTGTTCCCATTCTCCCCTTTTGGGATGAGAACATTTATTCTAGAACACTATTAGAAATATGTAACTATGTTTTGGTTTTTATAGGGGTTCATGGGTGGGAGATTGTCTATGTCTCAGAAGAGACTTTGGTTTCAAGCAGGATTTTACAGGTGTAAAGTTATGGGGACTTTCAGAGATGACAAAATGCATCTTCCATTTTGAGGTGGAAGGGAGACTTTATGGGCCAGGAAGGGATGCTGTGGTTTACAGTGATGGGTTAGTGTCAAGTCTGCGAGGGGTGGAGCTGCAAGGGCTCATCTCCACCATCAACTTGACTAGATTTAGAATCACCATGGAGATGCACCCCTGAGTTCAGAGTGTTTCCAGAGAGGTTTCACTGAAGAGGGAGGGCCCATCGTGAATCTGAACAGTACCATCCCCTGGGCTGGGATACTGGGCTGAGTGAAGAGGCTGGACACCAGCAATTATCTTTCTCAACTTCCCATGGGCCTCACATCTTGATGAACTGGACCCTCAAACTGTGAGCCAATCAAACCCTTCCTTAAGTTGCTTTCATTGGGCACTGGTCACAGCAACAAGAAAGTGTGCCAGGCTGTGGCCCAAAGCATACTGCTTCTCAGCCTTGGCCTGTTTGTGAGGAGGGGGTGGCAATGATGGAGGCCACCTCACAGTAGTGCAGGTGATGTCTGGCCCCTGCTTGAGTGGTACCCAATACATGGCCCAAGCAGCAGCTTTGGCTGTGATCAAAAATAGAGTGAAGACATTTTGTTCAGTGGCAGCATCCGCTGCATAGGATTATGACAGTGGAAAAAGCACTGTCATCTAGTGACACTGTAGACAGCAAGGTCCCCGTGAATCTGTGGTACAGGGAGTAGTGAGCATGTAGCCAGTGTGTAATTGAGTTCCAGGCACTGGGTGGAGGCTGTGAGTGGCTGTGTAATTAGAGTTGCCTGACTTGACACTGTTCTTTTGGATTGTGCACTCTCTGCTCACGAAAGAAAAGTTGATGGGGGCCAGCGACAGCCTCACCCTTTCTTTGCTGACATCTCTTGATGCCATCATTTATACCTTATGTTTGAGTTACCCTAGTGTAGATTTGGTGAACATGATCTAGGAAGCAACAGGCTCCTTATGGGACATTTGCACTGTGACATGTCCCCTAGTGTCCTTGTTCTTAGTGGCATCCCTGTCATTAAGTGACACATGACCATATATTGTCATTGACGGTGATTCTGCCAACACTTGGCTGGGAGCCCTCCACACAGGGGAGCTGATACAAGTGACAAGCTCTGGGCATGTGCCTCTAGAGGGCTGAGGATGGTGAGGGCAGGCAGCATCCCTGCATCTTGCCAAGTCCCTGGTAGATAGATACAGCCACATCTTAGGGCCTCCAGGAAGAAGAAATGATGATGTGTCTGCTTCCAAGATGAGCATGTTACTGAGGAGGAAAGGGACTTGTCCCAAGTGGCATGTTCCTGGTAAGTGGCAGACCCAGAGGCCTGGGCTTACTTTGTAGCTGATCTAGAAAGGACTTGAAGAATGTGTGGCACCTCAAAGCAGGGTAGCCTGGGGCAAGCCCCAAATGCTCCTCAGCTTCTTCATCTGTAGTTAGAGTCACAGCCTCACTGGTGAGCTGTGACTCTGGGTTCCATCTTGGCAGGTGGTTCCAAGATGCTCCCATAGTGCTTTGGGTCAGAAGTCAACCTGTCTTCTTTAGCCTGGAATTTGGTAATCAAAGGAGACTGGGTGCCAACCATGAATGAGTCTGTCGGCAAGCTCTGACCCCTTGCAAAGACTGGGTGGGGAGGGCTAGGTAAGGGCACCTCTAGTCCTCTAAGGTAGAGCTCTGCTTTTCTGTATACAATGCATACTGCTGTGATTTAATACAGCGCAGGCACCATCTTCCGATTACCAGCAGTGAGACCTTCAGAGATACTTAACCTTTCTGATCCTCCCTATTCTTTGTATGCATAACTAATATTTTGCTCTTGGTGGGCCAGTGAGATTCATGAGGAAACCTGTGTACAAGGCCTGGGCAAGGTGCATGAACCCAGGCTCTGAACAGCTGTGTTTTCTTTCGTTCTCCTGTTCCAAAGGAACTGAGGCTGAGCTGGTGGGTCACCTAGGAAAGCCCTCTGATGTGACCTGTAGGTGTCCCCAAACCCTTGGCTATGACACACCCTCCCTCAGTCTCTCACTCCATACACCATCAATCCCTTTGTAAGTTTAGAATCTTCATGTATGTGAGCTACTGTGGCTGGCCAGTGGTCAGTTGGCCTGGATTGTGACTCTGCCCTGCTCAACCCATGGCTGGCTCTCTACCAGGAGCCTCCCCAGAATAGAATCCAAGCCCTTTGCTCCCTGGGCCATGCACTCCCTGGGCTGTGTGTTAACACAATTTTCAGTGATGAAGGTGTCTGGGGAGGCCAAGTCAACACTTTAGCATGTTAAAGGAACTTGGAACCCTGTAGGACCCCAGGGCTTGTGCCACGGAACCCTGGATGGTCTGTATCCTGCATCCCCATGCCTGGGCAGAGTTGTCCAGAAGCCATCAAGGGTGAGCTTGCCTGAACCTTGCACTGTGGGCTGGCAGGTAAGTGTGGAACAATCAGGAACCTGAGGTCTGGAAGGCAGAGACAGACGTGATCCCATTCAAGGGCCTTCTACTCTGTCAAGGGTAGCAGCCTGGAATGGGAGTGGCAGTCCTAACTGAGTGACTCTATGCTCTTAACCTCTCTGGGTTTGCTCTGTTCTCTAACAGAAACTCAGAAATGACTTCCATGACAGATTTGGGAGGAGCATCTGAGTGGTACTGGGGGGGACCATATAATCCTACCTGACTTCAGTTAAATAGATGTCGCATTGAGCCTACCCTCTCACCTAACCCTAGAGAGCAATTTCCTGCCCCAACAAACATGTCAGAAAGAGAGGCAGAACATCATCTTGTAATGTGAGGCCACACAGTCAAGCCGAGACCCCAGTTCTGGTCAATAATGCCTTGCTCAGCCCTTGCAGAATGGACAACTGGCTTGTAGAGCAAAGCCCCTCCATCTAATCTTCCAAGTCAAAACCCCTACCCCCAGAAGGGATATCTCAGGCCATTAGGAATCCTCAGATCACCCTCTTGCCCAGCATCTGAGCTGTGTAGCTTGGGGCCTGTTATACCATTTCTCTGAGCCCCTTTCCCACAGTCCAAGCACCAGGTTGTCCCTGGCCCTGATCCCTGTACTTCTTAAGGAAACTTGGTGAACTGGGAAGGCTTCTGCTTGTGCCAGGGCCATGATTAGCCTTATGCTGGCACAGGGATTCTGGGTCTGCTGAGAAGAGTCAAGCCTGGGGGTGGGGGGGTCGTCAGGCTCTCTGTTGAGCCAGCTGATGAATACCCTATTCACTTTTGAGGTCTTTGCTTTGGGTCTGTGCTGGTTCTTCAGAAGATAAGATAAGCTGTGAGAGCCACTAGCTATGGAGAATCCAAACCCACGTGGACCAAATGAAAGAGGTTTCCACTGCTGATACAAACCAATGTCCCCAAGGCCTGGGCTGGCCTCCCCTCTGTCAGCATAGTTTCCTGTTGGGAATAAGCAATGAGGGGTGGGGCTTTGGGAGACCCTAGCTGGCACAGAGTGAGCTGTGGCTCATGCCCAGGGTTCAGAGTGTCACCAAAGCCTGAATGGAATCCCACACCTTGGCTTGCCCCTATTGTCAGCTTGTCACCTGGGAAGTTATTTGTGAAGACAGGCTGTAACAACACTTCCCCTGGACTTATATCAGACTGATGTCCTTTCTATCCTGAGAATGGAACCTGGCACTTCCTGGGAATATATTGGGGGATGGGGAACTATCAGTGATAGCACAGTTGGGGAAACTGAGGCATGACACTAACCCCTAGGGGCTCTTGCTTTTCAGTTTGGGGCAATGAAGTGGGTGGCCTGTCCCTTAGCTCCCCACTGACCCTAGAGGCAGATATACCTTGGTAACCTTATGTCCTACATAGCAGGGCCTGACTTAGTCACCACAGTAAACTGGGAGCCTGAGGGCCCTTGCTACTGCATCTGAACTGACAGGGACAGGACCTTTGCTTTCTAGGATAAACACCAGACCAGGGCCCACTCCACTCAGCAGGCTAGACCACGGGTCTACAAAGCAAGGGGATAGACAGGTCAGATCTATGCTGATACTGTCCTGTTGTAGCAGGAAAGATAAACTGTCAGACAGGATCTCTGAAGAAGCCACAGGCATGAGCCTTTCTTGGGTATCCTGGTTAGACAGTTATACTTAGTATGCCTCCAGCATCCTTTGTGGCTTTGTGGTCAGCAGGTAGATATCCAACTGGGCTCTGGGGTCTCTCTGCTCAGACCACACAGGCTGTCAGAGTGGTATCCTCCTGTGAAATCAGGGACCTGTCTCCCTGCTGGGACCAGAGTGTCCACAGCCCCTCCCCTTCTTGCCTAGAGAACCTCATCAGCACCTGCCAATCTCATACCCAGCCCTTCCTACACGGGGACATTAGGGATAGCCTCTGCTTCTAAGGGCTCATAGGGTACAGTCTTCAAACCCCATAGCTTTCTCATCCAGCACGCAACGGAACAACATCCTTAGTAATGTCTGCACCCTCGATCCTTCTTCCTTGCCTCATAGCCCCAGGTCAGAGGCGGGAGGAAGATCCTGGGTCCATCTTGGACCTGGGTGAGCCATAGCTGTGAGGACTGGGAGCTGTCCTGCCTCACCCCCTTCAGGGCTAGCGTGGAAAATGGTTGTTACAGCTGCAGACAGAAGGGAGCAGGTGAGGAGAGAAGGGAGGACTGTGCATCCCCATGGAGTCCTAGTGTAGACAACCAGGTCTTTGGCCATTCTTTAGGGCATGTGGTTTGGGAAGTTTTCTGGATCCCTGGGTCAGTTCTCTAAGCCTGAGCTCCCAAGTCCCCAAGATGGCTGTGGCATCTGCACCCTGCCTGACCTGGTCAGTCGGTTGCATGTACCTCCCCGATAAGTGTAGTGAGGGAATGCATGCTTCCCTCAAGGTATCAGTGGAGAGCTGATGCTATAACTGGCTTTCCAAGCCTCTGGGCAGCCTGGCATTGGCAGCCCTGTTCCTCCAGTACAGGGAAGCCAGGGCTGTGCTGTGATCTGTGTGACTCTGGAAGAGACTGGGAAACGAACACGCAGCTGTCTGAAGTGGAAGGACATCAGAAGCCAAGAGGCTTTATCTGGGTAGCTCTCACCTAGGAACCCTTCCAGGGCTCCTCCAAGTACTTGTTCTAGCAAAGGTCTCTCACCCTTTGTGGATAAACAAGGCAACAGGTGCCCCCACCCCCTCCATGAAAAGATCAGAAAGTCTCATGGAAAGTCCCCTGGTCCAGCATGTGTCTGAAGACAGAGCTGAGGCCTGATGTGGCCTTATCCTTTCTTGGGGGAACAGAGTCCTCTAGATCTCTTGAGCTCTGCTCTACATGTATTAATGCATACTGGGGAATTGGGGCCCAGGGTTAGAACCCTTGAAGAGGAGGAAGGAAGAGGCTGATGGTCCCTGGAAGGTGGGGGCCACTGCCTGAAGGAAGTCTGGGAAGGATGGAGAGACATGTCACAGCTGGGGAGCCAGCTGGCTCTTGCCCCCTGGGGCTGTGCCTCCCCCTCAGCCTTCCCCAGGAGGATTCCAGAAAGAGCAGGGTGGAAAGCCTTATGCCCCCAACTTCTAATTAAATGGCAGCGATTTTGACGTGGCAGGTGATCTTCTCGGGAAGCCTGGCTTTAAATTTAGCTTCCTCCCCAGCCAGCCCTTTGAAAAGGCTGCACTCCACCGAGAGAGCATGAGTCATCGCCAGGCCGGCCCGCCTGCCGCTCTCTCGCCTGCCCGGTGAGCAGTTGATTTTGCGGGGGAGCAGGCCTCCCGAAGGCTGAGATGTAGTAAATAAGGCCGGAGGATGAGGGTGGTGCTGGGGTGCAGAGCAGGGCTCCCCACTGCAGGTGCCGAGGTGGGGTGAGAGCAGCTGCGTGGTCAGCTGTGAAGAAACCAAGCCCACCTCCCAGCTCACCTCCCGATGGGGGAGGGGACTCAGCACAGCCGTATTGATGGCTCCATAGGTGACCCCTGAGCTGCCTGCCTCACCTGGTCCTCTCTGCTCTGGCAGCCTGTCTCTGCATATGCAAGGGGGAAGGAAGCTGAGAAAGGCTCCCCTTCCCCATTGGCATCTCAATTGCATTCCTGAGCCTTTGGTGGGTCCCTCGAGGGCTGGCAAGATGGCTCAGTAGGTAAAGGCCTTCCTGCCAAGCCTGACAGGCCTGAGTTTAATCCCTGGGACCCATACAGTGGTAGGAGAGAACCTACTCTGGAAAGTTGTCCTCTGACCTCCACATGTGCACCATGGATGGCATGTGAGCTTGTGTGCACAAATACATATGCACATACAAAATACTAATGTAACTAGAAATATACAAAATAATCATAATGGAAATAGAAAAAATAGAATGTAGTTTTAAAAAGGGAAATGGAGGCTGGGGTGTGGCTCAGTAGGTGTGCCTAGCATACATATTTAGATTCTGTCTCCAGCAACACATAAACTGTGCATGTGCATGGTGGTGCATGCCTATAATCCCAGCTCTTGGGGAGTAGAGGCAGGAGGATCAGGAAGTTCAAAGTCACCCTTGGGAGTCTGGGTCCAGCCTGGGCTACTTAAGATCCTATCTAAAATAATGAGAGAGAGAGAGAGAGAGAGAGAGAGAGAGAGAGAGAGGGAGAGAGAGAACAAAGAAAGAAATAGCTTTGAGTGGGGTTGAGTTTCAGATGGGAAGTTAGCAGGGACTCTTGGGGTGGCCCCTGGTACAGGCTGCATCAATACAACCACCACTGAAGGATACTGGGGTCTGCTGGACTGGAGGTGTAGCAGGGATCCTCTTCTTGAGCCCTCAGGGTAATATGGCCTCAGACACACCTTGATCCAGGCTTCCTACTGTGTGGTCACTGTTAAAGCAACCACAGGGCACTGGGATGCAGAGGCAACAAAAAGGGAAATGGGGTGGGGCCAGGCAAATGACAAGGTCTCCTTCCCCCTAAAGGACAAGATGGCATTGGCAGGACCAAGGACCCACCAAACCAGCGCTTGCTTGTTGGTCTAACAGAGCTGATGTGGTGCGGTCTGTCATTAATCTTCTCTTTGGTCCTGGTTGTCATCGTACTTTACAAATGAGGAAACTGAGGCTCAAGGAGACTAAGGGATTTTGTTCAGGGTAGGGACACCTGAGCAAGGGCGTTCGGGCAGAATCGGGCCCTGTACCTGTGGAGAAAATGTGTGTGTAGGGAGGTGCGAGGGACCTCATGTGCCCATGCTGGTCTCAGTGTGGCTGGCACACACTGGCTGCAGAGGAAGTAGTCAAGGGAGGAGACAGGGGCTTGGGCTATGTCCTGCAGAATTGGACTGGCCAGAGGCAGGGCACCAGTGATCACTAGCCACCATGTCCTCAAGTACCCACACCCACTGCAACATGAGGCTGCTCAGCATCAGTGTTGGAGGGGGAGAGGGGACACCTCCACCCAGAAGGCACCGTACACAGATCCCTCTCACCAAGACAGCCCGCCTCACATATGGGAACACACACAGACATGCCATGCATGGAGGTCACATAGGAGTGCCAGGCAAAGTGAGATGCCCATACATCCCATCTACCCCTTGTGTCCAAATATCTGTTGACACATCCCCCCCCAGATACCATGATCTACACCATGACATTCATCCAATGCAAACCATTCGTGTACACACAGAAAACATGCTACCCACAGCCACAACACACACATACAAAGCAGGCTGCATTCGGCTCCCTGCACACATCACGTATACCATACACACATCCCATGACTCCTAACACACACACACAAACATATAACACAGGTACAACACACACAACATAAACTGCACAGCACCTAACACACACGTATCAGATGTCACACAGGCATTGCACAGTGTACCCCATGCTACACCCCACTTCTGCTAGACTGTTATGTTCCCTTGCTGTCTCCACCGGAGTATCTCTGGTCTCAGCCTCCACTTCAGAGAGCTTGGGGCCAAGGTCTCAACGGGAGCCATGGAGCGAGCCCAAACCTCACCTAACCCTGCTCCTACCAAGACCTGAAGTTGCCTCAATTTGTCTGGTCCCCACACTGACATGGAGTAAGACAGAGGGCTCAGAGGGGCATCCTGCCATCTTTGACCTCAGCTGAAGTAAGGTCTTCCTCAACTTCCTCTTTGGAAGGTTTGTATCAGCAAGAAGGAACACAGAATTGCTTTGGATTGTGTCCATGACCCTGAGTGCTGTGGAATCTCAATCTCTCTCTCTCTTTCTCTCTCTCTCTCTCTCTCTCTCTCTCTCTCACACACACACACACACACACACACACACACACACACACACTTCTCGTCCTCCCCCAGTTACCAAGCAGGCTCTACCTTCCCTCTGACCCTCTCCAGAGCCTGGCCTTACCTATCCTGGCAGCTTTGGTGCCCTGGCCATTGGCTGAAGTCGTTCCCATGGGCAGCCTTGATCTCAGGTGGGTCCAGCAGGTCAGTCCAGGCTATATCCATAAAGGAAACAAGGCCCTGGATGCTGGGACAGATGGAAACCAAGGCCCCTTCACCTGCACAGCCTAGCAAAGAGCCAGGCAGGTTCCAGCATCCCATGGTGTTCAAGAGTCTGGAGTGAAGGAGGAAGAAGGTCTGTTCTGGAAGTATCCCTCCACGTCAGCGAGACACCCGTGGAGGAGACGGAGATGCTTAGGCTTCAGTTTGAGCTTTGATTCTGCCCCTTGTCAGCTGTGTGCCCTGAAGTGCTTTCTCACCATCTCTGAGCCTCGTTGTCTGTCAGCAGAATCCAAAGGAACCACTCAGTGCCATGGCAAGAAGTAAGTTCAGAGTATCAAGGGCTCAGCTCAGTTTTCCTGGAGATTCCATTGAGGTATCAAAAGTCAAAGGTGACCCTGAAATGTGGGTGGCAGCAGTTGGGCCTTGGGGGGTGAATATTGGGGGGTCTGCCTTTCCGGATGCTCAAGGGTATTCTCTTTCAATGAACATTGAAGAAGCTCCGTCCTGGCTGTCCCCTGGGAGGGATGCAGGGTTGCCACATGCCCGCACAGGACATTCCGAGATTGTCCAGACAATGGGGAAACATAGGCCCACAAGCTTGAGGATGGAGTCCAGTACCTCCTTGCCCTGCAGGTCAGCAATGAAATGGGGGTGAAGTCAAAACTAGGGCTGTGCTGGGGAGAATGAGACACGGGGTGAGGGTTTAGACCCAGGTCTAGGAGGCTGGGGAAGCAGAGCTCTCCCCTATCCCCAAAGAAACGCAGACCAAGTCTGCCCCAGCCCTTGACTGACTGCCTCAGGGGTGGCCGGTAGAATAGATCTCCCAGCCAGAGGCTGGGGAGGTGCACAAGGTGGGTGGGGCAGAATGTTGCAGGCTTCTTGGGGCAGAGATCTGTCCACTTGGAAGGAGAGGCTACATCCCTGCAGGCAGTTGCTGGTGTCGGGAGTCTTTCGGAACAGGTACCAAGCTGGGGAGCAGGTGGAAAGGAGATAGGGGTGGTGGTGGTGAGAACCCTCCGGCGGAGGTTGGGAAGGGGAGAGGAGGGAAGGGAGAAAGAAGAAACTGGAGAGGGAGGTGGGGGAGACGGAGTGGGAGAGGGAAAAGTAAAAAGCTAGGAAGAAACTGAAGGATGAGAGAGGAAAGAAAACGGAGGGTGAGGAAAAAGGCAGGAGAGAGACGGAGAAAAAACAAAGGCGGAGCAAAGGCAAGGTGGAGAAGAGAAGCGACTGGGACGTGCGGGGAGGGGGGGAGAGAGAGAGAGAGAGAGAGAGAGAGAGAGAGAGAGAGAGAGAGAGAGAGAGAGGGAGAGAAGAGAGAGAGAGAAGCGCAGGCCGAGCAGGCGCGGGGCAGCAGAGGGCGCGGCGGCCCAGCTGAGCGCGGCGCGGGACGCGCGTGGGGCGCAGCGGGCGGAGCGCGGCCGGAGCCCCGGAGCCCCACGCGCCCGCAGCCTGGCGGACAACTGTTGCGGCGGCGCGCGTGGGCAGCCCCGCGCCCCTGCAGGCGGCTCCCGCGGGCGCCGGCTCCCGGCTGCATAGCGAGGAGCGACCGGCGCGAGCACGAGGTGAGCGGGGCACGGGGCTGCGGGGTCCGCGCAGTGCTGCGGAGCGCGGGCGGGACGGCGTCGGGAGTGCCAGAGCGGGGCGAGGTGATGGTCGCCAGGACCGGGCGACAGCGGGGGACAGCAGCGGGGCCGGGCTGGGAGTCGCCGCGGAGCGCGGACGGCCGGGAAGCCAGTGCGCGTGGGGCAGGGCGCTGGAGCTGCTTGGCTACCCTGGGTTCCCGTTCGGCGACATCGGGAACCCCGAGGCTTAGCTGCCGCCGCCTCCCAGGGCCGGATCCATAGTGATCCCGCGCCCGGGGCTGGGTGGCCCGGCGGCGGCCTCCGAAAAGCTCATTAGCGCCAGCTGTTGTCATAGCAACGAGACCCCAGCGTCTTTGGGTTCTATTTATTCTAATTATTATTATCATTATTAGTATTAGTATTTCTTATCCAGCCAGAGGGGAAATAAAAGGAAAGGGGGGCAGCGCATTCTGGCGCCTCCAACTGTTCTCCTTGGAAGGAGCAGCGCCGACTGCCTGATGGGCCAAGCAGAGTCTGGTTCTTGACGGGGGTCCCCCAGGCTAGGGTTCCCGGGTAGGTGCTGAAGTGGGTGCTTACTGCCCCAGTCGGACCCCTGGGACCATGGAGGTACCGGGAACCGGAGTTACATAATTTGTCCCGAGAGTATTTACATGTAAGCATCCTCTCCCCCCCAACCCCCACCACGACTTTTCTGTGTTTTCTGGTGCCCTGGGTGCTCCTGTCAGGGAACCCTAGCCTGGCATAGGAAGAGAAGAGTGCTTTGCGCGTGGGAAACTAGAGGGACCGCTCTTTAGGCTGTGTGACCTTGAGCAAGGCTCTCAACTCCTCTGAACCGTCTCCTCACCTCTAAGATAGAAGGGGAGTGGTTCCCTCCCATCAGCCGAGACTGCTGTAACCCAGGGCGAAGCGAGGAAACAAGCCCGGTGAAGTTGCTATGGGCTGTGTGACCCCAGGCCGGTCTCTGGAGCCGTTTCTCAGGATGCTGTCTAAGGTGCCTCGGCCACTGACACTCTGTGACTCTCTGACTGCAAGTTGGGCTCCACCCAGAGCCAGCCAACCCAGAACTTGCCCCTCTCCGTCCCTTTGTTCTCTTGCTTGATTCCAACTGCCCAAAGGTGCCTGGGAACCTTTGAGATTGTCTATCCCTGAATGCTGAGGGGGCTGATTGCAGATGTCCTTTGGAACCAGACTTTGATTCCTGGTATCAACTCAGGCTGGTCAGGGCTGCCCAGAACCTGCGGTTTCCCCTAATGCTGAGACCTCCCTAGGAAGATCTTTCTTTCCTCTACACAGGGCTGCCTGCTGGGCCTGTCCTGGTGGAGGAAGAATTTGAAACGCTTTCTAACGCTGGCTAGAAAGTTCTGTTACCTAGCAGCCCCGGAGCCTCCAGGCTCAAGCTAAGCCAAAAGCATCCGATCAGGATTTCTTTTTAAATTTTGTTTTAGTTTAGTTTTTTGTTTTGTTGAAACATGGTTTCACATTGTAACACAGGATGGCCTAGAACTCAAGATGTAGCTCAGGAGAGCTTCAAATTCACTGTGATCCTCCGGGTTTACCAGACCAGCAGGAGCCACCACTCCTAGCTGGCCAGGGTAGGGGAGGAGTGGGGGGATGGTAGCGTTAACCTATAGTCACTCTGAGTTCCTGTGCTGACTCGGGTTTCTGTCAGGGTGGTCACAAAACTGGTAGGACTGGGAGCAGCCATCCTGCTGTCCTGGGCCATTCAGCCTGGAGCTTGTTGGGGCAAATGGCCTGGAAGGAGGGGCATGGTTGGGATTGGGAGCATTTCTGCTTGCTCAACCTTTTATGGAGTCCGAGAGAAAAGAAAGCGGTTGGGATCAGTCCAAAGGAAAGCAGCTGAAGGCCACTCCCCCATCACCTGTCATCCATCTGTCCATTCACTGCTCCCACCCTGCCCTTCTTTAGTGGCCCCGTGCAGTGCCTGGGCCTTGGTGGCTCTGAAGGAAGCAGCTGAGGAGAGGCCCTCCTGAGCCATTTGATTATGGGGCACAAGGGGTGGGCACAGGGGAGAGGGTAGGGTTGCAAGAGTTGTGGACCAGTCAGAAGGGAGATAAACTAACTCTCCACAGCAAAGTTGCAGACGGTGAGGAGGGAACAGCCCCTCCTTGGCCAGGCAGGGCTGGGAGGCTACACTACAGGCTTAGGAGGTGGCTCAGGAGGGCCCTAGAGACTGACAGCTGTATCTTAAGTCTAGGGATGGAGCTAAGGCATAGGGGGTGGTCAGTGAAGAAAGCAGCTTCCTGGGTCCAGAAGAAGGACTATATCCCCTCTAGCACAAATATAACCTTTGGCCAGCCCCACGACTGCTGCCTGGGACCTGGCTTCTAGGGGATGGTGGCAGGTGGACTCTAGGCATGGCTGTGTCAGCTGCCAGTGCCTGCAGGAAGGGACTTCGCTGACACAGACTCTAAGCTGTTCCTGCAGCGATGGGATTCCGATGGGATTCCGTGAGGCTGGCCGGCAGCGGCACACACAGGACCATTGTTCAGAGCAAAGCCCAGCCTTGTGCCTGGAGTCCTATGGACTCTCACATGAGCCCTCAAGGGTACATTTGCTGGTTCTTCTGTACAAAGGAAGACCTGTCGTGGGAGAGGCTGCTAATGAGAGCTCAGCATGCACCCTGTTCCTGAGGACCAAGCCACATTGCCTGGAACTCAGCCTTTGACCCTCTGGGAGAGAAAGGAGTTGGCTCTGCAGACACTGTGTGACCACTGGGGGGGTGGAGGAGGGGGCATCCAGTATTATCCTCTTGGCTTTCCTCAGGATGGTCACAGAGTATGACTCTTCCTGTGCTCGGAGATACTATCTTCCTGTACTCTACCTCTGTTAATTTGTTCTCCAAGGCTGTGGCAATCCCCAGGCATAGTGGAGCCTTATTTCTCAGCCTCTATCCTATACAGTGGGTTCTAGAAGCTCAGCGGCAGGGGTGAGTGAGGAGGTTGTCCTGCCTGTGTTGGGTCACAGCTCCTTGGTGTGCTGTGTCCCCCACCCCCCCCCCCGTGGGTGATGCTCACAGGCCTGGTGGATGAGGTCCTGTCTCTTTCTCCTCCTTTTCTGCCCTTCCCTCCTTCCAGCAAGCTCATCACATTCCGGGTCCCTTGCTGGGGCCACTTTTAGATGACACCCCCTTGGGATGGTGGCAGGAACCTTGGGTCTCCTCAGACTTACCCCTAAGAAGCTCCATCTGGAAACAGGGCCAGGTCCTCCCTCAGCTTTGGCTATCTGGACAGATTGTCTCCAGCTAGGCCCTGGCTGTCCCAGCTGCCCCAGCCCTGCTGGATGTTACCTCCATAGACACACTGCTCAACCCACTCCCTTCCTTTGAGGATAGTCAGTGACCTTCTCTGGGTGTCTTGACTTAGCCTGTCCCTGGCAAGTTGGAGACACTTTGCCTTGGAAAGTGTTGGAGACACTGACAATCGAAGCTTGTGAACCCTGTCCTCCAAATATATTGGAGATAGGTAGATGTGGACACAGGAACTCTGAGCAGGCAGGAAATGTCCCCAGGAGGTCCTTGAGGGACAAGGTTATCCAGTCAGAGATGGTGGGTGTCACTCAGAACCTGGGGGAGGGGTGCAGCTGCTTCATAAACTATGAACATTCTCTATGTGCCTCCCCCAGGCCAACTAACTCCTGAGAGTCACCTCTGGAATCCCTCTTCCGTCCATGGGAACACTCCTTCATCTGTATTTGCAGTAAGCCTTGATGAATAGGACACACAAGTCACCAAATGCCCAGCACCCTGCTCTCGCCTTCCTGTGGGAGGCACTGAGTGCCCCACAGCTCTCTGTACAGCTGACCTCAGCAGACATGGACACACACACCTTGGAGAATAGAGAAAGAGTCCTCACACGTTTCAAGTGACACCTGTTTAACAGTGAATTAAGTTCTATGAGCCTAGGAAAGAAAAAATTTTTTTTGTTGTTCACACTTCCATGGAAAACAAGACCAATCGTGGTCTCTTAAAAGCCAGCTAGCTCCCTAATCTGCTTATTCATGACTGGTGGCCTCTTAGGAACAGGGAGAGGGAAGGCTGGAGGAGGGACATAGCTGCCCTGGCTGAGGGCCCTGCTCAGAGAGTGAGGTTGGGAAAGTTCAACTCCTGTGCCAGGTTCCAAAGCTCCTGGATGAACGAAGGGCTCAGGATAAAATGTCATTTTCTTAGACATCAGCACAAATTAAAGGCAGATTCCTCCCAGCATCTCGGCCACGTTACCAGGCGTACTTCAGTGGTGATAGGGACTGCTTCTCAGGGGCTTGTGGGAAACCTGCAGCTGGAACCCAGCTGAGAACAAGCATAGTTAGCATCCATTCACTCCCAGCTCCCAGAGCACCTTGCAAGCCGCTCGCTCAGAGCGGCAGAGAGAATTTGACCCACTTGCTCTGCTGTGCTGCGTAGACTGGAGGCAGGAGAACAGAGGTACCTGAGGGGGGCCAGGAGGGATGTTGGAAAAGGGAGCTTTCAGTTGGTATCTTGAAGGGTATGCAGGAGTGGTGCCCAGCAGAGGAGACAAAGGACATTTCTAGAAGGAATGCTGTATGTCCCACAGAGACTTGGCCCCAAAGTGACATCTTCAGGCTTAAATACATTCCTTTGTCACAATCTAGCCTGACATGTGTCTGTTTCCTAGACCTCTGTGCCCATTGTCACCTGCCACCTTCTGACAGCCCGAAGTAGATCTCTGATTCTCTAAGGAGAGCTGAATCTTGAAAGCAGGAGGGAAGGTGGCCAGCTATAGTCAGATCCGGTGGGACTGAGTAGGCTCTGTAAGGGTTGGGGGCAGCAAACAGGCTATTGTTGAAACTCATTACTAAACTGAAAATCTCCAGACGCTGGTTCTGGAGCCCTCCTTCCTGGGCTGTGGCGGGGCCTGGGGCTTCAGGATGTGGGGCCCGAGGCTGCCTGAGTCGCACTCTGCACACCTGGAAACAGGCTGATGGAGCCTTTGTGAATTGGCAGACAGGCTGGCATCCTCGCTGGTCCCTGTCAGCACAGCATCACCTTGTTTGTTCCACTGTGGCGTTTAGATGCTTCAGGCTTCTGGGAGCAGGTCCTGGATGTGACATTACTGGGTGTAACTGCCTGGAATTGGAACCCTTTTGGGACTGAGCCCAGCTGCTGTGCTGGGACCTGTCACCAAGGCAACAAGCCCTGGGAGTCACAGAGGCTGTACTGGGCTCCATTCTGGACAAGTGTCTCTTCTGCATGATGCTCATTGGGGGACCGTGGGTAAGTTATGTATGTGGCTCTGCAGCCTCAGTTTCCTCTCCTGAAAAATGGGTGACTGTTAAGAATGCATTGATTGTTGCCTTCAGTGCCCAGCCAGAGCTTTCAGAAGCCCCACTCTGTGATGTAAACCTGTTACTCTGTTGCCATGGCTGCCTTGACATTGCGAAGCAACCTCATGGTGCCTGGACCCCTGCAGCAGGGGTATCCACAATGGTAACTGGAATGTAGGGGTGGGGGGGATAATGAAGCCCAGTGTCATCCCTGTCTCAGCACGGTGGCAACTGCCCAACAGGGGGGATGAAGAGGCAGTAACAGACTAGGACTCTGTTCCATCCCCACCCCTGCCAGCCAGTCAGGGGCCCTGAGCTTTCTTCTGAGCTCCAGTGTCTTCAAAGTCTGGTGCATCTGGATGAGCGTGGTGACAACTGTCACATGCATGCAGAGAGGGTGGAGGCAGGGACTGTCACATCTGAGTACCTCACCAGTCCCATCGATGGCTCCCACCCCATCTGTGACTCTCTCTGACCCTCAGTTTCCTTGTCTCATTTTCCTTGTCTCAGTTTCCTTGTAGGATTTAGGTGAATCTGGTCTATAGTAAATGCTCAGTGCACACTGTCATAGGACGGAATAAATACCACAGATGCCAGGGCAGGGCTAGCCTTCTCTATTCTGGGTGGAGAAGCCGTCTGCTTCTACTTAAACCCAGCAGGTTGGACAGGTTTGCTCTGACTGAAGGGAGACAGGGATGGCCAAGTGAATGAGTAGATGAATGAATGCATGAATGAATGCATGCATGAATGAATGCATGAATGAATGAATGAATGAACTATAGCAGGGGAAGCACCACAGCTTCATGTCAGGGCAGCCCAGAGAAACTTCAACTGGCTAGTGCAGAGAGGCTACACCCTCCCAACCCCCCATCCCCTTCTCTCTCCCTGTCACAATTTGTTCACTGGGTTAGTGGTCCAGCTTGGGGCCAGGTCCCTTGGTGTCCCAGAGTTTGGTCCTGTAGCTGGGTAGAGCTACACTCACTTAAACTTCCTCCCTGTGCTTTGCCTTGGAGTGGTTCTGACTCGTCTCCCCATCATGCAAGAGGCTGCCTTGTGCTGTATTTGCTCAGAGCTCTGAGAGCAGAATCAGTGTTTGAAGGGTACCTGCAGCCTGCAAGGGAACAAAATCGCAGGGAACAAAATCGGGGAAGGAGCCTGGGCTCAGAGCTGCAGCAATGGGGACAGGAAGGCTCAAGAGCATCACGGCACAGCAGTGAGGGCCACACACCCCTCAATGCTGGTTCTTTTCAAGAGCCTAGGGAACAGAACAGAGCTGGGATGGCAGAAACCAGGGATGCTGAAAGGCACTCACAGAGCTGGGAATCCTAGCCAGCTACCCTGGGGTCACATTGGTTGGGAGAGCCCCTTCCTGACCACAGCCCCTCTGCCACTCTGCAGACGGCAGGTCCCAGCAGAAGGGCTTTCTAAAGCAGGACTCAGAGCCCAGCCAGCTTCCCTCTCCACCTGCAGGAGAATGCCTTGGTCAGCAAGGAAAGGAGAATGGTCCTGGGCCCAGCCTTCAGCATGCTGGTCTCACTGGGTGCTCTTTCACCTCTTTACCTCAGTTTCCTTCTCTGTAAAGTGGGTCCACATTAGATTGCTTAAGGCACAGGGTCCATTCATTACCTCCTGGTATCTAAATGCCTGGGACAGCAAGACAGGGTAACCAGCCCAGGGGAAAGACAGGCCTGTATGAGAGGCATGGAACCCTGCTCTGGGTGGTTCTGACTTTTCTGTTGTGTGCAACAAATGAGGAAGGGCTCTAGCACTGAAGCCTGGTTTCAATGGCTAGCGGCAGGACTGGGAGGACCAGTTGTCCCATGTGTCATGAATTCTGATCTGGAGTAACTCTGTCTAGCAAATGTGGGGGCATCAAGGAGGCCCGCCTGGAAGAGGTTGCAACTCAGATGCTGGTGAGGCTAGAGAGGCAAATGGAGCACCAGTAAAGCATTGAGGAATGAGTTGGAGATACTGTCTACACTGTGGCCTGGCTATCCCTGAACATCTATGGAAAGCTGAATGGAGGTAGGGGCCTTGAACTCCTACACCAGCCCTGCAGCACAGAGCTCTAGTTTCACTCTGGAGACTTACAATGATGGGAATGCCCCTATCACCGCTGCTATGCTCAGAGCAGACATTACTAATCAACCTATCCTAACAGGACAGGTGGCCCAGTCCTCTGTGCAATATGGTCTTGTTAGTCCCTAAGAGGGCGCATAGCTACCTTGCCTGCTGTGGGCACTGGGACCACAGTGCTGGCATGGTCCTTTGTGTCTGTGGCTCAGCCCCACATCTACAGTACTCTCCTGGACAAGGGAGTTGGAGGGTGTAGCTCCATGGCCCCAGGCCTGGAGGGTCCTATCCTTCCTAGGGCAACAGAGATAGCCCACCAGGGACATCATGTCTTTATGGATTCCTAGGCAAAGGTGCCCCTGTGGAATGCAGAACCTTCCCTTCTGGTGTTGGTCCCTGATCTGTCACCAGCAGCTCCCAGGTCCCAGGTCCCAGGATGAGCCCAGGCAGCCTTGGGTGTCCATCTAAGCCCTGACTAAAAGAGGAGGGGGAGAATGTCACCAGGAGAGAGACCAGCCAAAGGCGTGCGACTTCTCTTCTGAAATCCAAACAATCGGACAATCTGTTCGGGATCGATTTAGAAGCGTCAAAGTGAAAAAAAAAATCAGCAAATACAGTGTGAAAGCTATTTTTTCTCCCTCCAGCATGGCTGGGAAGCGACTGGGCTGGAGTTTATTTGTAACCTGGCCAAGGCTAGCCAGGCCTCTCCCCTCTCCGTAGCCCACTCATGCCCTCCCTGCCCACAGCTGCCTCCTCTACACCCACTTCCAGCTGGACACTGGGGAGCTCTCTGAGTGACATCAGCTTGCTTCAGCCTTGGGAAGTCAACACTGGTAGAGGCCATAGAGATAGCCCTGGCCTTTCGTTCCCCAGCCACCTGGTGTGGGGGTAGCTCTCAGTTAAAGCATGTCCCCTGCCCCTCCACTGGTCCAAGGCCCTGCACGCCAGGGCCTCAGGATGGCACATGACTCCCAAGACTAGTCTGGCCTGTTTCCCCAGGCCCTAGGCTGGGACATAGGTAATAGCTGTTCAGTAAATGGTTCTAATCTGAATGGTGAATGGAAGGGCAAGGCGAGGGAAGGAAAGACGAAAAAAATGAAGCTTTCATTCAAGGATCTGCTTCTGCTCATGCTCTTCCTGGTGGGGGTTGGCACTGAAGCCAGGTGAATCTCCAGTGCCTCATCTCTGGGGCCAGGAGGCAGGCCTTAAAGGTTTAGAGCCTCCACGCTTATGATCATCTTCTCATTCCCCCATCCCCCCAGCATGTCGGGCATCCCATTCTTTATTACCTCATAGCTGGAATCTGAGCCACGAGCTAATTAAAGTGACTGAATAAAGAGCCAAAAAGTTGACACTTCCCTGGTGGCCTGAGTGGACCCCAAAGAGTCTCAAGGGCAGTTAGGAGTTGTTGTCTGCAGGTGTCTATAGGCACCTCTGGGCAATGGGAAGACTAGTGGTTCAAATGTTCCTCCTCTTTCTTTGGTCACAGGGATGGGAGGGGACTCCTGGTGACCAAAGCTGGTTATTTTGGGGACACAGGGACTAAGTTAATCTCCCCTCAACCCAATTTTCCCCCTAAAGTCCAAAGCCAAGAGCCAAGGCTCAGAAAGATCCTGGACCATGGAGATCAGACAAGCTTAGGTCTAAGTCCCAGGAGCTCTGCTACTCTGTGATCTTAGGAAAGCAGGGCTGTCTCTCTGGGCTTAGTTTTCTCTTCTGAAAACTTTTGAATATTTAAGGTGTCAAGGTTTGCAGAGCTTGGCACACAGTAGGTGGTCAGGACAGTCTTTCCTTCCTGGTTCCACTGTTAACTGGTCCCACTGGAAGCAGTTAAGCCTCTGCCTGACTCTATGGATTCTAGTCTCTGGGACAAGGAGTTCTTTCCCCAGAAGACAATAGGATTAGTGTCAAAACACAGGAAGCCTTTGGCCCCCAAGTATCTGAGTTTCTACCCTGAGCCACTCAGGAGTCACATGAATGGGCTCTGGACTTGCTGGAGGCAGTGTAGAGACACCCTGTGCCCAGAGTCACATGTGATCTGCCACAGGGTCCTGAAAGTGTCGACGTTTCAGATCAAGCCTGTGGCCCAAGACTTGTGAGTGGCCCTGCTACTCCTTGCTCTCCTTGAGCACACACAGAGGCCCGGCAGGGAGAAGGCAACTCTGAGGTCAAAATCCACCCTCAAGCCTCCCCCCAACAGGCCAGAATTGGTACCCTACTTAAAGACTAAGTCATGTGTGCAGGGTCCTTCCTCCCAGATTGACTTTGCTTTGTCCTCAGTGACTGTAGCTGTGGCCTCCCTCTGCAGGCATGCTCCCCACCCCAGATCCTCTCCTGTTGCTGATTCTCCTTGGGTTTTTGCAGACCAAGCTCTTTCACAAAGCCTCTGATCTTACCTCCACGGTGGAAGGAAGTTCTGAGCCCACAGTCCCCCAACTCGGTGCTAATTGGACCTCCAAAATGCTTGTTGTTTACCCTAACATCAACCGAGGCCACAAGACATGGCAATTTCCTCTCCATATTCTGGTTGAGAAAGGGCAAACTTCCTAGGGTGGGCCAGGGAGACATGTTTCCCTCTGAGTGTTCATGATGGAGCTCTGCCCCCCAGGTTTCCATCCAGGGTAACCATCTATATTAACCATCTAAGGTGAGCATCTATATTAGTTTGCTTCCTATCGCTGTGATAAACTGTGGAGCTAAATCAACATGAAGAAGAAAGGCTTTTTTTTTTTGGCTCACACACACCAAGTCACACTCTATCACTGAGGGAGGTCTGCTCAAGGCAGGGACCTGGAAACAGGAATGGAGGCAGAGGCCATGGAGGAACGAGTCTTATTGGCTTATTCCTCATGGCTTGTTCATCCTGTTTTTTAAATTTATTTATTTAATGTATATGAGTACACTGTTGCTGTCTTCAGACACACCAGAAGAGGGCATCGGATCCCATTACAGATGGTTGTGAGCCGCCATGTGGTTGCTGGGAATTGAACCCAGGACCTCTGGAAGAGCAGTCAGTGCTCTTAACCCCTGAGCCATCTCTCCAGCCCTCATTCTGCTTTCTTATACAACCTAAAACCACCTGCCCAGGGGGAGGTACTGCACACTGTGAGCTGGGCCCTCCCACATCAATCACCATTCCAGAAAATTCACCACAGACACGCCCCGCAGGTCAAAGTTGATAAAAATCTATCAGGTGTGATCTCTAAAACATTTCCCTAAGGTGAGTCCCCCCCCCATTAAACTTCCCAGGTATTCCCCCCAAGGTGAGCTCTCCTTAAGGTGAGTGCCCCCAAAGCTGTGTGGGTTGTGGATGATGCCATCATCCCTCTTGGCATCTTGGGCAGTGGTTGGAGGGGCAGGTCCAGTGCCCACAGAGGGATGCTGTATTGACGTTCTTGCTCCAGCGTGATTAGATCTCACACCTCTATTGGTGGTGCAGGGTTGAGGCTGAGGAGACAGTGAAGGAGTTCGTAGGTGATGTTTGGGGGCAGAAGAGGGAACCCATGGGACAGGAGTTCTGGGATCTGACCTCGGAAGAGGCACAGGCAGGAGAAGGAAGCAAGCCCTTGGGAGCCTGGTGTCTCCCAGTGCTAGGTGAGACAAGGTTTGGTCTGGTCCTGAGGGAAGCTTTCAACTAGAACCAGTGATTCCAGCCATGCCTGAGTAAGGAGGCACGAGGGCCCCACGTGGTAGGTTCAAACAGGACACTTGGGTCTTAGCTGGTGTTTCTTTGGGGGCATAAATGGGGGGTCCTTTCCCTATGCTACGACCCCCACTCCCCTCAGCCCATCCTGGGGTGGAAGGCAGTTCAGGGAGGTCGTAATCAGAGATAGAGGAGTTTGGGGGTGGGCTGGTGAGGAATTCTTTTGGGGGTCTTTGACGCATTGGGGGTTCCAGGGACTTCGGGGTTGCAAGCCAGCAGGAAGAGACTGTTGCCTGCTCAGTTCTGGGCCGGTAAGAGCTTACATGTGTTCAACAAGGGGATCAAGAGCCACTCCTTGCATTCTTTGGCAGTGCCTCTCTGTGCCCAGCCATGCATCTGAGAAGCCATCCTGGATGACAGTTAATGAGAACAGGTAGGCCTGGCTCACTGAGACCTGTGGCCATGGCATGAGTCGTTCCTGGAGCCACTGCCACCATTGAGAGGAGCATTCAAGTCTTGCCTGGCTCATGGTGGCTGTTTTGGTGACAATTTTGGGGAGTGTGCACGGGGGCTCATTAATTCCAGCCACGGACCAGGTTGGGGGCATATGTGTGAGTGGCCACAGTCCTCCAGGCCAGCTAAGAGACTGGCTGTGACTGTTAGAAAGAGGGGCTCTTCTGTCTCTGTGGCAGTCCTATTTGCATAAATTTGAAGTTGATTGGCCTAGAGGCAACTTCACTTTATCACAGATGACAAGCCTCTGGTTGGAACAGCAGCCACTGTCAATTAGCTGCCTTGGTGACTTGCTATGTTACGGTTGGCATTATTGTTCCCTCCTTCTCTCTATCCCTGGAACCAGTGTGGTCCCCCAAGGGTACTCCAGCCTAGGACAGCTTAGCCCTGCAGACACTGGGAGCTGTGGCACTGGGAACTTGTTAGCCAGTAGCCAGGTTTCCAGGCAGAATGGGACAACCCAGAGTCTACACTTCCATCCAGCTCCCAGGAAAGGAGGACTTGCTGGGCCAGGGGTGGCCTGGAGGCTTTTAAACTTGGGCTGATGGTTTGTGCTAATAAAGCTTTATTGAACACAGCATCTGCCTTTCACTAGCTCTGTCTACAGCCATTCTTGACTACAGCACTGACAACAGACTTAGGTGGCTGACCCTCTACAGGAAGTCACCCAGCCTCTGATTGGACCATCCGGGCTGGAGCTAGGGCAGGCCTAGGAGCAGTGACGTTGCCTCCCTGACCAATCTCCAATTATATGCAACAGCCACACTCCAGGTACTGTCATGTGTGGGGATCTGCTGTCCATACTGCAACAAAACACCTGAGACAAACAACTTAAAACAAGGAAACGTTGTTTGGGCTCATCATTCTGGACCATCAGCCCAGGGTCAGTGGCCTTTTTGATTTGGGCCTCTAGTAAAGCAGATCATCATGGTAGGAATGTATGGTAGAGAAAATTCCTTTACCTTCTGGCTGGAACAAAAGACAGTAAGAAGAAGAAGGGCTGGGATCTCGGCAGCCTTTTCATGAATGTTCCCACTATGCCCTACTTCTTAATTGACTACCACCTCCCGATAGTGCCAAGCAAGAGAAAAATCCTCAGTGCATGGACATTACACTATGGGACCCAAGCACTATCCCATTAGACAGATGGGAACACAGAGGCTGCAAGAGGCTCCTCATTTGCCGAAGGTCCCAAGCTGGTAAGCCATGCTCATTAGCATCCATAGCACACTTCCCTTGCCCCAGAGCACCAGCCAGCCAGCTGGCCGGACACTCTCATCTCTTGCCAGTCTGGATCCAAACAAAGGCCTCTGCTAGGAATAGTGCCCCCTTCAGACAGGTCTTAGAATGACCTATGTGGTCCCCCTAGGGATGTGGGCACGGCATGTGATCATCACCAAGCGGGGATATTTCTTTCCTCCTCTTAACAATCTGCAGAACTGGATTTCTGCTCCCAGCATCTGTCCAGGTATCCACCCCCGTGAGCTGTGAATTCTTGGAAGGCCAAGGAAGAGACTGGAACACAGGTCTCTCCCTTCCCCTGAGCTGAGAGGGACTATTTACAGAGGAAGGAGTGATCTCCCAAGAGGCCAGGTATTCCTTGGCCATTCGGTGGGACCGCTGAAGAGGTGACCTGGGCTCTGAGAGTGGAATCCCCATGTTAGATCAAAGCGCTGAGATATGAAGACATTTGCCACTGTTGGTTCTGGTTAATAAATGAGGAAACTCAGACATGGAGTCTCTGACCAAAGAGTCTCCCAAAGGACAGGGTTCTAGGACTCCCTTGAAGGAGGCTGGAAACAGGTCCTTTTTGGGATAAGAGCATCTGAGCCCGGCCCCCAGGGAGCATGACTTCAGTGAGGAGGATCCAGTGTCCCTTGTGCCTGCCTGAGGAGGCATGATCATTTATATTTTATTTTTAAACACAAATGTATATGACAGCATGCATGTGTGCATGTGCCTATGTGTGTGTGTCTGTGTGTGCTTGTACCTGTGTGTGTGTGCATGTATGTGTGTGTGCCTGTGTGTGTGTGCATGAGTGTGTGTGCATGAGTGTGTGTGCCTGTGTGCATGAGGTCGTGTGTGTGCATGCCTGTGTAGGTCAGAGTTCAACACTGGTATTTCCCTCACTTGCTTTTCCATATCACGTTTTAAGACTGGGGGGTGGGGGGTGGGGGAATCACTTGCTAACTCAGCCCGATCCTCACCATTTCAGCTGCACTGAATTTTGCTGAGTTCCAGGGGTCCCCTCATCTCTGCCTCCTCACCGTTGGGATGACAGGTACCCGCTACTGGGCTTGGCTTTTTACACAGGTGCTGGGGGTCCAAAATCAGGTCCTTGTGCCCATGTGCATGACGAAGCACTTTACCCACTGAGCCATCTCCCCAACCCCCTTTTGGTTTCTATGTAGGGATTTTCTCTATTGCTCTATATTTTATTTGAGGGACCTAGACTATAGAATTGGATCTCTTGCTGCCGCTGGCTTCTAGCTCTTTCCTACCTAAATCTGTATGGTGGCCTTGAAAGTTACCCATTTGTTGTTGGTCAGTGATAGAGCAAATATCCCTGTCTGTCTTCACCAGGGCCTGCTGCCAGCTGATATGTGTCCCACAGAGTCTCCCATTCCTCCCATCCCCTCCGTGGGCCTTGTCACAGCCAGATGTATTCCGATACATCTAGTAGATACACATTTTAGGGCTCTCTTAAGCCTTGCAAAAGAGTGTCGATCTGAATTCAGGTTGGGGAATGTAAGCATCTCCTTTGGCTTTGCACTCCTGGGGTGGCCTGGGATGTTCAGTGTGACCATTCTTTGCCTTGAGGAGGTGCCTGCTTTTGACCATCTTGAGACACATTTTGATCCTTTTGCCTTTGGTCTATTTCAGGTCTCTTTCTTATAAACAAACTGTGAGACTGTTCTAGAACCTGGTGACCCTGGACCAGTGGGGCCTCTGCTTAGCCAAGAAGGGTGTTAGCCATACCCGGTGTCTGGGTGGGTGGAGGGGGAAGGACCCAGGATGTGATACAGTGAACCTCCTGACAGACTCCTCCTGGGGCTCTTTGCTCCTCTGGCATGCAACTGGTTTCTGTGTGCCTCCGAAACTGTCGAGCGGGAATAAGAAGATCCTAATGAGGTATCAACTTTGTATCACCATGGTCCTCAGAAGACAGTGACAAAAGCAGCTGGATGGCCCAAGTTCAGAAAGGCAAAGGGACTCACCCAGAGCAGCATAGCTAAGAAGTAGCAGAGCTGAGACTTGAACCTGTGTTCAGACTCCAAGCTCAGAGCCCCTCCTGCTCCTTGTCAGCCACTTAGGTTTGGGTCTCAGCTTCATCACAAGCTAACTGGGTACACTTCCACACACCCTGTGCTCCCGATGTACACTGAGGATCAGCACAGCACCACTAGCCTTAAGGATGATGTAACCTGCCAGCCCCTACCACAAGGTTGTCACATGGGTGCCCTACATGGCACCCAGCCCTCTGGGCTGCCAGGGTCCATCTGGATTATGGCTAGATAAGGGCACACAGACCCATGTGTGCTGCCTGCCAACATGGATAAAAAAGGTTTATCTCTGGCCTGGCTCAGAAGGGTGGATTCCAGGGGCAGCGGGAGGGAGAGCAGGGAGCTGGCCTCCTTTATGGCCTGGCTCTTAATGCCACCCAGAAGCTGCATTGCAGGCTGCTGTAGGAATGCCAGGGCAGGCAGGGGGGCTGAGCCACACAGATCGGTGTGGGCGACGTTGTAGGGAGGGGCAGGCAGGAACAGAGTTGATATGAAAACTGGGATGCAGGGTCCAGGGTTGTGACCAGCTGAAAGTAACTTAAAGAGCAGGGAAGGGTGGCTCTCCCTGCAGAGAAGACATACACAAGCCTCTCAGGCCTGGCCATGTCCTTGCTGTGTGACTTTGGGCTTGTGCTGACCCTCTCTGTGCTTCAACGTCCTTATAGCCAGGGTCTAGAATGGAAGGTGATGGGAAGAAAGAGCTAGGTGAGAAATCAGAGCCTGGTGTGTGCTTGAGCTGCAAGCCTGAGGCAGGGGTAAGTTGAATGCTCCATAAGCCAGCAGGACATGACCTTTACCCTGGGCAATGGGCTGGAGGGTGAGAGATGACAGTCATTATGGAATTGGGACAGGGAGAGGCCAAGCCAGTATGGAGTCAACCAGTGATGACTGACAACCTAGGGTCCCTGACATCTCTCTGGGCTCCGGAGACATTATTGCAGATGCTGAAGCTTTCTTTTTTCCTGCATGACTCAGGGCAGTGAGGGTACAGGAGGGGTCCGCACAACGGCACCCTAACTCCTGTCTCCTCTAAGCCAAGACTCAAGGGGTTCACTTGTGTGCTGAGCCTCAGTTGTAAGGCCTCAGAACCCCAGCCCAGCTGGGACATTTCACAGGGCTGCTGATCTGAGAGCTGACTCCCACTGGGAGCTGATGGGGCCCCGTGGGACGGTGAGCCCAGAGTCTGGCCTATGTACAGTATGGTAAGGGATCACTGGTGGCATGTCCCTAGCCTCTGCATCCCTGGGAGCAGACAGAGTCCTTCCAGAACACTTGAGGTGAGTGGGGTGGCAGGCTGGCAGACTGGAAGCTTCTTTTGCCTATACAAGGCCTGACCCAGCCACTCGCCTTTGTTGGGATTTAGGGCTGATTGTGACTGGAGAGCCAGGAGAGAGACCAGCGGCTGCAGGGGGATTGCAGCCAGTATATGCAGGTGTTTCTGGCCCCTGCCTTACAGAACTCTGCAAATAGGGAAAGTCTTTTGGAAGTTTCTACAAGAAGGTAAAGATGGTTCGGGTCATTAGTGGGAGCCTGGGTGTTCATGGGTCAAAGCCCTGTAGGGGAGCATAGACAGTTCATGGCCTGTCAATGTCCTAGCTCTGCCACACCTTGCTTTGTGTGCTGGCCCTCTCTCTGCCTCAGTGCCCAAATGGCAAGAGCCTAGCATGGAGGGTGAGTGGGGAAGAGAGCTAGGTGAGAGACCAGGGCCTGGTGTGTGCTAAGAGCCACAGGTCTGAGATGGAGTAAGTTGGGTGCTTTGTGGACCAGCCCGACACGGGGATAGTGTGGAGGAGAGAGGACCAAGTTCTGACCCAGGCCTTCCCACTTCTGGAAGGTTGACCACCTTTAGGAGCCCTATCCTGGTGACAACTGGCTTTAGACAAAAATGCACTGTTCCTTGTGGTCCCCTCCCTACCCAGTTCATGGATGGCTTTCTATTCCTCTATGCCCACTCAGTAGGCTGACACAGTGGGGGCAAATCATGCCCCAAGGGGGCAGTGGGCCATACCCACCTCAGGACCTTTGCACAACTGGGCTCACTACTGGCAATGTGCCCTAGCATACACACTCAGTTATCTCTGGTCTGATTCTGGCCTGCTTACCTACCAGACCTCAGCTTCTAGGGCTTTCGACCTAGACCAGTCCGGGCCCTCCCTCTGCTATCAGGATTCCTGTTTAGATCTGTGGTTCCCAGGCTAATCTCACACGCTGTGTGAAGAAATGAATTAATGAATGAATGAATCAGTCAATCATTGCCTCATCTCCTCCTTAGTCCTTCTTATATGTCCCTTAGGATGGGTGGGCTGCCCCATTATGAGAAGAAACAGGCTCAGGGCCTTAGCTCCTCTCCTTGGTGAAGGCCCCTGACACCGAGGAGGTCTTGGGAGAGAAATCAGACCATGCTCCAATAGGCAGTGGGTGTGCCCACCTTTCCTGCCTATCTCTATAAGGGACATCCCTCAAGTCACACCTCTTCCCGAGAGCCTGGGGTTCCTGATGCTGGTCCCCCTCTCCTAAACAGCCAATTGCTGGGAAGCCTGAGGCAGAGTCTGGCCATACTGAAAAGGCCAAGGATCATCTCAGCCAGAATCTTCTTTTACCTGGAGCAGAGGGATACTGAGGCACAGTGGGGAGCTGGTGGTGGCCTCTAGAGAGAAGGGTACCAGGGGCCTTCAGCAGGCCTGGAAAGCCACAGTTATCTGTCACTATACTGCCTACCTTCCTCAGGCCTTTGTTTCCTCTCCTATGAAATGGGATGGCAGTGGGGACCTGCCTTAAACATCTAGCAAGTGGCATGCACAGAACCACTGATGGATGGAGTGTGGGGAACCTCTGGAAGGGGCAGCCCTGGCTGGGCTCAGAACTTGAACCCTCTCTAGAGCCTGATTGGCTGTGAGGTGGGGAACAGTCGCTGAAGGAAGGGAGCCTTAAATGGAGATAAACTCTTCTCTGGAAGGGAGGGCCTAGGGAGACCAGAGGCAGTAGAGCTGCATTCTTCCTCAGTTAGACCCAAGTGTTCAGAGCCTCTCCCTCACCTGGGACAGGGGCTCCTGGAGAAGATGGCTTCATACATCCTGGGGCTCTGGGCCTATGCCTGTCCTATCACTCCAAGCCAAGTGGCTCGGCAGAAGGAGCTAGTCGTTCTTACCATGCCTCTGTTTGGACTCTCTTTTTCCTATCTAGACGTTTCTAAAGCGTTGCCAATGTCCAGGCTGAGAGTCAGCAGGGTTCCTACTCTGCAGGGGAAGGGGGTGTTTAGTGCCTACTGTGTGCAAAATATATAGGTGGTGTTAAGAATCTGGGAGACTGCCAGCCTGGGAAGCCTATCACCAGCAGGCACAGTACATCGTAATCGGGGTTGAGGAAAGGCTGAGCAGAGCCAGGCAGGGAGAGCTGGAGAAGCATCAGGCATGGTCATCACATATGTTTGTTAAAGGGCAAGGGACCTCTCAGGACCCAGGACCTAATCTTTGCCTTTGGGAGCTTCATAGGAGCTGTTTCCACCCTGAACTCACAGCCGTGGCTGATGCATCCACTGCCCTGCTAGCTACAGCCCTTCCGTCTAGCCTCACTGTGGTCCTCCAGGTGGGTGGCATGGGTCCAGTCACACACCAGGAAACAGACCAGTGAAGCAATGTGAACCACCTCACCTAGCTAGCTCAGTGCCAAAGTATCCATACTGGTGCAGAGAGGAGAGTACAGGCTCAATCAGTATGAGTCTCTCTGTAGTTGGGGCTGAACAGCCTCAGGTCAGCTTTTATGGTGCATCACCCTAAAGCTCTGGTGCATTCCTAAGCCTCTCTGAGCTCTGAATTGTGGATCTCATAAAAGGAGATAGGGTCAGACGGTGGTGCACACCCTTAATCCCAGCACTTGTTAGGCAGAGGCAGAGGCAGAGGCAGAGGCAGAGGCAGAGGCAGAGGCAGAGGCAGAGGCAGAGGCAGAG
>JADRCH010000028.1:1340112-1435554 GCA_019843965.1 Rhynchomys soricoides | reverse complement strand
CAGAGGCAGAGGCAGAGGCAGAGGCAGAGGCAGAGGCAGAGGCAGAGAGGCAGAGAGGCAGAGAGGCAGAGGCAGAGGCAGAGGCAGAGAGGCAGAGAGACAGAGACAGAGACAGAGACAGAGACAGAGACAGAGACAGAGACAGAGACAGAGGCAGGTGGATCTCTTCGAGTACAAGGCCAGCCTGGTCTACAGAGTGAGTTCCAGGACAGCCAGACCTACACGGAGAAATCCTGTCTGGGGTTGGGGGAGGAGAGGATGACCTCAGCCAACTTAACAAGATGCCTACTATGAGCTACACTTGCTACCCCACAAGACAAAGAGCCAGAGCAAACTGATCTCAACAGGATGAACTGGGCTGGCACCAACAGTGATAGACACACATTAGCTTACCTAGGGTATGAGGAGCTGGCCCTCCTGTCCCACTGTGGACCATGTGTCCTGGTGGCAGCTGGGTAGGTCACCTCTCCTGCCCCTTCCCCCATCCGTACTCTGGCTAACACTGAGGGAATGCACCTGTTGTTCTTCCTATTGCCCGAGAGAGATCAGAGGTGCACGCTTTGATCTGCCTTCAAACACTCAGTGATGTATTCCAAGTTCCAGGTACGTGTTGTCCTAAAAACCAAAACTCCAGCCTCTGACATCAGGCTGACTGCTGGGTATTTGAGTGACAACTGCTCCTGGTGACACATATACACAAGGCTGTAAGTGGGCTATTGGGCATGGGGTAAACATACACATGCCTCTGGGTTGTGTGTGGGTGGATGCATGCATCAGTGCATGTTTCTTGGATTGTATATATGCCAAGCAGACATGAGGTCATATGCATTCTCTCGATGTGTGTGTCTGAGTACATGTGGGCCTGTCCCCATCAGTTGGCTCTGCAGGCTCATGTCCCGGTTTCTGGCGTACAGACCCAGGCTTGCCATTTTTCTCCTGACCTGTCATTCCCTCCACATCTGCACAAGCTCTGGCACAGACAAGGATGGTGAGCCAAGGTGAGAGGGGAAGATGCTGAGCTCTGTCCTAAGACAGATGGGTCCCGTCAGCTGCCACCTGTGATCCCTGTTTGTGGCTCCTCTGTTCTTCTGATTCTGTCTGGCCAAAGCACTGCTATCCATAGGGGGACCTTGGAGGGCCTTGACCTGGTGGAATTATTTGTATGAACACTAATGTCACTACTGCTATTAGTGTGGCCCAAGTTCAGTCACTAGTTTATCACATGGCTGCTTTAATGCCCATCCCTACCAGGCTCTTCATCCATGGCCAAAGGACCTTGTCAATCAGGTTTTCTTGACTCCCTATGGCAGCTCATAGAATACCATGGCTACTTCAGAGGTAAGATGATGTTGACCTGTGGCATATCGGCAGATCTCATATGGATGCCCAGATGATTCAGAAGAGAGTGCTTGGGCATGGCAGGCTAGAACACAGGCAAGACTCTGGACCTCCCTGAGGCCACTTGGAACCCAGAAAGCAAAGCAGTCCATCATCCCCACAGCTCTCTGCTTCTTCGTGTGCTTTGAGGGCTGGAGTTGACCTGTGACTAGTCCTTGTGGCTTCTGTCTTCAGAGAAGCAACCCCCTGAACCCTCACTTCAATTTCAAGACAGGACACAAACCACATGAGCAACACAGCCCCTACCCAGTCTAAGCATCTGGACAGTTAGGGTGAGCCATTTGGGGGTGGGAGGTTTGAGGGTTGAGAATCAGGAAGGAAAGCTGCACATGGGCTTTACCCTGTGAGCTTCTAACCCTGGATGCAGGGTAGGGATGGTGGCCTGGGGTTGGGAGGTAGCAACAGTAAAAGTTCAGGGGAGCCACAGGCCCTAAAGACAGACATCTATGCAGCAGGTGGTATGGGTGCTTAGGCAGAGCCCAGGCCCCAGGATGGAGCAAGGCCTTGATATCTCAAGTGGGTGAGTGGTCTGGTGTGCTCTGTGACATGGGGACTATGGTTGCCTGGGAGCTGTGTTGGTGGGTGGCACTCATGCAGAGAACTAAAGGCAAGGACAGTGGCCACAGCCACGTGTGAGAGCACAGTGATCCTGTATGCAGTTTCTACCTTTGCTCTAGGGCACATAGACTGGAGGTGGTTCTCCCAGTCATCACAGATGTAGTTACAAGAGGTGGCAGAGCCAGAAAGTAGCCCCAGGCAGAGTGGATGCCTTGAGGACTCCACCCACAAGTCTGGCTGACCCTGACCTTCTAGGCAATTGGGATACCCTGCTCCTGCCCAGCAGGCTGGCATCAGGACTAAAGACAGGCAGCAAAGAGCCACTGAAGTTGCTGAGTGTCCAGGCCATGAATGAGACCCTTCAGTATCTCCCTCTGGTCCCGCTGTCCCTTGCTCAATGTGCCCTTGCCCTACTGAGCCCTGCTGATGAGAAAACAGATCCATTCTTGGCGGTGGGGTCTCATCTGTCTCACCAAGGTCTGTTTCTCTTCACATGACCTTCTTCCTCCCCTTCCAACCTCGCCAAATTCAGTGTCTAAAAATAACCCTGAACTCTGAGAGCAGCAGTCCCCAGCTGACCCACAAAGAGGGTGGGCCGTGGCGGTGCGTGCCAACCACGGTCCTGGACCCTGTCAAACCTCGGTCACTCTCAAATGCTCGGGTCTTACTGTTGGTGGCAGAGCTACCATCTTAGGCAGTTGATCATTTTTATCAAAGTGCTAGAACACACAGGGAGAAATCTCAGATGAGCTTACACCTTGAGCTCCCCGGGAGGCCTCTCTAGCCTCCACATGTTTTGGGGCTTGGAGATAGAATGCTCTTTGCCTCTTGTCTTGCAGTTGTGTGGCTGTGTGCGATTGGGCAGTTCATCTACCTCTCTGAGCCTTTGCTTCTGCTCTGATGAGCTGGCCTGTGGGTATTGGATTAATGTGGAAGTTAGCCAAGGTAATATAGTTGTGTGCATCATAGAGCATGTTCCGTGAAGACCTAGCCAGCATAAGGCAGCCACCTCTAGGGGTGTCACAGTCCTCAGAGGCAAGACAGACCTCTTTTGGTCCCTGTTCCTCTCCAGTGCAGTAAAATCCAGCAGGTGTCACTTTCTGCATGTCCCAGATCGGGGCATCTAACTGTGATGCTCCCTCCCAACCAGGGATGACAATCCTGGTAGACTTCTCTGAGACCAGACCTGGATAAGGGTTGAGCGCTCAGTTGAACCATGGAGCTGAAAACCATTGAGACCTTTGAAGGCTGGGTCACAGTGAGACACAGTCACAGGGTCACTTACTATGGGCAGGACCTGCTGGGCCATAGGCTGAAGTGTACACAGCTGGCCCTGAGGATGGCATCGCACAACTGTCTCAGAGATGCCTGAAGATCTGAGGCTGGGATCCTGTAGGGCCGGGATTCTCACAGGGCCTGGGAACCCTAAGCTAAGCTCCTTGCTTGGGTCCTGCAGTCAGGCCCTAGCCCAGGACCCTTCTGGCCTGACAGAGGAATCCAGGAATGAACCCTCTAAAGTCTAGCTTTGTACCCCAGGAACCTCCCACCCCCACCCCTTGGACAGTGATTTCCAGCTCAATGTGCTCAGCACCAAAACCAGGGTCTGGTCTATCCTCAAAGTATTGGGATACATGAGTGTAAGTCTCAGAGGAAGCCAGTGGCATGCATTCCACAGAAGGCCTCAAGGGCCATGGATGCTGTTTCACTATGGGAGGTAGTGTGTTCGAAGTCCACTTTGCCTTCTGTCTCATTGTCCAGCAGAGGGAGGAGAGCCTAGCAGGGGAGTAATTGGTGTCAGGAAAAGATAGAGTCTCATGGGTTTGGGTTGAGGGGCAAGTTGAAATAAGGGCAGACTTCCTGGAGGGAGTGTACTTCTGTGACTCCAAGCAAGATAACAGAACCCGGATTCACACCAGTGTGAACGACAGCCTCAACATCAGCCAATATCTTGGGACTTCACAGGGGCTGGAAACTGACCCTGGCTACCCTTCTAGGGCAGTTGTGTTTAAGCCCAGCAGCTGTTAGGTTCAGCACCATCTAACCCCGTCCTCCATACAGAGACAGAATTGAGAATCTCAGGGCCTCTCAAGCCGGAAGGCAGGGCTGGGCATCTGGGGACCCAGACAGCCTCTGGAGACCTCACCTTCCCTGCCTGTGTCTGTCGTGTAAGGAGCCCTGAGGGATGTGGGCATCTCGGAGGCGCTTTTTCCTCGCAGTGCATTTTTCAGAGCTGACCCTGTGGGTTTGCACAGGGAAATCCTTCCCTAAATGTTCTCAAAAGCTTTAATCTCTGTTCGTCTTCCTAGGAAGGCCAGGGGCGGGAGGCCAAGCACAGAGCAATTAAGCAGCTTAGGGCTCTAGAAGACATGGAAAGGCCCAGGGCTTTCACACGCCAGCCAAGCACTCTACCACTGAGCTATATCCCCAGTTCATTGCCTTCCTTTTTAAGGCTGAGCAATAGTCCATTGTGGGTATACACATGGTTTGTTCATCCCCTCTTGTCTATGAAGACTTAGGTGATTTTTGCTGCTGTAAACAAAAGCGGTGGTTGTGAGCTGTGAGTACACCGTGGAGCCACTGCTGTGGTCAGAGTCTCCCAGCGCTATCCTGGGAATGCTCACCTGTGAACGATGTGGCTCCCACTCTGGGACACACACCATCAGGAAAGGCTTCCTTCTCCATTGCTTGCTTTCACTTTCATTGGCTGCTGTGTCCCTGGCACCTAGGAGGGTAGCCAGGCCAGTGTCTGTTTACAGAAAGGTAAATGGGAGTCACAGAGCAGGGAGGCAGGGTCCCTAGCTCTGAGATGGCAGACTTATCATTCCCCTTCTCCCGGACACTTTGGATGGATGGTGATTTCACCACCTGAGCCACCGGCACTCTTTGATTAAGTCTCATTTTGCTGTGAAAAGCAAAGGAGGTGACGGGGCTGTTGGGGGAAGGTCACTCATTCCAGTGAAGAAATTGGATGGAGGTGTTTTTTATCCTCCATTTGCCCGCCCTGGCTCCCGCAAGCTCCTGTTGGCTGCTGCCTGTCTGCGGTCCCTCCTCAGCGGGTAACAAAGCAAGTGTGGGGAGACCAGTTGCTGAGACTCTCTGTCTTACACAGGCAGCGCCGGACGGGCCAATGCCAGCCGGATGATGACCAGTTGTGGCCAGCGGTCCCGGAACGTGCTTGCAGTATTCTCTCTGTTGTTTCCTGCAGGTAAAATTTCTGTGGGGTTCAGGGGCTTGAGGGAGAGTGGGTAGGGGGGCTTCCAAGGTAGGGCTGCTGCTGTGGCTCTGCATGTCAACAAGGCAAGGGTACCGCAGTCTTCGGATGATGTTTCCCAGCCCTGAGATGAGCTGAGGTCCCTTGGATGCTGGGGGGCAATGGGGCTGCCAGGAACCTGCAATTCACATTTGCTCCTCTAGTTCTACAAGTCAGAACTGAGGCTGGAGATCACAGCTAGTGGAGGGGCCAGGAATCAGACCTGGGACCCTGGACCCACACCTTCCTGGTACTTGGGCTGACACTGCATGCAAGCTTGGACTCACAGAAATCAGATCCTCCATGCCTCCAAACTAGAGTTGAGCCAAGACCAGAGACAGCCCAGCATGGCCAGCCAGGACCTAGTCAGAGCCTGGCCCTTCACAAAGGCCCTCATGGCACCGTCTGTCTGTCTCACTCCTCCGTCTCTGTATCATTATGTTACTTTACATATTTTTCCACAGTCTCTGCGCATCTCTCTTATGTGCCCTCTGTCTCTTTCATATGTCTCTTCCATATGTCTCAGATCTCTTCCTCAATCACATGTCTCTCTGTCTCTGCCCGTTGTGTGTGGTTCTGTCTCTTCTCTCTGACCCTCCCCACACGGTGGCCAAGCCATTGCTCAGGACTGGTGGCTTCCTTCCCTCATCCTTTGCTTGGAATGTAGCTTGGAGGGAGATTGTGATAGGATTCCCAGGAGAGCAGAGTAGAGGCCAAGCTGAGGCCAGAGTCTTGGGTTACCACCTCATCAGGTCTTCCCATGTAATGGGGACCCTGATCCTTACCTCCCCAGCTCTTTCCCATGTGAGGGAGGGCCCATGGAGGGAGGCCTGATAGCCTCCTGCTATATGCTGTGTCTTCCCAGCTCTTCCCCATGAAATGGGGCAGGGGGCTGGTCCTCACCTTCCCAGTTCTTCCGTATGTAGTAGAGGGCCCTAGTTCTCATTATTCTGGGTATGAAGACCCAGTCATCTCTTATTGCCACTGGGGACAGGGACTCAGAGGAGGAATGTGGGTGGCAGTCATACAGCTGAACAAGAGCTGACTCTGCCTAGGCCACCAGAGCTGGGGTTCACCATGCTTCACATAAGTTCTGGAGCACTGGGATACACAAGAGCTGGAGGCAGTGAACCTGCACCCACCAGTGTTCAGAGTTCCTTGGAGCCCCATCACAGGGTCTCCGATCCCTCTCCAAAGAGAGGAAGAGGCAAGGGGAGAGGTTCAATCCTGGTCCCCCAGCTCAGGGCTCCTCTGTCCCTGGGGAAGCAGCAGGTCTCCCGGTCACTGGCTAATGACTAAGGCTGAGCATCCAGGGACAGTTATGGGGTTGTGAACTGGGTCCGGGGCAGGACCTGCCAGTCTCACCCCTATGTCCACAATTGCCCCTGCCAAGGCCTGACAGCCCCCTGCTATATGCTGTGTCTCATAGAAAAGAGGCCAGTCCTAGAGCTAGACTTGGTTTTTCTGCTAGCACCCTAGGTGTGTCCAGCATTCCTAGGTGCCCATGCTGAGCACACAGAGCCACGGCAGGGCTTCAAGTCACGCAAGAGTCATGGGACATGACTGCTGTCCTCTGTCTCTCACTGTTAATCTCACCTAGTGCAGTTACTTTGGGGCAGTGGTTCCCAGCCCAAGCCCCAGGGCATGGGCTTGCCAGAATAGATCATGTCCCATGCTCCCTACCCTAGAGCTCAGTGCTTTGGTAGGGCCAAAGAGCTTCTATTCTGACTAGCATGCTTGGTGGGTCAAGGCTCTGATCCTCCCTTATCTCTTCTGTTTGGTGGGAGTAGATAGGACTTGGTGGTAGGTCTCCCTGGGGCACCACACCAAGTGGTCTCTGTGTCCCTGGACAGGCTCTTCTCAAGATCAGGGGTGGACTGGAGCCTGGAGAGTCACTACTTCCCCACTGTGTCCATAGAAGGAAGAACTAGCCTTCAGGGAAGGGCTTTTGGAGGTAGCCTAGGCACCAGCTCTCAGGGTGTCCGCCCCCTGCCAGCTGGCCTGGTGGGGTCCCCTGTGGTGGCGCTGTGTGGGCTGCAATCTAATAACCTTTCAGCCGACAGAGCTTCTTGTAGGAGCTCTAAGAAGCCAGAGCCTTTGTGCCTGCGCTTTGCCTATGCCAAGAAGCCCCTTTTCAGTGATACAAATTAGATACAGCGAGCCCTTTATGAAGATACTAATTAAGCCAGAGACAGCCCGCTCTGCTTTTCCATTGTCGCTTTGTTCGAATTCAGTCCTGTTTATCACTATCAGCTCATCCCGCTTTGCCACAGAGAAGGCTGAATAGGGGCCTCGGTCTGTGGGGCCAGGGAGAGAGAATTTCGGGTCAGCACAGCCCTCTCACTGTATGTGTGGAACCAGAGGGAACCTGGCTCAGGTCTAGGACAACGGCTTCTATAACGGACTTACTACTTTCAATATATGTGGACCCCAGGTCATACACTCCTTTGTGGCTTGACACTCATGAAAGCCTGGCTCAAAACCAACCTGCTCTGGGGTAGGGAGAGAGAGAGAGAGAGAGAGAGAGAGAGAGAGAGAGAGAGAGAGGGAGAGAGAGAGTTTGCAGGAGCTGGCTTTGAGTCCTGTGCCATCACCACTGACCAGCTCCTGCCAGGTCCTTTAGACCTCTCAGGCTCAGTTTCTTCACCTTCAAAGTGACATCACAAGCTTGCTAAGGTGACCATGTGGATTTAGTGAGGAGCCCCCCACCCCAGGACACAGAATAGGTGCCTAGTCGCTACAGGCTGAGATGCTAGAGATGACCCACCTACAAGTGAGCTTCAAGGAGCCCCAAGGAGCACTCAGCCTGGGCTATTAGGGCTGTTGTTGTGTCAGAGCTGGGGATCAGAGGTGCAAGGGGCTTTGGGGCAGAAGTGGGGCTCTTTCTAGGGAAGGGGGGCCAGTAGGACCCTGGAGCAGGCTGCCAGTCCCTTCTGCTCAGCACCTGTGAGCTGCCAAGGGAACCCTGGCAGACCTGGTGTCTTTATATTCCAGTCCTGTCCGCACATTTCCGGGTCTGTGAACCTTACACAGACCACAAAGGCCGCTACCACTTTGGTTTCCACTGCCCCCGGCTCTCGGACAACAAAACCTTCGTCCTTTGCTGTCACCATAACAACACGGTCTTCAAATACTGCTGCAACGAGACGGAGTTCCAGGCGGTCATGCAGGCAAACCTCACGGCCGGCCCCGAGGGCTACATGCACAAGTGAGTACCAACCCCCCCACCTCCCAACTGCTCTGGCCACTGCCCACCCCTGCCCTGGGGATGCTCCAGACAACACATGCAAGGAGGCAGGCCTAGAAGGAGCTTTGCAAAGACTTGAGGCAACCTGGGTTCCTGGCCTGACTGCTCTCTGAGCTTTTACAGTTCCCATCTGAGAAATGGGTATAGGATGACCACCTGGTGGGGCCTGATGCAGAGATTGAGTGGGATCAAGTCTGTGAAGCTTGGAATTCCCCAGGACTGTTTGATGGTTTTCATTCAATAATATTAGGAATAGCATTGATGCTGAGATCGATCCTTCAGAGGTAGTGAAAACACATCGAGATCAGGTCTCCAAGAGGAATTTGCTGGCACAGAAGCAGAGTCTATACTGCGTGGGGCATGGTGGGTCAAAGTGGTAGACACTTCTATTTGAACAGAGTTGACCATCCTTTACTGTGTAGGGAGTGGGGGTCATTGCTTTTCTTGTATGCTGTCTGTTGATGTGGTTTTGGCAATTTCTTTTCCTACTACATTTTTGGTATTTTTCTTATTTTTAACAAGAAATCTTTATATATGAAGGAAACTAGATACAAATATTTTCCGGTGTGTCTTTCACTTTGAGGTGCTTTTTACAAATGCTCAACAGTCTTGTGATCACAGGATACCCATTTGTTTTTATGGTGTCTATTGTTTGCCCTTTTGAGAAAGGCCTTTTTTTCTAAGCACATCGAAAAATTCTCCTGTCTTCTATTTCATGTTTCAAATTTTGCTTCCTAGTCTCTTATCTGTTGTTTGGGTCATATTCATTGTAATGTAAATATTCCAACAAGTTTTATTATCACCACCAGGCAATGGTGGTGCATGCCTTTAATCCCAGCACTCGGGAGGCAGAAGCAGGCGGATTTCTGAGTTCAAGGCCAGCCTGGTCTACAGAGTGAGTTCCAGGACAGTCAGGGCTATACAGAGAAACCCTGTCTCAAAAAAAACCTAACTAACTAAATAAATAGGGAACACAGTCCATCATGACAGAGTAAACATGGCAGCAGGGAGGGAAAGTCTGGCAGAACGAGAAGGAAGCTGGCTGGCCACACTGTACCTGGGAAGCAGGGAGTGGAGAGGAACTGAGTCCAGGTTATAAGGACTCAAGGTCAGCCTCTGGTGACTCTTCTTCCAGCAGAGTTCCTTGTCCCAGTGGTTCCACGGCCTTCCCCAACACGCCACCAGCTGGAGACCAAGCACTCGAGGCTGTGAAGCCCCATGTTCCGGCTGATCTGTCTTCTTTTTGTCTACTGGTGTGACATTCAAGCTCTCCCTAAGCTATAATGTGCCACACATGAGCCCCAAGGCAGAGTGTCATAGCTCTGTGACCTTTGCTGGTCCAGGTCATATGCTAGTGTTATACTGTGTGAGCTGCTGACTTCTAGTCTGACTTCTTGACTCTGTGGTTTAATATTCCGTGGCTCTTGAGACCCTGAGTTTTAGAACTTGCTTATGTGATTCTCCTGCTTCTGGGCCCCAGCAGAACAAAACCAAAAAGTCCTATTAGTATCCTTTACTGCAGTTAGCGTCACACAAGGAACAACTTTTTGCGATATTGTTTCTTTTCTAGGTTTTTGGCGTTGACTGTTTCCACTCAAGAACACACAGCTTGTTTACGCATTGATTTAAAATTTCTAGGCAAGTGTTCCAGCACTGAGCTATCCCTTGCCCTTCAGATTTTCTTTTGTAATGCTTTTGGTTTTCTATGTAGGGAAGACGTGGGTGACGTCTGCTTTTGTTTCTAGCTTGTTCTTTTCAAGTTGCTCTCTGAAATAGCCTCTTTTCCTTTTACCCGCCTGACTATGGATGATCAAAAACTAGGAATCTTTGTTCATGAATTCTGTCTTCAGTTTTTGTAACACTTTTTCAATCGATTCTCTGTTTCCAATTATACCACTTGGAAGAAGTAACCCTGAACTCCCCTTCCTGGCTTGTGAGGCAGGAGCTCACAGGGTGGCCCTGAACTTGCGAACTTGTGTGCAGCCTTCTGAATCCTGATGTCAGCCTTACTTCCACATTTTCTGGCCTCAGGCTTTTGGCTAGTTGGTTGGTTTGGTTTTTCCAGACAGGGTTTTTCTGTGTAACCTCGGCTATCCTGGAACTCTCTCTGTAGACCAGGCTGGCCTTGAACTTACAGAGATCCACATGACCCTCCCTCTCCAGTGCTGAGCTTAAAGGCATGCCCTACCACCAACTGGCTTTTTGTTGTTCTTGAATTTATTTGCTTTCGTTAGTTTGTTTTGTTTTCCTTTCCCAGCTGCATAGACTAGTGTCTCTAAAACAGACCAATAGTCAGGCATTCTTATTATCCCTGTCATTATGGGAAGCTTCAAATCTTTCCCTGGTCGTTGAAGGATTTCCAGGGTAGGAGCAATGGACTGAATGGGGAAATTATGGAGTGGCTGTTGACAAGATTTATGGTAGTGCTGGAGACAACAGGGCTGAGGAGCTGAGCCTCTAGCTCTGTCCGCTTCTGGAGCTTGACGCTTTGCTACCAGACTCTGCTCACTCTGGAGAAGGTGCCTCTTTCCTTTGGGTGGGCAGGAGATGCAGACTCTCTGACTATCATCCAAGCCTCTCCTCCTCCCACCATGACCAGCTCCTGAGAGCTCCTTTCTCAGATGCACGGTGCTTCCCCTGAATATCCTGCCATCTGCTTGGGCCTCTGAATAATCCTGTGTGTGAAGTGGCTCAGCAAGCCCCGTCCATCATAGCAGGGGCTGGAACCAAGCTTGGAATTTGGCCTAAGCCTTTTGTAAGACCACGGGCTAGTTCCATGAGGAAGAGGGTAGTGCCAGGACTGGGGTTGGGACTCAGTGCTACAGGTGCCCTCTGAAAGCCAGGCAGAGGCTGGGCCCCTCAACTAGACTCCCTCGAGGTCTGGCACCTGGGGTCTGGGAGCCTCCCTTAGAAGCCCACAGGTTTCTATAATCTGCTCCCACAGGGTTTCCCACAAAGCAGGCACAGGGGCCTGGCTGTTGCTGCTGGCTGCCAATACCAAGGGCCTTCCCCCAGAGGGAGTGGGAACCGTGGTGCTCTGAAGCTTCGCTTGAGTTTTTAATCATTGGCTTTCAGAAGCACTGCCGGGCAAGGCATCTGTGAATCTCTGTGCTGTCTGTCCTGCCGTGCTGGTCACAAGGACATCCCACACACACCCCACTGACACCAGTGTCTCTTGACAGATGTGGGTACTGCTGACCTAGGGCATCCTCCTTTGTGTCTAGCCATCTTCCTGATACTCCCTCTCCATGGATGGGGATGTGAGGTGAGACAGCTGGCCCCTGCTGTCTCCTCGCCACCAAGCCAGCAGCCTTTCTAAGGCAGCCGAGGCAGCCAGACCTAGAAGTAAAGCAGAGTAGACACATGTGGGAATCAGTAACTCTGGGCAGACTCGAAGAGGAGGAGGGGACATGGATGAGACTGTGTTAGCCCTGGCCTCCCAGATGGGACAGGACTTCCTAGACAAAGTCAGGGCCTCCCAACCAGGGGTGGGGCTTTCCAGTCAGGGGCGGGGCCTCCAAGCCAGGGGTGGGGCCTCCCAACCAAGGGCGGGGCTTCTCAGCCAGGGCTAGGGCTTCCCAGCCAGAGGCAGGAACTCCCAGTTGGGTGTGATAGGAATTCTCTCCTGAAAGCTCTGAGCAGCATCTGTATCATAGAGCGAGTTATTGGGATGAGGACCTGACTTAATCAGTCTACAAAAGCCAGAATGTAGCTTAGGAGGGAATCAAGCCCCACAGAGAGGCCGTGGGAGCCTTCTGTCCTGTTTCCAGGCTCAGGGGCTTTGTGGAGATGGCCCAGACCCAGGGACCTGTAGAAGCGGTTGGCTTCCAAATGGACTCAGTTATAGATGGGTGAGTTGAATCTTTGGAAGTTAGAAGTCAGGATGACAGCCTGAAACATGGCCGAAGAAGGTCACTTTAGGGTGGGCTCACAGTGGAGACCACTTGTGGATTCACTACCATTTAAGGCCTTTGCCACCAAAGTCACGGCCACCCTGGGTCTCCATCAGCCTCAGACTCTCTGGGAGGAAGAAGGGAGGGGCCAAAAACATGTTGACTAGGTCTATGTCCTAGACGCCAGCAGGTTGACAAGAGTCGAGGCTGGGGACACAGACACCCTTGCTCTGTCATCCCAGCAACAGGTCTAGGAAGCTGGGCCTTGTCTAAAGCCAGGAAAGCTGTCCCATCTCCACTGAGGCTGGAGATCCAGAATCTCAGGCCCAGCCTGGCCAAAGATTTAAGCCAGCGGTGACCCCCAGAGGGCCCTGTTCAGAGTACAGGCTCCTCCCCCTTCACAGCAGAGAGTCAGCAGGAGGTGGGCTGGTGACCTGGTCTTATTTATTTGTGTTTTTTGGATGAACAGAGCCTTGTGTGGCGATTCCGGCTGCCTGGCAGAAAGGCAAGCCACTGAAGGAAGGGAGACTGCTTTGCCAATTCCACCACCACAGCAAGATGCCTGCTTCCAGCTGAACAGGCAGCCAGGGGCCAAATGAGGGCCAGTACGGCACCCTGCACCCCTCCCAGGCTGGCCTTGTCCCTGACAAGTGGGGAAAGGGACCTTTGCTCAGAGCTGAAGGAAAAAGCAATCAGCACCCTCTCTGTCTCTCTGTCTCTCTGTCTCTCTGTCTCTCTCTCGTCCCTGCACGCATGCTCTTTCTCTGTGTCTCTTTGTGTCTCTGTCTCATTCTCTGTCTCACTCTCTGTCTCTCTCTGTCTCTGTCTCTCTGTCTCTGTCTGTCTCTCTCTGTCTCTGTCTGTCTCTCTCTCTCTCTCTCTCTCTCTCTCTCTCTCTCTCTCTCTTGATGCCAGGAAGTGGCTAGGGAAGAGAGGCCTGCAAGTGTGGAGATGGGTCTCCAGGAAAATGAAGCAGTTGGCGCTTCTGGGCCTCACAGGCAAGTCAAGGCCTCTTCTTTGTGGCTCTGCCAAAGCCCTCCTTCTCAGAGGTCATAGTGAAGCTTCCGAAGTGTGGAGTGATCAGTCTGAGTCCCAGCACGCTGGTAACCCCATGTGGCCTCTCCCGTGGCTTCCAGCTTTGAACTCTGACCCTGACTACCCAGAGTAGGGTGGGAATCACTGAGTCACAGTCTCGCCAAGGCTTGTCAGGTGTAAAATCTCCTTACGCAGTATCATTCTTGAGAGAACCTTCCAGAACTATCATAGTTTCTTGCCTGAACACCCCTTCCCCTAACCCTATAAATAGACACCCCTGGGACTTCCCTGCCATCCATACAGGGTTATTATATGTGAGCAGGTCTAAGACCCAGAGACGGTGGAAGTGTGTTTGAAACCACACAGCTCACAAGGCCCTAGCAATACCAATCTAGTTATCACCTGGACCCAGCTGCACTGAGGTGACATCCTCATGGGACACTTGTAGCTCTGCACATGGAAATGTCATGGCCCAGGCTGGTGTGGTGGTCCCGATCTAGGGCAGGATGATCTGTGACAGAGGGAAAGCCACAAAAGTGACATGGCTCTGGTCAGTGCTATCCGCATCACACCCAGTTCCGCCCCAGCCCTGGAGAGAGGCATCTGCATGTTTGTTCAGGGACTGAGTCTATGTAGGCCACTGGGTGGAACTGGCTCTGTGCATAGCATCCTGCCTCCTGACCCTGTGGTTCTGCCCTTTGGTTAAGCCTATTAGCAGCAGGGCTAGAAGAGATAGCAGCTGACCCCACTGGGACATCCCCTGGCAAGGAAAAGGACTTTTTTATACAAGTGAGCTCTACCTCCCAGGTTACTAAACACAAGACCTGTGCCACCCATGACTGCACCAGCCAACCTCTTCCTGGACGTGTGACCTTAGGCAAGGTACTGTGCTTGTCTGCGCCTAGACCTAGTGAGGCATCCTCAGTGATTTTTATTTGTTATTGTTTAGATTCTGTAGCCATGAACTGGAGATCCTTGTTCTCAGTCTCCTGAGTTCTGGGATCACTGGTATACACCACCACACCCAGCTTCCTCTGTGATCACAGGTGTGCACCACCACATCTGGCTTCCTCTGTGCTTCACATGAGCCTGCCCTCATTGGTTTCTTCTCTATCTGTTTTCTTTTGTTTGAGACAGAGTCCCATGTAACTCAGGCTAGCTACCAGCTCTCTATTAAACCAAGGGTGACCTTGAAGGCCTAATCTTCCTGCCTCTACCTTCCAAAAGCTGAGATTAGAGGCATGTGTCACCATGTACCTTTATGTAGTACTGTGGATAAAACCCAGGCTTCATGCACCAGAAATCAAACAAACAAAAAACAAACAAACAAAACCTCTACAGGCTGAACTGAAGACTCCCAGCCCCCGCCTCCAAGGTCTTTTCTTTTTTTTTTCTGGATCTTATGCCAGTTTGCAAAGCCTCACAGTTACACCCCCAAAGTAGGACATGTACTCACTCCTACTTCAAGGCAGAAACTGAGGCTCATCTCCCTAAGACTAATGGAAAGTGAATTTTGAAGAGCTGAATTTAGGTCCCAGTGGCTCCCACCTGCTGAGCCTGAGTCTCCACTGTAAGGCTGACCAGGGCACATCTACAGTATGTTCTGTGATTCCTGCATTACGGATAAAGTCTGCACAGGGCTGTTCCCATTTCCACCTGCCCAACCCAACCAGCAGGACAGGACTTCTGCAGCCAGGGTCCTCCTGCTCTGACTGATGGGCTGGACCACTGCTCCCATGACTTCTGAGTGGGGGATGGGGATTTCCATCCCAGGCCAGGCCAGGCTGCAGCTGGCTGCTCTGCTCTGCAGACACATTGCAAGTCCTCCAGGTTCTATTATCGCTTTGGAAACCCCAAGGAAGCTGACTCACACAGACCTGCACACGCAGGTGCCTGTCACTGTCTGAGGCTGGGTGGTCACAGAAGCCCCACCACATCATCTGTCTTTTATCTTTGCCCTCCACGAAGGTGTGGCCAAGGACTGACATCTGGGTGCAGTTAATTTCCAGATTGCATATTTTAAATGGCATTTTAAAAATTAAAGACTCAAATCCTTGCAGCTGGCAGGCCTTGGAGAACGTGGTCTGGGGCTGCAAGCTGTTGTGGAGAGGTCTGTGGTCCTGGCATTCCACCTGCCACACACAGGGCATATTCCCTATAGACAGCACTTTCTGCAGGATTGGGAATAAATAAACAGGCAGGCGGGGATACTGTCTGGCTGCAAAGGCCTAAGGCCAAGCCCCAGCAATCTTTCATTAGACAGAATGCTCAGAGGAGAGGGGACAGGACTTGTTCTTAATTCCTAATACAGGTGGAGCCAGGATGATAGTCCAGAAGCTGGGGACTTCCTCCCTGGTGTCTGTTTTAGATTTGACCTTGGGATTTCCCAGAATTTAGCACACTCTGAGGTTGTAGAGATTTGGCTCCAAACTCCTGGCCCAGGACGGAAATCCCCACACCCCCACACCCAGAAGTCACGGGAGCAGTGGTCCAGCCCGTTAGTCAGAGCAGGAAGACCTGAAGGATGGCTGAAGCAGTCCTGCCCTGATGGTTGGGTTGGCTGGGTGGGAACTGTGAACAGCCTTCTGCAGAGTTCATCCATAAAGCAGAAACACAGAATATACTGTGGAAGTGGCCCTGTCTGCCTTACAACAGAGATGTGGGCTGAGCAGGTGGGAGCCACTCAGACCCAAATTCAGCTCTTCAAAATTCATTGTCCATAGTCTTCGGAGATGAATCTCAGTTTCCAGTTCTGTGAAAGAGCAATGGCTCAGTCACTGTGAGCGATGGCTTGTGGCTGCTCATATAGGGCTCATCTGTAAAATGGGGTCCTCATTCTGAGCTAAGAGCACGTGGCACGGGGTCAGAACTGGAAGTGTCCCTGTTCATCATTGGTGTGCCAAGCACACAACTATAACACCTGGCCAGTGCTGGTAGGTATCATGGAGCCTGAGTCCTGCCCATCCCCAGTCCTTGCTGTGTCAGTCAGTACCACACAGGTGTGTTTGACATGCAAGGATAAGTGTGTCCCAACCTGCCTTGGGGGAGTCTGCAGTCTCATGGGGCTACCTACAGTCTTACAAATGAAAACAGGCCACAGGGTGATCTCAGAAACCTAGTGACATTGTGACCCACATAAAATTCAAGGAGGCTTCCTGATGACTACAGTGTGACCCAGCATCAGGGTCTGCTGGGTGCACAGGTGGCAGGGAGTTGGCTCAGCAGAGGTGCATCATAGGTGTGGGGCTAGGTTTCTAAGTCTTGTGTGGTACCCTTTGAAAACTGCTTATGTTGGGCTTAGCCATGGTGCTCTGAATTCAAATCCTAATACTGCTATCACAGCAGAAAAATCTTAGAGAAGACTTTGGTCCCCCAGAGGTGCCTCTCCCTGCCCAATTTCCACCTTAGACATGACAGGTCTGTTTACTTCCATCTTAGCATTGTGCAGAGCAGAGGGGACTTTCAGCTGTCCCTTGCCCTCCGCTGGCTTTGAGTGTTTCTAGCTCCAGGCAGGGCCACTACCCCTCCAGCTCTGGATGCCAAACAGCATCTGTAGAGAGCGGCCCTGCTCCCTCCCCGCCTCCTCAGCCCCCAGGCTGCTGCCATGGGAACCACCAGGAACAGCCTGGCTTTCAGAACCCTGCCATGGGGGCTGCAAAAGAGAGAAATCTGGGGAGAGATGAGTGCTTGGGACCAGAGCCCACCTAGACATCTGCCTCCCATGAGACTCTAGCCTGTGAGTTGGGCTCTTGGCCTTTTTCCTCTGGCAAGCATTCTCTGCTGTGCCCTGACATTTCCAGGCAAAGCTAGTGTCCATTAATAAAAGGCTCAATGCTTGGCTGTCAGTCATTCACTCCTTTGTGTGGTAGTGAGATGATGATGGTGGTAGACAGAGAGATGAGGTTGCAGAAAGAAGCTAAGACTTCCCTGTTTATTATTTGCTGAATACTGAGCCCAAATACTGACTGGTACTGAGTTCTAAGCACCTGTCTTGAGGCTGTCAAGCTCCATGTCCACAGCATGGGAGAGCCTTACCAATGGCCCTTCCTCCCAAACCCCCACTGCCCTGACTCCTGAGAGAAGTCTTCCATCCAAGAAATTGACCAGCTGGGCAACATTCTCCTGAATAGAGAAAGAAAGAGGGCTCTTTGGCTCTGCTTCTGCCCTGGCAGGGATGGGCAGGGGATAGCCACCATCTCACCACCAGAGGCCACAGCTGGAACTAGGGGTCAGCCCTGAAAGATAAAGACGTGGGCATCTTAAGTTGAGGAGAGACTTAAGACCTGGAGATGGGCGGGGTTTCTCATAGACCACACAGCAAAGCAGACCCAGGAGATCAGGCCAAGCTCAGTTCCCAGCTCAGGCAGGCAGGAGCTTCAGGTCCTTCTGGAGTGGAGATTTCTAGCTTGCCTCTTCTAGGCTGGTCAGCAGCCTCTACTCAACACCCTGGCAGGCCCATGCCCACTCAAGCAGATGCCATGGCAAGGAACAGACTGAAGTGGGTGTCACTTGAGCAGTTAATAAACCAGTCCCTTTAAGTGGCCCAGTCCCTGGAAGGTTCTAGGCAGTCTGTGCTGGCAAACCTTGAGGCAGCCTACCCCAGGAGACGAAGACCCCAATAGGGTGGGAGCATCAGGGGCACAGATATGCCAAGGGATGAGGGCCAAAGGAGAGGCGGGACTTCATAAAGACTTGGGGGATTGGAGCAGTCTCAAATGAGGATACCCCAACCAGTGGAACAGAGAGGAAGGAGGTGGGGACGTGGGAAAGGCTACCTGGCAGAGGGCTTGGCTTGTGCACAGGCACTGGGCAGGGGGTGGCTAGTTGTGTGCTTCAGTGTCCAGCAACATGTAAAGAGAGAGCCAAACTTGCTATAGGTTGGGAGCATTTGAAGTATTAATTCCTGAGAATTCTTGCCACCTTTGCCAGGAGACTGCAGCCTCTGTGGGGGAACAGAGAGGTGATGGAGTGGCCAGGGGTGTGGCTTGTCTAGTAGGGTGTTTCCCTAGCATCCACAAAGCCCCAAGTTCCATTCCCATTGCCTACAAACCAAGCAGTTGTCATCTCAACACTCTGAAAGTGGAGGCAAAAGAATCAGAAATTCAAAGTTATCTTTGGCTTACATAGCAAGCTCGAGGCCAGCCCGGGCTACATAAGGCCTTATCTTTAAAAAAAAAATTAAAATTAAAATTAAAAACTCATGGAGATTAAGATTTCTCTGTGGTCAGAAGGAAAAGACTTTAGCAAGGGCGGGGGCTGAGCTGAAGTCGGAGTCATGGACAGCTGGGTAGGGAATTCTGCAGAGGCTCTGAAGGTGTTGTGCCCCTGTAAGAGGTGCCAAGGGGTTCTGAGGCATGTGGGGTGTGACTTGGTTTAACTGTTTCCTCAAAGCCATGATAGGCCTCCAGCATCTGCCCTTGGGAGTGAGGCCCAGAGGGATGGAACAGAAGTGTCCCAGGGGCAGTTGTGGTATGCACCAAGACAGAAGGGAGCCTGGTATGTTCAAGGAGAGGTGGGGTGAGGTAGGGCACCCAAGTCATGGGAACCCCAACACCCAGCTTAGAAAAGTCAGAGCTCTTGCAGAAGGAAGGACCCAGGAAGTTTAGGGTAGAGCACAGGGCAGGTCCAGGGCAGTAGACAGTGGGGTACGAGGGAGACAGGGCAGGTTGGAGTGGAGCCTAGTACCTGAAATAGGAGTTTGTCAACCTGAGGTGGATGCTGGCAGACAGGGCTGGGGCTTCTGGGAGTGTAGCTCAGTCTCTGCTTCTCTTTCTCCAGCAACTACACGGCACTGCTGGGAGTGTGGATCTACGGCTTCTTCGTGCTCACCCTGCTGGTCCTGGATCTACTCTATTATTCTGCCATGAACTACGATATTTGCAAGGTTTACCTGACGAGGTGGGGGATTCAGGGACGGTGGATGAAACAGGACCCCCGGCGATGGGGGAACCCTGCTCGAGCCCCTCGGCCAGAACAGCCAGCCCCACAGCCGCAGCCTCCCCCTGGTGCCCTGCCGCAAGCCCCCCAGGCTGTGCACACACTTCGGGGAGACACGCACAGCCCACCCCTGATGACCTTCCAGAGCTCATCTGCCTGGTGAGTGTTTGCAACAGCAGCCTGAGTGGACTGGACTCTATTACTGCTGCTGCTGCGATCAGACCACAGGTGACCACAGGCTATTTGCTGTCCTTACTGTTCGCCAAGGAGGACTTAAAGCCACTCATGTGTGGTAGCACATATGTGTCTAGAGGAGAAGCCAGAAAAGACAGGTTGTCATTTGAGTTTCCTAGTGGCCAAGGCAAAAGGGGAAATTGGATGGCTTTTCAAGTTTTTATGATCTGGTCAAAGGAAAGAAAGCTTATCGGGGATGGGGAGAAGAGTTTTCAGCCTGAGGCCAGGAAATAAATCAAAGTCTATCCTTTAGTTCCTTTGTCATACAAACCTGGAGGTGATTCAGGAGAGAGAAGGATGCCGGCAAGGGAGGTGACGTATCAAAAGCTTAGCTTTGGGGATGGCCAGATCTAGTCTCATCTGGACAGCTGTCATCTCTGCATGATATTGATGGTGGGGGGGGTGGGAGCATTGCTACCCAGAACTAAGGACTTTGAGAGCAGATGTCTCATGAGGTCAGCTGGCCCAAGGACAGAGATAAGCATGGCCTGCTTCTTGGTTCTGGGTCATGGGTGGGCAGGGCTGGGGCCAGGGTGGTAGTCTTAGTACTCAGATTTTGAACACAGCATCCCTGGGGGTTGCAGCCTAGTGCCCAGCCTGCAAGATCATCTTGAGCCTTCTTGCTGGCGACCTGCACCTTCCAGCACAGTGACCACTGGGCTCTGCAGGTGACTGGCCATCTATACCGCCTAGCACAGTGACCACTGGGCCCTGCTGGCAACTGGCCAGCACACACTGGCCAGTTCTGTTATATCACCCTTTGAATCCCTTTGAGAAGCCAGGGCAGTGTACCCTTTCTTGGGTTATTCTGGGACTGTCTGGCACATAGTAGGCACACAGTGCACCTTTGCGGCTTCTCCTGGGAGGTGCAGGCAAGCTTGTTAGCCACTATTGGAACAGTTCCCAGGTAGCGACCTTTTCAATAATGAATGGCGTGAATAATTAATCAGATGCACTTACAGCCTCTTGTGCTTAGGGAGCGAGGAACGCCTGTCTATCATGCGGGCGGGCGACAGTCACTGTCTGTCTTTCCTTGGACAAGCCCTGGGCTGACTCCTGTGGTAGGAGGTGAGGGTGAGGAGAGCCACTATTCAGGTGGAGAGACTCAGGGAAAGCTAGACAGTGAGCAGTCTGTTTATTGTACCTAATGGTGAGGGTTTCCAAAGTATATGTCCCTTGTCTGTGTCACAGAACACTCAGAGCCCACTAGCCAAGAGGACCTGTTGGGATGCCTATGGGCACCCTTGTTTTAGTTGGAACGGGCCTCCTCCATCCTCTCCTTCAGGGTCCCTGCTTGCTGCCCAAGAGGGCGTTGAAGGTTATTAATGTTCTATACTCAGAGCTGAAATGTTTGCCTGCCTGAAGGCCCACAGTGCCTGGAGATGTACTAAGACCCCACCTCTGCTCCTGATGTCCCTGGGTTACCTGCTGTGAGCTCTGTGTCTGTCTCCGTATTGCCCCTCCCTCACACTGGTTTTCACCATGAAAACATATTATGTAATGAACATATTATGCACCTACTATGTGCCAAGTGCCATGCTGCATCTTTGGGATCCAGGCATAGAGGAGGTGACAGAGGTCTGCCCAGAACTTGGAACTATACAAAAGCCTAAGGTTTATCGTGAGTCTGAGAGAAGGTGTTTGCCTGGCCTTGTAGGACACATATGCTGTGGGCCCAACTGTCCCTGCCCTCTTGGTTTCCTCTTCAGACTTGAGAAGTTGTGCCCAAGGCCACCCACTTGCCCATTCAAACCATGGCTCCGAAGCCCACGTGGGATGGTATTGTCAGGGAATGTTCTAGCTACTGACCACGTTCACACACCACCTCCCAGCCACTTTCTGTCCTTGGATATGCGGTGACTTTGCATGAGACTTTTTTTTCTCAGAGGAGAAACAAGGGGAGAGGGGTGGGCAGTCCTGTGGTACCTCCTCCTTTGCCACCACAGGATCCCCTGGGAGATTAGATTAGATTAGATTAGAATAGGGGGCAGGACTTTGGAGGACATCTTCTGAGCTCAGCCCATGGCTTCTCCCCTCTTCATCCTGACTTGTGTAGAAGACCTCTGCATCTTGGCTGTCTGACCCTCTGGCTTCTATGGCACACGGCCTCCAGCAAAGGAACCAGGTCATCAAGAGGATCATGGTAGCAGACCCATATGTCACCTTGGGAGGCTTGAGGCCACATGATCAACTGGGCAGGGCACATAAAAAGCTCTTGCGAAATGGGGATCCAGGCAGCATGGGTGGTCTTGGCTGCTCAGGCTCTAGGGTACCCCTGCCCTGCTGTAGGAAAGCCTTGCCACCAGCCACCTAGCTAGCAGCAGGCTCACTACCAGGCTCCTGCCTACCTACTGGACCTTGATAAGTGGCAAGACCTGGGTGGCCCCTAAGTTGCCACTTCTGTAACAATACAGAGACCCCAGGGGCTGTGACACAGCCCTGGCCCCTTAGGTCCTGTGAACAGTCTCTCGGCTCATTACTTCATTACTCTCTCTCTTAAGCAGTATAACTGTCTGGCTGAAGGCAAAACCAGGTGCCAAACTAAACCGCCAGGAATATGGAGCTTCAGCCAGCTCTATGTCTCTAACTGAGTTAGGGAGTAGTGGAGCCTGGGTGAGTTGGAAACTCGCTGCCTTCATTGAATTTTACAGAGCAAGTTTTGAATCTCAGCCCCCATCTCTGTTCAGATGACTGAGACCCTTCTTTGTCTGCAGATTATAGTGGCCACTGTCCCCAGACCAGCCCCCTACCCAGGTTTCTAGGTTTCCTTCCTCTCTGGCCCTGTCCCCTGCCGATGGTCCCAGCAGTTTGTTTTCCTGTGGTTTCTGGTGGTTCCAGGCTCTGAGCCCATTGTTGTGGTTGCCTTTGGCTCATAGCAGATGCTCAGTGGGTATGCTCTGACAGTGTAGCAGGTCAGCCAGTGCACAGGCGCAGTGCAGGATCTGGCTGAGAATGGTCACCTCCAGCCCAGGCTCCCAGAGCCATCTGGAGGGAGCTGCTGGTGCCCTTCATAAAGCTCAGCATATCTGCCTCTGCATCCTGCCTGTTCTGTGACACATGGAAAGAGGTCAGTTGTCATGTTCGCCACCCCATCCTTGTCCTAGTAGCCATTGGCACATATGTAGGGTGATATCCATGCACACACATACATGCACATGCACACACACATACACACACACACACACACACACACATCACTCTTCCCAGCGTCACTGGGACTTGGAATCTATTTCATGAGGATCTCAAAGGTTAAATTGTCTTTGCTTCATGGATGGGGAAACTAAGGCCTCATGTGTGCTTGGGCCATGTGAGTGCCAGGGGCAGACCTGAAACGCAGGTGACTCAGGGAGCCACATCACCAAAAGCCCACTCCCATATGTGTGGTGGCTCCCAAAGCTCCCTGGACCCCTCCTGGGCATCTCCCAGTCAGCTCTACGGAAGAGTCTCCTCTTCCCAGCAACAAGACATTCACTGTTCTGTCACTTGCTGGTCTTGTGACTTTTCTGTTTCCTCCCCTTCCTACAGGAGGGGATGTTTCAAACATCTGCACAGCTCATCTACCTGCCCAACACTCTGCCACTTATATCTGTAGACAAGGAAACCGAGTTGCGTAGCAATTTGGTGACTGGCCCTGGGTCAGCCAGCAAGTCAACGGTCAGCACTTGAAGGCAGGTGGACTGACTCTAGCCAGTTTGGAAGAATGCTTCGCTGACTGACTGGCCATCTCTGTCTTGCCCACACTGAGGCAAAAGCCTCCTGCCTGTCCTCCTTTTAAAACAGAATCACAGCCAGCTAATGGAAAATCCTGTTCACTTGCTCACCCATAACAGTGGCCTCCCTGCCCCAAGGCCTCAGCTGCCGCTCCCAATCTATCGAAGCACTTCACCCAAGTAACCTGTGGGCTAGTTCCCTTCCTCCCATCAGGTTCAAGCCCAGAGTCTCCTCCAAAGACAGACTGTCCTCATCGCTCCCCTTCCCCTCCTCTGTACCCCCACGCCACCACACAGAACTTCCTGCACACACTTTTGGTCCCTTTGACGCTTTATCAACACCTGGCACTGTGTCTGGAACAAACACCTAGCTCATGGTAGGCACACGCTGAATGAATGGCCTGTGTCTCATTGGATGGTGTGTTGAAGGCTCCCTGTGAAGGTCAGCTCAGTGAATGAACCACACAGTGCACAGCAGGCTGAGGCAGTAGAGCTGCACAGCCTCTATGGACAGGGCAGCTGACTCTCCCCGGCAGCCCTGAAATGAGTGTCCTCAGGTCAATCCAAGAAACCGAGGCCCAAGGAGAACAACAATGGAATTCAGCATGACTGATGTCTGAGCCCAGGGTCTGGGAACATAGGTCCCTTTCCTACTGGGACATCTGCCTCCTGAGATACTTGGAACACCTGGCTTAGTCTGCATGTGTCGCCAGCTGGAGAATGTGACTTTCTAGTCTCACCCATCCCTGGAGGGACTCCAAGGGTCCCCCAAACCACAGGAAGTCTAGGGTTCCAAGTAGCCCCATAAAAAGCTCTCTCTGGCGTGGGGCAGCAGTGATCTGAACTCAGCCTGGGGTTCTGCTGTTCCGGCTCCTTCCTGAAAGCTGAAGAGACCTGGTGGGCTGTCCTGGTCCGTCCTTGGCCCAGGGGCCTGGGTTTAAGGTCTCTGTCCTTTCTCTTATATCAGCACCAAGGTTGTTCCTAGCATTCAAGGTCCCAGCAGAAATAGTCACCTACCTGCCCACCCACCAGCCCACCTACCTGCCCACCCACCCGCCCACCTACCTGCCTACCCACCCGCCCACCTACCTGCCCACCCACCCTCCCACCTACCTGCCCACCCAATACCCACCTACCTGCTTACCCACCTACCTAACTACCTACCCTACTAGCCCACACACTTACCCACCCATCTGCACATCCTTCTGACAGTCCACTCAACCAACCAGCCACCTGCCCCTCACTTGTCCTCTGGTCTGTCTGACTCCCAGCTAGCCCCTCCCCACCATAGGAGACCAGGCAGTGCAGCTATGCAGCATGCATGCTTATTTCCAGTTAATTTAAACCCCCCTACACACACACACACACACACACACACACACACACACACACCCCTCCTGGTCAGACTCCAGCAAGCTTGCAGGGCTGAAAGTAGCTGCCTCAGAACTGTACCTAGGTTCATACAGCCCCACCTCATGGGGCCACCTCAGGCCAATCGTTTAGCTTCTTGGAATCTCTGTGTTTTCATAGATGAATTGGGTATAAACCAGATCACCACATGGATTCTTAGTGAGGATTCCAATGGTCCAGTTATGGTCAGTTTCTCAGTGAACAAGAGTTATTATTATTATCGCTGTTATTTAATTAGTAACCGATGGAGAGAGGCAAGGCCACCAGGCCCCACCTTGCTCATGTTTTGTTTCCTGCCATCCCCCTGCACCTCCCTGAAAGGCTGTGTGGGATTCTGCATTCCAGTTTTATTCACAGTAAATTGGCCATTATCGTGCGAATTTCCTTAATGTCTCTAAACATCATTTTAGCATCTACTCGGTTGTGAAGTTCCCTCGAGCTGACTGGCATTAACTTAGTTCCCCACAGAGCGACATTTAAGACTGGCTCACACTTTTCGTTTTTTCTTTTGCTGTGACAACTAACCGTGGCAGCTGCAGGGCCATGGGAAACAAGGGTGCACCGACATCTCACTGGCTCTGGCCTCTCCCTGAAGTGAGTTACTTCCTCCAGGTGGGCTCTAGGCGGGAAGAAGCCTGAGCCTGGGGTCACAGTCGAATGGTTCCATGCACAGCTGCAGGGTCTGGTGGCACTACAGATGGGCTCATGATGCAACTCTGGGGTGCCATCTCTTTAATTGTCATGGTGTTATTATTAATCCATTCTGTCTCCTCTCTCTGTGAGCCTCCCGTCTATTTTACTGTGCCTCTAAGACCATTGATAATTGTCTCCATTTCCATAAAGTAGCATTTCTCAAACCTTTGTTCCTTGGGGTTCTTCTCCACCCCCTCTTACTGTTTACTGAATACATTTTTAATTAACTTTCAGTCAAGTTGCTTTTCTGGAAAAACCAGGCTTGCCCTGAGAGGCACAGCTCAGTGTTTCCTATGGGTATCCCACATATGATGGGGTTCCCTGTCCCGTGCCAAGAGTGGCCAAGAATATAGTGGGAATTTGGGAGCCTCTTGTTAAATGGCAAAACAAACAAACCAACACAGTGTATAAGCTGGTGGTCAAATACACTGTAACAGACAGGGAGAGGGTAGCTCTTCAAAACTCCACATTTCTTGTTATGTTTCTGTGTTGACTGTGGCTGTGATTCTGGGAATATAGGTACTGGTCCATCTTGTCTGCCCAGGAGATAGCTGCAGGATGGGCTGGCCTAGGGCATCCCTTCTGCATGTAGTAATGATGAGCTTGGGGAGTTTATACCTCAAAAGCAGGCAGCATGTGCCTACCCAGGATACTGGGATTCAGCCAGTACAAAGGAATTCTGTTGGCCCCTGTGGACATGGTGTCCAGTGCTTGCCAACTCCTTCCTGGTCCCTAAGCATTCGGACTCCAGTACTAGAATGTTGTCACCTCAAATAGCCTCACCTGCCCCTTGGACTGTGACCTTTCTGGGGACAAATGTGTCTCTTCTGTTCATGTTAAAAAATAACATGTCTGCAGGGTCACCCCAGACAGGCAGCTGATGGCCAGCACATGGGGCCACCATGGTTCTAGAAAGACAGTTCATCAGCTCCGGTCCATTGCAGGACACAGGTCCAGTGCAGGAAACAGGGAGAGTAGGAGGCAGGACTGGTCAATGGTTCTGTACTGCCATGTCTGTTGTCCCTGACGGGGCCATCATAGGTTCCTCTTACCAGCTTCCCAGCCCCAGCCTGCTCCCATGCCAGCCCGACTGGTGCCAAGGGTTCCATAGATACCACAGAACCCTCACTTGGACAACCAGTGCTTTTAGAGGCCTCCTACAGGGTCCAAGCCCTGTGTTGAGGGTTAAGAGTCAAGGGACAAAGAAGGCAGAGCTCAGAGCCTTCAGAAGCCACCGCTGACTCAGAGAAGGCCCACACTGACCTCCACCTGCTTTGCTTGGAAAAATCAATGCCTTCCGTCAAGGGCAGACACACCTTAGAGACGGGCAGGGGAGCCATTTCGAAGACCATTCCAGGGTGACCTTGATGGAGCAGGGAGGTCACAGGTGTCTCTTCTAGCCTCAGTTCCCAGCAGACTGTAGGTCTGAAAGGCTAGCAGCCTCAGCAGGCTGCGGAAGGGTAGCTCTTGGTCTGGATTCTTTGAGCAAGCCTCTACTTGCCCGCGTGGGGAAAGCAGGGACTTTGAGAGAGAACAGACAGGTATGCTGGGAGCTTGGGAGCTTGGCAACAGGGCATCCATTTCTCAGTTGGCCTCCCTCACACAGACCTGTACCCAGGTGTGGGGACCGAAGTAACCCAACCCACGCACGTGTATGGAACTTTCATTAAAGTGTCCTAACCCAGAAATTGTGTAAGTAGAGGCCTATGAGTCATTAACAAAGAGACATTTCATAAAGGCCAGGTATGACCCTCTATGAGGGGAGGGGACATCCCTCCACATCCATGACAGAATCCTATTATCACCCTCTGAGCCACAGTAACTTACTCATGAGAAGGACCCTAAGAAAGCCCACATGCACCTGTCTCTTCCCACTCCTGTGAGCCGGAGAAGGGTCACTGCCCCATGCCACACCCCCAGCTAGAAGTAGAGGACAGCTTATGTCATGGCTCCTTCAGCCACATAGGAGAAGGGACCTGGGGTTGAATTTGTTGCCATCAGCTTGATCCCTTGATCTGTGTACTCCAACATCTACTTTCTCAGTCATGCTGGCTGCCACTGGCTGGGGTTCAGAAAGACTCAGCAGCTGGAACTGGGTGTTGTGGGTCTGGGTGGGAAGAGCCAGGATACACAGCTATCCTGGGTCCACAACCTCCATTACCCAACACCCCGCCCCAGCCAAGGGACCACCTGACACTCTTCTGGAGACTTATGGAGACAAGAGCCTCCTCCAATCCAGGGACGCTTGGCTGCTACTTAATGAGGGACAGACCTTGCTTCCGCTGCCCCTCCCAACCTCCTCCTCCTCCCATGATCTCCTGACCTGAGCTGCCCAATGGCCTCTCTAGGCATTTCCTGACCAGCGCCCCCACAGTGAGGGAACCCGACTCCCTATAAGATACCTTATTCTATAGGATGGGGTCAGGGGTCAGAGGGTATACGGAGGGCTAGTTGACACTTAGCCAGAGAAGCGCTTCCGAGTCTCCCTCTTGTAATTACTGTGCCCCTGTGCTGCTTTTGTGTTTCCAAGGACACGAGTCTTTGTTGCCTCGCAGAGCTCCAGTCCAGATGGGTCCGGATCGATACATTCATGTAATGGACCGATACTCTGTCTTCCTAAAAGCCATTAGTCAGTCGATGGCAATAGTGTATCTCCCAGCTGACAGCAGGAGGAGGGGGCAGAGCTCTTTGTGGTGCCTGGAGACAAGAGCACAGAGTCCATTAGTCTGAGAAATCTGAGCCTCCGGGCAGGGTTTGGGGAGGCCAAATACCACAATGGACAGGTGGCTCCAAAGGGAGCAGAGGCTGTTCCTAGGCCGGGTGGGGGTTGCATGGGCTGTTCTGGAGTGGATGGGACCTGAAAGAGGTGGGGGCAAGGCAGGCAAGAGAGCACAGCAGACTCCAGAGAGACTTGGGCATGGCATGGTAGGCCAGTGTACTGACGACTGGGCACTCTGGGTTTCAGGAGAGAAGAAGGGTGGGATGGATCCTAAGTATCCAGGACAGACCACAGGTGAAAAGGGGGTGTGAGATGCCCAAAAGACAGGTGGGTCTCCGGCAGCCATGGGGGCCCAGCGGGGATGCTGGGTAGTACCACCCATGAAAGATGGCTTGTCTCTGGCTGTTTTGGCAGCAGTGAACAAGGATGAGGGGTGGGGTGTGTGTGTCTGTCTGTCTGTCTGTGTCTCTGTGTGTGTGTCTGTCTGTGTATTTATCTGTGTTTGTGTGTCTGTCTTTCTGTGTGTGTCTGTGTGTCTGTCTTCTGTCTGTGTCTGTGTGTGAGCATGTCTATATGTGTGTGTTCTGTGTCTGTGTGTATGTGTGTCTGTGTATGCCTGTATGTGTGTGTGTGTGAGTTTTCTCTGATTCATGGTTGAATGGGAACCTGTATGTGGGTGTGCTATGGGGTTCATGTGACATAGTATGTCCTTGTGTGCCATGTAGGAAGTCAATGGGCTCACATGCTGGGCTTGGGTTTGAACCTGGAAGGAGCTTCTCTCCGTACCCCACCCCGTGAGGGGACAGTAGGAAGGTGTCCTAGTTTGTTTCTGTTGCTGTGATAAAACACTGACCAGAAGCAACTTGGGGAGGAAAGAGTTTATTTGATTTACAGATTCCATCTAAGGAAGCCAAAGCAGGAACTCAAGGCAGAAGGTTGAAGCAGAGACTACAGGAGAATGTTCCTTAGTGGCTCACTCCTACTTTGCTTAGCTAGCTTTCTTGTATCTCCAGGCTTATCTGCCTAGAGATGCCACCACCCACAGTGGGCTGGCCCACAACAATTAGCAATCAAGAAAATGCCCAGTGAACATGCCCACAGGCCGCTCTGATCTGGGCATGTCTTCAGCTAAGAGTCCTTCTTCCCAGGAAATTCTAGGTTTGTGTAAAGTTGACTGCTAAAGCTAACCGTGACAGATAGTCTGTGCCAGGCCTGGGTGACTAACAGGTTAGACTGCAGAAAGCAGAAACAGATCCCAGTCTGCACCCAGGTTTTAAAGAACGCAAGTGGGACCAGAGGGACGAATAGACATGGATAATCAGGGACAAGGATGACACCTTAGGGGCTGTAGATGTATTCCACATGATTCACAAGACATAAGACATAAGACTGGGCTGCAGGTCAGGGCTGAGGATGCAGAATAGACCTGATCCCATCATTTAGTACTGCTCCCCAGCCATAGCAAACTCCTACTCATCCCTCAGAACCTTGCTGAGGCCATTTCTTTGACAGGGTGATACTTCTGCAGACCCTCTCTCCCTGTGTCCACTGCAGTTAAGAGCCCTAGCCACTTGGTCTGCACTCTGCCCAGGAGCAGAGGGCATACCCGAATCATCAGAGTTCATGGGGCCAGGGCAGAGTCCCGGGCAGGAATGGGCACACTATTCTACTCTCTACCCCTTCTTGCTGTTTGACTGTTTGCAGCCGTGACCCTCCGTGTCTCGGTTCCACCTTTCCACAGAGTCTCCTGACCTTCCCGGGCTGTTGGAGATGCTAATGGGACAAGAGTGGGTAAGTGGTTTGAAACCTTGGATGCAGGAGATGAAGGAGTCTTGATTCCCATGGGGCGGGAGGTGGGCAGTTCCAGACAGAGGCCTTCGAGGGAAGGGCAGCACTAAGAGACAGCTGATGTAGAACACGGGTTTCCTGTTAAAGCTGCACCATCAATTATTGACCAGCGTGACATTAAAAATTAACAGCCAGGATGTGTGTGTTAAAAGGCCCCAGCCTCCCACAGCTGAGAGGGAAAGGTGACAGGGAGGAGGGTGACAGGAAAGACTAGAATGAAGGAGCTCCAGAGCACACAACCTACCTGTAGCCCCACTTCCAAGCTGTACCCACTACCCTGTGCCAAAGAAACACCAGGCCCATCCCCACAGAGGCTCCCTGGCCAGTAGGACAAGGACATCCCTTCAGCATCTCCCTGATGGAAAGGACAGGGATCATGTTTTTTAAACCCCTTGTTTTGAAACAGAGTTTCATGTAGCCCAGGCTGGCCTTGGACTTCTGATCCTCCTGCCTTTCCATACCCACTTTATGGTGTTCTGGGCATGGAACACGGGCCCTCATGCATGCTAGGCTAGCCATCCACCAACAGATCCACATCTTCATCTCACACATCAAATTCTTCACAGTAGCATAGAGTCCTCAGGCAGAGTAACTGGACCCTCTCTGCTGACAGCATCATCCTTTCTGAGGGTACCCCATTTCTCTGGAAGACCCAGTAGGGAGAGAAAGGGAGCCAGACCCCAAGTGAAAAGAAGGAAAAGGGATGCTACCTTACCCACCTCATGGTGGGAGTTCTTCCTGCCATTTAATGCCATGGTAGTTCTGAAAGGTCGTGAGTACAGCCAAGGTCAAACAGCCAAGGTCAAACAAGGAGAAGTGGTTCTAAGAGGCCTCCATGACCCCAACACAGATTCGTGCAAACCAGTCACTCTCCTGCATACGACCCTCATTGATGGTCTCTTCTGCACTGAGGCCACAACCAGTGTTTGTCCTGTTGGGTGACCCCAAGTGACCCTTACTAAAGCTCTTGCTGCCAGGCAGTGTTGGCGCATGCCTTTAATCCCAGCACTCGGGTGACAGAGGCAGGCAAATTTCTGGATTCAAGGCCAGCCTGGTCTACAGAGTGAGTTCCAGGACAGCCAGGGCTACACAGAGAAACCCTGTCTCGAAAAAAAAAAGCTCTTGCTACTGGCCAGCTGCTACACACACACACACACACACACACACACGTCTGTTCCCCTCTGGAACCTGTGTTGGAACCAATGGGTTACCATACCTCTTGCTGCTTGAGCTTGGACCTGGAAGCCTCTTTGCTCCAGGAGCCGGAGGCTGTGGCTGCTGACTTGGGACCCTTTGAGTGAAGGTGGTACCAGCTGCTGGCTTCTGAAGGTCACTTCTGTCCTTCAGAGACTCCCCTACTTACATAGTATCCATGCAGAGCCCCGCCGAGCATATCTGAGGGAGGAGGCTTGTGGAAGCAGGTGGCAATAGCTGGGAGGCAGGGAGGTGATGACTTGTCCTGGGGGATAGCCAGGACCCGGTCCACACTGCTAGTAGCTGAACCAGTCCTTGCTGACCACTCAAGACTCACTCAAAACAAAGAAGGGACACAAAGCTAAGAAGCAGGGAGGCTGGGTGCAGAGGTAAACTGCAAACTTCTATAGCATGGGGCAGAGCTGAGGACTACCAGAGACAAGGGCCTCTGGAGCCCAGAGACCCCAGAGCCATGGCATGTCTGACCATAATATCAAGTTAGCACCTTTATTCCTTTAAGAGGCTATGAGAGGTATCTCGAGGCACTCGCCCTCACTGGCCCACAGCCCTAGCCACGGCAGCTGCTCGTCTGACCTGTTTCTGTTTCCGTGTGTGTGTGTGTGTGTGTGTGTGTGTGTGTGTGTGTGTGTGTGTGTATGGATGCTTAGCCTAAGTCTGTATACCCTTGATGTGGCTGTTTCCTGTTTAGGCCAGAAGAGGGAGTTGGACACCCCGGAATTGGAGTTACAGGCAATTGTGAACTTCTATGTGGGTACTGAGAATCAGATCTGGGTCCTCTCTGCAAGAGCAGCCAGTGCCCTTAACTGCTGCTGAGACCTTTCGTCTCTAACACTGTCCTGCTTGTGTTTGACTGACCACGCCTTTTGTCAGGATCCTGAACAGAATCCCAGCAGCAACTCCCTGACTTGCAAGTTGGAACCATAGTTCTCAAGGGTGGAGGCAGGGGACCTACTTAGAGGCCCTGCCCACACCTATCTACTCAGAATGTGGCAGTCAGGGTGTGCGCTCAGCTCTCTTGCAGCTTAAGGGTGGGTGTTGGCCTGCTCACATCTCCATCCAGCCCCAGTGAGAGCCTGTGGCATCCGAATGCATTTTGCATCATTGCAGGAATAGTGCCTCCTACTGGAGACCAGCCACTCGCCAAGACCACATCTGCTGCCCAGGCTGCCACTATGCCCTGGGACTACATCTGCCACCATCCCCTCACCCCCATGGTTCTCCCAGCATCTCTGCCTTCTGCTCCCTTTAAAAATGTGCTTAACACTGTCCCAACCATAGGGTTGCTGGGAGAACACCCCAGGAAACGTGTCACAGTCCTGCCCTGGCCCGGCACCCAGCCGGCGCTAAGTGGCTATGAGCTATTGTCATCCCAGGAGCCATGTCCACACTTCACCTGCAGTTAGGCAGAAGGCTTTCATCTCTCCGTTGCTGTTATTGTTCCAGACTCGCCTGGCATTCTGGAAGCATTCATTACTATTCAAATTGCCAGGTGCTCTATCTCATTTCAACCAGGCGGCAGACACTGGCCTAGCCTGCCTGCCAGCTGCACAGCTTCTCCTCTCGTGCCCCTTGCCTGGCTCAGGTGCAGATTAGAGGCAGTGTTGTCCAGGGGTTAGCGGCACAGGCCAGACTCCAAACCCTAACACTGGCTGGACATTGACCCTGGGCAAGTCAACTGTCCCCTCAGAGCCCAAGTCCTTTCCTAGTAAAATTTGAAAGTGGGCTACTGAGGTTGGAGAGCACAGGGGAGAGCACTCTGAGAAGGCCTAGCCCAGCAGTGCCGGCACTGCCCAGCCCTAACTTGCCTTTCTCAGAATCTTCTAGAATCCCAGGGTTCTGGGATGGAGTCTGAGGACCTTCATCTAGAGTCGAGGTCTGTAGTAGCTGTTGTCTCTCCCACCAGGTCTGCTGTGGCTTTCTGGATGTCTTCAACCAGATTGTCTCCTAATCATCCATGCCCAGCACCAAACAACTTCCTGCTCAGGCCCCACTCAGCTGAGGACCAGGCCGTCTCTCCCAGGACCCAGTTTTTAATGCAGCCACACATAGCAGGGAATCCCCTGATCTTGTTTGGGGAACTTGTATTCTGTCTCAGCTCAGAGTCCTGGAGGGAGGCAGTGACCTGTGACTTATTCCCATGATCCCAGCACCAGCTCCAATGGGCTACAGAAGACACCATCAAGACACGCTTCCAAAAGTCACGTGGGAAATAGTGGCATCGGCCCTGAGGGAAGGACTGTGGCTGCCACTGGCCCTAGTTCTTCTGGGCTGGAGCCAGTGAAAGTTTGGGAGCAGCAAGACGTATAATGAGTAGGCACTTCTGTGGGACAGGAATCAGCAACCAGTCAGGAAGAGTTTCTTCATCCTGGGCCCCATGTAACCAGCTGTGATCACCGTGAAAGCCAACAGCATGGGCTCTGCTGTGGCCAATGCCCAGCCTAGGCTTGTCACTGTGGTCAATCGCCTGCTGTGAAAAGGTCCTGCAGTCCTGGAGTGGCAACTACTAGATGCCTGTGACCGTAGGATACTAAGTAAATTACCTGCCCAGAGTCACATAGCTTTTCTGAACCCAGGACCTCTTGATGAGGTAACTTGTTCCTGAGGCCTGTGGGAGGCAGGCAAGCTTGAGGAAGAGACACCCAGTGAGGGTTCTTGAGGGATGTGTAGGGGTTTCCACGTGAAAGCAGGGAGGACGTGTCTAGTGTGCGGGACGTATCCAGGGATTTCTGGAGGCACTTTCAGAGTGGAGGCCACAAACCTGGAAGAGAAACAGAGTCCAGCAATGAGAGGTCCCTAAGGTCCTAGCCCAGACGTCAAAACTGAACCCACTGAGGAAGCCAATATAGAATGGGTTCTTCCAAAATGTATTGATTTTTGAAACATTTCATTGTGTGCAAGATATTATTTAAAATGCAGTCAGGCAATGGGGAATGGGGTTATCTGCCCTCAGTCAGTAAAGCACTTGCCATCAAACATGAGGGCCCAAGTTCTGTTGTTAGCATCCATGTTTGTAAAAAGCCAGGTGTGCAATGATACTACGCTATACCCGTAGAGCAGAGCCTTGCCTGATTATCACCAGAGGGGCTTCATCCAGAAACAGAGGGGGCAGATACAAAGACCCACAGGCAAACATTAAGCAGAGAGCTTGGGGAACCCTGCAGAAGAGGGGATGGATTATAGGAGCCAGAGGGGTCAAGGACACCAGGAGAACACGGCCCACAGAATCAACTCAGCAGGGCTCATAGGAATTTGCAAAGACTGAACCGACAATCAGGAAGCCTGCATGGGTCTGACCTATGTCCTCTGCAAATATGCTATTGTTGTGTAGATTGATGTTCTTGTGGACTTCTAACAGAGGGAACGGAGGGTTGTCTCTGACTCTGTTGCCTGTTCTTGGAGCCCATTTCCTCCTCCTGGATTGCCTTGTCCAGCCTTAATATGAGGGGTTGTGCCTAGTCTTAATGTAACTTGACATGCTGTGTTCAGATGATATCCCTGAGAAGTCTGTCCTTTTCTGAGGGGAAACAGAGGAGGGGTAGATTTGGAGGAGAAGGGAAGTGGAGGCAGGGAGGGGCTTGAAGGAGAGGCGGGAGGGGAAACTGAGGCTAGGATGTAATATATGAGAGAAGAATAAATTAGAAAAATAAAAAATACATATAAATTGTGAATCAGACGAGAGAGAGAGAGAGAGAGAGAGAGAGAGAGAGAGAGAGAGAGAGAGAGAACGCGCGCCTGGGGCCTGAGGCAGAGGTATCCAGATGCTGAAAAAGTAAGATGTCTCTGGTGTGTTTGAACTATTTTGAAGGTGAGCTCAAAATCTGGCAACAGATTGTACCTGGGAATGAACGACAGAAAGGGGGCGAGGGCGGAGCTGCAAAGATTAGGATGGTTAGAATGGACGGAGGAAGGAGCAAGTCTCACTTTAGAGAGATAGGTAGGAGTTTGGTGTGGGACATGATAAAAGCAAGATGCCTGGGAACCATGGGGAGGGGGAAGGGGGATCCAAGAGGAGGCTGAGGCCTCCCTGCTCAGGTCTTACTTAGCCTGCCTGTATCAATGCCATTCATGTCACTGTTACCCCCCTGGGAAGGAGACCAAGACGTTTATGACCAGACCTGGACCTGGGGCAACCTCAGCATCCTGGCCACATTGGTTTCTGGTTCAGTCCCCGCCACCCCCGGGTGTGGGAGTCAGTGCCTCTGAGCAGGCACAGCCTTCAGCTGTGACCTCTGTTGCTGCACAACTGACCTTATGAGGTCTCTTTTCACCCTATGGGTGACAGGAGGGACTGAGTAACATCTGGATTAGGGCACAGGCATCTGTCCCATGGGTGTAGACCCTTCTTCCTGCCATGGAAATAGAGCATCCCTGCTGTGTGCTCCTTTGCACCCTCTCTGAACGTGGCCTGTCCAGTGAGTGAAGAAATAGGCCTCTCCCTGCAGTCTGGGCTCTGATCTGCCCATCACCTACTGTAGATGCCTTTGCCTTTGACAAGCTCTTTGCATATTTCTCCTTTCCCAGAGAGGTGTTTATGTCATGGTGGCTTTCTGAGGAAGCTGGGGAGAGTAGAACACTGTCTGGCCCTCCTGGTTGGTTGGTTGGTTGGTTGGTTTGGTTGGTTGGTTGGTTGGTTGGTTGACTCAGGTTAATCTGTGGTCTCTGTGTGCTGGGCAACATCATAGCCCTGGGGGTTTCAGTGTGGCCAAACTAACACCAAGCCTGGCTTAAGGAGAGACAAGGTGTAAATGGCCTGGTCTGTCAGCAGGGCAGTGGCTGCCACAGAGAGAACAGCTCACAGAGAGAGCAGTCTGAACTGAGCGAGGGAAGAAGGAGTCATGGTTTAACTTGGCAGCCAACAGTTACTGTTGGGAGAGAATGGACAGAGCATGCTGGGAGATATCATGTGTATCCTGTGTCCATAGTGACTGATAATGACAGATCACATGGCATGGAGAGACCAGGAGGCCCGAGATAGGCCTCAGCAAGCCAGGGACCACTAGGGTTCCAGATGAGGGCGTGGCAATCGGGACACTGTGCAGTCAAATTGCTCAATGCTGTGACAAGGCAACTGACAAATGCCACTTGAGAGCGGAAGGGTTTGTTCCATCATAGCAAGAAAGGCATGGCGGTGGGAGTGTAAGGTGCCTGGCTAGGCCACATTCAGTAAGGAAAAAGAGAGGCCAGCTCTTGTTCATCTCACCTTTGCTTTTTAGTCTCCTAGGACCCCACCCACAGAATTGTGCCATTCACATTCAGGGCAGCTGTTCCCACCCAGTGAAGCTCATCTAGAAGCGTCTACACAGACAGGACCAGAGGTTTGTCTCCCAGGTCATTCAAGAGTCTGTGAAGTTCACAACGCGTGTATCACACGCACCATAGGGATGAGTGTCAGCCACAGCTGGGTCTGAAGGCAAGAGACCAACATCCCAGCCCAGAGATGTTGGACAGAGGTGATCTCCCCTCCCCAAGCCTCTGTGTGAGGGACACAGCTGGCCACAGTGACAAGCCCCTCCCCCTTCACTCATCTCCAGTTCAAACCCTAATCTCATCAGAGTTTCCTTTGAGAGACAGAGCCTCAGAGGAAGTGGGTAACTGGGATTGGCCTCCACTTCCTGTCTGCTGTCTGCCTCTGGATCCTCCCACATCTGAGCCAGAAGTTTCCTGCATCGGTGGGCTGCAGCCCAGAGCTGTTTCATCTGCCATGCCCTTCTCCGCCATGATGGACTGTACCCTCAAACCATGGACCCAGTTAAATCTCTCTCGTTCTAAGTTGCTTCTTTTCAGGAATTCGGTCAATATGGAGAGTGAGGAACCTCACTCATAATAAGCACTAGTGACTGAATAGCAAGAGGATTAGTTTATTTTGACTTCATAAATTCGGGCAGCAAAGGATTGTTTCTATAGCCCCACACCCGTTCGCTTCTCCCTTTTCCTCACTGGCTAAGTAATCGGGGTACACCGGCACATGCCACTATCAGTCACCCACAAAGCTGGAGCATGGCTTTATCTGTACATCCTACATCCTGGTTATTTAAAAGCCTATGGGGTACACAGCTTAGTTGCATCTTTGAGTCGTTAGGCAAGCTTGGTAGTTAGCAATTTTTTTACCCTAAACTTTTAGCCTGAGTGGAGAAGCTAGATAAACAGGTGTTACCAGGCCAGTATTTCTTATGTAGCTGATTCCATGATCCAGACGGTCAGCTTTCATGTTTTACTTCTCACAGTCACTGAAACAGGAAAAGTAACATCAGCTGTAGTGGTTGATTTGTGGACTTGACATATCCAGGAAAAGGGAAGGTGGGCTGAAGACTCACCTCCATCAGATTGGCTTGTCGCCATGTCTGTGAAGCATTTTCTTGATTGTCTATTGGTGTAGGAGGGCCCAGTCCACCATGGGTGATATCTTTCCTAGGCAGGGGGCCATGGGCTAACTATGAGCCTGGAGCAACCACTAAGCACTGTCCTTTCATTGGTTTCTGCCTCAAGTGCCTGCCTTGAGTTCCTGCCTTGCCTTCACTCCGAGGGGAAATGTAACCTATAAACTAGAGTAAACTCTTTCCTCTCCAAGTTGGTCTTGGTCATGGTGTTTACTACAGCATCAGAAAACAAGCTAGAACAGTACCATGGAAGTGGTATTTGAAGTCCTTAGAAAGCATTGAGGCTGAAGGTAACTGGAAATACAGTCTGAGATGAAGATGTCTGGGAGGGTTGGCCATCAGGGACCTGGGCAGCAGCAGCCTCAGAAACCAAGAGTAATCAGGAGAAAGGGCAGGAGCATCCTATAGAGCAGGAGGCACCACTGAGGCAACACCACTAGGCCAGTGCTGGGATTGGTAATTGCTGACCACAGATTTAGCAGCATGGGGGTCTATGAAGAATCAGTCTTGGAGATTGGATTTGGGCAGGAAGTACACAGCCCTCCTTTCCCAGCTACATTGACCCTTTTGCCTCTCCCTACTTCTGCTGTGTTGGAATCCTCAGCTGTTCACATGGCCCATTGCTCTCCAAAGAACCAACAGCTAGAATTGCTTATGAGCTTCATCTTTGGGCTGATGTTTCTGTTTTAATCTCGTTCTTGCTTCCTGTGACTTCCTTGGTTTTGTTTGCTCTTTGTCCTGTCTGTTTGAGTCTGGTGATCCACTTGTGTTTTTGTGTTTCTGAAGGGCTTATCTAAGGCTATGAAACCATCTCTCAGTGCAGCTTTGGCTGCACCACTCAGATTTGGAGATGTTATTTCCACTTTTGACCACTTTTGAAACTCCTATTTTTCTTGCTTGATGTTTTACAACTTTTATTCTTCACTCTCTCACTCATTATTTTTTAAAGATTTATTTATTTATTTTATGTATGAGTACACTGTAGTTGTCTTTAGACACACCAGAAAAGGGCGTTGAATCCCATACATGTGGTTGTGAGCCACCATGTGGGTGCTGGGGATTGAACTCAGGATCTCTAGAATAGCAGCCAGTGCTCTTAACTGCTGAGCCCACTCTCCAGCCCCCTCACACTTTTTGACTCAGGGATTATTTTAAAGAGTTTATAACATTTTTGGCAGTAGACTTTATTTTGTTTTGCTGTTTTTCTCTGGCATGTGTGCGCACATGTATATGTGCACATGTGTGCACACGTGCATGTGGAGGCTATCAGATAACACCATGTGTCTTCTCTGATCGCTTTCCATCCTACTGTTTGAGACAAGGTCTCTCGATGAACCTGGAGCTCACCCATTTGGCTAGACTGGATGGCCAGCAAGCTGAGTGATCCTCTTATCTGTCTCCTCAGTTCTGGGATTACAAGAGCATGCCATGGCACCCGGTTTTTTACATGGGTGCTGGGGCTCCAAACTCAGGTTCTTATGCTTGTATGTCAAGTACTACACCAGCTAATCCCTGCTGTTGTTTGTTTGTTTGTTTGTTTGCCCATGTATCATAGAAGGAGGAGACCTGGGGATACCAATGATAGCCCATCTGCCTCTCTTTCTCAGCTGTTCCTGTGGAGCAAATACCAAGGCTGTATTGTGTTGTGCACAGGGATTCACTGGTGTTGGACTTCGACGGTAACTGGTCCTCCATCCTCATAACTGCCCTTGCTTCTCTTATTCTCTCTGACTCTTCCCCACCCCTACACCCCTATTTTGTTTTAGGTAGCCTAAAATTCCCACCACACCCAGTTCATTCAGTGCTGAGAACCCTAGGACTATGCACCAGGAAAGCACTCAACAGAGCTCTGCTCAGTCAAACCCAACTTCACCTTTGTCTCCTGTTCCGACCATGACCTGACTCAGTTTCTCCTAGTTTGCAACTGTGTATCACCATGCATGCTTTCTTCTGAAATGCTGTAGAGTACATGGAGCAGAACTTACCATTTGACCATTCTGAAGCGTGGGCTCCAGTGGCTTGAAGTGTGGGCCTTTCTGAGTCACTTGGCCTGAAGTGAAATGTCTCTGCAATCCCCACTAAGCATCCTTTCTTTTTTAGCTAGCTCGTAGGGCTCATTAATGTCTACTGCTGCAGCAAATACACTCAGTCCCATTTCTGTCGTCCTGGTTTATGATACATTTTTGCGTTTATAGCTTTGGTGGGGGCTGTCAATTTCCCCCATATGGCCTGGGTTTTCTTTGTTTTATTTTCCGTGTAAAATGTCTTCTGATCACTCGGAAAGCTGTGTTTGGATACCATGGTTACCTCCATAATTATAATAGGACATGATGGGCTTAATCATTTATCTTGATACAGTGTTTCTTTTCTCCCCACAATGAACAATGTCATTACTCGCTGACTTAGCCTTCCTCTCCTGTTGTCTCCGGATCACTGGTTTCTTTTGTTGTCAGCATCTTCATACTTCTGATTTGACTTATACTTCTGAAGAATCCTTCAGACCCCCAACTCTAAATGAGTCAGAGCTCGTTTATCTGAACCGCCTCCTCCTCACCTCGTCCCTCCTACGATCTGTTATTTACACCACTTCCCTGTTTTCATTCCTGTTCTCTTGTGTTCTTGTCAGAACCGTTGGGCTATTTCAAACATACTCCTAGAGCAAGAGCCTCCTCTGTACCCCTCACGTGCCCGAGCCTGTCTGCTGGTGACTTATTTAAGAAGAGTTCATGGGGACAGTAATTCAAAAACATATGCAAATCTTTCTGCTGACCTCATGCTTGAAAGATGATTCTCTTGTCCAGGCTCTAAATTGCTTGGTTCATTCATGCATTAAACAAATAAATGTTTATTGAGTCCTACTGCATGCTGGTTGTCATTCTAGGCCCTGGAAGTACAGGATAAGGAAACAGCTAATCATCTTAGCCCTCTTGTAACTTTGACTTCCCTGTTCCTGTCACCCCATCATGTGGTTACCCTCGTCTGCAAAGGTCTCTGGGAAGACAGGGATCTGCAATTGGGTAGCTGGTTTTTTGTGGTTGTCTGTTTTGGGTTTTTTTAATTACATTCATTTCATTAGTGTGTGTGTGTGTGTGTGTGTGTGTGTGTACACTGCAGTCATGTGTAAGGGTCAGAGAATAACTTCTGTGAGTCGATTCTCTCTTTCACAGTGTGGGTTATCTGGCTTGGGAGCAAGCACCTTTACTGTTGAGCCAGCTCACTGGCCTTGGGTAGTTGTCCTTAGCATGGTGATGTGTGGTGCAGGGATAGGTGAGTTTGTCCATGCTCCCTGTTGTCCTGCCTGTGGCCTGGCTCCGCCAGTCACAGCCCTCAGTCCTCAGACTTCAGGCCTCTCTTACCTCCTCGTTCTTACACACTGGTCTTCTGGCTCATCCCCGGTCCAGGAAAGTGTTGGGTTCCTTTGCATGACTTTATCTGGCCCAAAGCTATGGAGACCCGTCCAAAGGTGTGCATCCAAGAGGCATAATGGGATGTTTAAAATTCATATGGATGGCATCTGTATTTGTTTTGAACATTTGTTAGCTCATTGCACAAGGATATATTTTCACCCAAATCAGAGTACTGTGGAAAGGCTAAAGAGTATTTAGAAAATTATGTTCAATGATAGGTGTTCACTGGAACTGTTTCAAGCCAAGATATATAGTCGAGCTGTGGGAGATGAACGTCATTGGCCTTATACGTTGCTCTGATGGCTTCAAAGTGAGACTTGTATTTACCTTTGCCATCCCTGCTTTAATAAGGAGCCTGCCAGCTCTGTTGGATTTTACAGATAGATTATATACAGTTAATTGTGATTTGGGTTTTTGTATACAAGTCCTGGCACTCTGTATGTTTTTCTTATCTTATTGCATGGGCCAGGAGCTCTGGTATCCTATGCAACTGCAGCATCACAGACTTTCTTGTGTCCAAAGTACAAATGCCATGTGTCCTTGGCTTTCTCTTCACTCTAACGCTTGGCACTTCTTTCTTCCACTCTCTCCAGAAAACCCTTTTGCTGTGCCTCAGGATGGAGGAGGTTAGACCCAGAGCACCTGGTACAGCCTCCAAGAGCAGCTTCAACCAAGACACCAGGAAGAGCCGGGGCAGTGGCGTGGTAACAAAAGAGGAAATACCACCTGTGCCCAGAATCCCCTTCCGTGAACTTCTGAGATTAGGAGCAAACTCAGGGTCCAGGGACAGGGTGCAGGAAAGGGGCTCTGAGCCACCTGTCTGCAAGCAATAGTTCTCTTTGGGGCTGGTGGCTTCTGAGAAGAGACTCGGTGTGGACTGAGGTGACCAACACTAAGCTGCCCTGGCTGACCCCAGCCAGAGGAATTTGGGGCCATGGTCCAAACACTGATGCTTCCCCTGCCTCCACTCCCTCCAATAGCGGCCCCCTTAGGCCTGTCCGTGTTGGAATATTGAACTTGAGTGTGTGCGCGCACGTGTGTGATCAGGGTGTTTCTATATGTTCAGTCAGTTAGATTTTCATTGAGCTCCATTGCCACTGGCTGCCAGTTCTCCAATGAGCACAAGTTGCCGTGTGGCTGAAGAGTCTTGCCCATGTCCTTGTCTGAGGCTCAGGCCTCTCGCTGTGGCCAGCAACTGTGAGCCGGTGGAGTCGGTAGGCACAGGGCCCAGCCTTCCTGTGACACAGGCAGTGGGGACTGAGGCATACCAGTGGTTGGTTCTGGTGGAATCTGTCCCCATAGCAGCAGGACTGAGGAAGCATCCTAACTAGCTTTGGGCAGCCTAGGTTGGATGTGTTGTGTGTATTGTCACAGCCCCTGGGAGATGGGGGTGCTAATGTCATTGGAAATAGTACAGCCTGGGGAAGAGTGCCACATTTATACAGCAGGAAGTGATCAGCTCCATAGTTTGGCCCCAAAATGACAGGAATCTGAGTCCAGGTTTTGATTCCCAGGGTGTAACAGACTCTGTAAGCCAGGTCCCCCAGTATGGTCACTGGAGCATGTGCCTGACATTTTCACAGTGAATACAACACCTCCCCAGCCCAGGTCCTCCACTGTCATTGCCTGAGCCTCACCCATGAGCTCGAACTAGCCGAATGCCTGCTGTGCACCAGGCCAGGCTGCGATAAGGTCCAGAGGTGAGAGGGGGCTGGGCTTTGCCCTGGGGTGCCATACCTTGAAGGAAGGAAACTACACAGCCACAATGATGGCTCCTATGGAAACCCAGAGCAGAGGGTTCTACAAATCTGTCCACTTAAAATGGGGGGTTCCAAGTAAGCCTGGGTGCCTGTGACATCTGCCCAAAGAGCTCATAGTATCTGCCACAAACCCACTGCCCTGGAGCACACAAAAGGAAGGACATCCCCCAGAAGTGACCCTGTAAATCTCCAGAGGCCACATTGCCAATGTAGACATGGCCATCTCACCCCTATGAAGAAGGCCAAAGTGTCCCTGCCCTCATTCCTGTAGCCCATTCTTCCTGAAGCTGCATCCTCGCTTGATCAGTGTTGTCCCCACATGGGTAGGCGACCTTCCCTCCCCACACTGCAGAGGACAATAAGCAAGGGGCAGCAAGGAGGGAAGAGCCAGCATGGAGGTGCCCGTGAAGACTGAACAGGGATATCATGGAGGCTGAGTGGGGCTTGGATGGTCAGAGATGTTTAAGAAAGGGTCTGAATGGGATCTAGATAAGAGGTGTGTGCCCAGGCAAGTGGCAGCCAATACAAAGGCCTCAAGAGTCACCTGCTGGTCAGGCTCCTAGAAGTAAACAATCCAAGGTGGCCAGGAGCGGCAGAGGTGAAGGGATGGATCCACGAGCAGCTCTCTGTGCTCACCGTAAGGGCGTCCACACACAGTGCTTCACCACTGATCGCACCGAGTTCTAGGACCTAAAGCACTTTCCACTCTGGGAGGCTCTTCATTCTTCAGCCCACACGAGGGAGGGATGGCCTCATTTGTAGGCGTGGAAGCTGTCACTCTGATGGCTCCAGAGGCCTATTGGCCCCCTGGCCTCTGTCTCTGCTCCTAGCCGGTTTCTCTCAGACGTACTACTGTGTTCTGCACACACCTTGGAGAGCCTATGCTTGGATCTTGATTAAAGATGGGTGTGGATCCTCTCCAGGAACTGGAACATCCTAAGGTGTGGGGCAGCCATAGCCCTGGAGGGTTCTTAGCAGTGGACTGGCTGGATCAGGCCACACTTAAAGCCCCTAGGCAGAGCTGCTGCAGGGCAAAGGATCCCGGGGCTATTAAGATAAAGATTCTGATAGCACATGAGCAAAGTGACCACAGGCCCTCCTGCCTCAATTTCCCCAGTACTGAGAGGAAGGAGTCATACATGTTGAGGCAACTTCTGGTTTTGGGGTGGCTCTGGGTGACACTCTGGCAAATGCTTGCACAGGGCTCGGAGCTACTTCCTCTGTGAGGACTCCTTTCTCAGACGCAGAAAGGATCATGGCCATGCAGGCAGCAGTTTACTGGGTGGTGGTGGAGGTCCCCATCAGAGGCCTCTTAGGGAACAGCTAAAGGTTCCCATGAAGCTTCTAGTTGGGATCTGCTGGGATGCATCTCTCATGTATGTGTCTGAGGCTAAGAATCTAGACATTGTCCAGGACACAGGAGTAGCCCCATCCCCAGAGGACAACATAGCCTTTGACTTAGCAGGCCCTGGGCACCTTGCTCTCTCTGGACCGATTGACCTTGACTCCCCTACCACCCAACCTCTCTGAGTCTCCTCTCTTCACTTGGCAAACAGGGGTTAGAGGTCAGGGTCTTACCCAATGCTGCCTCCAGAGCTACTGGAGGCAAGAACTGTGTCCATGTGGGTGTAAGTATCTCCAGGTGGGTTGCAAGACCCCAGGTGGCCATGATGAAAATCTGTCCCCTGCCCATGGTGTCTGTGGGTGACAGATGTGCCAATTAGTAGCATGTCCTAAATGGACACAGAGTAGAGACAAGGTCCCGGGACAGTTGTTGAGCTGTGTCTCTGCCAAGGTTCCCACTGCTGTCTCCTCCAGCTGCCTCTGTCCTCATCTTCCCATGAGCCTCGGGCTACAGCACATGCTGGCAGCAACAAGTAGCCACAGGAAGCAGAGAAGCTGCAGACACTGTGTGCCCACGGAGGAGCATGGAATGTCCTTGTGTCTGTCTGGTTTTTTTCTCAGTAGGAACTCTATGTCCCTAGTGATGAATGTTACTCCCTGTGATCTGTGTGCTCTGGAGCCTGCATCCAGAACTCCTTCCTGGTTGGCTGTCCTCACCAAGGGAATAGCTGGCTCATCCTGCGTAGGAGTGGCCCAGCATCCGATGATGACTATAACCAGTGTACAACAGGCCTTAATCCAAACAGGAGCACACGCATACACACACACATACACATACACAAACATGCATACCCAGGAAACACAAACATGTATACACACATGTATACATGTACCCACACGTGAACATAACTTATACTTGTTCATGTGTCCACACATGCAGATGTACACACACCGTGTATACGAATATGCACACATCCATGTGTGAGCATATATACACACACACCTGTGAGTGTTGCACATGTTCAGTAGTGAACACCTGTGAACATACACATGTATACATGAGAACAGATATTGGCACTCTTGTATACATGCACACCCACGAATACCACATGCACTTGTTCACACATGTCCACACATATACTCACATGCATACACATGCACCCACACGTGAACACACACATACATGCTCTGCAAGAGCCTGTGAGACGATCCTCGGGCTTCCAGACATTTCTTAGTGGCTTGTTTTACTTTCTCAATCTGGCTGCTTGGTTCCTACTAACGGGAATTGCTTGGGAGTAAACATGAGATTCCCCAGGCATTTGGGCACAGGTGACAACTTGAGTGGCCTCCTGAGCATTTCCTGTGTGTGTGGAGGGCGCAGAGCCAGCACACTGTCTGCTAGGGAGCTCTGCTGGGGCAGTGGTAGCCTCGGGCTGAGTCACACGGCTCATCGTGTGTATGTCAGAGTCTGCCTGGTGAGAGGACTGTGAGGAGGTGATGTCCTGGTGTCAAAGGTGGTTCTGTACCTTCTAGAAAGCGAGGCTTCTTGCCTACCATGTGTCATGTACCACGTATCACCATGGTTTCCTGTCCCTTCCACATCCTCAACAATGTGCCTGCACTTCATGGCTGTGGTTGGAATGATTGACAGCTGAGGCCATCAGCACAGGGACATGAATCACCCCCATGCTATTCAAATCCTCATCTGCTCAGCAGACACTTGCTAAGCAGCTCCAGCCACCCCCGCTGTGTCGTTGGCCTCTGAAACCCCTCCTGTGCAGACACACATGTTGTATCAGAAACCATGCAGTGGTCCCCTGACAGGCCGGTGGTCTACCACCACTGACCTGACTCTGTGCCTAACAGAAACATCCCCCCCCCAAAAAAAACCCCTACAGAACATTTCTCTGTCCCTCCCACAAAAGTGACCTTGGAGGTGGTGTTGCCCACCCCACTCTACCCTGTTTCCAGTCCAGACTCCTGCCAGGTAGTCGGTGCTAGAAATGCTTGATGAACGAATGGATTTAACCGTGAGTCAGTCTCTCGGTGGTTAACACTCCTATCTTTACGTCAAAGCCCTAGCCTGTTTACCCTTGACAAACTAGAACCACCCTCTAAAACATACAGAGTCCCCTTGCAGTTAGTGTCAACTGTAAATTAAGCATGGGGCCAGCAGTTAGAGTCACGGGGCTACCATGGCTTCCCATGTGGTTACAGCTAGTACCTAACCAGTGTGAGCTTTTACTAGCGTGAGCTTTTAGGCCTGTGTCTCAGTTTCTCATATCCAGTCTCTTCCCATTTCCTCCCACTGTCTGTGTTCAAGCTTGGGGAAAATGTCCCTTTCTAATGTACACAGGTGAGCATATGGGCAATGTGCAATAGCCAACAAAGCTGCAGGGCCAGAGCCCGGCCACCCTAGAGAGGCAAGAGACCTTCCTGCAAAGGACTTGTTCCTCCCAGGGTCAGTGGGACAAAGCAGGTAGACAGGATGGAGCAGGAAGGTATCTCTATGCTAGAAATGCCAGGCTCGTGTTGAGCAGGCACAGGGGTCTCTCTCAGAGCCCATGACCAGGAAAACCAAAAAAAAAAAAGATATCAATATTCTCCCCCTTCCTAATCCAATGTAATAATGGTGTGTGTTACACTGGCGCTGTCTTGCTGCGTTTGTCTTTCTATATAGTGGTTTTTATAACGATGTCCTTAGTTTTAATAAAGGAGAAATCAAGTCAACTGTTTTTCCCGGTTGAAGCTGCTTTTGCTGTTTCAAAACATACGCCGGGAACCTGGGCAGTGTAACTTGTTGCTGTGGGCCAAGGAGGGAGAGGACCGGGAGCTGGGGCTCAGCGGAGGGGTGGTGGGAGTCATAGGTCCATCTTGAAGAACTCAAGGTTTGTTCAAAGTCAAGGAAAGAAAACAAGGCCAGGCAGACCCTGTCCTGAGTGGGTACAGCCTGTTGCATAAGGAGGGTGACAGCCAGATAAGGCTCGGGAGCCTGGGTGTGGCTGTCCTGATGCCCTGGGTACCCTGCTGGGGGAGCCTATGTGTGTCTGTCCTCCTGTTCTGGGTCCTTTCCTGGGAACAGCTGAACTTCTCAGAAGACAGTGAATCTTCTCTGCCACAGTCCCCAGGCCAGGGCACAGGCCTCACACAGGAACACATCCCCATCCACCCACACCAGCTCTCCCCCAGATGAACATAGTATGCTCCTTGTGTGTCACATGAGAGTAGCCTTCATTAGTAAGCATTGGTTTCCTGAAAAACCACTGTCCATTCCTTTGTCCCTTCACATGGAGGACACTGGACACTCTTGGCCTTGGAAGTCTCAGGTCCTAGGAATACAGCTGAGTGTGACATGGGACGTGGGCAGTAGGCTGAGTGCAGGCTTGGGGTAGGAGAGACTTCACAGGTCTATCCTCTGGGGCATCTAGTGGGTCTTGAACTTGGAAAGACAGCGAGGCATGGTCTCCTGATAGCCAAATGGTGACCATGGACACTAGAGACACTGGTTTCCCTCGTGGTCCTTGAGTCCTGGGACAGGCTGAGTGCTTCCCTGAAGAAGAGAGTAGCAGCCCAGGTCCCCAAGGGAAGTACTCACATGCAGCAGCCAGACTGAGACTGTTGGGACCATCCTCCTTCATCCATACAGGTGCCAGCCACCTGGCTCACAGCATCCAGGTCCTGGCTATCAAGGTACCTCACCCCTCCATTTCCTCTTTTCTCTCTATTGGAAGATTTCTTCATCTTCTCTATTGGACCATGATTATTAGCACTCACCAAGGGGACAGGAATTCACCAGCTAGCATTACCTTGGTCACTCAGACACACTGCCTACCCCAGAGAACATTTGGTCCTCAATGGTTCCAAGTATGGGAAATGATGGAGGAAAACTGAAGTGACATCACAGGATGAGCCCAGGCCACCAGGCATTGAACTAGAGATAGTTATAGACCCCAAAGCTGTTCCCCAGATATTAGCATGCACCAGCCCTCACAGCCCACCCACCCACCCTCAGTTCCCAAACCCAAGTCAATTGCTTCTGGTGACAGACAGCAACAGGCTTCAATAAATAGGATTAAACAAATATGTGTTTTCACCACAGTCTTGCTTCTCACTATTTACGCAAAGACACTGACAGCCTGTCCACACACAGCCTTGGGGGTGCTGCAGCAACTTTGTCCCTGTCTTAGGGTTTTACTACTGTGAACAGACACCATGACCAAGGCATCCCTTATAAAGACAACATTTAATTGGGGCTGGCTTACAGGTTCAGAGGATCAGTCCATTATCACCAAGGTGAGAACATGGCAGAGTCCTGACAGGTATGGCATGGGAGGAACTGAGAGTTATCTGAAGGCTGCTAAAAGACTGACTCCCACATGGTCAGGAGGAGGGTCCCATTGCCCACTCCCACAGTGACACACCTACTCCAACAAGGCCACACCTAATAGTGCCACTCCCTAGGCCAAGCATAGTCAAACCACCACAGTCCCAAATTGCCAGAATTTGGAAACAGCCAAGCATACTTCAGCAAAAGAATGAGTCAATAGACAATGGGATACCATACAGGGCTAAAAGGGGATGTGCTATCAGGCTAGGAAAGGCTGGGGATAAGGGGGACTTGAAGTGCGTATCGCTGAGTGCAAAAGGCTAGTCTGAAGATGATGCCTGTTTATGATTCCCTATTCTGTGACAGGGCAAAAGGGAGGAGCACAGGGATTCTCAGGGCAGTAAAGCTTCCCTGCATGGTGCTATAAGGTTGGGTCCCTAGCTCTACATCTGTGTCAACACCAACAGGATACACAGCCAGGAGCGCACGGACTGTCAGAAAAATCTAGAAGCCTGGTGGTGATGATTTGTCAATGTGGGTCAGTGGCTGTGGAGTGGACATGACTCCAGTGGAATGTTGGATTTAAGGACAGTATGCATGTGGTGGCTGGAGGTGTCACGAACTTGAAACTACACTTAAAAATATTTGCTAAAAAAATAAAAACCAAGTGACTCCAAAAATAAGGCCAAAGGTCTACATCCATCCATGTTGCTCAGGGTGATGCTGGATGCTGGAGCCAGGGTAATATACCTATTCACCTGCTTACTGATGACAGAAAACTCCAAGGGAGTTACAGACACTAAGAAATGTGAGTTCAAAAGGCCTCAGAACACTGGATATGAAACCATTAACCAATTGATTTCTGCACACTAATACCAGATATAAGAACAGGGGAGTAACAGCCACAAGTCCTCCCAAAATTAGGTAGTTCGAAGCAGATATAAATATATTATTCAGGACTTAAACACCACAAACCCAAACCAAACCAAAACCAACCAAACAAAAACCTACAGAAAGAAATCAAAGACATAAACCAAAGAGAAACATACCTTAATCATTCATCGAAAGATCCAACACGACAAAAATGTCAATTCTTTCTGCCAAAATCTCTGCTCTGCGAACGTCCCTGTTAAGAAAAAAAAGACAAGCCATAGATAAGAGGGAAACATTTGCAAACACATATGCAACAAAGAACTAGTAGCCAAACACATAAAGAAGATTCAGAACTAAACATCGAGATGCTGGAGCCTCCAAATTGGGGGCTGTGGCTCCGTCTGTAGAACGCTCACCTAGCAGGCACAAATCCCTGTGTTCAAGCCGCAGGACTACATAACCTGGGCGTGATGAAGCATGGTTTGTAATCTCAGAATTTGGGAGGCAAAGGCAGGAGGATGAAAAATTCAAAATCATCCTCAGTGACACAGCAAGTTTGAGGAGAGCCTGAGCTATGTCAGACTCTGTCTCAAAGGAGAAGTGGGGGATAGAGGAAAGAGAAAAGAAGGGGAGAGATGAGGAGAAGTCAAACCAGACAAGAGCACAGAAGGCAAATGATTCCGATGCAGGCCAATTACCTATTTGAATTTTGTTGGATGCCCTTTTAGCCTTGTGTCTAAAATACTACTTCTTAATCCATGCCCGCCAGGATTCCTCTGTCTGACAATCTAACCCCTTCATATATGCCTTTGGTCCATCCTAAGCTAATTTTGCACATGGCCAAGTTTAGTTCCAACTTTACTCTTTTGCATGTGGACATCTCAGGACCATGAGAAACCATCCTGTGTCAGGAAGCAGCTATTTATAAATGTGAGGTTTATTTCTAAACTCTAAATTCCATCCCAGTGACTAATACATCTCCCAATGCCAAGAACACACTGTCCTGATGAGCATGGCTGTGTAGACATCTGAGCTTTCTCTGTTCTAATCGGTGTTGTCTGAGATGTTCTAGTTCCTTATGGGACCTGTGAACTTCAGGATCTGCCTCACACACGGTCTATGCAGGAAGCCATCTGGGGTGCCAAGAAGAACTCTGTCATGTCTACACATCATCCTGGAGAACATGGCCATCTGAACAACCCCATGTCTTCCACTCTATGAACATTGGATGTCTTCCCATTTGCCTGAATTTTTGCTTCATTTCCCCTTTCAGAGCCCAGGTCTTAACCTTTGTGATGCTAATCTTGGCTGTCAAGTAAAGACACCTGGGTAGAGGGACTCTCAATAGAATTCTCTCTGACAACCTGGCCTGTGGCTGTGTCTTTGGGGGGGATTTCTTGATTGATGGTTAATGTAGGAGGCCTCCGTGGGTGGTATCATTCCTAGGCGGTTGGTCCTGGGTTGTAGCTGAACGTGAGCCAGAGAGGAAACCAGTAAGCAGAGTTCCCCCGTGGGTTTTGCTCCAGGTTCCTGCCTAGAGTCCTTGTCCTGTCTTCCCTCAGTGATGAACTATGACCTAGAATTGTAAACTGAAAACCGACATTGCTTTTGGTCATGGTATTTATCACAGTGACTGAATAAAAACAGCATACACCTCTGTTAAATACAGAATCAAGAAAGCTAAGACCTCAAAACATAAACTATAAACTGAAACCATAATGTAATATCAAAGAACAACAAAGTCAAGAATTATAGCAAACATTGATAGGGATGCGGAGGGGAGGGTGGTATTCACATTACTGTGGGGGGCAAAACAGCCAGGCTGGAAATAATTCGTCAGGTTTTTTTTAAGGAGCACAGGGCAGGGATGGAGGAGGAAGATGCCTCTGTAGTTAAGACCACTGGCTGCTCTTACAGAAGACCCAAGTTCCCAGTAACCATGTTAAGCAGCTCACCAGTACCTATAATTCCACTTCCAAGGCAAGTGATGCCCTCTTCTGCCCTCCATTGGTACCACACTCTAGTGCGCGAGCATGTGCGCGCACGCGTGCGCGCACACACACACACACTTACATGTAATTAAAAATAAAAAAAAATTAATCTTTAAAAGCTGAAAATGGAGGCTGGAGAGATGGCTCAGTGGTTAAGAGCACTGACTGCTCTTCCAGAGGTTCTGAGTTCAATTCCCAACAACCACATGGTGGCTCACAACCATCTGTGATGGGATCCGATGCACTCTTCTGATGTGTTCTGAAGACAGTGACAGTGAACTCATGTACATAAAATTAATAGATAATTCTTTTTTAAAAATTGAATGTGATATCGGTACATAGCCCCGAAGTCACACCCCAGGTATTTGTTCCAGATATTCAAAGCCAAAATCCACATAAAAACCCGCACTGCTCATTGTGGCTGCGCTGGTAAGAGCATCAGACTGGAAACAGATTTTCTTCCCCTGGTCAGTGACTAGACAAACTGTGGTACATCAGTCCTGTGGAATACTAGATGGCAGGAAAAATGAACTGCTTATATACAGAGAGACCTGAGAATTAGTGTTTAGAGGCAAAAGGCTATATACTGTATATTATATATAAGTTATAAACTCTGGTTCCCTTTCTATGACATGCTTAAAGTTTATCAAAGATATGGTTAACATAGTAATGATTGCCAGGGATCAAGGAGATGGGGGGACAGCAAGGAAGAAGGAGTGGTTATGAGGGGGGACAGAAGGAGTAGATCAGGCAAAATGACACATGCCCTTAGTCCCAACATTTAAGAGACAGAGGCAGGAGGATCTCTGAGAGTTCAAGGCCAGTCTGGTGGACATAGTTACAGACCTGTTTCAAAACAAACACCAGAGACTACAAGAGCACTTAAAGTATTTAAGCCGGAGCCCTACAGTGATCACATTAAACACTTATGAACAAAAAGTTCTAACTGAAGCATAATGTCTCCACACGTGTACCGTGGCACACGTGTGCATGCATAGAAAATAGATAAGTGAGAATATTGTTTTAAAAAACATGTATTTATAAAAGATATTCATGGCATGAGTATATAGGCAGGAATGAAAAGTAAGGGAGGGGAAAATATACCATGCTCACTAACCCAAGCCAGCAACCCAGCCAGAGCCTGTATGGATGAAATCAGAGATGATATCAGAGACGGGGGGGGGGGGGGGGGAGGGGGGGGGAGGAAAAAGGGGGGGGGGGGGGAAAGGAGGGGGGAAGGGGGGGGGGGGGGGGGCTCTGAATGACTAAGAAACAGACAGCTCATGAGCCAGCAACTGTGTCCAAATTGATGCTGGAGTTTAGCTGGCTGAGAGCTAATGAGCAAGTCACAGCTCCCACAGATTAAAAATAGATTGGTAAAAGAAACACAGAATGGAAGGAAAAGAGCAATAATGATAAACAGCCAAGGGGGAAGAAGCTAAACAACTCAGAGGGCCGAGAGGGCTCTGGAGAGACACTAATACCCCATCGTTCCCCAGCAAGACTCTTCAGGGTGAAAGTAAGCCACATGGAGTCTCGGGAGCAGGCGTTTGAAAGACACCATTACAGGTGAGACAGCCATCAACAGATTCGAAACCACTGTGGCTGGATGGGTCTAAGTTCCCGGGATTCACACAGAGGGACATGGGGGCCTAACTCAATAGCACTGAGAGGCAGGTCCTGTCAGGAATGAGGTTGTGATGTGCAGCTCCAATGAATGGGGGTCAGCTACCTCGTAAATAACTTCAATGAAATATCTGGCTCTCTTCTGACATGTCCCTTTGGCCTCGGTCTCTTTCATGGTGTAAGCATGCAGCATGCTTTCCCAAAGAGCCCGCAACAAGGGTACCTCAGAATAGAAGGGCGCCCCCACCCAGCACCACGCCCTTGACCTTAGAGTTCGAAACCAATTATGCAGTTGGCTCTTTAGTGTGGTAAGCAATGTGTTAGCTCCATACATTTTTCCCCCGTTTATTATTTATTTATTTATTTATTTATTCACTTTACATCCTGACCACAGCCCCACCTCTCCTCCCAGGCCCCTCCTCCCACATCCCCCCTTTTTCCTCTGAGAAGAGGGAGGATCCCCTGAGTACCAACCCACCCCAGCACATCAAATCACTGCAGGATTAGGCACATCCTTGCCCACTAAGGCCAGATAAGGCAGCTCAGTTAGGGGAGCAGGATCCACCGGCAGGCAACAGAGTCAGGAACAGGTCTCACTCCAGTTGTTGGGGGACCAACATAAAAACCAAACTGCTCATCTGCTATGTATGTGTGAGGTACACAGAACATGGCTGGTGGTTCAGTCTCTGGGATTCCCCCAAGGTTCCAGGTTAGTTGCCTCTGTTGCTCTTCTTGTGGACAGCCAAACATTAGATGGAGCTTGTTTGGAAGGAAGGATGGTCTATACGTTTTTGTTGTTTATAAATGCAGAAATATTTGAAAGTAAAATGCCCCCTGGGGGCTCCATGTTTGAATATTTTGTTCCTAGCTGCTGATTCATTCTATTTGGGGAAGCAATGGTGCCTTTAGGTGGTGTGGTCAGTCTGGAGGAGATTAGTCTCCAGGGTTACAGTTTAGCCCTGCTTCCAGCCTTCTGTCCTGCTGAGATATCAGCCAACATCTGCAACAAGCTCCCATCACCACAGAGAGCCACCTGCTGCCCTTTCCCCATCCTGGTGGACTATGCCACCTCACCCACGAGCCAAACTAAATCTCTCTTCTGAGCCTTGCTGCCCATGTTTGTTCACAGCGCTGAGAAGGCAGCTGATATAAAGAAGTGATGCGGAGCAGTGCTGACAGACTGGCCATGTGGTTCTTGAGCCTTTGAACTGGCTTGTGGAAGGACTGTGGAAGAGTTTGAAGCTCAGAGGTGGAGAAATCCTAGAATTGTTTGAGCAAAGACTAATGTGTGGGAATTTAGAAGATCAAAATGTCAAGTAAAGTATAAGCAATAAAGACTATGGATGCCCATGGTCTGTGTGGCCACCGAAGGCCATGATGAAGCTTATTCTCTGTGCCACCACTGGAGACAGTATGGATGTTCATGGTATATGCTTCCACCAGAAACCATGTGGAAGTCCACGATTCGTGCTGCTGCTGCTGCTGCTGTTATGGGGAAGGAAGCTTCTTTTGCAGTGGTGCTGATGGCTCCGGACTCATAGTAGAGAATGAGAGACATTGTAGGCTTCTGTGACCACCTTCGTTCCCACTACCCCTCCCCAAAAGAAACAGTCTATACAAGAATCTATTAAAGAGTATCCTTAAAAATTATGATAAAGGGGCTGGAGAGGTGGCTCAGCGGTTAAGAGCACTGACTGCTCTTCCAGAGGTCCTGAGTTCAATTCCCAGCAACCACATGGTGGCTCACAACCATCTGTAATGAGATCTGATGCCTTCTTTGGGTGTGTCCGAAGACAGCTGCAAGTGTACTTATGTATAATAAATAAATACATTTTTTAAAAATTGTGATAAAGATGCTGAAGTGTAGCTCTTCATAGTTGATAGCTTCTGGCAGGAGATGGGGGAGGACTCAGCTATCTTTAAGGGGCTGACCATGCTCCGGTGAATATATGGGTCTCTCTCTCTCTCTCTCTTTCTCTCTCTCTCTCTCTCTCTCTCTCTCTCTCTCTCTCTCTCTCTCTACCTGTCTCCTGTCTTTCTTTCCATTCTTTGGGGAGGACAGACCTGGGAGGAATAGGAAATGAGTGTGATCAGGGTGCATTGTATGAAATTCCCAAATAGTCAATAAAAATATTATGTCAAGGGAAAAAACCTCATGAAGTGTCAGAGAGAAGAGGAGACTCTACAAGGAACTGGGCTGGAGCCAAGAATCTGGCTGCATTCTGCCTGTGTCCTGAAATCTTCTCATGACTATGTAGGTGGAAAATTCAAAATAATTGAAGATAAAATTAAGCTCAATAGGTAGGCACAAGTGTCTAATTAGCTTTGGTGAGAAGCTGCTCCTGCACTAGGTTCGGGGAGCTGGGCATACTTTGTCCTGTCTCCTGGATGATCTGTGCTGCACTGCATGAGAATGGCCCCAGGATCATATATTTGAACACTTGGTCCACAATTGGAATTATCTGAGAAGGATTAGGAGGTGTGGCCTTGTCAGAGGAGGTGTGTCACTTGCGGGTGGGGCTTTGATGTTTCAAGAGACAATATCATCATACCCAGTTCTCTCTCTATGTCTCTCTGTCTATCTCTATATCTGACTGTCTCTCTGTGTGTCTGTCTCTCTGTCTCTGTGTGTGTCTGTGTGTGTCTCTCTGTGTTGCTCTGTCTCTGTTGCTATGTGTGTTATGTGTGTGTTGCTCTGTCTTTCTCTCTGACTCTCTCTGTGTCTATGCTGCTCTGCCTCTCCTTTTCTTCTCTCTCTCTCTCTCTCTCTCTCTCTCTCTCTCTCCCTTTCTCTCTCTCTCACTCACTCACTATTTCTCTGCCTCCTACTTGTGGAACAAGAAGTAAATGCTCAACTGTTTCTACCACCATACAATTGCTTGGCCAGTGTAGACTCTAACCCCCTTGAACCATAAGCCCAGTTAAACACTTTCTTTTATTAGTTGCCTTGGTCATGGTGTTTTATTGCAGCAACAGAAAAGTGACTAAGACAGGGTAAAAGTGAAGCAAGAAGTCCTGCAGAGATATAAGATTTCTGGACATGGAGAAATATTCCTAACCAAGACTAGATGCTCTGAAGCTACAGGAGACATGATGAACACTATGTCATTAAAAAAAATCACTAGGTCATATATATATATATATATATATATATATATATATATATTTTACCTGATGGAAGAAAACAGAGTCAACTTCAAGACAAGCAGAGACTCAGAACACAAAACCCACAAGCGAGGCTTGTTTGTAACATACTGAGAACACAGACACACTGACAGAAGGGAACAAGGGACCCTGCAGGGAAGTGTGAGGGGTGTGGAGGGGAATCAACCATGAGCAGCTGCCATCAGATGGAGGAGCAAGTGAAAAGACATGGTTGTGCTGGGCACCCACAGGACTGCCAGGAACAATTTTACAAGTCCTCTGTGGGCAAGTCTATGAGTGGGGCAGCTGTTCTGTACTCTAGAGAAGAGATTTAGAGCTGATTATTCCATATAAAGTCAGACCGTTTTTATGGCATAAACTAGAGCTCCTTGTCATATCAACTAAGTATTCTGTGTTTGCGTTAAGTTTTTCTTAAGAAAGAAAGCAAGGTGTACACTGTGGTAGCTCATCACTTGAGAGGCAGAGGAAGGAGGATCTATCTAGAGTTGGAAGCTATCCTGGTCTACATAAAAAGAGGTAGTGGGGTGCTGGAGGAAAACCTTTTCTCTCAACTGTGAGAATCTAGAAACAACCTGAAGGTACCAATCCAAAAGAATATGCCCTGTGAATAGAATGTAATTCTGTGTTGGATGGGAACAGATTAATTGTGTGTGTGTGTGTGTGTGTGTGTGTGTGTGTGTGTGTGTGTGTCCTATCAACGGGGGATAGGCTTAAATATGTGTTAGTAACTAATAAACAGTTTTCCATCCAGAACACTCAGTGTGATTTTCACTCTTGCAGTGAGGTGTAAGTGGAAGCAATGGTGTGGGCAGGTGCCTCCCTCACTCCTTGGCATTAGCGACCTCCTTCTGGATAGAGTAAGAGTTTCCAGATCTCAGAACATTTTTCCAGCTCCATCCTGCTGTTCACGATGCAGTAGCTACAGACGTGACGCACCTTGAAGTTGACCAGGTTGGTAATGTTCCCTCTGTGACTTGCTCAAGTCTAGACAGTCAACCAAACAGCCCATCTGGCCCTGAGGTGCAGTGCTTGCCAGGCTCCACGGGGCACACACGGCCCATAGCCAGCTTGAAATGCCAACATGTCATCCCTGAGTGCTATCTTGGGAGAGATGTGCCGTGCACCACTGGGTCGTGTTCCATGGCAACAGTCAACAACTTCCAGAACACCTACGATGGCAAAGGAGGCACAATCAATATTCTGAACATTTATGACATTTGTTTTCAATATAATGTGTTTTTGAAAATGTCCCTCATTCCTTGAGCATTTTGTTCAGTATATGTTGATTATATATATTCTCTCTGCCCCTTCTCCAAATCCCCGCAGATCACCTCCTCCTCAGATGGTCTCAATCTCATGTACTCTCTCTTCTTTAAAAACGAAAAACAAAACACTGAGCTGCACATACTCTCTTACATGTGTGGCAATCCATGGGAGCATGGTTGACCTACCAGAGACCAGCGACACCCTGAAAGAAAACTGACTCTCCCTCCCCAAGAGGCTACCAAGTGAGTGTCCATTGCTCCTTGGCTGGGGTTGGGGCTCTGAGCTCCTTCTCTCTGTGCTGGAAAGTTAACTGGCCTGATCATGTGCAGACACCCACAGCTGCTGTGCGTTCATGTGTGCAGCGGTCCTGTCATGACTGGAAGACACTGCTTCATTTCAATCTTCTCTGACCTCCAGCTCTTACAGTCTTCCCATCCTCCTTTTTCAGGATGGTCCCTGAGCTGGGGGTGGGAGATGGAGCAGGGGACAGCAATGGCAACATAACGCGTTTAACGGGAAGTTCCATTATGAACCTTTGCTGACTCTAAGAGCCGACTCAAACTCTCTAGGGTATACACAATTTACCATCACAGGCATCCCACGCTGGCTTTGGCCACCACTGATAGATAGAGGGGCCTCAAATTCCATTTAACCACTTAAAGGGATGAACTGAACCGGGTCGTGCAGTGGACTTAAAAGGATTGTCACAAGGAACTGTTAATAAATGAAGCAGAGCAGACCTAAGACGGCAAAAAGCACGCTGTCAGCCATGTTTTTACAGCACCGTGACCCCTGCCTGGTACTTCTCTAAACGCATCTGTGAGCACTGGTGCATAGCACCATAAGCCTCAGAAGAATAAATCCGAGCTTTGTTGGCCCGAGGATGGGCTGGGTGGGAAAGAGAAATGGGAGCCAAAGAAAACAGAAAAGCTGAACCAAAGAGGCAGCCAAGAAAGCAAACCATGCATATGTTAACCCATTTGGCATTTGTGTAAAATCTATGGATGCATTTAGTTTATTTATGTTGCTTAAAAATCCACTTTTCAGCCAAGGCCTCCTCTGGACAGTGGTTTAGAGTCTCTCCCTGTGCATCGAGTCGTTCCAGTTGAAACTGGGGCTTTGCTTTGAGATGCCCCCAGCATTCCTCAGTGGAAAACTTGGTTCCCAATGTGACTGTGCTGTGGAGGGAAGGCTTCCAGAACATGCTTTAATCACAGTAGCTGTACCTTCAGGACTGGATTAATGCTATCATAAAAGGACCTGGGGAAGCACAGGAGCCCTTACACTCTCTGCCCTTTGACTTCATCCATTTGAGGGTACAGCAAGATGCTGGACTCCATCTTGGACTTTCCAAGGGCCAGAACTGCAAGAACAAAATTTTCTGTTCATTATAAAGTTTTGGCTATAAAGAATTATGTTGTACCAGTATGACAGAGCAGGCAGTCAGCTGTAACCATGTACTGTGACAAATCCGTGGGTCATGCTTGTGCTTCTGTTGCTTTGTGTTGTGTTGGATATGTCTGCGGCTTGGGGTGTGATGGTATGAATCTCTACATGACCTCCCTTGCCTGGCTAATGTCAGCAGCTATGGGATGGAGAGCTGTAACCCTCTTCTAGGGTCTCTATGACAGCTTGAGCTCCTTCATGTGATTATGTCTGGGTCCTGACAGAGAGCCTTACAAGAGGCAGAGATTGGAAGCGGGTCATTTCTACAAGGTTCTATCAGCCTCAGAGCCAGCTCAGATTCATGGTGAGGAAAGCAGAACTTATGTTTGGGTGAGGAATTAGTAGGACTGCCCTCTGGAAGTCACCAGAGCCATCCAGACCCACTGGCCTCAGCACACACAGAATCATGGACTCATTGAGACCGGGAGATGGAGGGAACATTAGTGAGCATCCAGTCCAAATATCTCATTTGGTAATGGGGAAACAAAGTCTCAAGGGAGGAAGGCAAAATGTGTCCACCATCACACAGAGACAGAGACTAGACACCAGCTAAATCTACAGACAAAACCTTTGTCGTCCATTTTTTTCCCTAGTAATTCTTGATGAATAAGACAAACTAGTTTTCTTGTCCTTGCCTAGACTATACATATTTCCATCCATCATCCACTCATCATCCATCTATCCATCCACCATCCATCCATCCATCCATCCATCTACCATTTCATCATCCATCCACCATCCACCCATCAATCTATCCATCCATTCACCATCCATCTGTCCACCATCTACCACCCATCCATCTATCTAGCCATCCATTCACCCATCCACCCACCATCCATCCATCTATCCATCCATCCATCCATCCATCCATCCACATATAGTGACCACCCACTGTATGCCCTTGAAGGAGGAGCACCCCAACAGTAAAAGATGGAAAAACAACAATAACTAATTAAATATTGTGTGATGGAAGGCAGTGGGCACTCTGAGAGTAGAGTAAGACAAGAGAGTGCAGTATGAGGAAGAGCCACACCCAGATGGTGAGCAAAACTAAAGTGGGTGAGGGCATGAGCCCAGTGGGTAACTTGGAGAATGGCAAGTGTCTTAGTTTGAGTTTTACTGCTGTGGACAGACACCATGACCAAGGAAGGCAACTCTTATTAATGCAAGCATTTAATTGGGGCTGGCCTACAGGTTCAGAGTTTCAGTCCATTATCATCATGACAGGAAGCATAGCAGTGTCTAGGTAGGCATGGCATTGGAGGAGCTGAGAGTTCTACATCTTTGTCTTAGTCAGGGCTTCTATTCCTTCACAAACATCATGACTAAGAAGCAAGTTGGGGAGCAAAGGGTTTATTCAGCTTACTCTTCCACATTGTTGTTCATCACTAAAGGAAGTCAGGACAAGAAATCACACAGGTCAGGAAGCAGGAGCTGATGCAGAGGCCATGAAGGGATGCTTCTTACTGGCTTACTTCTCCTGGCTTGCTCAGCTTGCTCTCTTATAGAACCCAAGACTACCAGCCCAGGGATGGCCCCACCCACAATGGGCCCTCCAAACCTTGATCACTAATTGCGAAAATGCCTTACAGCTGGATTTCATGGAGGCATTTCCTCAAGGGAGGCTCCTTTCTCTGTGATAACTCCAGCTTGTGTCAAGTTGACACACAAAACCAGCCAGTACAATCTTCGTCCAAAGGAAGCCAGGAGCAAACTGTCCTCAGGCAGCTAGAAGGAGCCCACCCCCACAGTGACACACTTCCTCCAACAAGGCCACACCTACTCCAAAAGGGCCACACCTCCTAATAGTGCCACTTCCTGGGCCAAGTGTATTCAAACCATCACAGCCACTGAGAAGAGGAATGTCAAGTGTAAAGATTCTGAGGTGGGGGTGCCTTGCACATTGTCAAGGGAATCTCAAAGTGGATGCTGTTGTCATGTGCAGCAGGGAGGAGAGTCCAGGAGGTCAAGTGAGAGAAGACACAAGGAGACCCTGCAGTGGGCTCTGGGGACCGTGGTGAGAACTTGAGCTGTATTACCAATATAAGGCAGGGCAGCTCAGGGAGATTTGGAGACTAGGAGTGTTGTTTTGTGTTTTCATATTTATAGGGATTTGGAGTGGTGGGGAAGGGCCAGGGTGGAATGGTGGTGGAGAGACGTAAGCAGGTTCCAATGATGCCTTTGCTGTGGACTCTTCTGATAGCCTGGGATTGAGTGGGAGCCTTGTGAACTAGCCTGGGTGTCCCGCGCTACGGTCTCGCCAGCAAGAACGACGCGGCACACATAGGATCCTTCTGCAGTAACAGCTTTAATGCATCTTGAGAGGGAGAGCATAAGCTTGCCACGAGTGGAGACTCAGAACAATAGAATACTCGCCCTTTATATGGGTCACAGCGCTTGCCTGGGACATGGAGCTTCCCCATTGGCTCCCGCACACCAGGCCAGAAGCCGCCACGAGAGAGGCTGAGACTCTGAGGTGGAAAATTACCTGGTGCATGCGCACTAGCCTGTTTACAACTTGTCCTCGGCCAGATGTAGGCGCTATCTTGTAATGGCGGATGTGGGTGCTCAGGCGGCTCCCAACACCTGGGCCTCTTAAGCTCTGAGAGGCAGGAAGGCTGGGAGCTGCTGCCTGGCCAGGTGAGGAGGGCTTCAGTGTTACTGTATAGACTTAGCTCTTAGTGCAAGTGGCAAGGCTACGGAAATAGGCAGAAACACAACTAAAGGTGACAGCCAAGACCTGGGCGTCTCAGTGCCATGTAAAGCCACTGAGCATAATGAGATCAGTAAAGGAGGGGATTAAAAAAAAAGATACAGAAGCCAAGAGAAGACCAACACATTCGAGGTAAGGGGCCCAGGAGATGCAGAAGGAGGGCAAGGAAGACCAACCGGGGGTTGGAGGAAGTCACACTGTGCAGTCCCTGGGGACTCCAGGGCAGGTAGGAAGGGACTTAGTGATGAGAACAAATGCTCCTGAGGGCTGGTTTGGCTGAGGAGTGATGCAGAGCTCCAGGTTAGTGTTAAAGAATTAGTTTGCCTTCCCAGTGAGAAATTTCCAAGCACACAGAGGTTAATAAAGGAAGAACTCTGTAATAATAGCATATGACCTGTTCTGGGTAATGCACAAAAAGGAACCAGCCCTGAACAGAAATCCTTGCCTCTACGGGGGCATGGCCCTATGTTATACTTTGAGCAGTTACCCATGGTCCACAGAGACAGAAGCGAGATGTGCAATGTAGAAATACTGATATAGTTATCCCGAGACAGACCTGCCCTGCTTTTCCTGGGCTGTCACCAGGGTCGTCCTGCCTGCCTGGCAGAATTATGTTTTTCCTAATACAAGGCACAGGGCTTAATGATGGAGCAGGACTTACTTACTGCAGCCCTGACCCAGAGTTGTCCCCTCTGAGTTGTCCTGTTGAGGCTGTTTCCTCATGGCCCTGATGGCCAGCTGTGAGCCAAGGATGTCTCCTTTTGTTGTGTGAATAAAACCTAATCAGCAGCAATCTCAGTGAATGAATCTTCTCTACCCCTCCCCCAACTCCTCCACCTCCAAGACAGGGTTTTTCTGTGTAGCCCTGGCTGTACTGGAACTCACTCTGTAGATCAGAGTGAACTCAAGATCAAAAATCCACCTCCTCTGCCTCTGCACACTCCTCAGCTTTGAGCACTCCTTTAGCTAAATTACACTTGGTGTTATTTTATATTTCCTGAGACAGCTCAGTAGATCCTCTATAACATCCAGCTATTATTTCCAGTTTTTTCTATATCATTAAGACAAATCCCTGCCCATCCCTCCAGGAGCTGGTCTCAGCATCCTATCATGGAGCTTTGCTGGGAGATGGGACTGAGCAGGTAAGAGAGGGATAGGTGAGATTCCGGAAACAGAGGCTGCGTGGACACAGCTGCTGGGACACATCTGTCCTGAGCCCAGGAAACAGAGGCTGCGTGGACACAGCTGCTGGGACACATTTGTCCTGAGCAGGGTGAAGATGGACTCCGGCCAAGTGTACAGCAGACAATGATGTCCGTGCACTGCACCCAAGCTGAAGCCCCAGCTCTGCCAGGGTGTCTCCCAGTCAGAGGCCCTCATCATTCATAGCTCTTCTGCCTGCTGACGATTCCAAAAGGAAGCCAGTCTCTGTACATGGAGCCTCGGTGCTCAGACGAGGGGGGACACATGTGCTTTCAGAATAACATCCTGCCAGCATTCAGACAGCCCACCTTCTCATTAATCCCCCAGGAAATAACCAAGCGACTGGCATATATCCAATTCCCAGAGCAGGAGGTGGTAAGAAGGTGGGGAGGAAGGCGAGCACGGCGGGCCCTGAAGGCAGGAACAGTTGCTAGAGCTGTCTATTTGTGGCTCTCCATCTAAAGTCTGCAGTCAATAATGAATAGTTGCCCTTCCTTCTGCAGCATGTGTCTGCATGTTACAGACACGGGGATGCTGCTGTCTCTTGTTTTTCCGGGACTACAGGAATGCCTGAGGAATAATAGGTGTCACCCGGAGTCTTGAGGGGCAAGAGATGCCAATCAGAGTCATTTGTCCCTGTGATACAGGCTACATGCCACCAGGGGTGGGGAGCTCACTGCTCTCTGCTAGTCTGTTCTCTTGTCAGAGGAACCAAACTTCTCCATCCGACAAAATTCCTTTTGAAATCTGAGCACTGCTCTACACACAAGGAGCCTTGATTGAGACTTATGGGACTCCTGACCCCAAGGGAGAGACTCACAGGAAACCACAGCTGCAAAGGGATCTAGTGATGACAGAGAAAGCCAGCACGGGACAGAGAATAAAGGGTGTCTAGAGAAAGAAACGAGGTGTCCAGAGCTGTGACAGCTCACCTGAGAACCCACAGGCTGAATGCTGGATGTGTCAGAGCAGGAAAGGTACAGTGTAGACAGAGGGGAGAGGCTCTGGCAATGAGCTCGTCCTTCAGAGGGTATGTCTGCCCCACTCTCCCACTGCCTGGTATTGCCCTGGAGACCTATGATCTCTGGGTCTCCTGGGTTCCCTGCAGAAATCTCCAAAAAGGAAAAATCTTGCCCTTCCAGGGCCCTTGTCAAGACTCCATCAAGCTGAATGGTGTCCCTAAAAGATTGGTTCACAGGGCTGGAGAGCTGGCTCAGTGGTTAAGGTCACTAGCTGCTCTTCCAGAGGTCCCAAGTTCAAGTCCCAGCAACCACATGGTGGCTCACAACCATCTATAATGGGATTTGATGTCTTCTTCTGGTGTGTCTGAAGACAGCTACAGTACGAGTACATATGAGTACAGTATGAGTAATACATATGAGTACATACTCATATGTATTAAATAAACAAGTCTTTAAAAAAGAAAAAGATTGGTTCACACCCCATGCCCCAGTTATGATGTAAGCCATTGGATCTTTGAAGATGTGGTTATAAAGGAAGCTGTATGTAGGCTCACAGAGTGCTAAGAGAAGACCCCCAGGCTATCCAGAAGCTCCCATAGAGGCATGGGGTGTGCAAAGCAAAGACGGATATGTCATGGTACTGCATGGTCTCAGCCCAGACTCATTACAAGTGAGGCTCCTGCCAACTCCAACAGGCATCCCTCCTGACAGAGTGGCAGAAACCTGCCTGTCCCCATGTATCCCAGGGGCTGGCTAAGGCAGCAGCAGTGCAGGATGTGGTGAAAATGGTCAGGTAAAGTTGGGCAGCCAGTGTCCTTCACAGGAGGCGGCACAACACGGGCCTCTACCGCCAGACCTTCACGGGTTGGTTTCTAGTATCTCACTATTCAGAAAGCCATCCTCTTACCTTGGCTGTGTTTTTCAAATCGAACACGTCCCTGCAGCTGTGAATTATTTTGAACAGTGCAGAATTGTTCACCTATTAAGCTTCTGCTGTTAAATTAGATCCACAAAAGCGTTCATTTCAAAACAAAGAGTTTTCTTCTATGGAACACATTGATTAAAATGTCCCCCTGAGAAGGGATCCAGACTTTTACAACGGGAGTGAAATGCATACGAGTGCTGGTGACAGGCCAGTCACTGGCTTGGCTGGGGGAGCCTCTTTCTTGGTGCAGCCTCGAAGTGGGAGCTGTGTGGCTTCAGCTGAGGACTGAGAGGCTTGTTCCCATGAGGGCGGGCAGCCTACAGAAACCGGGGCTCTCATCAGCCTCCTGGGTGTGAGGACCCAGGCTTTGTGGACATAAAGACTTTTGTGAGATTCATTTTGTTATCTGACACTATTGAGCTGAGTGCCCTACACAGAGCCATCCTGTCTTCACTACCCCTCCCTGGAAAGCCAGGAGTGCTCAAGACTCCCCTTTATAGTTTGACTTTTGTTTATTGTTTTTGTTTTTTTTGGGGGGGGGGAGTTTTGAGGATCTTGCTGTATAGGTCTGGCTAGCCTGGAACTTGCTATGTAACCCAGGTTGGCCTCAAATTTGTGGCAATCCTCTGAGTGCTGGGATTACCAAGCCTACCCTGGTTTATGGGTGCGTGCCTGTGTATGTGCCAGTGCACACGTGCGTGCATGCATGTGTGTGTGCATACATGCGCATGTGGTGTGCGTGTGTTCTAGTGTGTGTATAGTCCAGGGGGCAGCCTCAGATGCTATCCCTCAATCTCCCTCCACCTCAGTTTCTAAGACAGGGTCTCTCACTAACCTGGGATTCACCGATTGGGCTGGATTTGCTGGACAGCAAGTACCCATATCTCCCCTCCCAAGCTCAGAGCACTGGGATTGCAGGTGTTTGCCACAGCCCCTTGTTTTCACATGAGTGCTGGAAACTGAACTCGGGTCTTAGGCAGAGAGCACATTATTAAGTAACTCATCTTTCCAGACCCCTTCCTTCTTTCTGTTTCACAACAGTAAAAATGAGTGCTTGGGACAGATGTCTGAGCCACACAATGTGGAGGAGACCCCATGGGCAGGCAAATGAGAACAGGGGCAGAGGCAGGAGCGATGAAGCAGAGAGCCAAGGACCCACCAAGACCTGGAAAGGGTCTGGACCAAATTCCCTCAAGGATTCCAGGGGCCCCAGCCCAGCGCACACCTGAATTGCAGCCGCTAACCTCCAGAGCTGTGAGTGAAGCCAGTCATGTTCTATGAGGCTGCTCAGCTTGTTAGCACACCTGAAGCTCAGTAGCAGAGATTTTGCCTTAGCATTGGCAAGACCCAGGTTTCATCTCCAGCACTGAGGAAAGAAAAAAAAATAGCAAAACCTACTAACAAGACCAGGGCTCTGCAAACATTGCCATGAAGAGTGATTGGCCCAGCACAAAGCCAAGCATCTCTCTGCTGAGCCTTCCTGCTGCTAACACCAAAAGACCCCCTCATCTGATTCCCTCAGAAATCCCAGCCTTGCCCCCACGCCTTTCATGCATGGTTCTCCTAGTTCAGCCTGTCAGTCTGTGGCCTAGAGACTATGGGCTCCTGGTGAGTGTGTATGTATGGGCTCCTGGTTACGGACACAGGGGGATTGAAAACACAAGAGCAGGCCACAGTAGGTGTGTGGGCAGCAAGCACTAAGGTTTCTCCTCTACCTTCCCACCAAGCCATCAGTATTCTGTACACTGCACCAAACCCAGGGCATTTCTGCCTGAGGCTGATGTTTCTCATGTGTGAATTTACTCTTTCCCACCGAGGCTGCCTGACCGATGTATAGTTAAGTGTGTGTCTGAGCATTTTACTCTCACATAAGATGTTCTTTAGAGGTATTAAGAAATGGAGGGGCAGGATGATCTTGGTTACATCACACAGCTAAAGTCTAGCTGGGCAGCAGGCATGGCTCTCCTCCTCCTCCAGTGCCTGAGAGAATGGGAACTCTGTCTGTTCCTGGAAATTAAACAGCCTAGAACGTCCCAGCATCTGGCACAGCTCCTTCTGGGCCTGACATGTTGGCTCATAAATGCTCTCAAATCTGAGCTCTGAGGAAACCCAGGTCCAATACACTCTCTCAGTTTATTCAGGGAAGGACTAAGCTGGTACCTAGGGGTGATGGCATGACCCACTCTGCTGCCTACCTGGCCCAGTAGGGCTCCATCTCCAGCTGGACCTCAGGCCACCTCTGCTGCCCATATCTTCATCTCTTGGTGGTCCTTTGGTTCTGGCTATTGGAAAAGAGACCTCTATGCTTATCACATGGCCAAGTGTACCAGTGGGAAAAGATTCATGACATCAGTTATAAAATCCTCAAGAGTGGTCCGCCATGAAGCAGGTGTACAGCTGGCTCTAGTACTACGTGGTGTGACACCAATTTCTTCCCTCAAATCTTAACATTTTCTAAATACCCAAGGCAAAGCAGTGTCACTCCGACATGGCTTCAGAATGTCCCCCAGTGCTGTTTTGGTTCTTTATCTTGAAGCTGAGCTAGGTTTATATGGCAACAAAGCCAGGGTAGTGGGAAGGTGAGAAACTGCTGGGATGTTCTAGGTCAACATCGCAGAAGTAGAGCTAACTTTGATTGACATCTGCTAGAGTGTGAGTACACAGCAGAACAGGAGGAAAAATCCTCTTACTGAGAATAGAAGGCTGGGGTGTGCCAGATGGCCCTCTCTGCTGATGTGAACTAGCCTACAGTGACCAGGGCAACTTAGAAAGTGAAGAAATGACCTGGAAGTAGCTGTTCCAAGGATCCCTGGGTCATAGGTCGAGGCCAGCAATATGGAACTTTCCCTTGGCTCTCTGTCTGACCCCTCGCTACCATGGCCCTGGAACTCACCTAGCCCACCCTATTTGAACCAACAGTGGCTGGCCTGGGAGTAGGCTGAGATGACTGCCACCCAGGCAGGACAGAAGGACACACACCAAGCCCTCAATCACCCAGAAGGTCAGCAACAGATGGGAGTAGCCAACATACCCCAGAGCCTTTCTTCCCCTGACCCCAGGCTAGCCACTCAGCAGGTCCTCATTGATCCAACCTGGGTCAACACCACAGTCAGCCAGGAGCTGAGCCACTTCTAGACCAAGACCCCCAGACACATGGTGGCATTGCAGTGTGGGTGGGACTGTGGTTACCAAGGCCACAGACCACACATAACAAGATCTAAGATACAGCATTTTCTGGTCCACTTCAAGACCAAAGCTAAAAGTGATTCCTGTGATCCAGCGATGGCAGCTGCAGTCGGGGTCCAAAGCCAGGAACGCACAATAAGGAAACGGATTCTCTCTGATCCCAGCTGTCTGGGCTCTTCTATGTTTCGTACAGGTGGCCCTCCAGGGGCTCCGGGGAAGCCTCAAAGGGGCTCTCATTTTCTCGACTCCTCACATACTTATTTCCTGCTACAAGCTCAATGGTCCTGCTTAGCAAAAATTAAAAGACTATGAAATGGCCGTGGGATTTCAGTAAAGGAACAGCTAGAACTTCTAGAAGCATCCAGGCTGTGACAGAAACAAAGGGAGTGATGGAGCCACAGTGGTCTCCTTCTGGTCAAGATGCACAGGTTTAGCACACTAGCTGCTGGAGAAAGCACCAGATGGGGAGAGTCTGGGTGTTGCTTACCTGTGTAGAATTGGAGGCAGGTGCTCCTGACCATCAGGCCCTGCTCCCCGGGGCTTTCGTCTGGAAACTTGAGGATAGAGTCTCCAAGAGTACTGTTGCTTGATCCTCTCCTGAGCATCGGAGAACAACCGATGCTCAGAACCAGGGCTCTAAGCAGCCATCAGAACCAGGGTCATCTGCTTCTCACTTTATTCATCTCTATTGAGTAGGACTTCACTGGGCTGCATCACGTTGCAAAGGAGTCTGGGTAATGTAGTCCAGCACAAGTCCAGTGGGAGGAAGGAAGGGGCTTGGTAAGCATCCAGGTTAGCATGGCTGCTGATGGAATGGAGAATGTAGCCAACACTAGCTGTGGCCTTTGTCTAGCACATAGCTCTCTATCCATCACTTCAGCTCCCTTCCTGCTGTTTAACTCAAGCAGGGAGAGTCGTTCCCATTTTTCACAGAAGGAAACTCCAGTTCAGAGAGAGGCCATGATTTACCCAAAAGCACATGGCTGTTAAGAGATCTGGTTGGAGATGGAGCCCAGCCTCCCCACTGTACACCACTGCCTCTCCCTCTAGACAGCAGGGGGATGGGAGGGGAGAGAATAAAATAGTGAATTCTATCATCCCTGTTTTCTTGGCTGGGCTGAGGAGCACACAAGTCCAGCCCAGGGGTCAGGGAAGTGTCAGGAGTTGGTTACAGCTTTAACATTGACATCCTGAGGTGCCAGGGTTGCCATAGGTTAGGGGCTGGGAGGCAAGGCAGCATGCCCAGATCTGCCTAACCTGGAAGATTTAAGAGGTCACCACCAGTGTGTCTCCCACCAAGTTTTTACACAATGCTACCTGCGTGTCCATAGGCAAGACTCAGACAAGGATACTGTCTTAGGGTTTACTGCTGCGAACAGATACCATGATCAAGGCAACTCTTATAAGGATAACATTCAATTGGGGTTGGCTTGCAGATTCAGAGGTTCAGTCCATTATCATCAAGGCAGGAGCATGGCAGCATCCAGACAGGCATGATGCAGGAGAAGCTGAGAGTTCTACATCTTCATCTGAAGGCTACTAGAGTAAGACTGACTTCCAGGCAGCTAGGATGAGGGTCTTAAAGCCCACACCCACAGTGACACACCTACTCCAACAAGGCCACACCTCCTAATAGTGCCACTCCCTGGGCCAAGCATACTCAAACTACCACAGATATATAGAGTGCTTCTCAGTTCCTGACTCTAAATGCCAACTATGATCTAGGCCCCTGGCCACATACCTCATGTCACTGCAAGGTCACTGGGATGGAGGAGGGGACCTTCAGTGCTTTCTTTTAGAGAAGCGATGGTAGTGGCAGTGGCAAGGAGGAGGAGGAAGAGGATAGAGATGTTGGTAGTGTATTGATGATGATGATGATGGTGGTGGTGGTGGTGGTGATGATGATGGTGGTGGTGGTGGTGATGATGATGATGGTGCTCATGGTGCTAATGGTATCATGTAATACTTTACTGAGTGACATGTCTACTCATACTTCAAGCTCCTTAGATGGATTCTCTTAGTAATTTTCACTAAAATCTCATGAAGATTAGATTTCTTTTTGCTTGCATTTAATAGACAAGGACTCTACGATCTAGGGAGTTAAGGAATCTATCCAGAGTCTCCTGCAGGGAAAGGATGTATACAGGTATAGGACTGTGAAAGGCAGTCTGGTTTCTGGTCGAGCTAAGGTTTGAAACCCTGGTGACACAGCAGGGAATCCCCAGCAGGAGATAACCCTGTAAGGGACGGTAGACATTTTGCCATGCTCCTGAGCCCCAGGCTCCTGACACGAGGCCGCAGCTCCCCACAGGTCTGTGGCCACCATCAGTCACGAAAGGGCAATACCTCAAGCCTCTCCACAGGTAGAGGTGTGGTCATGTAACCTCAAGACAGATCTCCATTTTAATAAGGTACCTAGAAGCCTAGCCAATAAACTCCCCTTCTCAGACACTCCTCCCTGCAAAAGGTATTTAACCTCAGGCCTGCCCTAAGAAAGGGGGGTATGGTTTCACTCATCACCACGCTCCACCATGACAATAAACGTCTTAAAACCATGGACTGTCTCTCTTCATTGGGATCCACCGTGGGGAGCAATGGAACAGGCCTTCATCTAAAGAGCTGCATCTTGTCTCCCACAGGCCTCTCAGCCCTCCCAGCCCTGGCCTCCACCAAGCCAAGCTGCCCGCCGACAAGCTAAGGCCCAAAAGCCCGAGAACTAGACACTCTCGACCTTGTCACAGGCCTGAGGACCACTGAGCTGGCTCAGTGCAGTCCACGGGACCCCAGGCTGAGCTCCCCCACCCCAGGCGGTGTCCCGTAGCTTCTCACAGTCCAACACCCACCCGGCAGCCGTGGGGTGAGCACGGTCAAACTTCCGTGTCCTACCTCCCCCAGTAGCCTGAGCACTGGGGCGGTTGCAGGATACCTTTTGCATAACATACAGGGACCACATGGCAGAAGGTAGCCCAAACATTGCATCCAAACCAGCATGTCAAGCAATGGGCCTCGAGCTCCCCACTGCACAATCTCTCTACCTACCCCCTGCTCCAAGCCTTGTACACAGAAAGTACACACAAGGAGGCCTATTGATCAGTGCAGACAGTGAAGGCTGTGGGGTGGTGAATCCCCTACTTTGGATTGTCAATCAGTATGAAAGGCGTGTGGGTGAATGAAAGAATCCTGACGATTGTTGGCCAGTCTGGGGCCAGTGAGTCAAGCCTTAGACGACTCATTTCTGGGCTATCTTTCTTGTCTGTTCTCCACATACCCAGGCCTTCTCACAATCGTGACCCTCACTGATAAAGAGGACCAGGATGCTCCCTGGACTGTACCCTCCATGCATCTGGTGAGGACCCTGCAAGTTCTGGAATGGAAGGGCTGCAGGCCCCTCCACCAGACTTATATGGAAAGGAGACAGAGGCAGTGGGGGAAGGGCATCTTTGATCGGTAGCCAAAAGAGTGGGGAGTGGGCAACACTTCTCTAAACAAGCTGTTCTTCACCAGCTGACTGGTAAAAAGAAATAAAAATCACTAACACCATCTGTTCCCAGAGCGGGGCTGCTTTGGGGCAGGGGGCTCCCCAGGCTCCTGTGGCCAGACCCAGTTTCTGAAGCTGAGACAGCTGCCCCTGGATTATTTTGGGAAGTGGCTCAACTCGGAGGCACCCGGCCTTCGAGGCATTTCCCGTCACTCATGAAGCTGTTTGCGTGCCTGACCGACCGGGACTGCCAGCTCCTTCTCCAGCTCTGGATGTCTTCCCATTCAACCCACTATAATTATCTTACTTCTAACTTCATCCTCAACAGCAGCCTCCACTGGAGTCAGATTTCATGTCATGGAGGAGGAGGGAGCAGCCGCTGGACAGTGGAGCTGGCTTGGGAAGGGCTTTTCTCCCCTCAGCCTCTGATGGGGCAACTTCCTCTATGCACCACCCCCAAGCTCTAGGGACACCCCACTCCCTCAGGGGATGGTGGTGTGTTTCTGGCTGGGTAGCATGAGGCCTCTTGAGCAGAAAAGACATCAGGCTGGAGAGAGCTCCGGGATGCGAGGCACTAACCAAGCGATCGAGCCACAGGGAGACTGGACTATGAGTCAGCCGCTGCCTTGATGCCAGAGGCCAGACTGAGGGTTAGAGCAGGTTTCACAGAGGCCAGGATCCTGAAACAAGGTCACTGGGGTGGACTTATGATTGAAGTTATCAGAGATAAGGCAGGCAGGGAGACCAGTAACCCAGACTTCGAGGTGCAAGAAGAGAGAGTGTGAGCTGAAGAGAAGCACAGGTTTTGGTGCCCAGGTTGGAAAGAATGGACCCCAGATCTCAAATATGGGGGGCCATGACATTAGAAGGATAGATCAAAGAGAGCAAGACAAGGAGGTAAGGGCAGGGGCAGGGGCAGAAAGCCCTAATCTGAAGGGGAGGAGTCTAAATGGCACCCCAACAGAAGCCAGGCTCTGGAGAGCAAAATTGAGTCAAGGGGAAGCAGCCTGCTGATTGCCAAGAACTGAGGGAAGAAGGCGGAGTTATTACCCAATAATGATGGCTTCTGTGTGGAAAGAGTCTGGAGGGCGTGGTGATGGTCCTTCAGTGACATGAATGAACTCAGCACTACTGAGCCACACAGTTAGAGACGGCCTATCATGGAGACAAGGAGATGGCCCAGATGTTAAAGCCGTGGCCTCACAGGCATAAGGACCTGAGTTCAAACCTGCCTCGGGGTTTCCATTGTTGTGGTAAACAATGATCCAAAGTAACCTGAGGAGGAAAGGGTGTGTTTCAGCTTAGGGCTTATAGTCCATCATTCAGGGAAGTCGAGGCAGGAACCCAAAAACCAAAGCAGAGACCATAGAGGAACACAGCTGACCTGCTTGTTCCCTGTGGCTTGCTCAGCCTGCTTTCTTATAGCACCCAGATATAGCAGCCCAGGGGCGGCACTGCCCACAGTAAGTTATGCCCCTTCACAGCAATCATTAAGAAAATGCACCACAGGCTAGTCCACGGGCCACTCTGGTGGGTGTGTTTTCTCAACCCAGCTTCCCTCTTCCCGGATGACTCTAGCTTGTGTCAAGCTGACAAAACTAGCCAGCACAGAACCCCAAGAATCGACTTTCAAAGACTGGTGTGGTGATGGGCATTTATAACACTGGCACTGAGCAATGGAGACAGGCAGGTCTCAGGACTCACTGGCCAGCCAGTCTAGCCTACCTGCTGAGACCCAGGCGATTAAAAGACTGTCCAGCCAGGTGGTAATGATGCACACCTTCAATCCCAGCACTTGAGAGGTAGAGGCAGGTGGATTTCTGAGTTTGAGGCCAGCCTGGTCTACAGAGTAAGTTTCAGGACAGCCAGGGCTACACAGAGAAACCCTGTCTCAAAAAATAGACAAATAAACAAAAGCAACAATAACGACAAAAAGAGACTCTTTATAAAAATAAAATAAAATAAAAAGTATTTTATTTTATTTTTAGAAATAAAAATAAAATATTTAGAAAGAAACAGCAACTGAAGAAAGGTACCCACGGATGTCCTTAGGCATTCATATGCACAAGCACACAAGTAGAAGAAAGGAACACAGAGCTGAGCTGGAACAGTGGCCCTTGTTGGGGAGGGGGGAGGGGGAGAGGTAGAACTGTAGAGGATGCAGACCCAAACAATACCCACTCCTCCAGGAAAGCAGAAGTGTCAGAGTCTGCAGCAGGAGGTCTGGACCGCGATAGAGGAGTGGGGCTGAGAGATTGAAATCACCAAATCCCCCATAATCTGTGGAGCTCCCCATAATCTATGGTCATTGCAGGGAGAGGCCTGAGGCTAGCAAACACTGCCCTTCGTCACATGGGTCAGGGGAGAGATCTCCTTGGAGTGTTCGGCTGGGAAATGAAGGCAAGCAGAGATGGCACAGTCTCAGAGCTCGGGCAGGGCTGCCTGTCATCCCACCAGCCCAACCCCCAACCACAGGTAGGGTGCTTAGGTCAGTATCGCCTCAGTGGTGCCAGTGGGCCAGTGTGCTCCTGACCCACCAAACTGGCTCCTATTATGCCTCCAAAGACCAGATGAGGGTGAGGGTGTGACTCAGTGGTGGGGTACTTCCCTGGCAAGTACTGTGCTTGAGACCAGCCCCCCATAACCCGTTGCACTTGACACCAGCCCCCCATAGCCCGCTGCACTTGACACCAGCCCCGCATAGCCCGCTGCACTTGACACCAGCCCCCCATAGCCTGCTGCACTTGACACCAGCCCCGCATAGCCCAAAGGCTTGCCATCTACTGTTTTTACTCACTGAGCCATCTCACAGGCCCCAAGAAATATTGCAAAAGAAACTCAGTGCTCAGTGACATAAAATCCTTGACGTGCATTTTTGCTGGGCATGCAATTTTGTTTGACAAGACAGCCATAAATCATAATCAGAAGAATCGATCAAAGGGAAGAAGCCCAGAAACATCCCAGATGACAGATTGGTAGATGGAAGTGTTTAAACACACGTATAAATAGGCTTCGGGTGCATCAGAGGTAGAAGTGGTGAGAACAGGGAGGAGGGAGGCAGGGAGGGGGGAGGATGTTTTAAATGACCTAAATGGATTCCCAAGACGATTGAGCTCAACATCTCAGGTTGGATAAAAGTGGGGATAAAAGAGGCGGCAACTGCGGTGAGAAACGATGGATCGATGAACTTGAAAACAGGAGAGAGACTGAGACACGGTGAAGGCTGCTACAGCACAGGAGCACTGGCCCAGCGGGTGTGTGAGAGTCCCTGCCTTTGATCCCCAGCACAGGAAATAAAAGGAAAACCAAAAATACAGCATCCAAGTGTGACGCGGTCCAAAGCCACTCGACCTGGCATTGAGGAAGAATCAGGAAAAGGGTGACAGAAAACAATTGTTTGCAGAAATAATGGCCAAAGCCCTCTCAGATTTCATAAAAAATACATCATAACCCCACAAAAACCAAAATTCAGCACAGACTCAAAACACAAGATGAACATACAAACTCATGCCAAGACTCTTCAGGGTCACATGAGTAAAAGACAGGATGAACTGAAAATCACATAAAACTGGCAAAAAGAAAAAGACACAGCCGGCAAACCAGAGAGGAGGAATGGCCTCCTTCTAGCTGTGAAGTTTAAAAGTTGGAAGACACCATAAGAAAATCCTGCAAAAACAATTTAAAGAATGAGAAGCAGCAAAGGATGATGGTGGGCAAAGAGGTGAAAATAAATACTAAACAAACAAACAAATGAAGAGCCAGGCTCTTCTAGAGGACCCGAGTTCTGGTCTCAGCATCTCAATAGGGCAGCCCACAACAGCCTGTGAATGCAGCTCCAGGAGGTCTGGTGCCCTCTTCTGGCTGCCACAGGCACTGCCTTCATGTGCACGTACCTATACACAGACCCACAGTTAAAAATAAAGTAAACCTTAAAAATAAATAAAGAGAAAAAAGAAACCCCTGTCCATTTGGAATTTTACACCCAGAGATCTGTTTCTTTAAAATGAATCCATTCCTGAAGGTACAGACTTGCTACAGCAGGCTGGCACTGTAGGAAAGGCTGATAGCTCCTCTGCTCCGGGCTGAGTTGGTCCCGGAAGCCCACAGGCTAGAAACACAATCTCCCCCCATGGAGGGGTTGGAAGAGGAGACTAATAGGAAGCTTCAGGTCACCGGGGTCCACCTCCATGAGTACATGCACCCCATTATAAAAGGGCTCGAGGCTGCCTCTCCAAGGTCTGTTCCTCTTTTTACCCACCTGCCTTCCACCATGAGATAAGACCCAGGGGTGTAGCCCCTTCATCCTGGATTCCCCAGCCCCCAGAACTCTAAGAAACAAACCTATGTTCTTGATAAATCACCCAACCTCAAGTATTCTGTGATCGCAGCAGAAAACGAATATACACCACCACACTTGGCATTTTTATACAGGTCCTGGGGACCGAACTGAGGTCCTTGCAATTACAAAGCCCATACTTTAGCTGCTGTGTCATCCTCACATTTCCAGGTTAGGGGGTGTGACATGGAATGGTCTCGGGTCATTGGGGATTATAAATCCCATAGCAAGTGTTCTTATAGGAGACCCAGGAAGGCAGTCCAGAGAAAGAACCAGAGGGCGAGAGTTGAACAGGTGGAAATGATGTGGCCACGAGCCTAGAGATGCAGGCAGCCACTGGGAGATGAAAAAGGCAGGGGATATGTGTCCTGCCTGGTCACAGCCCCACTGGCACCTTAACTCCAGACTTTCAGAATTTGGAACCATGGGAGCACAGCAGCCATAGAAGAGTGATGTGGATTTACACCAGAGATGCCACAAGATTAAGAAAGCTCCTAGCCACCTGTAATTCCGGCTCCATAGGATCTAACCCCCTTTGCTGGACCTTGTAGGCACCTGCACTCAGACATTATAAGGCATGCACAGCCTTAAAAATAAATCTTTTAAAATGTAAATGGGCTAGACACCATAATCAAAAGGTGAGATGTTCAGGTCCAGGCATGATGGTGCCCAGAGGTAATGCCAGCAACAGAGGTGGAATCAGGGCAATGCAAGGTCTTCCTGGGCTGCACAGTGAGGCCAGAGGCCAGCCTGGGACACACACCATCTGTGGTGGATCTTCTCAGTTGTCGACTTGACTACATCTGGAATGAACTAAAATCCAAATGGCTAGGCACTCCTGTGGGAGATTTTTTCTTAATTAAATCATTTTAAGAGGGAAGACTCACTTGGAATTGGGATCTTTGAGGTGAGAAGATATACCTTTAATCCAGATCTTTTGAGGTGAGAAGGTCCACCTTTTAACCCAGGCCACACCTTCTGGTAGCAGCCTATACAGAGGACACCGAAGAAGGAAGCTTATGCTCTCTGTCTACCTTTCCTTGTTCTCATTCTCACTAGCAAGTTCATTCCTTGAAGTATTAGAGCCTATTTCTTCAGGATTCTGGTATATATTGAAGACCAGCTGAGCCATCCAAATTTATGGACTGAACAGCTACTGGATTCTCGGATGTTCCATTTGTAGGCAGCCATTGTTGGGACTGTTGGATCATGGGCTCTAAGCCATTCTAATAAATCCCCTTTCTACACACACACACAGACACAGACACACACACACACACACACACACACACACACACACGAAAATGTATATAGAGACTATATGTGTATGGAGGGGGGAGAGATTCATTTTATAAATTCCATACCTCTGGAGAAGCCTAACCAGAAGTCTGGGCAGCAGAGTGGATTTTTTTTTTTTTCAAATGAGGACATGGGAGGTAAAGAGATAAAGAGGTGGATCTGGGAGGAGATGGGGAGAGGAGCTGGGTGAATATGATCAAAATACATTGCACAAAATTCTCAAAGTATTAGTAAAATATTTTAAATTACAACAGAAAAAAGGAGAGAAGGAGAAGAGGGCGGAGAAGAGATGAAGGGGACAGAAGGTGACAGGTGGGGGGAGGAGGTCCCCAAGTCAGTGACCCAGCTTCTCAGAGTTCTAAACCATCTGCTCGCTCCCACTTGACTGAAGGGTCAGCACAACTCCAACCAAAATCTCAGAGGCTCTTTTAAAAATAGAGAAGGACAAACGGATACCGAGATCAAGTGAATTCAAAGGGCTCTCAGGATCCAACGCCCACCGCTTCTCAAAGAGACAACAGAGCTAGGGAACCCACTGCTTGGTTTCATGACTTCATGGACTCCCCAGTAGCAGGGGCACTGGTGCTAGCATCACGATGCACACTGCACACAAGATGAGCACAGTCCAGCCCTGGGATGGAAGACCCGTGGCAAACTGATTTTACACTGAGACACCATGGAGATTTGGAGGGCAAAGGGAAGTCTTTACAACAGATTGAGCTGGAACGAGGAGGTACCCACCGGGGAAAATTAAAATTCAACCCTTGTCCTCTATGTAAAAATTAACTCAGAATGCATCCAACACAACACATGAAGCTTAAACTGCAATCATTTTTCCATACTGAGGAGGGGGGGAGGCAAATGGGGCTGGGTAACTCTGTGGCTAAAAGTGCTTACAGCTCTTCCAGAGGGTCATATTCCCCAGACCCAGGGCATCCAACAAGCAATTCTTTTTTTATGGCGAATTATTCAAACAAGCACTTTACCAAGGATGCTACAGGGGCCAGTAAGAGAAGGCTGCCTGAGGTGTTTATTTGCTGCCCTTCCCCATCCTTGCTATGTGGAGACAAAATTACCCGTGCTTAGATTCACATGAAACCATGAAAGCAGGGTCCCCAGAAGAAGAAGGTGGGGCAATCGCAGGGTGGTGACCTCTCTTTCTCTCCTCTCTGACAGACCCCACCCCACCCTACCCACACCCTTCTGAGCCAGGAGGAGGGTTCTTGCCAGGCACCACGGGAGCACCTGCCAGCTCCTCTATTTTACAAATCCCAGCCACTATAACTGCTAGACAGATTACCTGTGATTTAATCTGTTGGATTTTTGTTACAGTAACCGGAACTAATACAGATTCTCAAAAGATGTTAGTCATTAGAGGAGTAACATTTAAAATCCTAAACCGCTGTGAGATACCAGGATACCCTCTTGAATGGCTAACATTGAAAAGATAGATAATAACAAGAGCTCACAAGATAGAGTAAGCAGAGCTCTTGGGCATTGCAGGTGGGGCTGAAGACAGTACTTTTCAGACCCTGGGACAAGGGGCCGACGTGCATTTTTACCAAAGCAGATCTGGCCTCTAGGTTTTCCCAGCATCCCTCAGTCCCTACCTGGCATATCCGGTCCCCAACCCTAAAATTTCTAGGCCAGAGGTTAAGTTGCTCTTCCCCCAGAGGCCCTTTCCTATATAATCCAGATGCTTTGGTCTCCTGCTCTCTTCCTTCCAGTGTGTGTGTGTGTGTGTGTGTGTGTGTGTGTGTGTGTGTGTATGTGTTTGTGTTATATTTCTCAGTATCTTGCCGAATAAAACATACAATTACTATATGAATCAGCCATGTCAGTCTTATGTGTTTACCTAGGAAAAGTGATAGGAAGTGTTCATACAAGGACTTGAACATGCAAGGCAATCTGAGAAACATGAATAGCAATCCCTGTAGACTACAGAAAAACTAGAGTAAAGAGAGCCCTCAAGCTTTGGAGGCAGCGAACACATGGGTGAATGACTGACACCCACTGAGGGGGCCTGTCAATCAGAGGCTGTAGAGTCACTGTGGAGACAGCAGAATTGCATCAGGGAAAGAAACCCCACCCTGTTACTGTAAATGTTATGTGGGGGTTTCTACCTTACTTTAGATCACTTAGTTCCCAAATAAAAGGCAGCAAACTTTTATATCTATAATAAGCCTAAAAACCTCAGAGCTGGGCAGAGAGAGCACCCTCTGTGTTATTTTGTCTTCTTTCCTGTTGATAACCCTGACATAACACTTGCATGTTCTGCCCGGCCACTCCTACTCCAACAGGCCATCCCTCACGGCCATGCACTCATGATCCACTCATGACCCACGAAGTGCCTTCTTTCTTCTTCTCTACCCTCTCCTTATGGTCTGTGCCCCAGCACCCCCACCCCCCAGCCTGGGAACCAAAGCCCCACATACCTCTCTTCAGCCCAGCCACAGGCTATAGGCATCTTTATTCAACCAATAGTTTTAAATTAAGGAGTAAGGTTTGCATAACAAAAGCTGGTATACTTGAGAATCCTCTTGTCTTGAGGCAACTAGACTTGGGATACAGAACTTGGCATTACAATAGACAGCAGTAGACCAAACCTCACTCTGCACAGTGAGGAAAGCTACTTACTCTCTGTCTTAGTTAGGGTCTTACTGCTGTGAGCAGACACCATGACCAAGGCAAGTCTTATAAAGGACAACATTTAATTGGGGTTGGCTTACAGGTTCAGAGGTTCAGTCCATTATCCTCAAGGCAGGAGCATGGCAGCATCTAGGCAGGCATGGTACAAGAATGGAAGACTAACTTCGAGGCAGCTAAGGTGAGGGTCTTAAGCCCATGCCCACAGGGACATGCCTATTCCAACAAGGTCACATCCCCCAACAGTGCCACTCCCTGGGCCAAGCATATGCAAACCATCACATCCCACTCCCTGGTCCCCATAGGCTTGTTCAAACATGAGTGGGGGGGGGCGCATACCTAAACATAGCATAATGCAAAATACATTTAGTCCAACTTCAAAAGTCCCTGTAGTCTATACCAGTCTCAGTAGTGTTAAAAGTCCAAAGTTCGAGGTCTCCTCTGAGATTTATCCAGTCACTTAACTGTAATCCCCAAAGCAAGACAGGAAACCAGCTGGGCAAACTCCAAACTCTGCATCTCCATGACTGATGGCAAAGCAGTCTTCAGATCTTCAACTCCTTTTTAATCTTTGTTGACTGCAACAAACTCCTTTCTCCTGGGCTGGTAGTCTTGGGTTCTATAAGAAAGCAAGCTGAGCAAGCCAGGGGAAGCAAGCCAGTAAGGAACATCCCTCCATGGCCTCTGCATCAGCTCCTGTTTCCTGACCTGCTTGAGTTCCAGACCAGACTTCCTCTGGTGATGAAGAGCAACGTGGAAGTGTAAGCTGAGTAAATCCTTTCCTCCTCAACTTGCTTCTTGGTCATGATGTTTGTGCAGGAATAGAAACCCTGACTAAGACACTCTCTGATGCAGCTTCTAAGAGATGCAGAAAAGGCAACAACAGAAAGCGGGTTTCTCCTTCTAAGGCCAGGGCTCTGACGGGTATTTTAGGCCTTGAACCTTCTGGTTGGAAGGATATGACCACATCTGTTTGTCAGCTGTCATGTTTGTTGGCTGTCATTAAGTCATGCACTTAAACTGGGAAATGTTATTTATTCCTCAAAAAAGTTACAAAAGTGATTCTCCTTATGATCAAATCTCCTATCAGGCAGGTGAGGTGGTGGAGGTGAGGACATGGAGGGGCCAGCAGAACCTAGGAGGTGAGTGTGGACTCCGGCTTTGGCCTGCCAAGCCTCTAATAAAGAAGCAGAGGGTACAAGCTTGTACCATGGCTCAGGAGGCTCCGGAGAGGAGATGGGGCACAGAGGAAGGTCTCTATGGAAGAATTACCTGAGCAGGTAGAGATAGCCAGTCCCCAGCTACTGTGAGGATGCCCCTGATGTGGAAGAGGGACATGTCCCAGAGGCAGCAGGACAAAGGAGATATCTGATGGAGCCCTCTAAGACTTATGAGTGTCCTGCATAGGGCCAAAAGGACAGGTGGAATAGAACTGGGGTAGAGAGAAGCCCAAGGTCTCCTCACATCACACACCAGAGCCCCAAATCACCTAGCTACACCTACTGTCATTGTCGTTGTAGGGGTGGCCTGCCCTGTCCAGACTCTGCTCCAAAGTCCCCCAAAGGCAAAGCTGTTTGGCTATACACCCCCAAACCTAAAAGACTTTTCTCGCAGGGACCTGGAGCTGGGCAAGAAGGGAAATGTTCAGAGGGGTAACAGCTAGGCTAATCTCCCTACATCCCTGTACCCGTGAATCCCTACACCCCTGTTTCTGTACCCTTGAACCTCCATGCCTTGCATATCCCCCTACACACAGAGAGAGAGAGAGAGAGAGAGAGAAAGAGAGAGAGAGCACTTCTCCTCCAGTCCGGACCCAGCTTAGTTCTTCAGCTGTTTCTCTTTGCAGAAGACACTAAGTCTTGTAAGACTCTGGGGAGTCTTAACTTACTGAAGACCCTCAGAGTGGAGTCAGGGATTGATGCAAAATGCAAGAGAAATTTATTGATTCATCGGCAAGCTGAGGTCACTTTACATTCCAAGATGGGAGGGTGATCTCGGGGAGCCCATTCAGAGACCTTATATAGGATTTTAGAGCAGCCACAATGTGTTTAGGTACACAATGTGATTGGCAGAACAGTGTGACTTTTAAACTGATTGGTCTTTAGGGAATGAGGTAGCAGGGGCTTAATCAGCCCCTCCCTTCCAGTCTACTGCTTTCTAACCTGTTTCTTCCGTGTGCTCTGAGGGAGGGAGGGGACCCTGGTGGAATATCTCAAAGTTCCCAAGCTGACCTTTCAGTCTCATAGGACAAAATGCAGACCAGAGATAACCTGAACCCAAGAACCAAGTTCAGGTTATCTTCCCTGGGGCTCAGGGCTGAGCTCAGGACCGCAGCTGTAGGGATAGCCTGGCCAGGTTCCTCTGACATGGAGACCACTTGGAACTCTGGTATTTGGGTAATGGTCCTGGGTTCATCACCCCAAGTGGGAGGTAGAGGACCAGAAACTAAGTGTACAGAGATCATGGCCTGAGACCACTAGCCTTGATGCCAAAGAGTCTTTGGCTGGGGGATGCTCAGCTTTGTGCAGTCTAAGCAGCCACTATTGAGGTATAGCCTTAATAGACAGACTGGAGGCTGATGAGGGCTGGTCTAGCCTGGGAACCAAACTCTTTTTCACCACAGTTAAAGGCTAATCCAGGATTCCACAGGCATGCAGAACCCCCCTCACCCACTTAAATACAATTCATACAGCTGTCAAAATACACGGAGCAAAGCAGGGGTTATTACAAAATAGGTCCCCATTTGGTAGGGTCAAAGGTCAGCAAGACAGGTGTGGGAAGGAAGCATGTCACTAACCCACAGTGACTGCTGGGTCCTCCAGAGGTGGACCTGAGCTCAGCTCCTGAGAAACAGCTTGGGGAGGTAGAGGTGACTAGTTTGGGGTACCATGGTGTGCCCCGTCACCCTCTGCCCTCAGTGAATGCTTCTTGAATAGGCTATAGAGTATCCTCAGTGTGCTCTTGGCATCCTTGTTCACAATATCTGTGGGCAGAGGGAACAAGGCAGCCTGTTAGGTCAGGACAGCGAGAAGCATTTGTCCCCAGGGTTGTGGGAGGGTCCATACTACAAGAAAAATCTCCTGCAAACAGGGACAGGAACTCAAGACCCAGTGCCAACCACACGACATATATTGGTGTGTGTCCTTCCTCTTGTCTGGGCTTCCCCTGCAATCATGTCCCCTCTCCCAACAGTGACTGGGTGCTCCTGAGGGACTTCAGTTCCTATTGCAGGCATGGTGGCCACAGCCTAGGAAACAGTATCTCTTTATGGACCAGCAAGCAGGGAGACCCCACTAACTATGCCTGTGTCTCTACTTTCCACTACTGCTCTTTGTCACATCCAAGGCAGGTCCTCCAGGCAAGGGGAGCTATGCACTCACCTTCAGGGTTGATAGCAGGGCTGAACAGGCCTTCATCCTTGAGCAGCTCCAGGGCTAGGGTGACATTGTGTAGCTATAATGATAAAGCCAATTGGATGTCAGCCAATGAGACCCTGGCTCCGGGCACCAGGCCCTTCCTATCACCAATGGCATTTCTCCTTGTCCATCCATGGTTTGAATCCCTGAACTACAACAGCAATCAGGGGGTTCCCAGCCATCTCTATCTACGCCCTGTGCACAGAGAGCTCACTCCTTCACACAGAGACCCTCATCAGCACACAGCTCTTAGTAGATGCCACATGCTGGACATGCATGATCAAGGAGACACTACTAGTAGGAAAGATCCTCACTGAGAGATTGGGGGACTAGAGGGGTTTGGTGGAGGTGACACCCTGTATGTGAGTCTGTCAGGTGAGGTAACCAGGGCTTGTAGGTGGCAGAGGTACCTTAGAAAGTGGAAAGCATCTGTCTCTGCTTGAAGGGTCTCAAAGGAACAGAACAGATACGAAACAGATGAGGCATGGCAAGGGCCATGATGCAGAACACTGGGAAGATGGATCTCTGGCCCACAGCTCTACAAAGGTCCTCAGTAAGGTCCAGGCCAAGGCAGAAGTAGTCTGAGCAAATGCAGACTAGAGCACATAGCTCAGCCCTCCTCTATGTTCCCAAGTCCCTCTCTGAGGAATATCCTGGGAAGCGGGACTCCCCATTATTGACGCTCTCTCATCAGGAGTGCAGCTTGCAGGCTGCTCAGGAAGTAAACAACAGTGAGAGGGAACACCAGCCCCTGCTTTGCACCCCGAAGTCCTGCCTCTTCTGCTCTTGACAAGCCAGTATCTCCAAAGAGGGATCCAGGGTATCAAGGGAGAGGGTATTGGTGGCCAATTAGTTTTGCAGAGTCTTATGTCCTTCACTTCACAGCAGGATCTTTCGGAGCCTTGAATACATCCTTGTATGCCAAAAGCTTCCAGGGTATTATATTGCCCTGAGGCCACAGACTCCATTTGACACAGCACCCTATGTGGCCAATTTTGAGAAATCCTTCATTCATACTCTTCTGGGGATGAGCCACAGGGGCTCCCACAGGACTCTACTACTATGTGTCCAGGTCTATATCCACTTTTTATTTGAGGCAGTGTCTCACTAAGTTATCCCAACTGGGGTTGACCTCACTCTGTACCCCAGGCTAGCCCCAAACTTGCAATCCTTCTGCCTCCACCTCTCAAACAGTTAGAGTTGCAAGCATACACCAACGCTCAGGTCTCCTACTCTGCACTTCCTTCCACTGGCTCCCTCCTCTCTGGGCTCTGAGCTATGCAGTCACCATGTTCCCCTCCCCACGCAGGGTCTGAAGGTTGTGACATCATGGGTTGGGAGCTGACCATCCAGTGCCAGGATGCCTGCGCGGCTGCCCTGGCCTGTCACCATTCTTACTTTATTTTTATATCTATTTATTCACGGAGGGGAGTGTATACCACAGTGGGGGTTGGGGGGGGTGGATAGAGAGAGTCTGTTCTCTCTTTCCACCACATGGATTCTGGGGATCAAACTCAGGTCACCAGGCTTGGCAGCAACTACATTGAGCCATCTGCCCAGGTCCATCAACGCACATATTTTTAAAATATGTGTTGACCTTCAACTATGGGCAGGCCGTGCACAAAGCCCAGAATCAGAATAGCACCTGCTCTCAGGGAGGCCATGTTGAAGGACGTATGAGTGACTCCGAGACCATGGGGCTCCTCTTAGTACTCTCTTCCTCCTTGAAGCTCACAAACCAAAGATCTGGCCAGACTCCTGATAGGTGATAGGCCTCCCTCAACCCCGACCCCATCCTCTATTCCCTACTCCACCCCCACCCCCACCCCACCCCCACCCCCACCCCCAGCCTGCCCTTTGCTTCTGAGCAGTTTGAGATGACGAAGAGAGAGCTCAATGCCCTGCAGAGCCAAGGAAGGCCAGGACCCAGGCCGGGTGTTCCCATTTTCCTGAGAGAAAAAAACTGAACCTGGGAGGAAGCCGGCCAGAGCTGCCTGCCTCCGTGCTTTGCTTTCTGCAGAGCAAATGACCACCTCTCTGTGTGTCCCTAACTTTACTCTAAACTCAATGCTGACTCCCTTGCATCTACATGACAATCAAACAGCACCTGACAATAAAAATGTCAGTCCTGGGAAGCTGCTCTACAAGAGAACCACTGGAGTCTAGCCTCCAGCTAAGGACCTGTGGCTGTGGTCTGCCATGTTCCTGCCCTGAATCTCTTCCACAAACCCGGACCCCCTCTTTTGGTCTCTGAGCTAAGGCCATGTTTCTGCATCTATTCCCACGCAGTGTTGGAAGAGGGTCTAAGGGTGGATTCCCAAGTTAGCTATACCAGGAACATTAGACCTCTATCTGGCCCATTGTGTATGGGGGTGTTGGGCATACCAATCACAGGCCTTGTGTCCCAGGTACTCTGGACATGGAATGGGTCCATGCTGTGGAGTCTGGGTTCCTATAGTGCCTGCCAACCTCCTCAGACTCATCTTATAGTTCATCCCTGATATCCCACTGGATGGATGCAGGTTTGTCCCACATTGTGAGCCTCCCACAGGCTCACCCTGCTCCTAAGCAGGACTCAGGGTGAATTGTTCCTGGGGACTTGAATCCATAACCTGTGTGGTCCTAGGGGAGCCTGTCAGACTTCCAAGGACTCAGTCTTGCTCTGTGTAAAGTGGGGACACAATTCACTCTCCCTCTTCCTGGGTTACAGAAGGAAGGGCCAGGGAGGTCAGACCTGGGAGGGTCATGCCAAGGGATCTGAGAGAAGCTTCATGGAAGCCATCTAAGTGCCAGGGGACCGCTGAGAAAACAAGAGTGGGGCAGAGCTAGAAGCTAGAGAAACATCTAGACAGCAACACTAGGGCAGGTGAGGCCAAGATCCCGAGGCTGAGCTCTGAGGACCAGCAGGAGCTTGCAATGAGGCAAGACGGGCAGAGGGTACCACAGACGGAGAGCAAACGAGGCTGGGAAGAAGGGCCCAATGTCCCTTAGGGATGTGGAGGACCCAGTCTGCAGACGACACACTTGGGGGCAGCCATTACAGTGGTGTTACTTTAGGGAGAAAGGTCACTACCTAAAAGAATGTGGGCAGAGACAGGCCAGCCAGGTGGTCCCAGGCAGGCTACCAACTGTTCCCACCCTAGCTGTCTTTTGGTTACACCTCCATCACCCCCTCAGCAGTTGCCTGAAGATTGGAAGACTACAGTAGCCGCAGAAAGCACAGGGCAGGGGACCAGGAATATGTGTCCCTCCAAGCTTCCTCCCCAATGGCTTAGAACTGCTTACTGTTTAGTCCTTACACAACCTGACAGTGGGCAGGGCAATGCTAGCATCCCATTTCAGAGACAAGAAGCCTGAGACCAGCAGGAAAGAACCTGGGCTGTGACCCAGGAGGAAGGACTCCTTCCTTTGCTAGGGTCCTTATTTGGAAGGTGGTGGGAGTCTTCTCCTTGGGCAGGAAGCCTCTGAAAAGGGCTTCCTCAGGTAATACCCTGGGTCATAGCCCAAAGGAGATGAGTGAAAAGCTTGGATCCAGTGTCCAGTGGGCAAAGAGGAAGGGCCTTAGAGTCTCCGTGGGCAGCGGTGCACAAGTACATGGTACACATTCAAGGCAAGCACACCCTGGTACTCATCAACTCCTGGGCCTGTCACTCCCCATCCCTCTTCCTGGGGTCAAACTTAGCTGTGTTCCTGGACTAAATGTGTGTCTTTTGGCAGCTCTGGGATCCAGGGTCCATATGAAATGCCTTGCCTACCAAGCCTGCCCTGCCCAGTACCTGTTGACCCTGTGAACCGCAGACCGTTCCCCCAAAATATTCCTGAGCCTCTACTGAGTCTGCTCCCTCATTTCAAGACATCCTCCATCTTCCTCGATTCTGTAAAACAAACCCCAACCAGCACTGTTCTCTTGTGACTCTGCCCAGCACAGCAGAAGCCAATGCCTCGTCTTGATGTCCTAGAAGGCCACCATCCCAGGAGAACAGCTGGTAGAGATGAAGGAGCTTGAAAACCAGAGTCATGAGGGACTGTCCTGTGTCCTGGACAGCATGTCATGGCACTAAACAGACCTTTGGAGAGTGGGGAGTCCAGTGCACGAGTGGGTGAGTAGGTGGTTAGGTGAGTTGAGGGAGGCAGATAGGTAGATATGTGTGAAAGAGTAGATGGGTAGATTTGTAGAAAAATAGATGGGTGGGTGGATGGATGGACGGACAGATGGATGGATGGATGGATGGATGATGGATGGATGGATGATGGATGGATGGATGGGTGGATGGATGGATGATGGATAAATGGGTGGATGGATGGATGGATGGATGGATGATGGATAAATGGGTGGATGGATCAATGAGCAGGTGGATGGATGGGTGAATGGATAGATGGATGGATGGATAGATGGATAGATGGATAGATGGATAGATGGATAGATTGATGATGGATGGATGGGTGGATGGAGGCATGGATACGTCAATGGGTAAGCAGATAGATGTATCTGGGGATATATAAATAGGTACATAGATATTGGATGAGTGGATGGGTGGATTAGGTAGGTGTATGGTGTCAATGGGTGTGTGGGTAGATAGATGAATGGATGGACACATGGATGGGTGGATGAGTGGGTAGGTGACTGAGTGGGTGAATGGGTGGATTGCTGTGAGGATGGACAGGCATATGAACAAACTTCCCTCCCACTTTCCTCATTGCTTGGAATTGAATAAAAAATGTCGGGCCAATGGCATAAATCAGTCTACCACCACCCCCAAAGAAAGTCATGGAGGAAGGCCTCAGAAGCTTACCATTTCTGTGGGAGAGCTGGGAGTGAGATAGAATTCCTTCAGGTGTAAGAAAAAGCCTTCCAGCTGTCCAATCAGCAGGAGCAGGATGACACCGTCTGCAAACTGCAGGTGTTGTGTTTTGGTCTGTTGTCCCCATAGCGCACTGTGCACACTTGGGCCCCAGCTTGTGCATTGTTTGGGATGCTTTATGGGGTAGGGCTTGGCTAGAGGAAGCAGATTACTGGGGTACATCAGATTAGTAGCTACAGTCTCCCTGGCTCCTTCCTGCTAGGCTCTCAGCTTCCTGTCCATCACGATGTAAGCAGCTGTCTCCCATGAGACACCCCTGTCCCCATTATGTTCTTGCCCAAGCAAAGGAACCAAACATGAACCTGTGAGTGAGAGGACCCCTTCCTCTTTGTCTTAGTCATTTGTCACAGTGGCATATAAGGGGCTAACAAGAGAAATGAACCAGGGCTGTGTGTAATAAAATAAGTCACACCACCTCTCTGAGCCTCATAGTCCTTCTGAGAAGTGGGGCATTCCAGCTTGGGGTTATCTACAGCCGCATAATAGTTTTGGGCTGCCTGGCTCTCAGAATATATTTAATTTAAAAAGCTGTTTCCAAACAATGGAATAGCCTCATGTTTTCTCTCTGTGTTTCTTTCTCTCTCTCTCTCTCTCTCTCTCTCTCTCTCTCTCTCTCTCTCTCACACACACACACACACACACACACACACACACACGTGTGTGTGTGTGTGTGTGTGTATGGGCAGATGCATGTAGAGGCTGAAGGAAAACTTTGGGTATTATTCTTTAGATATAACCCACCTATTTGGGGTGGGAAGAACATCTCTCACTGGCTTGGAACTTGCCAAGTAGGCTAGCCTGGCTGGCCTGAAAGCCCCAGGGATCTTCCTTTCTCTGCCTCCCTAGTACTGGGATTAAAAATATGTGTCAGGGCCTGAAGTGATGGCTCAGTGGTTAAGACCACTCTCTGCTCTTACACTGAGAGTGTAAGAGTTTGGTTCCCAGCACTCACACGGCAGCTCACAGCCATCCGTAACTCCAGTTCCAGGGAGTCTGACACCTTCTTCTGGCCCCTTTGGTAATCAGGCACGTATGTCGCACATACACGCAGGCAGGCAAGCACTCATAGATATAAAAAGGACATGTGTGCCACCACACTCCAGGATTCTGGCTTGCCAGGAAAGCACTTCACCAGCGGAGACACCTTCCACCCCACCCCCCCATTGTGTCAATTTTTAAATGACAAGTTATTCCATGGACTACAGACACATGTGTGGAAACAGAGTTAGCATAAAACTCTCCCATCAGGGAAGGAAAAGAAGACTGCACGGGCCCATTAATATTCCTGTCTGTTCTGTCTGCACGGTCCGAGATAACGCTGCAGCGAGCATGTCAATTGCTAACGGAATCCTTCTGAATCTCTTTGCTGTGGAAAGACGCTGTTCTGTCTTTGATGGAATTTCCCCTGATTAAGTCTGTTCTGATGTTATTGGTTTGGACCTGGAAGCGTCTCTGCTGCTGTCCCTAAAACATAGCTGGGAAACCTAACCCTGAGGCCTCCTCTACCATCTCAACATGCCTACCATCCTTGCTCACTTATTCTTGTTTCACCAAAGAAGAGAAGGATGCCAGAAGCGAACTGTGGACCTGAGATACTGGGCTATGCCTGCCCACAGGAAATACAGTCAGAGCCGGGCAGTGGTGGCGCACGCCTTTAATCCCAGCACTCGGGAGGCAGAGGCAGGCGGATTTCTGAGTTCGAGGCCAGCCTGGTCTACAGAGTGAGTTCCAGGACAGCCAGAGCTACACAGAGAAACCCTGTCTCAAAAAAAAGAAAAAAGAAAAAAGAAAGAAAGAAAGAACAGTCAGAGATGGGTGTGTGGCTGGGAGAGAGCCACAGTGAGTCAGGTGGCATAAATGTTACTAAATAGCAATGCTCCACCACTCCCAATCCCATGAGGGAGAATTGCTCCCACTTTATAAAGCAAGGAGCTTTAAGTTCAGAGACGTTCAGTAAATCACCCATGGTCATACAGCCAATGGGGACATACCCTCAGAGCCCAAGGGCACCAAGTAGCAGGCACAAGATGGAACCGCATATGCCTATGGCTCTGAAGTCTGTGTGTTCACCCCACCATGCTGCCAGAGCACTCATAAAGCTCACGTGGCCACTCACTATGTGCAGTTGCTATGAGCATATACTTGGGCCCCAATTGCCTCTGTCCAAATCCTAGGACCACACTTAATTGCTGTGTGACCTCTGGTAAGTTACCTAACCTCTCTGTGTCTTAATAGAGTCATCTATTGAATGGGGCTTTATGAGTTCTCACATGGAGGAGGAAGTCGGGAGGTGCAGAGCTGATGGCAGAGAATATTTTGCCCCAGACAGAGAAAGTACTAAGCACTTTTCTGTTTGGCCCCAAACTTAGGACTATGTGGCCTGGCCCTGTGTGATCCAGTTCTACATAGGCCTTAAGACAGGGCTGATACCCACAGTCCAGGAAGGGCTGCCCAGGGTCCATCAGACCTTGTCACCACCCTTTCTGGCCCAGACAGTGTCAGATCTCTGTGCTTCCATCACCTTGTGTTGTGGGAACACTGGAGACACAGACTCTCTGTGAAGGTCATGGCTAGGTGAGGGGCTTCGGATCTGAAGGGGTTCTGCTCCTACCTTAGGACAATTGAGTTTGTGTTGTCACAGTGGGTTACACTCTGAGGGCTTGGGGTGGGGACAGAGCCCACTGATGGCAGGGCTGTGCCAGCTCCTCCAACTACCCCTGGCACCAGTCTCGGAAATGGCCCCATCATGAATCTCACCGCTAAATCTGAATAAACATAATTACAGAGAAGGACCCTTACTCTAGTGGTAGAATGTCCTAAAGCAATAGTTCTCAACCTGTGGGTTGTGACCCCTTTGGGGGTCATCCATCAGATATCCTGTATATCAGATAAATTACATTATAATTCATAACAGTAGCAAAATTACAATTATGAAGAAGTAATGAAATAATTTTATGGTTGGGGAGTCACTACAAATGAAGAACTGTACTAAAGAGTCGCACCATTAGGAAGGTTGAGACCTAGATATCCCATGCCCTAGGAGCCATTCTGATAAATGGGTAACAACAAAGCCTGCAAAAGAGGTGGCCCAGCCTTCACAGCTTCCCACAGACCCCTGCCCAGGGTCTTGGGGTTCCCTCTGGCAATGCTGCCTGCCAGCAGTACACCCCACTAGAGAGGATCCTGAGATCTCTGGAAGTGACAGCTCACTTTCAGTCACACAAGTGAGTTTCTGGGGCCCAGGAGCCCTTGGGTCTCTATCCCTGCATGGAGACCCAGAATTGTCCCTACCTGGGTGTCGAGACTCTGCACAGACAGGCCCAGGCGCTCTAGCTTCTGGTTGACAAATCTCACAATGGCCTAAGACAGAAGAGCAAGGGCCTCAGAACCACTCAGGACTCTCATACCTCCTTCCAACCTGGAGTGACAGAAGGCCTCCCCCATCACCCAGCACCCAGCACCCAGCAGACAAGGGGTGAGACCTGTGCCCTCCCCCATCACTCTGAGACACAGGCAGGTGGGTGATGAGGGTGGGAAGCTTTGATCTGCCTTACCTCTTTGACAGCATGCACTTTCTCTGGAGCCAGCTTAAATAATTCATCAAAGGCGTCCTCTGCAGACCAAAGTGATAAACAGCTCATTACGATGCTGTTATCTTTGGGCCAAACAGAATGTTTTCACACAAAAGTTTCTCAGAACAACCAATCTCCCGGGAGCTACAGCTAGATCTTCGGGTTCCTGAATGAAACAGGCCTGGGTTTGGGACACACGGATCCCTGGCTGTGAGAGGCTTCCCTCTCTGTGGTTCAATTTCTTCATCTTAAACACTGATGAATGATGCCTGCCCGGCTGGGTCACTTTAGAGATCGAAGTGGGGGATGGGCACGCATCTCAGTGGCTGCTTTGGAAATGGGGGGTGGGAAGGTAGAGGGATGGATGGTCAGATAGATACATATATCTGACTGTCTTATGTACAGATGGATAAATGGATAGATGGTTGGGCGTGTATGTGTGCATGCATGTATGAATGATGGGTGAAGATACACAGATACACACACAAACGTACATATGAATGATGGATATGTGTGGTGGCTGGGTATATGTGTATTTATGAGTGGACAGACGGTTATGTGGTTGGATACTTAGTACTTAATACTACTCCTATGGGGACTGACCCACAGTCCACACAGCAAGGGCAGAACACTGGTGATGGTGAATGCTACCAGCCCCGTTGCTCACAGCTCTGTAAGCTTGAGTAGGCAGGTGCCATAACCGGTCTGTGCCTTAGTTTCCCCCCGCCCCCCCCTTAAGCTGGCAGTGAGGCTAAAGGAGGTGATCTGTGAGCGCGCCTAGCACACACGGCACTCTCAGGGGTGTATGTGCACTGCTGTGGTGTGACGAGCAGTTCACCAGTCCTTTTATCTCTTCCTCAGTCAGTTGATCAAATCAATTATTCACCTACATATTCATTACAATCCCTTCTTTTCAACTACCCATTAATCTACCCACCCACTTGTCTTTCTTTCTTTCTTTCTTTTTTTTTGGTTTTTCGAGACAGGGTTTCTCTGTGTAGCCCTGGCTATCCTGGAACTCATGCTGTAGATCAGGCACACACACACACAACCTAACGATCTGCACACTCATCCATCTATACATAAGCCGGACAGATATATATCTACCCAAGTTTCCATCCCTCCATTCTACCCATCCACTAATTCCACTGTAGCCACTGAGATGCGTACCCATCACGCACTTGGACTTGAAAAATGACCCAGCCTCTCAGGCATCATTCACCAGGTGTCTGAGACGATGAAATAATACCAAGCAGTAAAAGGCCAGGCAAACAGAAGGAAGGACAAATTCAAGAACAGATCCTGTCATGGAAGAGTAACAGCCCACAGTGGAAAGAGCCCCTCCATCACAGCTGCTTCTACCCCATCAGAAGGAAAAGGTTTCCTTCAGTTACTAAATTACTCACGTGAAGGCTGGTCCTTGTGTGAGCTAGAGGAGAAATTGCAGGAGACAGAAAAGCAATCAAAGAGTTAGCAAAAAGTCTGCAGCCCTCTCATCGCTTAATGTAACAAGCTTGGTAGCAGCAGGTGGCAAGGAGATGGGCTCATTTCCCTCAGCAATCAAGGTAGGGGAAGTGCAGAGACCTTGCGTGTGGAAAGCAAGGCTAAGAGGCTGGCAGCCTTGCCCTGTATTCACACACCTCAAAACACGTGGATATTGTGTGGCTGAGGATGCCTAGGTTGGAGGTCTCTGCAGCCTGCTTGGGGCTGAAAGTCAGCAGGCACAAGGAGGGCTTCCCTGTCCCAGGTCCCCCTGCACCCCTGCACCTGGCAAAGGTCCAGCCCATCCTCACTTGCATTCTGTGAGCTGCTCCACCTGCTTGTCCGACTTCAGGCCCATCTTGGTGCTCTACAACAGGGAAAGGAGAACTGTGTGACCCCGAGAGCCCCGGATCCAAGTCCACAGGGCCAGAGCAGAGGAAAGGACCTAGTGTGGTCTGCTTTGCTCCACCACAGGGTGCTGCTGTGAGGCAGCTTCACTGTCCGTTTTCTCTGTGATCATTGAACTTATGAAGATCATACTACGGGTGCCTCATTCCTAAGACACGCTAGAGTCCTCTGTGCATATGCATGCGTGTGCGTGTACATGTGCGTAAGTGTGTGTGAGAGAGAATGAATATGTATTGATATGAATGAATGGACAAATTAACGTCCGCCTCTGATTTTTTCCCATTTATTGTTTAGTGTGTATGTGTATGTGCGCGCACACACATACACACACACACATACACACAAGTATATGGGGGGATGCACACATACCATATTTGACATATGAAGATCACAGACAAGTTTCAGGAGTCAATTCTCTCTTCCTCCCATGACAGTCTTAAGGATTAAGCGCAGGTTGTCTGGCTTGACAGCAAACACCTTTACCTGCTGAGCTGTCTGCCAGCCTTACCTCTGCTTTACAGAAGTTTGAGAAAGCCACGAAAAGGCTCAGTACCGAACTGTCAGCAAAGGCTTGGGAAAGGTGGGAATGGGTTTGACCAGGCCCAGCTGGACACAGCTGGATGTGTAAGGTGAATAGAACAAATACAGACACACAGATATACACACATACACATATGTGCACATATACACATAAACACACGCACATATACACACATGCACTCATGTACATACATACACACATATACACACATACATGCACATACACACATATACATATACACACATGCACTCATGTACACACACACATACACATGCAAACATATACACACATGCATGCATACACATGCATGCACACATATAAACATGCATACATATATACACATATATAAATACAGTATACACACACACACACACACATACACACACACACACCATAGAACACAAGCTACCATTGCCAGAGAGCAAAGGTTTCTCAGAAGAGGAGACAGGATGTGGTCATGGGTGACAAATGAAAGGTATTTACGGAGGGTGGCCATGGTGAGATGGTTACCTATGCCCCAGGAACTATCTGACCTCTCTACTAGTGCACCCATTCCTGCTTCTGCCAGGCAGAGCTGGCTGCTGGCCAGGGCCCTCCTCTTCCCTGCCTAGGTCTCTGCCAGCCCAGCCCCCAACTGCTGTCCTGATGTGATGTAACGTTCCTCATAGCCCCCTGGAGTCACTCCCACACAATGGCCCCATTAGATGAAGTGGCATGGAACAATGTTCTCCGATGACCGGCCCCATCCCCCCACCTAGCAAGTACCTCTATGTGGATGACTTCCACCTGGACATTGTCTGGGAGGGGCAGGTCCGGCTGGAAGCGTTTGGCCAGGGCCACCAAGAGATGCAAGGTGGCCAGCAGGTCCTTGTTAAAGATGGCTAGAGAGGAGAGGACAGAAAGTCAGAGCTGAGGGGCCACCAACACCTGTAGCCACCCTCAGAATTGTCCTGTGCAGGCCACTGAGGTCAGAACAGAATCTCTCTGTCTCTTTCTGTGTGTGTCTCTCTGTCTCTCTCTCCCTGTCTCTGTGTCTCTCTGTGTCCTGTCTCTGACTTTCTTTCTCTCTGTCTCTCTGTCTGTCTCTCTGTCTCCGTCTCCCTGTCTGTCTCTCTGACTCTGTCTTTCTGTCTCTGTCTCTGTCTCTCTGTCTCTCTGTCTCTCTCTCTCTGTCTCTGTCTCTTCTCTTTCTCTCTCTCTCTCTCTCTCTCTCTCTCTCTCTCTCTGTGTGTGTGTGTGTGTGTGTGTGTGTGTGTGTCTGAGGGGTGAGTGGGAATCATGTACACATAGCACACTCATTTGTTAACAGACAGAACATGAATGAACCTGGTCTGTGAGTTCCACTCAGCCACGCTGAGAAGTGTATTGTGTTTTTAGACTCAGCAGCGGCTTGTGTCTCTGCAAAGTCATTATCCTTGGGCTACACTGTCTGCAGTGATACCCCCAGGACCATGCGTGTAGGCCAGTTTCTCTTCCACCAGACGCCTGACTTCATGTCCAGCTTATGCCCCTTCTAGGCGCTGCCTGAGGCCCCTGCATACTTCCCAGTTTCAGAGGGTTCATACGCAGATGAGCGTGTCATTTATCAGTTAAGTGAGAAGTCAACAGAGAAGGTCCCCCCTCCCCCCGGGCCTGGCTCAGCCTGCCCTTCCCAGGTACCAGGCCCGGCTCAGCCTGCCCTTCC
>JADRCH010000028.1:1272124-1336969 GCA_019843965.1 Rhynchomys soricoides | reverse complement strand
ATGAATGATGGATGGATGATGGTTGGATGGATGGATGGATGGTGGATGGATGGTGGATGGATGGATGGATGATGGATGGGTGGGTGGGTGGGTGGATGGATGGATGGGTGGATGGATGGATGGATACATGGATACATGGGTGGTCACCAGATAAAGCTTGTCTCATTCTAGTGAGCTGATCCCACATTCTCTCCCTCCTCTGATCCAACAACTCTGTCCCACCACAACCAGTACCTTGTGAGAGCTCTTCCTCCATGGGCTGAGCTACCTCTTTTGGTAGCTGCAGCAGGTCATAGAGGAACTCTGACTCCATCTTTTCCTTGCCTTTCCTGAAAGAGACAGGAGAGTGCATTACTATCCCCAAGACCAAGACTCACCATGTCTCATTCCTTCATTCAGACTAGGAGAGATGGAGGCTGGGAGCCAGACGCTGAGTAGGCAAGACACTGAGAGCCAACCAAGTATGAGGAGTGAGGCCTGGTGTGAGACACCTGAGCCAACCAAGCCTTACAGGGGCAGACATGCTACCAGGCTGTGATGATTAATTCTGATTTTTGCCTTGGCTCTTGGGCAGGTCTAGACTCCCTCAGTATAAGAAGGAAAGCAATGTTCCATGGGCTGGTCCTGGGCTGAATGAAAATGGAGAAAGCAAGCTGAGAAGCTTCATTTGTCTCTCCTCTTCCCGCTGCAGTTTGACCAGCGGCCTCCCGCTCTCTCAGACAGTAGGGGCTGTGCCTTCAAAGTGGGAAATAAAGAAAGCTTCCCTTTCTTAAGTTCCTTTTGTCAAGGTATTTCCTCATGGCAACAAGGAAAGTTAATTATGCACGGGCTGAGGGCACAGCCTGGGCAAATGTTTGGTAAGCAAGCAAGTTCACTATCAGCCAGGCACATGGAAGCCTGCCCTCTACCCCTGGCCAGGAGCCCTCTCTCTATATCCAGGTCAGAACCCAGTTTCCACAAAGCATCAGACAAGTGTGGGAAGGGAGCTCTGGGTTAATCTTTATAAGGGTAAGCACCCACCAGTAGGGTGAAGTGGCCATCCATCCCTTCAGGGTCCCTGAATCCAAGACAGGTAAAATAGAACAGACTCTCCCAGATGTAGATGAGGTGGATCAGGCTGAAGACCAAAGCCACCCAGACATGTTCCCCATTCCCTGCTGGCTTGGCTTACAGAAGGAGACTGGCCCATCTGGCCTCTGATTTTGAATGAGGCTTTCTCCGATTGGCTTGGCACCCCCAGATTTGGGGTGTGGTTCATCAGAGCTTTGGCTCACGAAGCCCGGAGCACATGCTTCTTGTGAAAGACCAGCAGTCCCTCCTCACCCTTGTGATGGGCAGTGTTGGGCCCGAGACCAGCAGTGTGTCATGTCTCCCCCACCCCCGCTCTAGCCTCATGATGACCAGAGTCAAGTCTGAGACTGAGACCAGCAGTCCATCCCACCCCACCCCACCTCCCCATCCCCCACAGCCAGCCTCATGGTGAGCACTGTCAGGCCTGCCCATACCCAGAAAGGATGAGATTCAGAAGCTAATGGACCCCTTCTGGTTCCCTAACCTACTTCTGGTTCTTCTGCCACTTCCCCTCTAGAAGTTTCATTTGCCGCATGGCCACCTTTGACTCTTCCCTTATGTCTTCTCATTCAGCCTCTGCGTCTGCCCGGGATTCCCAGGCTCACTCAGATATTTGAGGTCTGGGGTCAAACCAGAAGAAATTAAAACAAAGAACCCTGAGAGTTGTGCCATAGAAGAGGCACTGGGGTCGGGGTGGGGGGCAGGCTGAGAGCCACCATCCTCAAACTGGCTACAGCCTGAGAACCTCGGGAAGCTTAGTCCTACCCTGAAGCCAGGAGCAAAAGGACAGAGCCCCTGGGAATGAGTCCCAAACCCCACGAACTGAACGAGAGGAAAGAGAGTTGGGCTGGGTGAGGAGCCTGGGCCGCAGCCAGCTCCTCCCCACTCAGGCTGGGTGACTATAGGTCAGCCTGCCTTCTCTTTGGCCCTGATACAACTCTACAGGGAGAGGCTAGACCCTGTGTCCTGCCAAGTATACACAGACCTGAAGCTGCCTTTGGTGACCAGTCCCAGGTGGGTCCCTTCCCTGCCCCATACAGCAGTTTCTTCATGGTGGGGAACTCGGCTTTCTCTCGTACAGTGAAGCTCTGAGGGGCCCTGGTCTGAAAACTGCTCATCTGGCTGTGGGGGAGGTAGTCAGAGCTTTTCTGTGGATGGGTCTCACAGTCCTCAGTATGATGATGTGATGGCCTCAGCAGTGTGGCCAGACTTGGGGCTCCTCTTTGGCAGACCCCCTTCCTGTGAGGTCCCAGCCGAGATGTGCCTCTGGGTTCCTATTCAAGTAACTTCTCCACCTTCCTCCCTGAGATCCAGGACCTGGGCATGTGAACAGGTAGAAGATTCTAGTAGCTCAGGGATCCCATAGGCCAGAGACTAGATGTACTCACCCGATGCTTCTTTTCAAACCAGGAAATGGGGCCCACTAGCTCAGAGGGTGACAGGTTCCCAACAGAGACAGGTTCCGTGTCCGGAGGTGGAAGGCAGGGCTTCTGTTCACTTCCTCTGCCACCCTGGTGGCTGCAGACAGCTTCCTCCTCTAAGTTGCTCGTGATCGAGGTACCCCTAAACCCACTGAAATACTGCCAGAACCCCAGCCTTACCCTGTCCCTAGTCTTTCAAGACTCTGTGGCATCTTGGGGTCTCTCATATTTGCCTCCCTGCCCCTGCCCCCCCATGTCCAAACAAGCACTGTCTGATCATAAAACCAAGGAGAGGACCCAACATCGAACTGTGAGCTTTCTGCTGCCTTTGTTCTCATGTGCCCAACCTGCACCTCTGGCTCCCTCTGAGTGACACTCCAACCAAGCTTGCTTGATTGATTGATTGACTGACTGATTGATTGATTGATTGATTGCCTCATTGACTTCCAGACAGTCTCATATAGCCCAGGCTGATCTCAAACTTACCAAGCTGAGGTGGATTTCAACTCCTGATTCTCCTGCCTCTATCTCTTACATGCCTGGGTTACAGGCAGGACACTACACCCAGCCAACAGCTCCTAACTAAAGCCAGTCTACAGGTCTCAGCCCGAGTCTCTGCACTTATAAGCTACCTTCCACAGCTTGCCAGCCCTCTTGTCTTCTTCCCCATAAACCACACTGACACCTGCCTGTTCTCCGCCAGTGCCACAGACTTTTACTTCGACGTCACACAGCTCATCCCCATGTCTTGTAAGCTCTGCTCAGCTCTTCACACGGCTCACAACTCATTCTTGGTGTGAGTTCGGGACCTTCTCCTACAGAAAGCTTTCCACAACACCCTTGTCTTGTACCAGCGGCTTGGGCCTGCAACCATACTGGATCAGCTGATGACACTGGCCAGTGCCTGTCTCTCCATCAAACCAGGAGCTCTGCAGGGAAGGCCCATCTTTCCTGCTCACTATTAAAAGCCAGTGCTTACAATAGCACCCGGCACAAAATGGTCTCAATGAACATGTTTGGACGGCTATTATTGCTTAAAGGATTGTGTTGGTCACTTTTCTTGTTGCTATGACAATGCCTGATGGAGGCTGGAGATATAGCTCAATTGATAGAGTGCCTGCCTAGCATGCAGGAAGCCCCGAGTACAATCCCCGGCACCTCATAAACCAGGCATGGTAGCTGACATGTGTAACCCAGCCCTCAGAAGCTGGAGGCCAGAGGAGCAGTTCAAGGCCAGTTAAGGCTTCAAGAGTACACGAGACACTGTCTTTAAAAAAGAAAAAGAAAATCCCCTTGGCAATAGACAGAGAGACACCTTGTTGGTGATTTTGTTCTTATATCAGTCAGGGGCCGTGCAGATGGCAGTCCTTTATTTGATCTTGATGCCTAGCTTAGTAGCCAAAACTGATTTATGCCTAGAACACATAAAAATTAAATCAAATCCAAGCAGCACAGCATGAGAGAAGGAAGACAGACAGAGACCTGCATCCCACCATTCCATGCAGTATGGGTTGGGAAAGACACCCAGACATGACCTCCACCCCACAACATGGATGGGCCATAGACACACAGGGCCTGCCTACCACCATGGAGCCCAGCATGGAAGGAAAAAAACTGAGACCTGCAGAGCCATGTTACCCACAAACCAGCCCGCGGGCGCATGGCATAAGCAGGCCGTAGACTCCATCTTGCTACCATGCCACAAACTATGAATGGACAACGTCACCCAGGGGCCCGCCATTCACACAGCCAGTCTTCGGTGGGAGCCAACACAATATGTGAATATGTGGTGGACAGATGAGAGAGAAAGAGAAGTGGAGCAGCTTGGGCATTGTGAAGAGAGATAGAACTGGAGACTTGAGGGTGAAGAGGAGGAGCCCATTGTGAGTGGCCAGCCTTGCACCTAGAGACATGGTGGGGTCCCAGCCTGAGATGCTGCTGAGAGCCATGTCTGGGTCTGTGGCTACACAGTGGCAGGAGTCAATGTTGATATCTGTCACTCATATTACCACTAGAGAACATGGGGACATCCTTAGTTAAGACAGCTGCAGGGGACCACATGGCTATCCAGGGGCTGTGATGAAATGGCCTTGCCTCTCATTGGCTGCAGCTCTGAAGAGCTAGCCCCATCTCTCACTGGTGGAAGCACTAGAGAGGGCGGGCTCTATGCCTCTCCCAGGCAGCACAGTGGAGCTGGCCCTGGTGTGTGGGGGTGGGGTGGGGTGGGGTGAGCAGGTCCCAAGGTGATGAGTGTGGAAGAGCTGAGCCTGCCATTGTCTGCCCTGACACCCTTGCCCCTCACCACTTCCAGCAGTAGGGAAAACTGTCCATAGGGTCATGGGAGTGGGAGAGCTAGCCCTGCCCCTCACCAGCTGCACCACTTCAGAGAGTGGGCCCTGCACCCCAACTGGACAGCACAGCAGAACCAACCCTGGTGGTGAGGTCATAGGTGGGCAAGCCCTGAGTGTGAGAGCTCAGGAGAGCTGGCCCTGCTATTCATCTGCCTTGAGGTGGCTGTTGGCAGTCCTTCTAGGCTCCGCCCCACAGTTACCTAGCAACAGCCGGGTGTGCCTGACTCACTATAAAAGGGGCTGCTTGCCCCCTCCTTTCTCTTACCCCCTTTCCCCTCTATCCCCATTCCCCTCCCCTTCTCTCCACATGCTCATGGCCAGCCTTTACTTGTCTGTCTGTCTGTCTCTCTGTCTGTCTGTCTCTCTGTCTTTCTATTACTACTCCCTCAACACCCCTCCCCATACCCTAAATAAATAAACTCTACTCCATACTATATCATTGTGTGGCTGGCACCTCAGGGGGAAGGGATGCCTCAGCATGGTCCCACCGAGGCACCCCCTTCCCCCACACCATACCGTGTCTCCCCCAAACATGTCCCTGGCTTCTTTTACTTTTTTATAAAACACAACAGTGGTGTGGGTGCAGGGGTGATGCCCTCTTCCCCTTGCCACCTGCTGCAGTTGGGAGAGCTAGCTCTGCACCTCACCTGGGCAACACAGTGGAGCTGGCCCTGATGGCCAAGATGTGGGTGAGCCAGCCTCAAAGGAGTAAGAACATAAAAGTTGGCAAAGGAAGTGGGAGGGCAGCCATGCTCAGGATCCGTGTTGCTGGGTGGCACAGTCGCTTGGTCCAGAATTCAGGTCTGATGTTCTGGGTGGTTTCTGAGCCCTCTGACCCCTGCAGTCAGTGTCGGATAGTGCAGTCAGCACATTCAAGCATGGAAACTGGAGTATGTTCCATGGTTTCATGAAGGAAACACAGCACCAGATGGGCTTACTAGAAAGGATGACACTGGATCCAGTTCAGCAGTGTGGGGAACTCTGAAGCCCAGAAAGCAAGCGACCAATGGATACTGTGCCCAGAAAGAGGAAGTCACTGGAGAAACGATGAGCTAGGGACATGGCCACACATGACTGGCAGAGGGCACAGAAAGAGGAACATGCCTCTAACAACATACGCTTCCCTGACAACAGCCCCTCCCCCAAGAAAGACCAGCAACGGGGTCCACAGGGATCAGGACACAGAACAGGAGTAGGTACAAAGAGTGGATGGACAGGACAAGCAGGAGCAGTGGTCATCATGGCTTCCTGGCTCTGGCAGCTCCTCTCTAGGAGCTGACTCTACAGTTGGTGCCTTTCGTTGACAGGAACCACCTGCAGCTTCTTCCCCCCTGCCCCACCCCCAAGCCTTTCATGGCTACCACAGACTTTCTAGGACTGGATTAGGTCCTTAAAGACTACGCTCTCAGTCTCATTGGCAGGTTGTGTATCTTCAGGGACAGGCACTGGGGGTTGGCTTCTTGCTCTGGTGGATTTAGAAGCACAAGAACCCAGTAACCATGGGAGAGAACAATCCTGGGAAAGCCCCACAGATGTGCTGACATACTCCCCAGGAATCATTTGCAGTCAAGAGTGGTTAGTCCATAGCCTTGGCTCAACTGAGGCTTCTGCACAAAATACCATGGGTGGGGCTATTCTAACATTGTGGTGGGCCTGCTCTTGGAGGCACCTGGACAGTGGTCCGCATGGGAAGAACCAGCCCGGGCTCTGCCATCTCAGCTGAGCCCTGGTCAGCACACCAAGGAGACTTACGATGATGCTAAAGGTGTCCCTGTGTCAGGGCTGCATAGCGGATACAGCCGAGAGACCTATGTAAAACCTCAATCTGTGAACCATGGAATTGTGACACAGACTAAAGTCACAGCCCACCATGTCCCCACAGGAAGGTCAGGGCATTGTGTACAGAGAGGATCTGAGCATTCCAAATTCAAGGAAGGGCCTGGTAACTACAAGCCCCACCCCAGATCAACAGTAAAACACCTTGTCCACCCTGGAAAGTCCCAGCAGCCATCTGAGGCGCCCGCCCTCCAGGCTCACAACTGCCAGAGGAACCATCCAGTCTGGGAGCTGATAGGGCTGTCTGGAGGCTCAACCCAGTATCCGTCCTCTTTACTGAAAGGGTTTGAGTAGGCGGAGCAGGGCTGGGCTCGATAGTGTGGCCCTGAGGACCCTCTCCACATCTGCAGCCAGCTGCACTCCCAGGCTCCTGTTAAGCAAGGTTTATGGCTGTTGACTGCATGACCTTCATCCCCAGCAGGGAAGACAGAGCCCAGAGACTCTTCAGATCTCCTTTAATGTCACTTTTGTTATTGTCCCTTTGGGTGAAGCATGCCAGACTGCCAATGCAAGAGTCAGCACAGGAAGGTGTTAGGTGTGGATAGAGGGGGTAGGTGGGGGGATTACTGTAGCATTTCTACCAACCAACAACTTATGAGGAAATGAGCTTGGGCCCTGTGATAAGATGCAGCAGGGTCAGGGCCATGATCAACAGGGTCTAGCCCAGAGCCATCAGGCTGTGGACAATTGATTCTGCACTGAAACAGATGGCCACCCACCAAGGATCAACAGCAGAGAAAGCTAAGCCAGTCTGGTAGCCTTGAATGTAGCTACTGTGACAGAGGATCATATTAAACCAGTCCCAGACCAGGGTCCACAGAATGGCTTTCTCCCCTCAGGAAGGGGTAAAGCATTAGTTTTTATTAAACAAACAAACAAACAAACAAACAAAAACCAGGCCTTGAGATCTCCACCTTTGCCCAATCTGAAAAGCAAATTGAAGCTCCAAGGGTGCATCTACTGTCTGCAGAGAAAGATGGAGAAGGAACCTCATCAGTAGGACTCCAAGGACTTCAGCTGCTTCCATGTGATCTTCTTACCAGAAGCTCCTCACCTGAAACTCAGTCAGAAAGTAGGACTCTTGATCTAAATCAGCCCAGAAGACAGGTGCTCTCCCAAGGCTGGGTAGGCAACACACACACACACACACACACACACACAGAGAGAGAGAGAGAGAGAGAGAGAGAGAGAGAGAGAGAGAGAGAGGCTGCAGAGGAGATGGTGTCATCCACAAGACACCTAGCCTTTCTCCCTTATGGCTGCTATCAAGCCAACAGGAGCCAGTGGGCATAGCAGATAAGCTTCCCATGTTTGGCTTGTAGTGTACTGATGGATTGCTCCCCCTGGTGCACAGGGCAGTCAGAGTGGGTGTTCAGGTTCATCATTGCTACCTATGAGAGATTATGTATCCATCCAGTGTGCCCTACACATTCTCTTTCTGTTTATAAAACCTCTGGCATGACAACAGCAGACAGCCTTGTTCTAGATGTCTTGTGGAGACACCTGTATGCTAGTCCATGGCCCTCTGGAGATCTACTTGTCTAGAAATCTAAGGACAATCCCTCCCAAATGAAACTGTAGGGGTTGACCTTTCTCTTGCAGCTAAGGAAGCAGCCTCGGACTTGGTGATAGAGGCTCTTTGGATGCCAAGGCCATGTACGCCACGCCTGGACCTCAGTGCTTGCAAGACTGCCTACTGGGGATAGAAGATCTACACCTGACCCTAGCAGTAGTGCCTACAGCTCAGGCACCTGGTTCTTCCGAGCCAGTGGGTCCATGGAAGCTCCCTGTGTGCAAAGTGCACCAGGACGTTGGACCGTGGGCAGTGGAGATGTCTCAGTCCTGGCTTCAGAGCTATGAGCACAATGGTGCCAAATTATATCACAGCTCCCTCCTGTTGAGAAACTCAACACCTCCCCCTCCCCCCAGCAGCTTGCTAGCAGTCCTAGTATGGGCTAAAACCTGAACAGGCTGTGGTTTGAATGTGCCCCTTACCAAAAGTTCACGAGTTGAGAGTGATCCTTAGCCACAAGCTAATGGTGTTTGGAGGCGGGGCTTAAGAGAGAGCGGTAGGACTGGATGAAGTTCTGGAAGTGGGGTTTTCAGGCTCTGTGCTGTAAGGAAAGGGGGTTCCAACTAGAACTCTTATTCCACAAGAGGTACTCTGCCCTCTTGCCCTGGAAAGCCCATATCTGATGATGTCACTACCACTGGCGAACACACTCCCCAGCCTCAGGCCCAGGAGCCAAACCCACCTCTGTGTTTTATAAATTATCGACTTAGACATTTTGTCCTAACAACAGAAAACAAAGCCAAGACAGAACCCCAAGCAACCATGGACTCTGAATTGTTCACCAGGCACGGTGGGTCATTCGATATGTCAGTCCACAAAGCCAGTGAGTCAGAATGTTCCGCAGTCAGAGAGATACACACGGGGCCAGACACCAACAGTCCCTCATCACAGATGTGGCATTCATGAGCAAGTGCAGCAGAGTAGATGTTCAGTAAATGGTTCCTTCTGTGTGGGGCCTACATAATGGTCCCTACACCTCTCCCAATGCAAAGACCATGGTTTATACTGTTGACAATAACTTCCTGAAGCTCAAAGTGGGAGCTCCACAACAGGCCTCACCTTCCCATCTCTACAAGGTTGTCCCAGGGTAGCAGTGTCCCAGCTCTAGCCTGGTGATAGTCGCACAGGTCACAGCATGTGGCCCTTGTCTTAATTCCCTGTCCACAATCCCTAGACTGATGACAAAGGAAGGAGGAACCCCACATCAAGCCCAGAGACTCCTGAACTGGGGGGCTTCACCAGGGGCCTGACCATAGTCAGTCAGCCCAGGAGAATGGAACAAAACATTTTTGGGAGAAATAAGGAACACAAAGGCCTGGGCAGCCCATGGAGCCCTCAACTCTGTGTCCTCCTCTGCGCTGGCTTTGAGCTCCTATACCATGTTCAACCACACCCTGCTGTGCAGTCACCCTCGTTTACCAGAACTCAGACATCTCTGGCCGCTCCACTGGCTCTGATCGATTAGGACCCACCCCCTACACCCCAGAAAAAGACCCGTTGAGAAGGACCAATCAGAAGGCCCCTGGAGGGACCACATGTCACAGCCAGTCTCAAAACACTGGTGTCTAGTATGTGCTATTTAGGGTTTTTTGGTTTTTGGGTTTTTTTTCCAACTTGACACATTCTTGAGTCAACTTGACACAAATTAGTCATTTGGGAAGAGAGAGGGTCCACTGAGAAAACGCCTCTACCAGATTGGCCTGTGGGACATTTTCTTGATTAATAATTGATGTGCCCACTGGGGGCAGTGTCACCCTAGGCAGGTGGTCCTGGATTCTACAAGAGGGCTGAGCGAGCCATGAAGAGCTAGCCAGTAAGCAGTATTCCTCTATAGTTTCTGCTTCGGTTCCTGCCTCCAGGTTCCTGCCCTGCTTTAGTCTCTGCCTTTACTTCTTTTCATGAAGGAGTGTCATGTAAACGTATAAGCTGACATGAATCTTTCCATGAAGGAGTGTCATGTAAACGTATAAGCCGACATGAATCTTTCCATGAAGGAGTGTCATGTAAAAGTATAAGCTGACAAGAATCCTTTCTTCTCCAGGTGGTTCTGGTGTTTATCACAATAGAAAACAAACGAGCTGGAGAGATGGCTCAGTGGTTAAGAGCACTGACTGCTCTTCCAGAGGTCCCGAGTTCAATTCCCAGCAGCCACATGGTGACCCACAACAGTCTGTAATGGGATTTGATGCCCTCTTCTGGTGCATCTGAGGACAGCGACTGTGTACTCATATACATAAAATAAATGAATCTTTTTAAAAAACAAACTAACACACACACACACATCTTTTTTTCTTAGACAGGGTGTCATGTAGCTCAGGCTAGCTCTGAACTCATTGGGTAGCAGAGGGTGATCTTGAACTTCTGATCCTCCTGCCTCCATCCCCTTGGTGCTGAGGTTATAGACCGATGCCACCATGTGTGATCTCTATCCTGTTGGGGTTTGATGAAGTAGGCTTGGTCCACTCTGTAGCTCAAGGTGCTCTTCTTGTCTCAGTCCTAACAAAGACCTTCCCCCCTTCATTCATCGTAACTGATAAAGCCTATACAAAAGAAGTCAAGATGGACTACCCCAGGAGCTGGCAGTTTACCTCAGGGTGTCCCAGAGTGAGCACGGTACCACTTGGAGACACTAATTCTTTCTTATCTAGTGAGCTATAGGATGTCAGCAGCAAGCCAAGCCTCCACAACAGGCTAGGAGCTCAGAGTTGGGAGACCCAATCCAGACATTACAACACATCGCCTAGGGACATGGTATTGAAGATGACTGGTTTCTCTCCCTCAGAATTGGAAGGCTCTGACAAATTAACCTACCAGCAGTCACTGAAAAACAAAGCTGGGCTGGAGCCCAAAAGCCCATCCAAAGCCTAAATCCTTCCCAGCCAGTTTGTCCTTTTTAGCTAACCTTTTAAAAGCGTCTACATGTATGCACACATGTTCCTTTTGTTGTGAATCAGGGCACACAAATGTCATGGCATGTGTGTAGCAGTCGGAGGACAACCTCAGGTGTCAGCTCTCAGGAACTCTGATGTTCCACGCTGTGTTCACCAGGGTAGCTGACCCCTGAGTTTCCAGAGATTCTGTCTCCACGTCTCATGGACTCCCAATATCACACCCAGCAGATAAAGCTGGAGATTAAAACTCAGGTCTTCCCAACTACCCAGTCAGCACCTTACCCATGGGCCACCTCCCAACCGGAGTCTGTCTGTTTAAATAGTATCACTGACTTGCTGTCCAGGCCAGCTATGCATTTGTGGGTAGGGGAAACTATTTTGAGATAGGTTCTCACTCTATAGCTCAGGCTACCCTGAACTATGTAGCCCAGGCTGGCCTTGAATTCTTGGTTTCCCAGTGAGCATCATTCTGTAAAGAAAATGTACCAGAAGTGTGGGACTTCTTCAAGTGAAGGGGTGTAAAATGCCAAGTTGAGGTCGCCATCACAGGCTGGCTTTGATTTCCTACTCCTTACACAGAGAGAGCAAGGGAGCCTGTCCCCCAGCCCTTCTGCTCCTCACCAGTATATTCCTTCAGCCTCTGCCTGGTAGCGTCAGGGGGAGAGTTCAAGCCAGCCTGGCAATGTGAAATGATGCAGCTCCAGCTCTGGGCAGGGAGAGGGGATAGGAAATGTGTGAGAAGCAGTCCTGCAAAGAGCCAGAGGCCAGCTGGTGTATCGGAGCTCATAACTAGAGTAAGTCAGAGCACATTGTGACACCCCCAGCTTCGTCTCCCGCCTGAATGTCTGGCACAGGAAGCCCCAGAGTTTGAGCTGTTGCAAGCACGCTGTCCCTGCTGTCTGCCAGGAGGGTCTGATCAAAGCACAGCCGGGGGTTTAGTGGTTTTTATTTAATATCCAGAAATCCAAAGGACACATTGCTTCAAACAATTAAAAAGACAATAAAGTGTTGCCGCACAGGGGGTGTAGCAACGGATTTGGCTGCTTGAATATAAGATCCCCCTTTGTCGGCCAATGAGGAAGGGTGCAGGGGGCCCTGAGCTCGGGGCTTGCATAACTGAGTGCAAAGGGGCACAAGAGCACAGGTCCTCAGAGGCCTGGAGAGCTGGAGGGGATGTGCTAATCAGTGCAGCACAGAAGGGAGGAACCCATCCCTGGCCTGCAGACCTGCCTGTCCCTTTCTCAAGACCCCATGGGAGTGACAGATGATGACATTTCTACCAGTTTTAGTGGCCAGACCTCTCAAGTAAACAATATCAGGAGAGAATGAAGACCCAAGCAGTAGAAGGTTCCAGAACTTCCTCGAATTAACAGCTCAAAGAGAAGCATTTGTATTCCAGGGGTCCCCCATGGAGAACTGTGGGAAAGTTTGGGGGTGGGCACTGGTTACCTGAGGTCATTTGGGCAGGGATTCTCCCTTTTTTCTGTGAAGAAAGCTTTGCCTCACACTGGTAGCTCTGAAGCTGGCCTAGGTATCTTAGTTATCGGTGCCTTTGTCCAGGCTATGGTGTAAATGCCAGTTCCACAGTGAAGGGACAGCAAGGATAGCCCTTCACTGGTGTGTGAGAACCACACCTCCACGTCAGTCAATGGGGGAGGTCACACCTTCATGGACCCCTGTCTTCCCAAGTCCTGCTGTCAGGCAAAGGAGCCTGCTTGGATTCCAAACAGGACTTGTATCCTCCAGATAGGGAATCCCAGGAAGCCACTGCCCTCCCCAGACCAATCTTTTCCTTCCTTCAGCACCATAGGTCTTTGCATCTAGGCTCCCTGCCCCAGACCACCTGTGAGCAGAGCAAAGCAGTCCCAGCAGCTCCCAGATACCACTGCGGTTCTGTGCCTGCAAGGAAGGGAGCACAAAACCTTCCAGTCTCAGATATTTTGTCAGTGTGGCTCTTTAATGTCACCGCATCCCACGGGGAGACACGGTAATGCCAGTTTAATTATCTCTCTCCCCTGCTGGGAAGCCTCCTCCACCAGAGCGGCTACTCCAAGTCCCATCCCCAGCTTAGCAACAGTGGAACCAAGGGAAGATATTAAACTGTTTCCTGGAACTTCACTGTTGGAGTTCAGTTCAGTAGCAGCACCTCACCCCACAGCCCTGGTTCGTGGTAAGGTGGGAATCAGGAAAGGAAGGCTCCCTGTAGCTACCATGAACACAGGTGAGAGGCAGGAGGAGCGTGAGATGGGGGTGAACCACAGACAGATTCCTGAGACAAGGAGCCAGCCAGCCATGGTACCACCTCCAGAGTCAAGGGGAGTGAGTGGTGAGTGGCTTGAGGAAGCAACAGGGTTTTCTCTTATAGGCCATGCTTCAGGGGATACCAGCAGCATCTAGGAGGGATGTCCCACTGCCACCTGAGACACACCCCACAAACCCTCTCCTGGCTTGTTGGAGGGAGACTGCATCTGGAGACAGGGGCCTTGCATATATTATGGGGTCAGCGAGGTCATACAGGGGTTGGTTCCAGTTCAGAATGAAGAGGAGACTAATAAAGGAGGAGAAATGGTGTGAAGGCAGAGAAAGGCAGCCTGCCAGCACCCCAGTCTCCTACCCTCAGCCTCCAGAGCTGCCAGATGCACGCCTCTGTAATTCTGGCTGCCGGTAGCCTGTGGTCAGGCAGCTCTCATAATGGATTCCCACCCTCTTGTAAAGTCTCTAAAAATGTGTCCATTCCCTAACAGGGCCTCAGAGATGGAAGGTTCCGACTCCAAGCCGTCTCAAGCTGCACCTTCAGAGCCAGGAAGAGACCCAGACATGCCCTGTGCAAGCTGCCTTGGGGCCCCAAGGCATTCTGGGTCCTGAGAGTTCACGGAAAGGGTCAGTTAAAATCAGCAAACCACAAAGACGGATGGGGTGGAGACACATGTCAGGAGTCTAAATCTTCTGAGACTCAGGAGTGAAAAATTGAGAGGATCTTTTTACTGAGATGAGATCCTGCTTCCAAGGAGAGCCCAGCCCAGGGGATTCCTGAGGACAAATGGGGTGGAGTCCCTGGAGCCAGGGCTGTTGCAGTAATGGCACAGGTGGACAGCCCTCTCCAGCTGAGGGCTAGGCTGGGCCTTTGTTCTTTTTCATCTTTCGAGGGGAGGCAGAGAAAAAGAGGAAGTGAACTCTCAAACTGGATTTGATGTTTGAAGTACCAAGTTCTCAACGACCTAACCAGCTAGGGAACCACACGGGGAAAGGGTTTAAAACCAAACCAGGCAGGGAGCAGAGAGCAGAGGCATCACACAGCTGGGCCTGGGAAGCCTGAGACCTCCCTGGGGAGATGTTTCCTGGGAAAGCAGGGACCATGGATGGATACACCCATTTTTCTTCCCTAGCACTTGTTCCTGAAGGATCAGTTGCTCCGTCACTCCACATCCTTGTACTTGGTGAACAGCGTGTAAAGGACCCGCAGAGTAGATTTGAGGTCCAAGTTCACCACGTCTGCAAAAAGAAACAGACAGCGTTGACTAAAGAGGACAGACTCCAGGAACTGCGGGCCTCTATTGCCTACCATCTATCCACAGGACACGCAGGCTGTCTGGGGCCCTAACCCCTGTTGTCCGTCTCTTATGCCTGGAGCTGCTCTGGTGGGGTGTTACCTTCAGGGCGTGCCTTGGGCTTCTTGAGTCCTCCATCAAGCATCAGTTCAAAGGCAAAGGCCACGTTGTGCACCTGCCAGGGTCAACACAGGAGCAGGGTCAGTGCCAGTAAGGTCCATGTCCCCAACACCAGACCATGTCCACACAATCCTTCCTTTTGTGTAGAAAGAACTGACTCTTTCTCTTTGTACAAAGCCCACTAGGACACAGGACAGGACTCAGGGGAAGCACACACAGGGGGATACCTCAACAATTCCTTTTGCCCTTGTCAGGGATCTGGGTTTCATGGAAGAATGGCAGCTTCCAGCCTGCCTTCCTCCATACAGGACTCATAACTAAGTACACCCTCTGAGCAAGAATCTACTACATGGTGAGAAATGGCAATTGTGAAACTGAGGCTGAGGGAAGACAAGTCCCTTACAAAGGCACTCAGCCCTTGAGGGTGCTCCTCTGTGTCCAGGGCAGCTTCATGCTACCTGGCCAGATAACCAAAGAGCTGGGCAATCAGGGCATTCCTGGAGGCCTGGCTGTGTCCCTTGAGGCAATTGGGAACTCTGTTGGAATTGAGGTTAGCTCAAGGGCCAGCATGGAGGTCCCTGGCCCCGGCCCCTAATATCTGCCTACCTGACCACCCTGCCTTGCTCTGCCCTGTCCATCTAATTGGACACTCAGTTGAGGCTTCCATTCTGCTCCAAGTAGGAGTCTCTTTGTCTTCTTTCAGGAGTCGAGACCAACCAAACCATGTGTAGCCTCCACCTGCCCTGAGCAAGGGAGGACCGGAAGATGGACCATTAAACCAGCAAGGGCATAGCCACCAGCTGGACAGGCCAACTGTCTCTCTAGTAGTAGCACTCTCTAGTAGTAGCACTGTCTGTCACTCCACTATGAGTGGAGTGAGCCAGGAAATCCAGCAATAGCCTCCCTTACAATGTCAATTATGAATTAACAGAAGGCAGGAACCCACAGAGTCTGAGCTGCCCAGTCCTGTGGCTCACCCCACCCCCACTCTCGCCCCAGTGCTGAGAGTGAACTCTGGGTTTCCTGTGCAGTAGGCACATGCTCTGCCTCCTCCTCCAATGTAATGCTAGCTTTTGTCTTTGTTCTTTTCTGCAATAGTCTCACTGCCCAGGCTGTCCTCAAACTAAGTATAGGAAGATAACTTTTGACCTTCTGATCTTCCTGCCTCCACCTCTCAAGTGCTGGGATTTCCGATGTTTATCACAAGGCCAGGGATGGAACCCAGGGCATGTGTTTGCAGACAAGTACTCTACCAACTGAGCCACACTCCCCAGCCTCATATCTTTTGTTAAAGATGCATGCTTCTGCTATGCTTGAGGGAGCACCCCCTCATACCCCCCCCCACTCTGCTTGCCAAATCTTTGCCTCCTTCAGCACTCTTGAGATGCCACCAAGATGCCTGGGGCCAGAGCCAAGGACCCTCAGCTTCAGGCCACAGAGCTGATCAGAGACACTGCCTGCCTCAGTCCAGGGCATGGTCCTCCCAACCCTTGGGACTAGGAGACAAATGCACAGGTCAAGGTTCATGGAGGCATGACAATCACTGCTGTAATGACACTCAACACTACCCCCAGGAGAAAGAGGTCAGAACATATATGTGAATATGTAAGAAAGGAACCCAATCCTCACACCTGCCTGAGGAGGAGGCCCCAGAAGCCTGCAGAGTCCAACACCCTGACGTCCCATCTCCCTGGAAAGTGGGAAGAACCTCTCGCTGTGTACTAATCACTAGAGGTGTCCTTGATTTGTAGATCAGGGTAGTGGCCTGCATGGATGCTCATCCAGGTTTCAAAGAGAGAAAGCCAAGCTGAGGAATGTGGCTTCTGCCGTCTGTTCAAAGCCTTGTTTGGAAGACTCAGTTCTACTGGTTAAATCCACTGTTCTCACCAGACTCCTTATTGGTTTAAACGAAGATATGATTTCTTGGAGATAATACAGCCATGTAGGGGCCTGGATATGCAAGAACCTGTTCACCAGACAGTCTAACCTCTGGTTTCTGCAACTCCCGTAGCTCCAGGGTCCTGACGAGGTCTTTACCACTCACTCCTTACTGTATTTGTTCTCCCTCCATCCCCAGTGCGGACTCCAACACGCCAAGACCTCTCTAATCTGTCCAATTCTATCTCTGCAGACACAATAGGAATGACATTTGGCCATGAGCAGACAGACTGCTTGGTGCCAGGAACCGGCAGATTGATAAACATTGGCCTGTTCTCTGATGTCACCCTGGCTCCCACTGTAGTTACGACCGTCTGCCTCCGTGCCTCGTGGGCCTCGCACTTTGGAATAATAAAGTGGCAGGTGCCATGAGTCCCAAGCAACCCAGACTAGTCTCTGCCAAGTCCCCAGAAATGAGGCACTAACTCTTTAGTGACAGACCTAACTACAGGGACCCTGGGAAGGGCAGAGAGTACAGGAAGAGCCGATAAAGAGACACACTCAAGGCCAACCCATAGGCTTCTACAAGAGGAATGTTCTAGGAAACCAAGCACAGAGATAAAATATACACATACATACACATAGTCCCACCATACACACATATTTACAGACATGTATACATACATGTATACACACACACATATATATACACACACACATGCATATATGAGGACATATACACACATACATGAATATATAAACACATATACACACATACATATGTGCATATTTATATAAATGAATACATATACATATTTATATGTATATACACTCATAAACATAGAGACATATATATACACACATGCTTATAAACAGGCATAGAAACATACATACATATACACACATACATAACTACACACATTGACATACACACAGTCATGTATGTATACAGAGGGACATACACATACACATATACAGACAGACACATGCATACAGATACACACACACACACACACACACACACACACACACACCCTTCAACTCCGGATAGACAGTGTCTGGGGGTTCTGCAGCATACTGAACAAGCGCCCTCCACTGTTACTCCCTAACAATACAGAAAGCAGCTATTTTGCATATCATTTGCATATTTGCATTAAGTATCATAAGCCACCAGACAGGATTTAACATCTACAGGAGGAAGTGCGTGGGCTTTATGCTTTATACGACATTTCACATGTGGGACTTAAGCATCTGCCTGTTTCGGTACCCAAGGGGGCCCTGGAACCAGTCCCCAGCAGATTCAGAAGAACTATTGTAAATATTTGAGAAAAAGCCCAATGGGGCAGGAGGAAAAATAGAAGCAAATTGACATAGCCAGGTGTGCGAAGCAGGAGGCACATGCTGCAAAGCCACACGTCTGTCATCCGGGGACATGACATTTGGAGGCTCCCAAAACAGGGAAATCCAGCGGGCTGTGACCAGCATCATTAAAAACAATATTAGCCTGTGGGAAAGACATGCCAGAGATGTGACCAAGCGACACAATTGCATCATACAGTGGCACGCATGCCACTAAGGGGTTTCCCAGTCTGTCTCCAGGGAGCTCTATCAGATTAAATCCCAGATGTTGTGTGGCTTCACATTCTAAAGGACACCGAGGGGCTGAAGTTCCCCTTTGCCACCAAGCGACACTCCTTCTATCTACCTCAGTGAACATGGTTGGGGCTGATCCCAGGAAACAAGCCCCTTACCTTCTGGTCAAAGCTGTCAGGAGTCAGGTAGAAGTTGTGGAGGGGGACAAAGTAGTCTTCAAGGAGGCCCAGGAGCAGAACCAGGTACACACCATCTGCAAACTGCAGAGAGAACTCAATGACAATTCTGAGGCACGTGTGCAGTGGACAGACACCCTGTGTGTGTGCAGGGGGGATGGGGGACAGGGTGGGCAGCAATCCGGATGTAAAATGAATATATAAATAAATCCATTGAAGAAAAGGAAAGAAAAAAAAGAAGAGGAGAGGAGAGGAAAGGAAAGGAGGCCAGTGCCCTAGTCACCCACAGGAGGTGACCAGGGGTACAGAGCAAAGGACCTCACTCTTGACACCTATGTTCCTCCTTGAGCAAGCCAGGAAGAGCCAGCAGCTTCTTTTGCAGAGGTAACAATGAGTGCCTGAGATATAGGATACAAGTTACCAACTTAACCCCCTGAAAACAATTTTAATACTTTTTTATATGAATGAGGGTTTTTTCCAGTGTGTATATGTGTATGTGCATCACATGTATGCCTGGTGCCCACAGAGGTCCGAAGAAGGTATTGAATTCCCTGGAACCGGAGTTACATACAGTTGTGAGCTGCTATATGGGTACTGAGAATTGATAATAGGAATTTGTGCCATCAGCCTCTGTCTCTAGGGGTTTTATTCTTGGGGGACCTCACACATGCAGGTCACATGGCACCTGTCCTCTCACGCCCAACTTCTGTTGACTTCGTCCCCTGTCTAGCCATTTTAACTGTGGTGATTTATACATCATCACCCTTCAAAGTAGACAGCCGGTGTGGTGGTTTGTATATGCTCCGCCCAGGGAGTGGCCTTGTTGGAGTAGGTGTGTAACTGTGGGTGTGGGCTTTAAGACCCTCATCCTAGCTGCTTGGAAGCCAGTATTCTGCTAGCAGCCTTCAGATGAAGAAGTAGAACTCTCAGCTCCTCCTGCACCATGCTTGCCTGGATGCTGCCATGCTCCTGCCTTGATGATAATGGACTGAACCTCTGAACCTGTTTGCCAGCTGCAATTAAATGCTGTCCTTATAAGAGTTGCCTTGGTCATGGTGTCTGTTCACAGCAGTAAAACCCTAAGACAGTGGTAACATCACTACTGTGTAAGCAATATTCAAAGGTCTTGAGTTTGAATATTTTTTTCTATTTTTTAGATTTGTTTTGTGTACGAGTGTTCTATCTACAAGTATGTATGTATGTATGTATGTATGTATGTATATATACAATGTGCATGCCTAATGTCCATGGAAATCAGAAGAATACATTGAATCCCCTGGAACTGGAGTTAAAGATAGTTTTGAGCCATCATGTGGGTGCTGGGAAAAAAACCCAGGTCCTTCCCTACAAGAACAGCACTGCTCTTGACCTCTGAGCCACCTCTCCAGCCCCTTGATTCTTTATTAACTACATTATTTATTTGTGTACACACACACACACACACACACACACACACACATCATGGTGCACATGTGGAGGTCAGAGAACAGAACAGTTTGGGGGAGTCAGTTCTCTCCCTCAACCATGCAGTTCCCAGGATCAAACTCAGGTTGTCAGGCTTGGAAACAAGAGTCTTCATCCTCTAAACCATTTTGCTGGCCCCTGAATTTGGCCCTTTAAAAACTTATTAAGATACAAAAGGTAGCTTCCAATGGTACCAGACATATTTCAACCTCAGTACACATGGCCAGTGACTGCAGGAGTGAATGCCACGCCCACAGAACACCTCCACCAGTCTTCTGAGATTCACAGGCAGGACTCTTGGAGAGGTAAGAGATGGGAAGCCTTGGAGGCCTTCAGCTTGCAGAGACTAGCATCTCCAAATACATAAATGAGAGTCTGAAGAAGAGCGGGCACCCCTTTGGAGACTCTCACCCCGATATCGTTTAAATGGAAAAGGGAACATCACAAATATCTGATTTTAAAAACCAGGAGCTTGGGGGGAAATTGTCTCTAACAAGCAAAGGGCATCAAGTCATTTTTAGCCGGTGGCAGGCCTTCTAGGGGACCACTCAAGGGAGCAGCAACCAAGCACAGAGTTAGTGGATGCCAGCAATAGCTAAAGCAGACGTTACTAACCTTACATTGTACGATAGCCGAGAAGAAAAAAAGAAAAAAGAGCAAAAATGCAGATTTTTTTCCCCCTGATCTAAGGCACCCTGGCTGTGTGTTCTGCAGGGTCATTATAAGATACACTGGGCAGGCTACAGCAGATGTGGGTCAGCTGCCCACACAGCCAGTGCCAGCTTCCGTGATCAGACCTTCCCAGGCTTCATGGTGCATGCTGCTTTCTTCTTACAAATCATGTCTGAGTTCATTTCTAGATGTTAACCCCACCCCCACCCCCGAGGAAACAGACAGGGCACAAATAACTGTGGGCAGAACACCTGCCATGCAGCATGCACATGAGCAGGGAGGGGTCCAGTCACGGGGCTGCTTTACTCCAGGGCAGCCTCACAGCTGAAGGGAAGGAAATGATTTTAACAGTACTGGGGAGGGAACCAAGGGCCTTGAGCACGCTCAGCAAATGGCTATGCTGCTGAGCTGCAACTCCCAACCTAAGACAGGTTTTGTTAAAAGAGACCAGTGTCAGGCATAGCGGTGCATGCCTATACCCTGGCACTCAGGAGACTGAGACAGGAGGGTGAACAAAAGTTTAAGGCCAGCCTGAGCTACAAAGTGAATCCAAGGCAAAGGTTGAATCCCCTGTCTGGATGAGAGGAAGGGAGGGATGGAGAGAGGGAGGGAGGGGGGAGAGGGACAGAGGGAGGGAGGGAGGAAGGAAGGGAGAGCATTCTGACAGACTGAAAATTGAAATAGCTTCAGACAGAGATATCCATCCCTCGAAAGAAGATGACCATGTATTTAGGGAGAAAAAAAATAACAAAGCATTACACAACAGCTGTCCGGTGAGATCGACTGTTATTAAAGGGAGTGTGTTGTTTTATGCATGAGCACTTTGAAAGAGACCCAGGCTGAGTTGGGGGTGGGGGACAGCAGGGAGGGAGAGAAACAGCTTTTCACTTTAGTTTCCCGAGCTTCAAATCTAAAGTGTCACACAGCAAGCATACTGCATGAGCAAACAGCCAAGGATAAGAGATGCATTTGCAAATCACACATGCATGTGCACATGCACATAGACACATAGACACACACACACACACACACACACACACACACACACACAATCTGCTCCATAACGCAGACCACACTGCCTACACCCAGGATACCCAGAGGTGCTTGGAACAAAGCCTGGGGTGCAGCGCCCTTAGGGTGATAGATTAGGGCGCTATTTATTTTCCTTATCTTCATTTTCAGACATTTCTACAATGAACCTGAATTGCTTTTTTTAATTAGAAGAGCAAATGAGAGAAGTTTAAAGAAAAAGAAAGCAATAGAAGAAAATGCCCAGGGGTTTAGGATGGATCAGCTGCATATTAGGGATGTCTGCACCAAGGATTCCGGCTCAAAACTCAAGCACACAACTAAGCCAGGGACAATTCAGTTGGGCCTTCAAGGCGTGTTGTATGCTTGGAGACTGTCACCACAAGGGTGCTCTAGCTTGAGGAGGGAGTGTTTGAGGTACAGATGGCAGCAGTGTTTTGTCCCTAATCCCCAAATGGATGCTAATTTTATTACTATTCCTGGAACTTGTATGACGTATGGGGCGGGGCATCAGGTTAGTGTCACAGTCCCTATATAGTCAGAGAACAATTTGCAGGAACCAGTTGTCTCCTTCTACTATGCGTGTCCCTGGGGATCAAACTCAGGTCAGCAGGTTTTCTTGGCAATCACTTTTACCAGATGAGTCATCTCACTGGCCCCAGGTTGGATGGGGCATTGACTCCATACTGCCATGGGATCAAATGTGAGGCTGCCATGTCTCCACCACTGAAGCAGAGGGCACAGAATGTTCTAGACCCAGAGACCCTCACAACAAAGGGCCTGTGGCAGGGTCAGATGGAGTCTTGGGGGTGGTCTCTCTCCAAAATAAACTGGAGATTCTAATCCCTAGACCTTGTGCCTGTGACTTCATTTAGACACAAGGTCTCAGTTGCCCTTGTGTTGTTAGGGTGGGCTCTATTCCAGCATGACATTTCCTTGCTCTCAGGCATCCATTTCTATACCCTAACTCCGGGAAGCAGACAGGGCACAGAGAGCCTTGTGCAGCATGCAGACATGCAGACACAAATGCAGACACAGGAGGAAGCCACAGGAGATGGAAGCAATACAGATGCCAGAACACCGGAGCCTGCCTGCAGAAACGCAGCAGAAGTCTCAGCGAGAGTGGGAAGGAGCCAGCCTGTCCACACTGTGACTCTGGATACCCACCCTGCAGAGAGCCCCTGACTTCGGCCTTCCGTCTCTAGCTGCCACAGCTACCGGAAGCAGAGAGGGTCTAGGCAGCCAGCTTGGTCAGGCTGGAGAGATACTGTGAGCTACACTCTGAGAGCTCCTCCTGAGAGAAACAAGCTGGCCCTGTTTATTCCTACACCCCACCTGAGTTGAGAGCCGCAAGAAGCACAGGTCAGAGGGACCTTCCACCGAAGCCCTGCTTACCTGGGTCTCCAGGTCAGTCACCTCCAAGTTCAGCTTATTCAGGTGTTTGTTCACAAACGTGATGAGAGACTGTCAAGGCAGAGAGGTAAAGGTAATATCAGCAACCTTCTCCCACCTGAGCCCCAATATGGCTGACACACTCCAAACCCTCCTCTAGTGGTTAGCGCAAAAAAGTTGTGTCAAACTCCAGGCTCTAGTTAATGGCACAGTGCCAACAGGAACCAAGTTGCATGTTCAGTCGGGTCTACATGACCCTATTGTAAGAGAGCACGGCCATAGCACACATTGCTGAGAGAGGTCTCAATACACAAGGCACACCTTAGGAATTTCAAATGTCTCTCATCCCCCCTCTCAGCCTGCCTCGGGTCTGCAAAGAGTCTAGGCAAGAGTCTGCATAGGCATAGGTCCCATGGGGGCAGGCTGGAGAGTGAGATACTCTACCTTCTTCACAAGGTTGAGCTTGTCCGGGGCATGATCAAAAAGCGTGTCGAAGGCGTCTCGTTCTGCACGATATGTAAGAGAGAACACAGAGAGTTCTAGAAAGGACTCTGTTGCCCTGATCCCAACCTTCAGCTATCGGTTCCAGAAATAGCCTTCTCTGGATACTCTCCCCTGGGGTTCCAGCCTGCTCGATCCCTCTGGTTTCTGTCAGAGCAGAGGAGCCCACAGGTTGACACTGCCCCCAGGTATGAGTAAAGCAGGGGTAGTGAGCTGCCTTGAGCAAGGGCTGTGTGAGGCTTCCTTGGTAGCAGTAAAGCTTTGGGTATGGGATGCCAGGTCACACTTGGGCAGCTGCATGTACTCACTGAGCCCTTGAATCATCCCTGACTTTCCTAAGTGCTATCACTGTGACTCCCCCCTTCTACTCTTGGCCAGCTCTGCTGCCCCCATGCCTGATCCACCCCTCCTCTTACCTCTGGATGACCACAGCCTCTAGTTCCACTGGCCTCCTCCCCCTCAGTAGCCAGAATCTCTAAAAGTGCAACTGGACAACTTCTCACCACTGGCCCCTCCAAACCCTACTTCTCAGGGCTCTTTGACTGTGGTCCATCCTCTTCCCCATGGGCTTTAGGAGCTGGCCATGTTCCCACACATCTCCCAGCCTTTACAAAATGGCCTCTCTGCTGCACACCTGCATCCCTCAAGCACTAACATGCTCCAGGGCCTTTGACAGAGCTTCACTGTCCCCCAGGTTGCTCTCCAATGTCACCTCCTCTGAAGGGCCTAAGCTTGTATTTATCACACCTTGAAAATACAGTTTTTCCTTGCAGTACTGTCTGCTGGGCCTTCAGCTCTTAACTCTCCAGGAGAGATGGATGGATGATTCTCCTACTCCTGGCCCTGCCTCTGACTCCTGCAACAGGGAAAGCTCAGCAGAGATGCTCAGGGTGATGGCACCTGAGCCCTTGGTGTCCTCTGCAGGATAACTGCAGGTGACTCATTTCTCTCTGAGGTGACCCATGACCTCCCTCTTCCCTGGTGAACTATGACATGCTCACTCGAACAGCCACATATGTGCAAGCTGCCACCCAAACAAACCAGCACAGAAGTCCCCATCCTTCCCTAGTTGAGGCCACCAGAGGACAGAAGACCTTTTGCAAAATTAGCATCTGAAAAGAACAAGTTGGCAACCCCAACACTGGAACCAAACACCCCTCCCCCTAACCACACTGGACACACCTCCCCCTAGCCCACCAGGGCTGACAAAGAAAAGCAAATTAAGTCTGAAAATCTGCTTGTGCCTCTAGCTCAGGACACATGCACACCAAAGTGTCTGCTGGTGGCCTGGGGCTCTTTGTAACAGTGTGGCACACCCCTGGGGGCAGATTTGAGACATGCTGACACATGAATTTGTATGAACTACATGTGACAAATAGCACACACTCAGAAAAGCCTACTCTATGCAAATGAACCAAAATATCAAAGGAAATATGCAAAGGAAAGCCGGTTCTAAGGTAACAGGAAAGCCCAGCTCTGCACTTGGGGGTGGCACTTTCTCCCTCAGAAGTGGATGTTCCTGCTCTGACTGCGATTGTGTGTTTCTGCTCTGCTCTTTGTTCAGGGACACAAGAACCTGGAATCCCTCCAGAGGTGCCCTCTGAACCCAAATGTCTGTTTACATCTGTAAGAAGTGGGGACACAGAAGTTATTAGGATAGATAGCTGTAGCCCAGATCAAACGGGGGGGGGGGGGGGGCAACAGGGTATCCTGCTGCGGGGGGGGGGGGGGAGGGGAGGCACTGAGAGGGACCTGGGCCCTGACTTCTGTCTTCTTGGTTCTTGAGGAACTGCGTGCTTCCAAGAAGGAGTTAGCAGAGAGGTCTTCCACTCCCAGCTCCAACACAGAGTTCTGGAGGGAGGGGTAGGGCACAGGGGACTTCTCTCAGCTCAGGGGATAGGGGCTGCTGAGGAGGAGGAAGGAGGAGAACAAAGAAAGCTAGGGTGAGCTGAGAAAGCCAGGGTTCCTGAGAGAAGAGCCAAACAGGACAGTCTAAAGCAAGCCCCCACCAACCTAGCCCCAAGATGAAGGAGCCAGAGATTCCAGCCAGGGTCTGGAGGCAGCTCCATCCAATCTGGGACCTCTTCCTCAGCCTTGGGAGGGTGAGAAGCTAAACCTTTTAGGTAAGGGACCTTTTGTGTCTGCGTGGGTACAGGAGCATGTGTCTGTTGGGGGAAGGGAGGCAGTGCCTTCCTCTAAGGGACAAAAAACCACCCTCAGTACCAGATGTCACTCACTTCCATAATCAGCTAAGTCAGATTATCCCCTAGAAAACAATCTGTAAAGGGGCAAAAGGAGCTTAGTCCTCTCGAAGCAGTGCAGCCCTGCAAAGAGGCTTAGGCAAAGCCCCAAGAGCTCAGGCTTGACGTCACTGGTTTATTTAGCTGGGCCACTGCTGGGCTGGCAGTGTGCTGTGTGGGAGGCTGCTGGGCGCTGCCCACGCTGGCTGCTTACCTGGGCCTAGAGGACACAAAATGTGGCTCCATAGCCAGGAGGAAGGACCAGGGATGGAGGGGACAAGACAGAGCTGGGTTCAAATCCTCACTGTGTGACTTGAAAGCCCACAGACTTTAGGTCACTTCCTTAGCTAAAGGGCTCTTCCTCTGTATGCAGAAAGAACCATGTCTGTCCCCCACCACTCCTGTGAGCATCAAGAGTCAGGGGGAAGCCATAGGGACAAGCCCAACTCCCATGCATGTCTGGGTTCCCACTGATTTCCCTCCTGCACTGGAGAAGTCACTAGTTTGGAAAGACAGACAAGAGGGTCCCAGATCTGTACCTGGAGCCTAACTCTGCCCCATTTAGACTAGAAGGTTCTCCCTAATCTATGTTTCTGACTTCTCTTGAAAGCAGAGTGTAGCCACAGTGAGCTACATAGTCACCTGGCATCAAGGTGCTGCCCCCAGAACTAGGATGGGAGCTCCTATTTTCCACAGGTCCCGTCTTATAACCTTCAGCTTCTGGGCTTTGACCAAGTCTGTCAGGCTGGTCTCTGGCAGCACCCAAGTTTGCACCCATGGAAAGAGCCTTGAAGTCTGAGCCAGGCTGGCTGGAGAGAGGCAAAGAGGAAAGGCATTGTAGCCAGAGTGAACAGAACGTGCAAAGAGAAACACAGGGAGCCAGAATGGATTCTAAAGCAGGGTGGCCAGGGAGGGAGGCTGACAGGAGTGGCATCCTTGAGTGCAATGTCCTGCGTGCACAGTGACCAGGGGTGTGAACGTCAGGTCAGAGTTTTAACTTAACACAGGCTCTGCTGGAGAGACGAATGGGAGAGACTGGGTCACAGCAAACTGAGCCGGAGAGTAGGAGGGGGTCTCCACCCTTGCCCACCCAATCCTGTCAGCACTAGAAAGGGCTCCCGAGTGGAGGAACCAGGGAGGAAGGGCCACTAGCTAGAGAAAAGGCAACTGGCAAAGGCGTTGCTATGGAGACCAGGCTCTAACCTCCCAGCTCCCAGGAGACTGGTTTCCAGGGAGAGAAAAACCTGCTTCTACCTCAGGCAGGACAAGATGCTGATGGGAAGAGGCTGGGTACCCCTTAACCTGCTGGCCTTAGGGAAGAATAACCAGAGAGAAGACACTCCGCCTTTGCACAGCGCTTGAAGGCCAAGGAGGCTGAGAGAACCCATTCAAGCAAGATCCAGTCTAGGAGGATCAGCCTGCTGTCTCGGAACCTCCTCACGCCTGACAGTGGTTCAGGGAGGGCTGCTGAGGTCATGCAGGCTTGGGGTGAGTGGCTGCCTACAGGATACTTCTAGAGCCCAGAACAAAGGAAGAGAGGCGTGGGTGTGCCTACAAGCATAACACTTGCACCAGTGTCCAGGAGGCAAGGGGAGCACACACACAAACCCCGAGGCTCCTGGGAGCAGGGCTGGCTCAAAGTTTGTCAGATGATTCTAGACATAATGAAGACAACCCGAGGGCAGCAGGGGGTACATGCTGGTTTGTGGCTGGGGATCCCTGGGTGAGTGACAGTTAAGCCAACGCATGAGGGAACGCTGGGTAATTTAGCAGGAAGGCATCTTAGGCAGAGAGTAGAGGAAGTGAGGGAGCCACAGGGTTGGGCCTGGACACTCAGGAGGTAAGAGAACAAGGCCACAGGGGATCTGGTGTCTGGAACATCCTTAAAGGCTGCTGTAGGAACTGTGGACAGGAAACAGACATGACAAGGGATGCTTTAAGACCTTTCTTCCTAGCAATGTGTAAAGAAGCCAAAAGTAAATGCTGGGTGGGAACCAACTATGCTCCCATGATAGTAGGGTGACCAGACCCTGGCAAGGCAGCAAGGTCAGAAGTGACCAGAAATCCTGGGACAGCCATGTGCTACTCCCCCAAGAGGATGCCTGGGAGCCCAGGGACTCACTGCACCAAAACTAAGGCTGTCAGCTGCGTAACCAGGAGACCTCCTTGCGTCAGCAGAAGTGCAAGGCGGGGGCGGAACTAATTGCCTGTCACTAGCTAATAGCCTGTTTCATCTTACGCCAGAGCCTGCAAGAAGTGAAGTGAGTACAGCCTGAGAGGAGGCTTCTTGTGGCCTCAGATGTCCCCAGCATTGTGACTGAGTCCTGGTGTACCTGGCTCACCCCTTGGGAGACACACCCTGTGTACCTGAACAGGAGTTCTTCCCAGCTGTCAGGGCTCCCGAGATACCCACCCAGCCCAGGCTCACCCCCACCCCCCACCCCAGCCGAGCCAACTCTTTTCAAATCCTCTGAACCTGAAACAGGCCCACCCAAACATGTAAGTGACAACTCCACACTCACTCCACACTCAAGTCCCCATTCATCATCCTTCCTCCTCTTCGATCCCCAGGGGTTCAGAGCCTCCTCCATGTTGAAGAGGTGACAGGGAGAGCCACATCTCTAAACTAGCCTGCACCTGGACAGGGGTCACACATGACCCATGTCTGCCACCCAGTCTCCCCTGAGGATTTTCCTATCACACAGAGCACTTGTCCATCAGAAAGGCTCAGGGGCCACGTGGCCGTAGACCTTCCCGATCATCAGAGCTGTGATGACTCATCCTTTGGCCCTTCTTTACAACCTCCAGGTCAGAGAAGGGCACTGGGTTTTGGAGGTGGCACTTGCCCCCACCCCCAAGGATTCCCCAGGGTCAGACCCACATCTGGAAAAGAGCTGGAAGCTTCTATCTGGCTTCCATTTACTCTCCCTTTCCTGCCACCTGGAGAACACTCTATAGTAACTTTGTTTTAAGCTTCTGCCCACATCAGCCTCCCAGCCTATACAGGGAGCCAGGCTTCATCTCTGAGCATTTAAATGAAGCTACAGGTTTTTGATCCCTTTGTCTGCCCTCTCTTGCCCAGGGTCAGGTCAGATGAGTGGGTAGTTACCTCCTTTTCTCCCTCCCTCCCTGCAGGTAAGCTAGAGACTTTCCCCAGGCTGGCCCTTCCCTCCCTCCAACCTGGCTCCTCTTGCCCAAGTTCACAAATTCACACGCATGACCTTGAGAACCCCAGTGCTTTCTGTATTGGACCCTGTGTGCCCAGGGGTCTCAGCTTGTCCCACCCCAAGCCAGGGTACTTACCAAACCGGCCCATCATGATCCTGTGAACAAGAAAAAAGGTCAGATGGTCACTTGGACCAAGTCTTATGAGGAAAACTAGTAAAGCCAACCAGACCCTAGCACCTAGCCCCACAGCTCCCAATAAGAATGGATGGATGGGGACACACACACACACACACGCACACACACACACACACCTGCTTTAGCCTAACAGAAGTGAGGGGCGTGTGCAGGAAACTGACAATCAGCAAAAGAGTGACAGCAAACTGCCCTCATTCCCGACACGACACAGTGACCACCCTGCTATACCATTTGGAGGGGACAGACATAATGGATCATGGGAACTGGCAGCATGTTGTTTCTGGCAGCCATGCCCATCAGATGGAGCTGTGTTGCTCAACCTGTGGGCTGAGATCCACCAGGATCGAATATCAGATATCCTGCTTATCAGACATTTACGTTATGATTCAAAACAGTTTCAAAGTTATAGTTGTGAAGTAGCAACGAAAGATAAGTTTATGGTTGAGGTCACCACAACATGAGGAACTGTATTAAAGGGTTGCAGTGTTAGTGAGGTTGACAACCACTGAGTTAGAGAGCGGGTGTGGAAAGAGTCAGGAACTTTGGGCTAGAAAGGCCATTTGAATGCTTAAAGATGAATGAGCATTTGAGAGAACTTGGAAAACAGTCTGGGAGACCTGATTGGTGAAGTTTCAGAGTCTTTCAAACACTCTCTGGGGCTATTTATGTGATATTTTAAAAATAATATGTGGCTCTGGTCAGCTGGGACCGAAGAATCAGCAATAATAAACAAGACACCAGCATCATTAAGGTGCAATCTGGGAAGTGTTTCCTCTGGGCCAACACACAGCAGCTGTGTTCCAGAGGCTGTCTCTGGGGCTGGCATCTGACCTTGATAATGTGTAAGAGAAGACTCTGGGAAGTCCTCACGGGACCAGGCACAGCAAGAACTGCTTGGTTGAGCCATTCATATGGCTGAGTACAGGCTTGTGAGGAAGGGAATGACTTAGGGGTGGTGTCTCATGAGAACGGCCACCAAGCCCCCACCAAGTCCTCACACCACCCTCCATTCCTTGAACTCACCCTTCTGCAGCCACAGGCCCACGGTGCTGTCACAACACACCCTAGCCTGTCTCCCCCCCTAATTCTCCCCCCCCCCCCCCAGCTATTTGCCTTTCCCTTCGGGCTACACGGAATGGAACACACACACACATCACAGAGCACACTGCCATGTCTTCAGCTTATCTGGCAGCCCACTCATCGTACCTGAGTGAATTCTGTACCAGTCAGCTGCTGAAAGGCTCAATTCATAGTCTCAACGTCTCTGTGAATGGAACTGGTGAGCTAACTGACACCGGTCATGTTTTAAACATTGAAATAGGTTTCCTCAGGAGAAACAGAGGAGTTGAGTTCCTAGGGTCCATCCTGGGGCATAATGGAGTCGAACACATGGTACCTTATCTGGTTGGCTATTGGGATCAAGTTTCTCTAGGCTTTAGAAAAGTCTGGCTTTCTCAAAGAGACCTGAGGACTCAACAGTGTCCACCTTAGGACAGCTCTGACTGGTCACATGGTTCCTCCCTCTAAGAGAGCAACTGTTGATAGACGAGAGAAGAAGAAAACCAGAAAACAAGCAGGATGTGACCGGTCTGTGTGAGTCTAGTCTGACTGAGTCTAGGTGGCCATCCTGAGCTAACACACCTGGCACACCTTGACATTCTTTTAATTTTTTTTAAAATCGTGTATAATGTGTGTGTGTGTGTGTGTGTGTGTGTGTGTGTGTGTGTACATGTAAAGGCCAGAGACTGACTCTCCACTGTATTTTTTGAGGCAGGTTCTCTCACTGAACCTGAAGCTCACTGGTTTGGCTAGAAAGACTAACCAATGGGCTTCAAAGATGCCCCTGTCTCTGCCACCCCCACGATGGCGGTATAGATTTATAACCCTGTATCTGAATTGTTTTGTTTTTAACATAGGTGCTGAGAATTGGATCTTCATGCTCACACGGTGAGCACTTTACTGACTAACCCATCCCTTCAGCTCCTAATAAGGAAGGAGAAACTCTCTCTGAGGTGAGAGACTGACATAGAAAGCCCAGGAGGAACTGTGTGAAGAAAGAAGGCAGGCAGGTACTTACACAAAAGAAGCACATACTAAAACTAACGAGTACAGAGGACTACAGGCTCCCCCAGGCTAGTGTCCCTGGCTGAAGCCAGGGCCTGGGGCCTGGAGCCTTACATGCGGCATAGGTCCCTGAGGGCCAGTTGGCATGAGGTACAGAACCCGCCATCTTCTTACTCTGTGGTCGTGGTCAGCTCCTCTGAGATGTGACTGGAGTGCAGCAGGCCTTCCCGCTTCTGAAAACCCCAAAGCAAACAAATCATCAGACACAGACCACAGGGCAGGAGCAACGTAGGGCACACGTATTGATCTCATGGGAAATTCCCTCATGAGTGACCCTGGGCGGGATCCCAGCTTAGAAAGGGTCGCATACCTCAGTGCACACTTCACACCTGGACAGGTATACTCCAGATGACCACAAGGGAGACCCTTTCAGTGCCTGGGACTGCCCCTAAATTGTTCTCCATGGTGGCCTGGGATATGGTCACAAAGCAAGGCTTGCAAGAAACATCCCAGGCAAGAAACACCAAATAAAGACCATGTTCTGCAGTTGAGGCAGGAGAGATGGGTACTTCACAAGTCATTTTGCTGGGGAGACTCCAGAGAAAGAACATGTGGGCACTTTGGTCAAACACAATCCCCCAAACATGTCTACCCAGGACATCGGAATCTGTTTTTCCTTCTCTGTTTCCAATACTAGTTAAGAGTGGCCACATAGTGATGAGCTCTGCAGTTGGGGTGAGTGGGATACTCCAAAAGGAAGGAGCAGAAACAGAGGGCCATAGTCATGTACCAGGGACACTGAACACAGCCAGCCTTGGCAGAAACAGAACAGGGCAAAGAGGGCTGCTTTCCTGAAGCCAGAAGTGCTGGGAGAAGAAATCCATCACTGGAAGCCCCAGTTAGTGGTCCTTCACCCCAGGCAACCCTGTAGGGCACACAGGAACCACACACAGTAGGGCAGCAGAGGCAATGGGAGGTGGCAGCCCACATACACCGGACATTCCCAGAGGCCAGCCAAAGTAGCCATAACCACAGGTCCCAGCTTGAAGCTCCTGAGGGACAGGAACCTGAGTCCTAACCAGGCAGTCTTCTCACCCTTCCTTGAGCTGGCTCTAGGGATCTTGTAGCCTGGTCCTTGTTAACAAGTAAATGCAGCTGGTGTCTTCGGCATGGCTCACTCCCAGTCTCATTCTGACTGGCACTCAACAGAGCCCGCCAAGGAAGGCTCTGGGTATTTGGTTCACTTATTTGCATAAGCATGAATGAGGTGCCTGTTGGTTGCTGGGCATTGGTAAAGTCATTGGTAAACTCGGAGCTGGATAATTGAAAGGTTAGCAACAAACCCCAGGTTTGTAGGCCGATCACTGCAGCCCTGAGAAATCAAGAGGTCGGCCCACTGCTTCCAACGCTGGGGGTGGGGCAGTGGGGAGGGTGGGGTAAAGCAAGTCTTGGCTCTTGTGCCTTCCAGCCATGAAATGCCTCACCTTGCCTCATTTCAAATAAGCTGGTGGGTCACCCGAGGAAGCACACAGACAGTCCAGAGGACCTCAGGAGAGGCAGAAAGCAGCTCTGAGTGGGGACTGGGGGGCCATCCAGCTGGACCTTCCTGCCTAGTTTCTTCTACTTTGGGCTCAGCACAGACAACCCAGGAAGCCTAGTCAGGGCATGCTGGAGGGGGCTTGCAGGGGTAGTCAGATTTTCCAAAAACCCCAGCTTGTCTTGGACCAGCGTGTAAGACTGAAAGAAAATACCCAGATGACGAGCCCACTCAGTACTCTTGAGGCCTGGGCTGACGTAGGTAGGTTTAGGAACCGTTTTCCCATGTGTCCTTGGGAAGCCTTTCCCGGCCCACTGCCTATGAGCCAGCAGCCAAGACTAGGGCCGCAGGAATGGTCCCCCTGAATCTGCGTCACTCTTGCTGACCACAAACATCCTGATTGGGAAGGAAGCGGGGAGAAATGGCAGGTGACCTTCCACTTAATGTCAGACAGGGCTTTCCCGGTAGGGTACCACTAAGCTCCCAGGGTAGTAGAGAGATCGGAATGGCTTCAGAAAACACAGGCTCAGCCAGGTCCCAGTGGACCACAGACCACAAAATAGATAAGTTAAAAATTCAGAGAACAGAGTGTAGCTGAGTGTCTCCAGACACATAAACACCGACATACAGGTCCCAAGTGTGACCTCAGCCCTTTGGCAGATAGGATGGCTCAGGCTAAAACAGGTTATCCTCAGTCCCCAGCAGTTCAGACAAATTCCTGGCACCCAGTAGGTGCTTAATACATGGTTCCTGGTGAAATTGTGCACAGGAACCTAGCCTGGCCAGCACCTGTGTGCTTGAACACAAAAGTACAGGATAGTACTCACAGCAGATCCATACCTGCTCACCCAGCCCCCATTAGCAGGACCCCAGGTCCTGGCTCCCTTCTCTGAGTAAATCAAGAGAAATGAACCTAAAAAAAGAGATAATGGGGAATGATGGTTTATAATACGGAGCAAATGTGGAGAGCCTTTAATTTGGGCGTCTATTTCATTCTGCCGGTCACAGCCTCCTCCAGTGAGTAATAAGCACGTTCAAAGGGATTGAATTCCGACTCGGTGGCTTTGGAGAGAAACGAACGCTCTCTCCAGAAATCTGGGAAATTAAACCTCAACACCCGTGTGCCGCTCTTGAAATCAACGCCATTGTCCCTGCTCCAATCATTTCTCGAAGAACCAGGGTGAGATATGCATTTTATCAAGAGGTAAAAATAAAAGGTAGGCTCTTGGGATGCAGGAAAGGAAAGAAAAGGCTGGAAGACTACAAGAAGAAACAGTCGGCTTGCCTCGCCAGCAGATGGGCAAAGAGACAGCCCAGCGTACTTACCCGGACGACCACCACCTGCACAGTGACATGTTCAGGAAGGTGGATGGGGGCCCTGAAGTGCATTGCCAGGGAGACAAGGAGGTGCAGAATGGATACCAGGTTCTTCCCGTGGATAGCTTTGGGATGGTGAGGAAAGAGAGGCCTCAGGTCAGAGGATGTAGCAAGCAAAGGACCCATCTCAAGGGGATGTCTTTTTTTTTAAGATTTATTTCATTATTTTATGTGTATGAGTACACTGTCACACCAGACACACCAGAAGGGGGCATCAGATCCCATTACAGATGGCTGTGAGCCACCATGTGGGTGCTGGGAATTGAACTCAGGACCTCTGGAAGAGCAGTCAGTGCTCTTAACTGTTGAGCCATCTCTCCAGCCCCTCAAGGGTATCTCTTGAGGAGACCTCTGAGGAAGGACAAAGAGACCTCGGAGAGACAGGGATGATAAGGTCCCAGGGGACTTCTGCCTGCTGACGCCCGACTTCTCTCTGTTCCTTTCCTGTTGCCCTAAGGCAACTGACAACCAAGGTTTTATGTGTTGTGTTGTTGTGTTGTTGTTTGTTGTTTGTTTGTTTTAAGGCAGGGTCTCACTCTATAATAGCTCTGGCTGGCCTACACCAGCTGGCCTGAAACTCAGTGATTCACCTGCCTCAGCCTCCTGAGGGCTAGGCTGCAGTCAGCCCTGGCTGCCTGCCCTGACTCTATCTGAACATAACATTTCAGGCTGAGTTGGAGCAAGTCTTTGGAGGGATTTGCAGCTGGTGGGACATCTCCTACCCATAGACCCAGCACCCAGGGAGGAAGGATGGGTGGACCCAAAGTTATGCCAAGAAATCAGAACAGAGCCATCCCCATCCCCATAGCCAAGATCTGGGCTCTCTATGCAGGCCACAGAGCCCTGGCCCTGAAGGGCAGTCTCTGGTACCATACCATATCACACCTGCCTTATAAAGAGCCAGAGGAGGTAGGGACATAGACAGGACAGAAGCCATTGGCTTTCTCAATCAGCTCATCCCCTCCTGCTCCCTCTGTGGTGACACAACCCCCTTAAGCCTGGTGACATTCCTGAGCTATCATGGGCTCCTGGGCATCTGCCTCAGTGGGCCACCCCCCACTAGGCCAGATAGGTTCACTTTGTGCAACTGTACTGGGTGATTGGTAGCAAGTGCCAACAAGAATTGCTTGGGCTAGACATGTAATCCCAGCATTCAGAAGGTGGAGAGAGTTGAACTGGGAATTCAAGGTCAGCCTTGGCTACATAGTCCAAGGCTAGCCTGGGCTAGAAGAGACCCTGAAAAACAAAACAAGGCCTGGGAAGATGACTCAAGTTCATAAAACACCTAACACACAAGCATGAAGACTCAAGTTGGAGCTAAAACAAGCCAACTGTGGTGCCATGTCCTAGTAATCCCAGAGCTGGAGAGTTGGCAACGAAAGGATCCTGAGCTCACTGGCCAGCCCCACCTCATTGGGGAGCTGCAGGTCTCAGGGAGGAACCCTGCCTCAAAACAAACAAGGTCCATGGTTCTTGAGGAATACTGTCTGAGATTGACCTCTGACCTCCACGTGCACTCCGACCCACACAAAATAAACAAATCCTAGAGCTCACCTCTGAAGAAAGGGGGGGTGGGAGGGGAGAGCACTGAGCACTGGTATGTGACTGTGCCCTTAACTGGGTGCTCCCCACCTTAGCTTCTCCAGACCTCTCTTCTGCCACCTGGCCTCTGGCAGAACAGGTCAAGAGGGTGCATTGTTTTTTAACCACAATGGCCAATCAATGGGATGATCAATGACAGCATGGAAAGACAAGAAGATGACTCCTTCCAACAGTCCCTCCCCCAGGCAGAGGCCACTCACAGTCCACATTCCAACGCAGTGGCCAGCCATGGGGCCGAAGCAAGTCTTGCACGGCTTCCAGAACTGTCTGCAACTTCTGCTTCTGCCCAATCTCGGACTGTGTCACCTCTGCCACATTCAGCTTGCAGTGCGCCAGTTTTTCTGTGGAGACAAGGACACTTGTCATTAGGCAGAGTGTCGGAGCAGGAGGGGCTGGAGCCACCTATGACTTGGCTGGAGCAGGAGAACTAGAAGTCCAGCATCTTAGCCCAAAGTCCTAGGCCAGTGGTGCTGTGTTGAGCCTGGAAGCTCTAGACTTGGGAGGCCATTTCTACTGAGAGAAAGTTGAGCTGCAAATGAAGGGGGAAGCTAAGGATGAAGGCTGGGAACAGCCTATGTGCAAGAAATGGAAGAGAATGCTTCAAGATATATATGAGGACCAAGCATGGTAACAGTCAGGCACTAGGAGCTACAGTGGAAGGAGAGAGCTGATCCAAAAGTTGTCCTCTGGCCTGCTGTTAGCTAGTACCTTCTAGATGTGCCTGCAAAGCTGGACCAATGAAACCTCAACCTCATGGCTGAGACCTCAAGGTGACAGCACCAGGTGACATGCCAACTCAGATGGAGACATCTCAAAGCCCCACCCACCCCTAGATGAAGAACCACGGATGGCTGAGAGAAGGAATACCAGTCTTCTCCAGGAAGAAGGAGCCCCTAACTGATTATTCAATACCAAATGGTCAACCCTAAATGCGAGCACACACATGAACAGCAGGAAATGGACTCGTCAGGTTGAACTTAAACACACACACACACACACACACACACACACACACACACACACAGAGAGAGAGAGAGACAAACAGACAGACAGAGACAGAGAGTGGGGTAAAAATAATAATTAGTCATGAACTTGAGAGGAACTGGGGGACATGGGAAGAGTTGGAAAGGTAGAAATGGTGATCAGATAGGACTCATGTATAAAAGTCTCAAAAAAACCCCTCAAAACCAACAACAACTTACGCAGGTGGATTTCTGTGAGTTCAAGGTCAAACTCTGGGGCTGTGAGGGTTACATAGTGAAGCCTTGTCTCAAAAGGTTGTCATCTGACCTCCACACGTGTACACACACACTCCTTCTGTACACTACAATAGCTCTACTACTGATAATAATTTTAAAACCAAAGCAAAAGGTGCAGTTGGGGATGCAGAAGAGGAAGTTACTGCATTGGCTGCAGAGGGCAGATGTGAGAAGGGGAGATCCCCCAGTGGGGTCCCACACTGCGGATTTTCATTAACACAAAGAAAATCTTAGTGTTGCGCCCCTGCACTTGCAGGCTCCCCTTCTCCGTCGCTAACATTTTCACACCGCAAGAAGTTCGATTGGAGATTGAGACTATGTTATTTCTAAGAGCAAGCAGGAAGAACTCTGGTGAGAATTGTCACATTCACTCAGAATTCAATTACCTGGATGAGACCCAGCTGCCTTCAATTTCCTTTGGGAATGGGGGGGCAGCAGGTGAGAGCAGGTCGCCACAGATGTAGCAGCCAGCGCTCTGGGGCTCCTGCTGAAAGCAGGGAGCCCTGTTCCCTCCTAGTCTTTAATTCCAAGATGTGATGTTTCCTGACAGGTCTCCTCTGCCAACTAGCAAATGCCCAGACCCAAGGTGACTAGGGGTAATTTCTCAAAGTGTGATTACAGTGTCCTTAGCCACGGACGCACGCCTGCCATCAGCTCCACTGTCACTGAGATCATGAACCCCACTGAGGTCACACAAAGCTCTGTCCAACACACTTTAACTGGGCCCAGGACTTCAGTGTTCTTGTCCCCCGAAATTCTGGCTCCTGCAGGTAGCAGGATCAGCTCTTCTGCAGTGTGCAGGGTGAGCTGGCACACGACCGCACACAGAACAGCCTTTCAATCACACGTTCACGACACAAACAGCTACTGGGCTATCCTGCTGGAAAAGCATGAACAAGAGAGGCCCTAAGTGGCAAGATAGACAGTGGATGTGACAGTTAAGGACCATAAACAGATACATGACAGTTTGGGCAGAGGTGAGGGGGAGGGAGAAAACATTAGTGATCCCACACTGCCTCTGGGGATAGGAGTGCCTGTGGCCATGGATTCTCACCACCAGTCACCGGTGTCACAGGGACACCCGCTGCTACATGCATGAACAACATGAAAATGGACAGCAAGCCAGGACAAAGCAAAGCAAGGCACGGGGGAAGGAAACCGGGAAGGAGGAAGAAGAGTCAAAGAGAACCCAGAATGCCCTCTTGTCCCATGCCACCAGCCATGTCACCTGGAAAGGCAAGGAGGAAGTAGATAAGAGGAGGAAACTGCACCAGTCAGCCAGGGCTATGGGGAAGAGCTGACTGGTGGCCTACAGAGGCCCCTTCTCCCAGCTCCGAGACAAGGTGTTGGCTGTTTTCTTCCTGTGGTTTCTCTCTGTGTCCTCACATGACTGTCCCCACTGTGTGCAGCTGTCTCTTAAGCTCGCACCCACATACTTTTTTATGAGATGGGGTCTCTCTAGGTAGCTGAGGCTGGCCTTGAACTCTCAGTCTTCCTTCCCTGAGCATCTCAAGTGCTGGGATGGGCTATGCAGCATCTCCCGTCTGTCTCTCCTCCTAAGGACTTTAGTCACACAACCTCATTTTCAAATTAATTACCTCTCTAAATGTAGGCACATTCTAAGGTCTGAGGGTTAGGATGTTGTCTTAGTTAAGGCTCTTGCTATGGTGGAACACCACACCCAAAAGTAGATCGAGAGGAAAAGGTTTATTTTGATATACATCCCAATCTTAGTCCGTTCTCAAAGGCAGTCAGAGCAGGAATTCAAATAGGGCAGGAACCGGAGACAGGGGCTGATGCAGAGGCCATGGAGGGGTTCTCCTTATTGCTCAGCCTGCTTTCTTTTCTTTTCTTTTCTTTTTTTTTTTTTTTTTTGAGATAGGGTCTTTCTACATAATCCTGGCTGTCCTAGAACTCACTATGTAGACCAGAATGGCCTTAAACTCACAGAGATCTGCCTGTCTCTGCCTCCCAAATTCTGGGATTAAAGGTGTGCACCACCAGGCTTAGCTCAACCTGCTTTCTTATAGAACCCAGGGCCACCAGCCCAGGGGTGGTCCCACTCGCTGTGGGCTGGCCCCTTCCACATTACTCAGAATTAAGAAAATGCCCTAAAACAGTGGTTCTCAACCTCCCTAACGCTGTGACCCTTTCCTACTGTTCTTCGTGTGGTTCCCAACCCCCAACCACAGAATTACTTTCATGGCTGCCTCAAAGCTGTGATTTTTGCCACCATTATGAATCACAGTGTAAATATTTTTGGAGCTAGAAGTTGGCTGGACTGGTCACAACCCACGGGTGAAGAACCAATGCCCTATAGGCTTGCCTCCAGTCCAATCTTATAGAGGCACCTCCTCTCAGATGATTCCAGACAGTGTCAAGTTGACATAAAAACTAGCCAGTACTGATGTCAATCTATGAATGTGGGATTAGGGGTTATGACCTAGCCCCCCAAAGCAGGTCTTGCATCCCATTGTCTTGCCCTAGGAGTCCATGATGCAGTAACTCTACAAGGCAGAGAGGGGAGAGTTCTCTGCAGAGATCTGGTTGGAGTGACAGATGTGTCATGGCCTTATTTTCCAACACAGAAGAGACAGAGAAAGGTTAAGGTGACCCTCACACAGCACAGCATGCAACTGAGAATGAAAGCGTACTATGAATGACTAAAGATGTCTCGGGGAGTACCAGCTGGCCCAGGAGCCCCTCAGCATCCTTCAATGGTGTCCCACCCAGCCCGCCGGCTTGAGGTAAAATCCAGCCAAGCTGAAATCTGGCCTGCCACAGGGATCCCCAGTTGTTCCCAGCATTCCTTCTCAAGAATAGGGGCTCTTCTCAGTGCCCTGGCAGCTCACCCTTGATGAACGCCGCATGGCCAAGTCCAAGGGCTCATACAGTTCACTCAAAACACGTCCTCGGGCTGGGAACAGGACTCAGTAAGTAACAACCTTGGTCGGTGAAGTGTGGGAATCTGTGTTCTATCCCCAGAATACAAAAGACCAGATGTGTCCGTGTGTGTGTGTGTGTGTGTGTGTGTGTGTGTGTACACACATCTGTATCCCAGCATTCCTTTGGGAGCAAGAATCAAGAGAAACCCTAAGGCTTATGGGTCATCTAGCCTGGAGGGAGCAGAAGTAAGCAAAAAAACCCTGCCTCACACAGGGGAAGGAGAAATGACACCTGAAGTTGCCCTCTGACCTCTACACACACCTCGGCACACACACCCACAATCATATGTATACACCCATGCAAAAAAAAATATATAATTTAAATAACTAAAGAATGCTTCCTTCTCCTACTCCCATGTGACACTGAGTCTCTTCCCACATGCTGATCTCATCGGACTTCTTGGCTGGCTCCCCCTCATCCTGACCAGGCCTGGCTCCACTACTGAAATCAGCCTTAGCCCTGTTGCCGGCACCACTTTATTTGATCTGGCCACCGCTTACATCAAGGTCACTCCTGGAATCTCCCGTCTCTTGGCGGGGTGAGTTATCATCGAATCTTATCAGAAACAGTGCTGCCCACACAACCGTGCAAAGAGGCGATGACATCCTCCTCAGCGCTGAATACTCTTCCCATGGTCCTTTTCTCTGGCCAACCCACTTGACCTAAGAGGCTTGCAAGCTGCTGTTTTCAAGTACCGACTGGAGATATTCAAATGAGAGGGAATAACAGCCACTTCACAATACAAAGACAGCAGAGCCTGGGCAAGCCTCAAGCCTCACGTTACTGGATCTGGAGAAGCAACAGGGTGGGATTCACAGCCGCTTCCAGCCAGTGCTGTATCTGCCCAGGTAAGCAGAAGAAGGACCCAAAAAAGATGTGCCCAAGAGGTCACCAACACCTTCTCTCAAAGGTGGACCAGGGACACATCAATGTTGTTGATGACCAACTATGGCCAGTAGAGATGCAAAGCCAGAATGTCCTGTGATGCTGAGATGCAGCGACAACTGTGCCATGGTGAGGGGGAAGGGGCAGGGGAGGTCAGAGGTTGAGAGTGCTTGCTGCTCAGTCATGAGGACCAAGTTCAGAATCCACCACCCAAGTCAGGTGGCTCAAAAATATCTGAACTCAGCTCCAGGAGGAAGGTCTGGGTGTGGCAATGCCCACCTGTAATCTTGGCACAGATAGGGGTGGCTTCGGAGGTGGAGATGGGAGGCTCCCTAGAGCTCACTGGCCAAACTGGTAAGCTTCAGGTTCAGTGAGAGACCGTGTCTCAAGAAATATGGTGGAGAGCAACTGAGGAAGACACCTGACAATGACCTCTGGCCTCCACTCACACATACATGTGTACATGCACCTGTGTACACACATGCAAACACACACACACACACACACACACCCCTTGCCACTGCCATCCCAATCACCAGGTCCAAGAGTCAGAAAGAAGTTAAGTTGGTGCCACACTCAAAGCTCTGGAGGGGAGGCACCCAGGGTAGCCTCACCATCCACTGTGACCTTGTGACACACCATTCAGAGCTCAGGGTGCTGCCTTGGCCTTAGTTGGGGCTCCGTCATCTCAGATGCTCAGTCTGAACATGTGGTAGGCAGCTGGCGGTAGACTGCGCCAAGCGTGAGTGTACCATGGTTTCCAGCACACCATTGCCTGTAGGAAAACACTGCAGAGCAAAGCCGAGCTTCGATGTTTTCACCATAAAACCTGGGTATCTATAAGAGCATCCTCACGGTCCAGCCATATCCTTTAAATCAAATTATTAACTGGGCAATGGTGGCACACGCTTTTAATCCCACCGCTCGGGAAGCAGAGGCAGGTGGATCTCTGAGTCCAAGGCTAGTCTGGTGTATAGAGCAAGTTCCAGGACAGCCAGGGCTACACAGAAAAACCCTGTCTCAACCTCCCACCTCAAATTAATTAATTAAGTGGGGAGAGCCTGTGTTTGTAGGCATGTGTGCCACAGCATGCACGTCAAAGCACGTCAGAAGGCAGTTCTTCCCCTTCCACCACATAGGTCTCGGGCATCAAAAGCCCTCAGCTTAGGGCAAGAGTGCTTCAAGCATCTCACCAGCTCTCCAGCTTCATTCTTGAACCACAGAACCTTATTCATGGGAATCTTAACCAAACATCCACATTCACTCTTGACTATTTGGTATTCAGCCCACTGCGGAGTTCGGAACCCCTCTCCAGGAAATGGTTGGTCCCGCAGTGCTAAACACCGCTCTGGGTGGCTGCTCTAGGTGGGAGCACTCCTGCCCCAGCAGCAGGAGCACTGCTGCCCCAGGAGCAGGTTCCACTCGGGCAGACACATCCCAAATCCTCACCCATCATTCACTAGCTGCTCAGTCCGTATCTCTGGCCTCCACACTCCATTCCTGTGGCAGCTTTACTCTCCAAATACCTGCATTCCATTCTGGTTAGAGCCGTTTCTGAAGCCCGGGGCTTGGCAAACAGCACTCTGAGCCTCACCCAGCTTCAACTCCAACCCCTCCACCCTATCCACGCTGCACCCAGGAGCCTAAGTGACCTTTGTAAACACAGATCAAGGTGTGGCTTTGCTCAAACCCCCAGTGACTCTTGTGACAGACATGGAAGGAAAACCTTTGTCTATCTTCCCAGTCTAGCCAAATTCTAGATCCTATCTCCCTCCCTGTTCCACAAACCTGCCTCAGCCTCTGTGTCCTGCTCACCTGGCCACACAGCCTCTGCCTCTGAGGTTGTATATGAAACTCTGCTGAGCTATGAGCTCCCCAGGGGGGTTACCATGGCAACCCAGACACTCAGCACCCCATAATCTCACTATCCCTTCCTCTACCATCCATCATCTTGGCTAAGGATCTGACCTTCCCCATCAGCGCTGATAACCTGTCACTGTGCAGTGTGAAGTGGTGGGCTCTGCCCCTGTCCTAACAAAAAGGCATACTTAGTGACACTAAGGAAAACACATTAGGGCTGGAATGATGACGCGGTGGTTAAGAGCGCTGGCTGCTCTTTCAGGAGGTCTGGGTTTAATTCCCTGCATCCACAGGGCAGCTCACAACTGGCCATACATCCAATTCTAGGGGATCTGATGCCCTCTTGTGGCCTCCACAGGTACTGCATGCAAGTGATACACAGACACACGTGCAGGCAAAAAACCGTCCATCACATAAAATCAAAATAAGTACACTTTTAAAAAAGAAAAATAGAGTGACCATATGACTTTCGTCTTCTATAGGACAAGAGGCCCAAGCCCTTCAAAGATGTCATAAGAGACAGAAGAGGAGGAAAAAAGGGGGGGGAGGGGCGTTGGGAGAAGTCAGAAAAGGACAGGGTAAAATGTCCTGGATGAAAAAGTATCTAGAGACGCTGGGTCCCTGGGCCTGCCCATGGGCTGCTGTGAGAACCTGCTGTGGTAAGAAGAACAGGACCTGTGCCCAAGGCACCTGACAAACAGCTGAGAGAGAGAAGCCGGTGGAAGCCCGAGAGCCTCACCACCTCCCCCAGGCTGAGGCAGCCAGAGACAACAGCATAGCCCACAAGACATGCTCACAACAGGCCCAGCCACCATAAGAGCTGGTTCTGAGGCTGTGTCATCCATGGTTTTTCTTTTGGAGAGAGGCTTTTGATATGTAGGCTAGACTAGCCTTAAACTAGCAATCCTCCTGCCTCAGCATCCCAGGTGCTAGGATGACAGGGATGAATCACCACACCAGGGTGAGGCATCGTGTATCTATGGTATTGCTACTCCTCTCCCACCCCCCCCCCCCCCCCCCCCCCTCTGTTCTTCTCCATTCTCCTGGTCACTCTTTCCTAATTTCCCCCTGAGGCTCAGACCCCAGAGCTTCATAAGGCCACCCACTTTAGCCATATGGCACCTGTGTGGCCTTTAAATACCCTCAAGATCTATAGCCTGTCACTGTCTGCTCAGACAAGACTGCATGCTCCAGAAGGGCAGGGTAGATCGATGTCTGCCTCATGACTCACTGACCTAGAACCCAGTGTTCAGCAAGGCACAGAAACATTTGATGGAGAGACTGCCTACCTGACCATCTTTCCTTCCACCCATCTCTCTCTTGAGAACATAATCGTCCTCAGCCAGAACTTGGGGGACAGTAAAGCCTGGAAGCATGAGTCAGGACAATGCCATGTTCTCTCACATGGGTTTGTTGGGGACCAACCCTCCGCCACCCATCCTAACAGTGTTTATAACTAGATGAAACATTGGTGGCCTAAGAGATGAGATAAGGGACCTGACTCTTCTCTGAATGCCATTTCTTTGGTCCATGATAGCATGAGCATCTGAGAGGACCCACTGCAGCCCCAGGGCTGGGTACACACTGGCCAGCAGAGAAACCAAGGAAACCATCAGCAATGAAGCCACAAATGGGGCCACTAGGAGGTGTAAGCCAAGCTTTGGGTCTGTTCCCAAGAGCCCAGGGCTGAAAGGATGGTGCTACCTGGCAGGGTTCTACACTCACCCAGAAGTTTCTGTAGCACCTGGCCATCATATAGGTCGTCCTCCAGCTGCTTCACAATGATGCGCTCCTCCGCCAGCACGTCGTTGATCCAGTCCAGAAGCACCTGGGGCAGATGAGAGGCGTTGTCATAGAATTGCTACATATAGCCAGGGTCAGAACAGGTTCAGGGGAGCAGCAGCCCACACACACAAGGGCTACCACGGAAGACAACAGGTGTCTCTTGGTCCATGGCCAAGGTAGGAGTGGAGAGTTAGACCCATGCATAGAGCTAGGACTTCCTGACAGTGTCCAGCAGAGCCCTGGCAGAACCAGGCAGGCTGGGAACCTGCAGAGACCATGGGTAGAGGATGACACCGATCCCCCTGGCATGATGTTTTTGTACACTGTGTAAAGTTTCCCCTTGGGCTATTCAAATGCTGATTTCTCTGCCCTTGTATCTCATTTCAGTCTGGACACAGCATTGTAATGCTTTATACCAAATTTCCTTGTCTCAAGTTTGTGTAAACAATTCTTACCATTTACTCTCTGTCATACCTCTGGCTGGCGGATGTCCCGCCCTATACATTATTCTGCCCAGCCATTGGGTGACCAGCATTTATTGACAAGTCATGAGGAAAGGGTCCGATAAGAGATCATGGAAACACACCTGAAGCCCAAAGAGCCAGATCAATAATAATACGCATGGGATGAGGCTAGGAGGTAGCCAGATTAGCATAGAAGTTTAAAGTACACCATTTGACTGCTCAGCTATTGAGGTGCAGTTTTAAATAAATACTAGTTTTCCTTTGTGACTATTGGGGAACAGTATAAGGTAAAGAAATACAGCCGCCAGATTCGCTATCTGCTACATTCATATTAAAGATATTCCATTTACAGGCGCTAAGTGAGTAAGTGCTGGGGAGGGAAAGGAGGGTCATGAGCCATTAGCCCGACTTGTCCCCTCCTCGCCTGCCTTTCAGCAGCCCTGAGTCTAGAGTCCTAGACTCATACAAGAAGCATGGCTTCTGTTCACCGAACCCTGTAGACTGTTTAGCCAATAGAAAATCAACCTGCCACACCCCTCAGATACCAGAGCTGTGTGATGGTCACCCCAATCCACTTTAGAATGTCTCCTGTCCCTGTATAGAAACCAGGCCTACCGCCTCCCCCTATCCCCCCAGTTCTGCCCCTCTCCGTCTCCTGTAGTCAATGAGATTACACAGTACGCAGCTCCCCCCTCACGCCTGGCTTCTCCCTTAGCCCTTAGCGCAGTGTTTGAAACTCACCCCCAGCACAATCCCTATCTCTCCCCAACTTCTGCCTGAATGCTTTACCACCACATGACAAACATGTAGGTACGTCTTATTTGTCTCCCCCACCACCAGACCATCGGGGTCCTGTCACTTTCTGTCCATCACTGTGCTGTGAACACTCACGGTCAAGATGTCCATCTCATCTTTCCAGACCCATGTCCAGAAGGCTTTTCTTAACAGGTTTTTCCACTCAGACAGGCTGTGAAAGCAAGCCACCTGCACTGTCGAGTGTCTCTTGGACAGGGGGCTTCCCAAGGACAGTACTCATTCACTGTCAACACCCAGAACAAAACAGATACCCGCCTGGGCAGCCACGACTCTCAGATTGTGGCTTTTCCATGCCAACAAAATGAATTAAGCTATCTAATTGGACCCCTTACTCCCTGAGAGGAGAGGTCTGTGACCACTCTCGGAAGGATCAAAGTGCACAAAATCCAAAAGCAGTGTCTCATTGCTCCTCGAAGCAGTAGTGACCTGAAAAACTCGTCACAAAATCCTGACCCATCAAGTCCTGACTAGCTTCCGAGTGACCACAGAAGACTGGCCCAGGCCAACATTCACAGAGAAACCAATGACTCATGAGTGTCTAGGGTAAAGGGCCACACACCCTTGTAGCCCTTGTGTCCAAGCACAAGTGGCCCGGAGACAGAATCAGAGCCCTCTCCAGCTCTCTGGCTGATTGAGCTCCAGTCTGGCTTGTGCTCTCTGACCACTGGGCTGTCTCCTCTGGGCAATGGAAGTTAGGAGGTAGGGCCTGGCTGGAGGAAACAGGTTGCAAAGAGCCTTATCTTGGATGCCCACTTGTCCTCATTCTCAAGGGTCTAAAGTTTGTTCTCACACTGGGGGTTACAAACCACAACAAGGATTTCCAAGTTACAAAAAGGCAAGATCTGAACAAGGAAAGAAAACGTGATGGCGTGATAGGGTCACTATGGTCACTGCGGTGGCTGGATTTGCATCAACTGTGCACAGCCAGAGTCGCCTGGAAGAGGAGCTGGAACAGAAAATGCTTCCACAGATTGGCCGGTAAGCAAGCCTGTGGTACATTTTCTTGATTGATAATTGATGGGGGGAGGGGGATTGCCCATTATGAATAACGCCACGCCTGGGCAGGTGGCCCTGGTGCAATAGGAAAGCACACTGAGCAAGCTAGTGAGCAGCACCCCTCCCTCCATGGCCTTTGCCTCAGCTCCTGCCTCCAGGTTCCTGCTTTGAGTTCCTGCCCTGACTTTCCTAGACAATGACTGCAAGCTGTAAGTCCTCTCCAAAGGTGCTGTTGGTCATGGTGTCCATTACAGCAACAGAAACCCTCAGACACGGGGAAGGGTGAGTCTTCTCTACCTGTCATCAAGAAGGGAAAGGAAGCGTGTGCTCCACCCGCTGTCCCACCTCCAGCTGCAAACACTGCTGAGCCTTCATTGCTAGGGTCTCCTCTGAGGATAAAACATGAGTGAGTGTTCACACCAAGTGCCACCCTGGGCAGTGAGGATGAATAGCGATGCAGTGAAGGCCCTGCCCACAAAGACAATTACCTGTCACGGGTGTTATGCTGAGAACGGTACAGGTGTGGAAGGTGCACACAGTGGACATCTATCACCATGTCTCTGGCCACTCCTCCGAATGCTCCCAAAGCTCTTGTCACTCTGCCCATCTCAATAATCACTAGAACATGCCAAGCACCTGTATGCAACAGGACCTTTGCACCTGCTGTTGGGCAGTTGGCTATGATACTTGCCTAGGTACTGACTAGGTCTGCTTAAATGCCACCTCCCTGACTTCTCTGCAGGGAACGGCAGAAGGGGGTGAGGCTTGGAGGCACACCCTTACCACCTAACTGCATTGCATATCCATTGGGCCCACATCGTGCCTTTCTTCCAGGTATGCTGTATGAGCTTGGTAAGTGAGCTGTTTTGCTCAGCACTTGTCCCCAGTGGCTACGACAGGAGCAGACTCAAGGTCTCAAACAAACCAAACAACCACCTGGGGGGAAATTCACATCTAGAAAGGGCTTAGACTTTTCTATAGGACTTTGCTTCTGGACGCTTCTTCCCTCAAACACGGCCCTGCTAGAAAATCAGGAGAGAATGCTTCCTCAATGAGAATCGGAAAACTTAGAAGAAAAACAAAACAAACAACAACAACAAAACCCATAGCTAGATCTCTGACCTGCCCCAAAGGCAAGAACAAAAGTCTAAAAGCTCAAAGAAAAAAAAAAAAATTCCAGGCTCTTGGGTCCAGGAGGCAAAAATTCTCTCCAGTCTCCCCACCACTCCCAAAGAGGTGGAGCTGACTTGGGGACACCACCCATCACTGCATCCTTCTGCTCCCATCCTTCTTAATCTTCCAAAAGAGCTTTTAAAGATAGCATCAGCCATTATATTTAGGGATGCGCTCATTGGCGAGCTCCAAGTCCTGCGGGCGAATAGGAGGACATATATTAATTACATCCTTACACGGCACTCGATCACAGCCTGCTCTATGAGCTTGCTCTAACTGGAATAAAAAATGACTTTCCCCATAGTTCCTTCTGAATTATAACCGGGTCTGCAGTCCGTCTTCCCCAGAACCATGACAGTTACGATTTAATCAGTTCCAAACAGAGTCCTGGCTGTGTTGTCCCCAAGGGGATAGATACACACCTTACTGAAAGGGGTTGGAGTCTGTGGGGCCTGAGCATGGCAGAGCACCTGCACACAACCCGGGCCCCAGAAGGGGGGGGGGGACAGCCTCAGGACAAGGATAAGCTTTGCCCAGTAGCTGAACAGTAAGATATAAAATTTGCTTTTGGAAGGAGACATACCCCAGCACGAGGTATCTAGATGCTTCTGGCCAGTGTGCTTAACAAAGAACCGTGTGTTGGGTTTTTCTTTCCAACTACAAAATACATCACCGCGACAGCTATTCTCTGACCTCAGGGGTCTGTAGTCAGAGCGCCCAAAGTTGAGCACCCTAAGTTACGAGCTCAGTCACTGGTCATCAGAAAAAAAAGAACCACCCTCCAGACCGCTTCTCTCCCAGAGATCAACAGTGCCAAGCCCTTGACCATGCATGTGTGGGTCTCCTTAGGATCATCCTGCATTGGAAGCTAACTGGGGGCTCTCCAAATGCCCTCATTAGCAGTGCCCCGGGTGTGGCCAAGAGTGTGTGCTATCAAGGGGATTTCACACTTGGGCAACTCTGAGGGATTCAGAGTTCTGTGCCAGGCCCTGGGGACAAGGTCCAAATGGCACCCTGCATCAGACACTGAGCACAGAGGCCGCTCCCTAGCAGAAAAGTACAGGACACTTTTAACAGACTGGTTAAGGCCACGAAGTATTTCAACCATAAGCCTCCAATACACTGTCCACCTACAGGGAATCTGGTTCATTCCAGCAGACACTAGAGTAAATGGCCATAGGAAGAAACACCAGCAGAGGACACCAGCATCTTTGAGGCTCCTAGGCCCACAGAATACAGGTCCATTTCTAAAGTGATGCCCAGATGGCCAATGCCCAGCTCCCCACCAGGCCTGGTCCCTCTCCATGCCCATCATCAGATAATGAATTGCCAGGGGTCAAGGCACTCCACTTTCTTTTGAGTTGGTATTGGACCTTCGCCCCATAATGGCCCAATAAGCACGACAGATGCTCAAAATAGTTTTTAATAGTCAACCTCATTCCAACGCCTGCCCAGCTAGAGCCAGGGACTTCAGACAAAAGGCAAAGGGCAGCTCACAGCACTGCAAAGATGATATTTGTAAAATAGTGGGTGACAGAGAAGGCCACCAAGACACCAGAGTCAAGGAGGGCAGACACCACGAGAGGGAGAAACAGGCCAGCTAGGCTTCCTCAGAAACTCAGCCCTGGTGTCAAAGACTGGGAGAGTCTGTGAAGGACAGACGGCCACAGTGACCATGTCCAGCAGGACAGGACTGTCAGCCAGATCGTCCTCTGACCTGCTCCAGCTAACATACCAGACAGGTTTTAAGTTTTAAAATACCTCCATGGGGTGGCGGGGGACAGGCGTATGGTTCAGCAATGGAGCTGAGTCCTGGGTGCCTGGGTAGGAGATGGCAAAAGACCAGACACAGAACCTTCTTCTGAACAGCACCCCCACAGTGGATATCCAGAGGGGACCCCCACAGGGAACCTCTAGAAGCTGGGTCACTGGCCTGCAGCACAATGTTCTGAAACACTCACTCACATGGTGACCCTAGGCACTAAGGTTCTAGAACCATCTGCATAGGGGAGCAATTACCCAGCTCCCATCCTTTCTCCCCTTCTCCCATAATCTATTTCCTAGACCCTGGTCCCAAGTACACCTCCCCCAGATAACTGTCATCTGAAGGATAACTGTGGGGCCTGGTGTCCTTTTGGTGAATTATCAACCCTAAGGTAGCATGGGACCCCTAAAATTGTCTGTGTGTCTTTAGGAAACTGTCCCCTCTAACCTTATACTCACATTTATCTAGCTCAGACCTCTCTCTGGCTAAGGTGTTTGACCACAAACCCACAACAGCAGCTGATGAGCCCCCCCAAGTCCCCATGTCTGTCCCCCTGTGTATGCTTTATGCTCAGCATAGCAGCAACAAAGTCACAGAACTTTTTTTTTTTCTTAAGAATTATTTTATGTATGTAAGTACACTGTAGCTGTCTTCAGACAGACCAGAAGAGGGTGTCAGATTTCATTACAGATGGTCGTGAGCCACCATGTGGTTGCTGGGATTTGAACTCAGGACCTCCATAAGAGCAGTCAGTGTTCTTAACCACTGAGCCATCTCTCCAGCCCCGCCACAGAACATTTAGAGCAGAGGCAGAGATGATAAAGGAGGTCTGAGCAGAGCAGACACAAGGTACCTGGTTCTGCCGTGACCCTGGGGGCAAGCCAGGCACTGAGGCCAGGCCCAGCCATGACCCTGGGGGCAAGCCAGGCACTGAGGCCAGTCACAGTCGTGACCCTGGGGGCAAGTCAGGCACTGAGGCCCGTCATAGTAGCAGCTAGGAGGCTGGCCCATCCCACACTCACATTCATGCAACACCCACAGTCCTCCAAGAGAAGCAAGCTCCAATCACATACCATGGCTTCCCTCACAGCCCTGTATACCTGACCAGCAGGGTCAGCTCACGGGACTCACTGTACCTACCTCCCACATTCATCTCTCTCAGGGCTCCCCGGTTGAGAAGTTTAACACTTTGTACAATCCTCAACATAGCCACAAAATCAGCTGATGAATCCCCAGATTGCTCTCCTGTCCGTGGTATTTATATTCATATCTGAAAGTGCTAGATCAAGACCAGCCTGCTCTGAGATGAGATCTCAGGCTGGGTGCCTGAAGTTTGGTCTCCATATGCATAGCTGCAGCCAACGGGATGGTTATAAGAACAGGGTATCTCAGGAACTCAGCCACTGCTGCAGGTGTGGAGATGCTCTGCCTGGCCTGTGTGCATGGTCAGCTACAGTGGAGGAGCTTTGCTTCCTATGGCTGCTTCAGGGACTTCCACAATTCTGGCTAACAACCATCCCATGGATTCCCTCACATGCTGGAGGCAAGAAGCCCAGAATCTCTGTTCCAGAGCTGAGGTCAAATGTCAGGAGAGGATAGCTGACCCCTCTGGAGGCTCTAAAAGGACCCTGCCTGCTTCCCAACCTCCTGCAGCTTCTGGTGGCTCCCACAGACTCTGGCACATAGCTTTCATCCTCCATCCAGTCCAGCAGCTGAGATCTTGCTTCCCCCTTCGGTGACATCTCCATTTGCAGAGAGCCTCGGCCCCTCTGCACAGATGCAACACTTACTCTGTCTTTCCTTGCCTGTTTGACTTTTTTTGTTTTTTGTTTTGTTTTTTTGTTTGTTTGTTTGTTTTTAGTTTTGTTTGAGACAAGATGTCTCCATGTTGCTCTGGCTGTCCTAGAACTTGCTCTATAAGCCAGGCTGGCCTCAAACTCAGAGATCCATCTGCCTCTGCCTCCAGACTGCTGGGATTAAAGGCATGTGCCACCACTGCCCGGCAGCAATGGTTAATCTTAATTGTCAACTTGACACAATTAAGAATCAGCTGAGAGGAACGCTTACATTGGGTTGGCCCGTTGGCATGTCTGTGAGGATCTGTCTTAATTAGTTGATGTGAGAAGACTGAGCCCACTGTGGGTGGCACTAACCCCTACATCTAGGGGTCCCAAGGATAAGAGTAGAGAAAGCAGCTGAGCACATCAGGCAAGCAAGTAAGCATGCCTACTCTCTGCTCTCGCTGTGGACAGGACTAGCTGCTTCAAGCTCCTGCCATCTGGGCATGCCCACAGTGTTGGACTATAACCCAGAACTGCAAACTAAATAAACTCCTTTGCCCCTACATAGTGAGACCCTGTTACAAAAAAAAGAAAAAAAGAAAAGAAAAAGAAAGAAAGAAAGGAAGGGAGGGAGGAAGGAAGGAAGGAAGGAAGGAAGAGAAAGAAAGAAAGAAAGAAAGAAAGAAAGAAAGAAAGAAAGAAAGAGAAAGAAAGAAAGAATCACCATCCATGTTTCTACAAGGGCATAGCTGGCAAGCAACCCTGATTCCCCTGAATCAGCCCTTAATTATGAAAGCTCAGTCACAAGGGGTAGCAGCAGGCTCTCTGCTGCAGTGAAGGTAAAGCAGCCAAGAGAGAGCCATCTATTTCAGGACACTCTGTCACATGCAGCATTTCAAAGCACCTAGGTCACCAAAGCCAACTCTGGGTCTCCAAGGCAGGACACCATCTGCCTACCTCTGTCTCTGGTGGGTGGCCTTCAGAAGCCCTACTGTGGCTTAGATCTGAGCAACCAAAGCCTCAGGCTGCCCCTGGACAGGATCAGCCATGTGCTAGAGAAGAGGAAGCAGATGTCCCTGGCAGCCACTGAGCCACAAACCCACCTGCCTGTTTCTGTGACCTTTGAGAACAAAGCCTTTTGCTTTCCCACCTGACTGATATTCACACTCCCACACATGGTCCCCAAGTGTTTTAGTTTCATTCTGTCACTGTGTGAAAACATTCTGACCAAAGGCAGTTTAGGGGAGGAAGGGGTTTATTGACTTACACTAACAGCTCAGTCCATCCTAGGGAACTCAGGAAAGAAACTCATTAAGGAGCTGGAAGCAGAAACCATGGAGGAGGAACATACTAGATCACTCACAGACTCATGCAGAGCTAGCATTCTAATATAATCTAGGACTGCCTGCCAAGGGAATGGTGCCACCCACAGTGGGCTGTATCTACCTATATCAGTTAACCATCAAGACCATCTCTTACGGACATGCTACACTACAGGTCAAGTCTAATCTTGGAAATTTCTCAACTGAGACTCCCTTTTCAGGTAACTCCAGGGTTGGATTAAGTTGACAGTTACAGCTAACTAGGACACTAAGGCCTCTTCAGATGAGGCTATAGTAGGGGAAGACAACAACTTGCTCCCCAAAACAACCTAAATCCAAACCCCATGAAACTACAGACAACCATGCATGTAGGAAAAGTATATTGGCTCAAAACAGACCCAACACGGCTCAAGTGAGGACCATGTGACAGCTCATAAAGGCCCTGGGCGGCATGCCCTAGCACATGGAAGCACCTAGAAGACTCGTGTTCCATCCATTCTTCAGCTCACACTCTACCCCTCCCCACCCCTTTCTAATGTAACTCAATGGCCCTTTCAGGAGCCTGGAGGCTCAGGTCCTCCTTGTGTCCACCAGAGTCCTGCTTCCCTAGAAGAAGGCCTGGAACCAACAGGGATGTTCCACCATCAGACTGTGTATAACTCACCTTGACCAACTCCTTGAACTTGGGGTCTTCTCTAGAGGTGGGATCGATCATGGTACGCTCCTCGTTCTCCTCTGCCAAAGACAGAAAGGACCAGAGTGAATGGGGGTTGGGGGAAGGTTGACAGGGATGCTAGGGGGGGGAGGACTCCCTGCTCACTCACATGAGTCAGGAAGCTGGTGGAAAAGCAGAGACCATCATGTTCTCTGGGATGAATCCAGACTATTCCTCAGTCTTGGGCTCCAATTGCTCTAGCAGCGAGTCTAAGCCATTATGGCATGGGTAGAGAAAAGATAGAGGGTGGCACCCACAATGGCCTCAAAAGTGCCCTGCCAGAACCAGAGGGCTAAAGAGAGTTTTGAGCATCAGCATCTCCTGGGTCACTGTTCATTAGTCCACAGGAGGCTGTGTGGGGCCTCGGAACACACAACAGATGGGCAAGCAGTATCATATACAAAACAGTATCTGCACGGAAGTACCAGAAATAGCCAAAACACACAGAAAGATGATGACATTATACCCATTTCCCCTGTGTGTTTCCCCTCCATGTCTGGCTTTAACAGACAAGAATCCAGTGGAGTTCACAGGGAGAACAGGACAGGAAGGTGGGAATGAAGGCACAGGAGTCAGAACAGAAAAAAACAGTGTCCCACAGAAGCCAGGATATCGTGGGCCCGCTGACCACAGAGGGAAGCTGGGAAGTCCAGCTTCCCAGGTGAAGAATAGCCCGGAAGCACCTGCTGCAATAAGCAGATGCAGAAACCATGACAGAGGCATGCCCTTCTGTGGGGAGAGACATCACAGACAAGTGGTCTTGGGTACCAAGCCATCTCTGGGCCACAGGTTGGGCCACACCTGCTTCCTCCCTAATAGCCTAGTCATGGCAAATCTGGGTAGATAGGGATCTTCCTCTGAACCAGGGTTTGGAAAAAAGCAGTGTCCCAAACCTGCCTTCCACATTGACTTGCTGCCAAAATACAAAGCCAGGAAAGAGTACCTTAGCTGACATCCTGTCATCAGCCTGCAAGGAGCCACGGGTCTTCCCCAGCCACAGTTCCCACATGGCCAGCCGCAGGCCCAGCATGGCTCTTCGTGGCAGCCAAGGAGATAGATAGGGTGTTTGAAATATGTGCCTAGTGTTTTAAGTTCCTCATGCTTTGAGATCTTAGGGCCCATTCATCCCAGGGAGACTGTCCTCCAGGGATGGCTGTCCCCTAGCCTTCTCTTCTAGGGGATCATTGGGACCCACACCCTGAGCCAGTACTCATCTTTTCCCATCTCCTAGGCCAGCTATCAGCTATCTCAAGCCAGAACCTTGTGCCTGGAGCACCTAGACTTACACTATCCCATCCTTAGCTGAGTAAGGAAGCCAACTCCTCCTCCCTCTCCTCCACTGCTTACCCAGCCCTGCATAGCCACCCCCTGGACCTGTGACCACAACCAGCCATGTTCCCAATGCTAGTCATCTACACCTGCGTGCCAATAAAATCTGCACTTGAAGACTGGGGCAGAAGCCTGCTTCTCCCTAGAGATCTTGGTATAAGACTCTGGTTCTCAAACACCACCCACCCATGTGGGGCCCCACACCAGGGATGAACCCCAAAGGATGCCAAGTGGCCATGGTACCTAGCTGGGTGTCTTCAGGGTGAATGTCCACCAAAGCCGGAGCCATTGGAGAATTGATAGCGCTCTTGCCTTCTTCCTGTAAGTCAGTCACTGTTGAGCAAAGAGAGACAAGGTCAGTTTGGAGGGAGCCCAAGATAAAAGTCCCATGCTTCCCGGGCAGTGGTGGTGCACACCTTTAATCCCAGCACTTGGGAGGCAGAAGTAAGTGGATTTCTGAGTTCAAGGCCAGCCTGGTCTACAGAAGTGACTTCCAGGACAGCCAGGGCTACATAAAGAAACCCTGTCTCAGAAAAGAAAAAAAAAAAGTCCCATGCTTCTCACACGCTGCTTACATGGACATCCCTTCATGTTGAGCAGCCCGGAGAAGCTGGGGAAAGTACTCCCAACCCAGAACAGCTGCCATTTTGCTTGACACCAAGCAGTTCTTGAAGCCTCCCAAGCATGACCAGTCTGTCCACACTGTTCTTTGGAACATATGGTTGAGACATGGAAGCTTCTGGAAGCTTCTAGTTGTTTCTAATGGTTTCCAGACCTGCCTGAGACTGCTTTGGTAGATAAAGTTTAGAGCCCAGCAAGACCAGAGATGATGAATGGAAGTTCCTTCTCTCTCTGGCAGAGCTCTATCTGAGGTTCTATACTTGAGGTGTGAACAGGCCCACTTGCATACATGGTGATCAGAATTTAAAGTATGTCGCATCCTTTGGGATGGAAGTCTGATGAAGGTGCAGTGAACTCTTACATTCTACACTTTTCTTGCATCTATTTTTAAACAGGCTAGAGTCTTAGACCTGAAGCCGCCTCAGCTGGACACATGCCTCCTTCCAGCTGGGCACAACCCTTTCAGCTCTCTGCCCTGGGGACAGTTAACCTCCTAGAGGGCATCCACCCACAGCCAGCCTGGATGTCCCCTCTCACCTCACTTCCCACATGGGCTCCAGAGTTATCAGCCCTCACTTGCTGATACTTGGGCCTGCACAGAAATCTGCTTGGACAATGTCCTGAAGCCATCAAAGGCATGGTCCACAGCCCTCTTTCTCCCCAGATACTCCACAAATTCTGCAGGTACACAAACACATGCTCCAGGTGATAAGTTGCTAAATCTTTATTACCATCTCTGTCTCTCCTGGCCCCTGGATGGTCGAGCTTCCTCCAAAGATCTTAATCTCTACAGAAGGAAACAGGATTGTGATCAAGGCCAATAGAAAAAAGAACTGACTAAGGAAGTGAGTCCAGATTCCATGCTGGCAGTTTATTGGCCCAGAGACGGTTAGCTGCACATAAGCAGTAGGTATATAGGCTGCGGTAGGCATAGTTGTAGTGTTCAGACAGTGTGCACCCCAGTCCTATGGCATCACACAGGATCCTCCATCCCCCCAGAAACTCTGATGGCTATTGGTCACAGCCAAGAGGTGTGTGTGTGTGTGTGGCCGGGGAGACACACGTGACACAAGAGCTTGTACAGGTGCAAGGCTTGGCTTTTTTTCTGCTTACAGAAAGCTCTACCACATCTGAAGCCCTGAAACCAGAAATGGTGGCTTCTATACTACTGGACTTCAGTCTCTAGACTCTAGCCCCAGATCCAGAGGTGACAGAGACAGGTCCCTACTGGCCACTTTTTTACAGCCCTGAGAGAGAGAGGCACAAATCACTTGCTGACCACACATCCTGCCTGAGGAGATCTCCGGGCAGGTATCCCACCTCTTTGTAATTCCCCAGTGGAACTTATACAGAGACTGCCCCTCTAAATTCTCCCAAAATACCAGTCACCTCAATGCTTTAGCACCTTACATATTGGTCACCCCACACCCACCACAGCAGGTGATAGGGACAGCGTCATGTACACCATAAAGGTTTCAGAGCAGGAGTCCCTGCACAGCTGTCAGGGAGACCCCAAGCCAGTTCTGTTAACCCCTCTGATCCTACTGCCTGAGTTGGTATTTCCTGTTTGTTCTCTTAGGTCTCCAGGCAGGCTGAAGAACACCAGTCAGCTTGGAACAGGGCACACAACAGCCCCTTGGGACATGGCTGTGGATGCAGCTCTGGGGATAACCCATCCTCTGCCTCCAAAGGACAGATGGCTCCAACATCAGCAAAGATACTGATGTGCAGGATTTTTTTTTTGGAAAAGGAGACTGTCTTGTAAACCCATGTTCAAGGCCACGTTATTCACAACAGCCAAAATCGAAAACAACACAAATGTTCATGAATTTAAAAACAAACAAACAAACAAAAAAACCAAAAAACTGTGACTGCCACACCCACAGGAAACCCATAAATGTGACTCAGTCTTGAAAAGCTCTTAACCCAGTTCCTACCAATCATCTCTTAACCCCTCATCCTCACCATGACTCTAGAGGGAAGCAGGCAAACATCAAACAGCTGCATGAGTCGGTGACCACCAAGGGGTTGTGGACTCCCTCTGCCCCACCTCCCAAAGATCCCTCCTGGCTCGTTGAGAAAACAGACCAAATTCCAGCAAGTCCTTGCTCTTTGTAGGTGAGATGGAGAGGAAGAAAAGACAACCCTACAGGAAAATTCAACCCCACAGCGTTGAATTGACCAGTGTTTCCCCAATCCCATCCAGCTGACTTCTCAGAGAAAAGCACAGTGGGTCCCCTATACCGAGTCCATGTGCAGTGGTTAGGGTTACAGCCAAACAAGAATGAAGACAGTTTGGGTTGACAGTAAGGTCCTCTGGGGAGACTCACACAAGTGAGCCACGCAGGAGAATCACACCAGTGAGCCACACAGGAGAATCACACCAGTGAGCCACGCAGGAGAATCACACCAGTGATCCACGCAGGAGAATCACACCAGTGAGCCACGCAGGAGAATCACACCAGTGAGCCACGCAGGAGAATCACACGAAGGAGCCCACCCTTCCTCTCAAAAAGATCCCGGAGCACGGAGCAAGGGCGATAGCTCAGTGGGTAAAGTGTTTGCTGAGAAACCATGAAGGGCCAAGCCCAACCATAAAAATCAGGAATAGCTGGTGGTGGTGGCGCATGCCTTTGATCCCAGCACTGAGGAGGCAGAGGCAGGAGGATCTCTGTGTTCAAATCCAGCCAGGTCTATAAAGTGAGTTCCAGGACAGTCAGGGCTACACAGAGAAACCCTGTCTCCAAAAAACAAAACAAAACAACCACAGAAACTAGCCAGGCATGATGGCTCCTGTAATCCTAGTACTAGGGAGTCAGAGAAAGGTGGCTCTCTGGAGCTCACGTGCCAGCCAGCCTAGCCTAATCTACCAGCTACAATCCCAGTGAAAGACCTCATCACAAAAAGCCCTCAAAGCCCAATGGACGGCCCTCAAAGGGTGACCACTGGCCTTCATATGCACCTGCACATGCCCAAACACAGGAACACAAGTGAAATTTAAAACAACAGCAACAAAGACACTGGAGCATTGCAAGCATCAGCTCCCTACCTAGGAAGAGGCATAAAGCCCTGGGCTGGGGGGTACACAGGTGGAACTGTGACCCTGATTCGGAAATCTCAGAGTTAGTGGGATGCAGTGGAATGCCATTATCAAAGCACAGAAACTACGTCACATAAAACAAAAAATTCCACGCTGCCCTTGAACATCAAAAACAACACTAAACAGGGCCAGGAACTGCATGACCTTAATAAACAAGAAATACACTCCAGAGCCTGCCAGGCTGCGATCCACACACTCTCCCTGGGGTGGTCCTTCCTGTTCAAGGCCTTGGGGAAACACAGACTCAAAGTCCAGGAAAAGTACTGCAAACTTGGCCAAAGCCACCAAGTCCCAGCTCAAATCTTACCCTGCCACTTATACCAAACTCCCTCATCTCACTAAGCCTCAGTTTCCCCACTGGAACACAAAGGTAGGAGGAGTCCATGCTCACAGAAATCTTTAGAGGAATGAGGTCTGAAACACTCGGCACCTAGCTTGGGTTGCACACCCTGGAGGGTCAGCTGTGACTGACGATGGGTACCCAAGGAGGCTCAGGAGAGCCACTACTGTAGAAGAACAAGGAGGAGGTGCATCCTGCATGAGAACCATGAGATACTCCCTGGGGGATGAATCCAATAAACAGGTCTTGAAAGAAGGCCAGACGTGGGAGTAGCTTTGGGGACTAAAGAGCAGTGTGTGGTGGGAGGGACCCTCCCAGGGACCCACAGACACCAAGGGTAGAAGGGTCCATTGCCCCAGCCTGGATTTCCCAGGTCTCCCACTCGGCATTGAACAGTTTCCAGTGTTAACCCAATGGGCAGCTTCAGAAGACCCACCAAGAGCCAGTACCTTCTACCCCACCGGCAACCAGCCCAACAAGCTAGTGGGCTTCAGCGAATCTCAGGAATGCTGGGAATTTTAAAGTTATGGTCCAGATGGCAGAAGGATTCACACTTCAAAGATGTGAGATGCTGCTGGCCATGCCCAGTCCCAGTCCTGAGGTAGGTTTGACAGCACTCAAAGGAGCCTGCTGGCCTGGCTTTCCCAAGCATCCTGACTGTTCTGAGGTGAGTGCCCTGTCCACATGCAACCCAGCAGCCAGACCTAGGTAACAAACCGGTCCTTCTGGCCAAGAGGCCCTCTCACTGCACTGAGTCTCCAAGGCATGTGGAGAGCCAGTTGTGCGGAAATACCAGCTGAGGACCAAGAGGAAGCTAGGAGGGAGATGGAGGCCAGAGAGGGATGGAGTTTGGAGGCCAGGGAAGGAGAAGGTCCGAACAGAGAAGAAAAGAGAGCACGGAGTGTGACTGAGACAAGCCTCTTGTCCACTCACTGGTCTCCAAAGACTTGGCAAGGCTTAAAAAGGAAAAAGTTAGATGTGGGGGTACACACCTTTAATCCAGGCATGGAGGAATTATCGGCAGAAGGGTCAGCTCAAGGTCATTCTCAGACCCATAGTGAGTTGGGGGCTAGCCTGGGCTACTGAAGACCTTGTCTCGAATTTTTCTCAATTAAAACTTAAAACAACCTGGAGGGGAAAAAAACAGCCGCCTCTCCTGACTTACAGTCACAGAGGGGAGAGATGACTTCAGAAGCTCACTCAGGCGCCTCCTAAGAGCCTGCTATTTATACCACAGGCCAAGTGCAGCGCTCACAGCTTTGATTTTATTTTTTACCCTTTTCATTGTATGGCTCCATTTATTTATTTATTATTTATACCCAGGCTCTTAAGGAAAAAAAAAAAGATTTTTTTTTTTTTTTTGGGAGCCCTGTTTGTTTCCTTTTGACATTATTAGGAAAACAGGGCCTTGAAAGCGGGCTGGTTGAGGAACAAGCCTCCCTCTGGGTGGAAGAGAAACGCCAGCCAGCTGGCACCTGCAGCCACTCTCAGCTTACCACTTCAAGGGATATAGCGTGTCTTCTGGAAAAGTGGGGTACAAGGCCCTCACAGTGGAAGGAGGGGTCTGCTAGGACACAAAAGCCTAAAAGGGGGGCTGGAGGATGCAGACTCTAGGAACGAGAGCAACGGTGACTCCACTTACTGATGTCCACATAGCAACTGCATCACCCTAACCCTAACCCTAACCCTAACCCTGCGGGGACCTTGTGTACCATATATACAGTTCTTGGTGTTCACAGAACAAAGGACCACGGTGAGAAAATCTCAGCAAACCCACTCTGAACCAGGATCAAAGCAAAAATCTCACAAAAAGGGCCATGCCGCACCTGCCGCACATCAAAAGAAGAATTTGAAACCGGTAGCAAAGCTGCCTCAATTTGGGCCACTTAACCAGCCTGCCACAGGCTGGCGCCCAGCAGTGCCCTGCACAGATCTACACTCAAAGACAGAGCACTCTGCGGAGCCTCAGAAAAATGAGGAGGACAAAGAGCCCATTGTCCATCTTTCCCATCTCTGCTCTCGGCAAAGGGTGTGCAGGGGCCCGAGAGCCAGCAGCAGAGACCCCAGCATACCTCTGATAAACAAGCCCAGGAAACAAGAGTTTTCCATGAATTTCCCAACTCTGGAGATGTTCTAATTCACCATCCACGAAGGGCTTCTTCAAAGCTGTTCTGAAAAGCAATCAAACTGGGCTGCACATGAGGCTCTTCCAGCTCAGACAAGTCAAGATCTGACCCAAATAAGATCTACGTAAGAGAGAAAATATCAGGCTGGGCATCTGGGGTTGACTGCTGCCAGTGACCTTCCTGACATATGCAGACTTGCAAAAGGTGAGAGACAGAACTCGAGGAGGGGACTAGTTCCTAACAGTTACACACACGAAGACCTTGATGCAGGAGGCTGTCCCACCCACTGGGTTCAGCACCAAACATGAGGACAGCATGCAGGACAAGGCCACACCCAGCGCGACTTGGGGCAAGGCTAGGAGCCCAGGAAAAGTGTCTGACCCAGACCCGGCAAAGGAATGATGTTCAAACATTGTGTGGTAAACATCAGAGAAATGGCCTTTTCACCACCAAGAGGCCCAGCTGGACTGCTGTTCATGAGAGATGGGTTTGGTCTTCTCAGCAGACCATGGCCGAGGGTACTGGGCACAGCATGCTCCAGTGTGTTAACTCAGTAATTTCTAAGAGGCGGGAGTTTCCATACTGGAAGTCCTAGGAATAGGATGCAACGGGGACTTGAACCATTGATTTATGAGCCTGTTCTGCTGGGGCATAAGGTTCCATTCTACTTCACAAGACAAAATAGTCTCAGACACTAAAAATAAAAGTGCATGCATTTTAATAAGGTACATTGAAAAGGAGGCCAGCAGCCCACATCAGGAGCCACTGCTGAAGATGTGTCCAGTTGAGACTGCATAAGTAAGGGCCCGAGAGCCTCTGGAATCCAGGAAGGCTGTTGGAGGGTGGGGCCTGCCTCCAGCTCACCTGCTGATATCCACTCTCTGTCATCATACTTTGGCTCCGATAGCCAAGCTTGCCCTGGCTCACTCCACAGGTACCAGTGTAATGCCACTGTCTGTGAGAGCCAACCTAGCACCGGGACACTCTGGGCCTTTTGGTCATTTATTATTTTAAATAGAGGGGATCTCACCAGACTCAGCCATCTTCCCAGCACCCCAAGCTGTCCCTGTCATTGCCCAGGGTGGAGAGCTCCAGAGTAAAGCCCATGGGGGTTCCCAAAGAGTCCTGATGAGAGATCAACCTCCCACGAATCCAGCAGTGCTCTCTCCTTCCCCACCCCTGTACCTTCCTCAAAGCCTGTTGGAGCCAGGTCCTGTAGACCACACTTCCTGACACTGGGAGAGCCCTTCTCTTATCTTACCTCATTAGAAGTGCCTGGGATACACTCTCAGTGTACCCACCACCCTGGAAGGAGCTAGGGCCACTTTTCTAGGTTCCCACAGTTCACCATCTATGAAAGAGCAGCAAACTCTTAGCTTGGGGGCATCCTCGACTCCTGTACGCAGAACCAGGTCTCAGATCATCACCGTGGTCATGCAACTAGCACAAAACCAGGTCCAGGATTCGTGTACAGAGGACACATGGGAAGTAGAGAGCAAAGGACTTCAGCTGGGGATAGCTCTACCCAGAACATAGATAGTGGCTGTCACCTGCAGTTCACCTCTGGCCACTTCACTGATGGAAAAGAGGTCTCCCATTACGGCTCATATTAGCCCAGCAGTAGTGGGTCACCAAGAACCCAATTACTACAATGCAGCCTTGATGAGGCAAGGGGAAGAATGCTGCCCAGAGATTAGGGATTGATTGGGGCAGCCAGCCTGGAGCCACCCTCAGCCTCCTTTACTTTGAAGGACAGACCAACTATTCACACAGGTTTCCCTGACACAGAGACCCCCATGTCAGGCAGAGTACATCTGTCTCAGGAACTAGGTCTGATGACTACACGGTGCCTGATATCGTGTGTGTGTGTGTGTGTGTGTGTGTGTGTGTGTGTGTGTGTGTGTAGCTGAAGCTCGGAGCTAGGGTTAAACAGACAATTCCCTCAAACCCCAAACAGAGTCTTTTCTTCCCCTCTGTCCCCCAGGGTGATCAGAAAAATGTTAGAACCACAGAAAAATGACTTGAATAGGAAGAAGGTTTCCGGGTTCAGAATAAAATGTCAAGCTTACCATATAGGCCCCCTGGGCAGGCTGAATCAGGAGCAGGAGGGCCAAGGCAGCTCGCTCACAGAGAACATGGTCCTTGAAGGCTAAAAGGCAGCTTAGCTGTCTCCTCACATGCAAAGCCTCATGGGCTTCTTCAATTTACCCTCTATCCCAGCTGTTCTCAACCTGAGGGTCGAGACCCCCTTTGGGGCTGCATTATCAGATAAAGCTTACATATCAGATATTTACTTTATGATTCATAACAGCACCAAAATGACAGTTATGAAGTAGCAATGAAATAATTTCATGCTTGGGGGTCACTACAACACGAGGAACTGTATTAAAGGGTCATGGCATTAAGAAGGTTGAGAACCACTGCTCGAAACACAACAGGGAGAATTCTGGAGGCTAGCCCATTGTCAGCCAGATGGGGCTTTGACTGGTCTCCAACACCTTGGGTATGCACTCCTCTAACACAGTCCACTGTGCTCCCTAACCATAGACCCATCCAGTCCTTCCTCCAGTACAGTCCTCTACTGCCTCCAGAATCCGTTCTGCACTTGTCACAGTGTCACCAGCCATCTGGCCCAGCTGACTTTTCCAGCACCCTTTCCTCTGCTCCCTCTGATCTCCCCTAAAGATCTCAGACCACAGTGCCTTTACTCAGCCTGCACACCCTCCCTGGTGTCACATCCCACAGCTTCTGCTGGAATGCATCCAGAACTTCCCATCTGTGAGTGCCTGGAAGTCATCTTCCAGTTCTGAGCCCCACTTGAGCTGAAGGTCCCTACAATCTAGACAGAGAAACGGGGGGGGGGGGCTACAGAACAGTCATGGATACAGCATCCCTCATCACAAAGGATCAATACTAGGTGGGCAGGATCACGGGGCTGTTGTGACAACTGTCTGCTATGTGGAGAGTGGCTAAGGATGAGATTTAGGTCTCTTTGCCACCTCCTCACCCCATCACATAGCTGGACCACATTTGGCACTTCATAGACTCACCCACTTCACCTGAGCTCACCTGAAGAGAACTGAGTCAAATCTTTGTTCTGGAAGACTCAGTTCTCTGCCAGTGCCAAGGGAAGAGGGCCTCACCAAACAATGCTCAGGGGACTCAGAGAGTAGGTGCCAAGGTCACCAATTCCCAAAGGACCCAGATGTCAAACGCCCACCCTAAAGATGAGGCTCGACCTATTTGAAAGCTCCTGGATTCTCTGCCCTGAGGTGTGGGTAGTAAGGTCTCCAGCAGATGCTCAGGCTACTGGGGTAAGCCGGATGAAGCACGGCTCATCCTGGCTGCAGATAACTTCGCAAAGGCATAGGCCCTCCAAAGTCCCTGCAAAGAGCAGGTGTCAGACTCGAGCAAGCACAGCGCCTATGGGAGGCTCAGGGCCACCTAGGCTCAAAAGGCAGTGGTAAGGTTGGAAATGCAGGTCCAGTTCAGGGTGGGGGAGAAAGTGTGGAGGCACAGCTATGGAGCAGTGAAGGCAAGAAAACAGCACAGGCCTCTGGGGAAGGTCAGAGATCTCTAGAACCTCAACTACAAGTACCCAGGTCACTGCTAGGGTCAAACCCAGGGAGTCATACATGCTAGGCAAGTGCTCGGCCATTGAATTATGTCTCTATCCCCTCCCCCTCTTTTTGAGGCTGTCTTAGGGTTACTATTGCTGTGATGAAAGGGTTACTTTGGTTCACAGGTCCACATCACAGTCCATCCCTGAAGGAAGTCAGACAGGAACTCAGGCAGGGCAGGAACCTGGAGGCAGGCGCTGATGCAGAGGCCATGGAGGGTGCTGCTGATGCAGAGGCCATGGA
>JADRCH010000028.1:1255891-1272114 GCA_019843965.1 Rhynchomys soricoides | reverse complement strand
GCTGATGCAGAGGCCATGGAGGGTGCTGCTGATGCAGAGGCCATGGAGGGTGCTGCTTACCTAGCTTGCTTCTCATGGCTTGCTCAGCCTGCTTTCTTATAGAACCCAGGACCAGCAGCCCAGGGATGGCCCTGCTCACAATGGGCTGGTCCCTCCCCCATCAATTACTAATTAAAAAAAATGCCCAATAGGCTTGCCCAGAGCCCAACTTTATGGAGACATTTTCCCAATTGAGGTTCCCTCCTCTCAGATAACCATAGCTTGTGTCAAGTTGCCATAAAACTCGACAGCTTGGTGGCTCAGGGACTCTCAAGGACTGTCCTAGGACTCTCAATCCTCCTGGCTCAGCGCCCCAAGTGCTAGGACTATGGTATGTGACACCATGTCTAGCTAGGATCACACTGCAGAGTCACACTGCATACTGGCTAGTCGGGAGGAATTCAGCCCCATGACTTGATTCCCCACCTCTGATGGGCAGGTGAAGTTGCACCCTGCACCCCAGCCCCGCACAGAAGGGTTCCCCTGTTCATCACCCCTTCTCTTGGCCCAGACCCTCAGCTCAGGTGCTGATGTTCAATGAATCTTAACCCCAGGCCACAGGAAGCCTTTTGCTGCAAGCCTTGGAGTCCCTGGTTTATGAAGGGTTGCGATCTCCCCTCCTTGCAATCAATCAGCCTGCCTTTTTGGCAAGTAATTTTAATCATGGTTGGGGGGGGGGGGGCAAGGGTTTTTAATCATGGTTGGGGGGGGGGGGGGGGGCAGAAGAATGGGTAGGGGAGAGAGTGCAAAACCCAAAAGAAACAAACAACAAAAGAGCAGAACTCAGACGTCCCTGCCTGTGGTGATCACAAATCATACTGTCCCTCTGAGAAAGCAGCACAGGGTGCTTGCTCACCAAGGCAAGCTGAGAATGAAATCTGCTGGTCTCTTGAAGCAGCAGTACAAGCCTGGACAAGCTCAACACAGACAGAGAAATGCGCTGTGTAGAACCAGAAAGAGAACAGAAATGGAAGTGGGAGAGTAAATCCTCCACAGAGCCGGTGAGGCCGGCTTCCCAGCTGCGGAACTAGCATTAATTAATCTGATCGGTAATGTCCCCACATACCCAGAAGTCCAAAGAGGTTCTGCTGAGAAAATAAGAAGATTAAATCATTAATCCATTAACAACAACAACAAAAGGGCTCTACTGTACACCTGTCACGGGGAGACACCCACCACCACCACCACCAAAAAAAAAAAAAAAACTGGGCTGAGAGCAGGAATGCTATGTGCATGGCGCCCTCTAGTGGCCATCTATACTATAGCTGTCTGATGAGACACGGTTTGGGGGGCAGGTCCGGTTTATCTTCTTTTGCTGAGATAAAAGCAATGACCTGCATGGGGGATGGGGGGTGGGTGGGTTCGGAACACTAGCACTGGACTCTGCAAGCTTGACAGAAGAGGAGCCAGGGCTAAGAGCCTGTGCAGACACGCTCCCTGCCCGACACTCTTAGGACCAACACACCCCACCCAGCTGCCCAAACACAATGCTCCTTGCCAGGCATTGTCACAGTTTGGCACAGCTGCGCCAAAGGTTTAGCTGCCATCACTTCTGTAAAGGGCAGGCATGTCACCTGCTTGTCTCCTGGCTCACAGCATCACACAGAGAGCAAACTGCTCAGAGAACAGCTGGCTGATCCTCCATGAGTTCAGGAGCAACTGGGCCAGCATTCTGCAGCTTTAACCAGTCTTTTATTTGTATTTTTCCCATTTGGTTATTTGGAGAAGAATCTTGATACATAGCCCAGGCTAGCCTCAGACTCACAACCCTCCAGCCTCCTTGGTCCAAATGCTAGGATTACAGGCATCTGCCACCACACCTGACTTAACATTCCCTCCTAGGGACACTCACTGTAACTTCCTGGACCTCTTTTCTCCTGCATCTTTTATAGCTGCATGGTGCTTCTTCCCGTTCTGTGATGAAAAAAAGGCCTTTGAATGTATACTGGAGTTAGCTCGGGTGGTACAAGTGACCCCATGGGATTTCCAGGCAGGAAGAGAAACCTGGAGCAGAGACAGACTGGGAGACGCAGAGTGTTGATGGCTGGGACAGCCCAGGTCCTCTCAGAACTGGAAGAGGTCAGAGATGAAAACTCACTGAAGCCTCCAGAAGGCTGGAAAGCCCAGCCCTAATCTTGACTGATGACTTTCAGGACTGTAAGGCAACACTCCAGTTCTAACTAAAGAAGTTCTGGTGCCTGGTAGCCACAGCCCTACAGAAACAAACAAGGGTGTGGTGGCACACAGCTTTAATCCGAGCACTCGGAAGGCAGGCGGACCTCAGTGAATCCAAGGCCAGCCTGGTCTACAAAGAATTCCAAGACAGCCAGGGCTGCATAGAGAGACCCAAGGAAAGGAAGAAAACAAACAGGAAGAGTGGCTACCGGCAGCTGTGCAGCCCGATAGACTCTCTAGAGCTATTGAAACAGACAGGCCTGGGTCACACAGCAGAAGGGCTTTAGACAGAAAGGAAGGGCAGTTTGACCTCACTGTAGATAACACTGCCCCTCCCTGATCCTCACAGCAAGGCAGCCACTGGTCCTACTCCTTGACACCGAGCTCAGGGGAGGTTGATCTTCTAGAAAACATATCTCCCAAAACACATTGACTTTTATGTGCAGATGCCACAGGATGGCCACCCTCAGCACCTGAAGCCACCTCCCCTGAACTAGCCTCTCAGAAGGCTTAGCCCAGCAGCCTTGGGCTAAAAGGTGGTTGGGCCCAGGCTACCTCCAGCTTTCCGCCCTGCCTGGCCATTTAATAGTCCACAGGAGCAGTTGGAGGTGAGCTAATTGCTTGCCCTTTGCAGTCACAGCTGAGCCCCATAAACCTCCCTCCTCCTGAAGCTTTGTGTTCTCCTCTTTGTCCCCAAGACCACTTCCTTGGCCCCCAACCAACAGGACACGCGTGTATTCTCTACCCTGCTCCATTCCCTGGGTAACAAGTTCTTAAGAACTGTGTGAATATTTTCAAATCCACACACAAGCCACCAGCTTCCTTAAGGCCCTGGAGGAGGTGGCCCCAGAGCTGTGTTTTGAAGGTGGCTGGCCTGCCAGGAAGATGAGATTCCATCCTCCCGTGTCTGGCATGTGGGGGACCTATGAATAACCATGGAAACATATCATTTGCATGGGTGTTATAAGCCAGGGGCAGGAAGTGCTACTTCTCTGAAGTCCCCATCAGAAAGCTGCAAGATCTTCATTCTCCCCTTTCCTCCTCTGGTCCCATTCTGCATCCAGCTGGAAGTAAGTCCCCGGGCCAAGGTAGATAAGAGAGGTGCTAGGGGAAAGGTCAGAGACTTCAGGGACAGCTCCATGGAGCAGGAAGCAGACCCCTACCCAAGCCTGCCACCCACTTCCTCCCATTTGTTGACTGCAGCAGAATGGAAGGGTGTGGCCACTTAACAGGGAGCAGGGATGTGCCCAGGGAAGGCAGGAAAGCACTGACTCTCATTTCAGCCTAGTCAGTTCTGAAGTCCTTTTGCACGAGCGCCCACACCCACACATACATACTAAGAAATTAGAGCTGAGTACCAGAATTCATTTCTCTCTGCTTCCTGCCTGTGAGTGCCTTTCTGCCATCATGGGCTGAACCCTCAAAATAACCCTTCCATAAGTGGCTTTTGTCAGGGATTCTGGGTTTTTGTTGTTGTTGTTTGTTTGTTTATTTGTTTTTCAAGACAGGGTTTCTCTGTAGCCCTGGCTGTCCTGGAACTCACTCTGTAGACCAGGCTGGCCTCGAACTCAGAAATCCTCCTACCTCTGCCTCCCAAGTGCTGGGATTAAAGGTGTGCGCCACCACTGCCCAGCTTTGTCAGGGATTCTGAAGCAGCAACACTCCAAGCATTTCATATGCCAAGTAGACATGGTCTCAGTCACACAACAGGTTAACAGCCTGGGGTCAGGGTGGAGGGGGAGTTTGGAGCCCCTACTGAGAGCCAGTTAGCTTGATCAGCCCCTATCTCCCATTCCCACTTGCTGAGGGACCTGAGTCAGATTGTTTAACCTCTCTGGGCTCCAGTTTCCTCTACTGTGAAAGAAAAACTGTTACAAGGACTCAGAGCTCGCTTCACACCAAGTGAGCCAATGCTCCCGAATTAAAAAAAACAAAACAGAACAAAAACAAACAAACAAAAAACAAAAACAAAAAACAAAAAACGGACTCTGGGCCACCCTACAATGGGACCGGAGGCCAGGCTTCTCCTCAGGCCTGCCCAGGGCTAAATGCCTCCCACTGGCTGCTCCAATGACAAGATGAGACTGGAGAGATGCTCAGCAGGGAAATGTGGTACCCACCAAGCCTGAGTTCCTTCTCTAAGACCCCAGCAGTAGAGAGAATGGAGTCCTAACCAAGGCTTGTCCCTGCCAAAGTCCCAAGTCCATTCTTCTTGCCCCAAAGATCCACATGGCAAAAGCTTCAGCCGACAAGCCAGATCCTCACCTCCCTTGACTGCCACAAGATGGCCAGCGGTCCTTCTTCCCCATCACTTTGACCCTAGCATCCCATCACCTTCCCAGGAAAAGACTGCCCCAGGGTCCATTCTTGCAAAGCAACCCCCACAGACCAGGGCCACAGCAGGGCTGGCTGAGGCTGGCCTCTGCTGAGAAGGAAGACAACTCACTGTCAGGAGCTTGCAGCCAAGGGGGTGTCAGTACTCTCCAGTTCCACAGCAAGCAGCTACTGGCATTGCCCAGGCACGGGGAATGCACATGTACCATATAAGGATCCCAGGGACATCACCATGACTTGCAAGTGCGGAGCCCCTGAGGAAGCCACAGAGGCCAGGGCTGTTTGACAAGATAGCGCCACTGGCCACATCATGTGCAACTTCAGAACCACAGTGGTAATTCCACCCACCAGCCCCATAAACCCCAGTGGCACTGAGAATAGAGAGGGCCAACCATGGGGTGACTTGAGACTCACCAAACTCTATAAGAAAGTGAACCAGAAATTCCCATTCTGAGTATCTCCTGGGGTCTGGGCTGGAGGCTGGGGAAGGGCAGAGATCTGCCCTATCTCGGGGACAGCTCTATGTGACCCAGTGGAAGGTGACATGACACAGGCACGGAGGACGGGGCAGCAAGCATCTCCTGGCTGTCAAGTACACAGAAGACCAAACACAAGGGTGCTGAGCGCCTGTCACTTGTTACCACGACAACAGAAATCAAATCTGAGCTGCAGTTTAAGCCAAGCAGAACTGCCTGTTTTGTGCTTTGGTTTTGTGGGGACAGATCTCTATATGAACTCTGTATGGCCTGAAATTCCTAATCCCCCTGCCTCAGCCTGGGATTACGGGTATGTACCAGCAGTCCTGACTTCTTGGTTCTGCTTTGGCCTTTTGCAAAAGGTTCTGAAAGTGGAGAAGAGGAAGCCGTGGGAGAGCTCTACGGTCTTTGCCTGCAATATATCCACTTTTCTGCAGTCACAGAACATGCTGCCTGGGCTCTGAGCCCTTCCTGCCACTCTGCAGCCAACTGTAGAGTAACAACAGTAACCCCCATGCACCTCTCAGGCGGTCTGTGACTGATGAACTCATATAGTGCCTGGCATCTCAGAAGATTGCCAGTTGCAATTGCTTGTAACTTCAGCCATGTGTAATCCCTACCCTGGTGGGCAGTTTCAGACTGAGGACCACGCTTAAGAAACACCTAGACATCATGGATCCATTACTCCACATGATCTCCCAAAGCCACCAAAGGATGCTATAAACACAGACTAGACAAGGCTGCTGTGTTCCTCCAAAAGTTCACAGCCAGCTGTCCACGATCAGCAGGCACACTCGGCACTAAAGACCCAAGTGCAGCATGACAGCACTTCAATGACATCACACGTGACCACATGCTGTGTGTGGCACACGCACTGCACCTTCATTCTACTGGAAGAGCAGGAGCTGCTCACACAGTGTCTGCCCAGACACCAAGGAGTGACTGCATTCTGATACCATAAGGACCACTGTAACAGCAGCAGGGTCTTTCTGCCGCATCAGTCTTCCTGGCCTATCAGCCTATAATGGGCTATCCATGCTCCACAGATGCTCCACAGCCCAGGTAGGTTCAGCAAGGGAAGGGGGAACCACCCCTCAGGGAGGTCAACATCCCCCAGGTTCAGGACAGGCAATCCTAAGCAGCATCACAGCAGACCAGGGCCAGGGGGGAAGGCCCACCAAGACGTACAAGGTAGCAATGGCAACCTCCCTCATCCGTGGACAAACTCCTCTGCCCCACAAGCCCACATAAACCTCTCCTGCCTTAGACTGCCTGTCAGGTGTTTTGTTGATGGAATGAGAACATTCACACAGCATCCAGAGGAGAAACGCGGGGGGGGGGGGGGGGGAGATGCACGCGGTGTCCTTAGTCTATACAAGATCAAGGTGGGGAGCAGTACCTCAGGCACTGCAGAGCCCTGGAGGTCTGTGCTCTGATGCTAACACCGTAATGAAACACTTTTTGCCTTAATATATAGTCTGTACCTGGGCTCCTGACCCAAGTTCCTAAAACCTGGCATTCCCCAAGTGACAGGAGCATTGTTGTTGTTGTTGTCGTCGTCCTCGATGTTGTTTTTCTAAAGAAGCAACTTGTAGAAATGCCAGCTCCCTGTGTCTTCTGAAGAGGAGACGGTGTCTGAGGTCCTCATCTGTCCGGCCTCTCTGGGTTACCTCTGTAAAATCTCTGACCTAGGGCAGTTTGGAAGGGCTCCTTGGTTGACAAGCTGCACCCTACCCTCATGCTGGGACAGTGGCCTGTCTGAACTCCAGAAGGAGGGATGAATGCTCCTGTGTTCAGCATTTCTTCATCCCACTGGTCATCCATATCTAGAGGAGCTGGAGAGATGGCTCAGCGGGTTAAGAGCACTGACTGCTCTTCCAGAGGTCCTGAGTTCAATTCCCAGCAACCACATGGTGGCTCACAGCCATCTGTAATGGGATCCGATGCCCTCTTCTGGTGTGTCTGAACACAGCAACAGTGTACTTACATACATAAAGCAAATTATAAAGTCTTTAAAAAAAAAAAAAGCTGGGCAGTGATGGCGCACACCTTTAATCCCAGCACTTCGGAGGCAGAGGCAGGTGGATTTCTGAGTTCGAAGCCAGCCTGGTCTACAGAGTGAGTTCCAGGATAGCCAGGGCTACACAGAGAAACCCTGTCTTGAAAAACCAAAAAAAAAAAAAGCAAAGAGAACCATTTCCCAGGGTTCCACAAATGAACCAAACCAAGTCCCAGCAGCCCCGTCACAAGCTACAGCCTCCGCCTCAACCCTCAGTTCTGATGCTCTCTGGGTACACATTGACCTGTAGGACACCCTGGTGGTGTCTCCAGAGAGCTGCTTGGTGTGGTAAGATATCCCCACACGTCTCCCTGCGGTCTCACACGCCTCCCTGAAGTGACAGAGACACAGAGACACGTGGTCATCATCTGTCCATGCAGTGGCTATCTGTCTCCTGCAGTTCCCAACAATCTAGCCAAATGTTGTCCAAATCATTCCGTGAGTTTTGAGTTTACAAACCCACTCACTTAAATATACATATATATATATGGCTGAATGAAGCATGCTCACAGTACTGAGTCAGTCACTTGGGAACAAGCTCAGTGAAGCAGGAAGTTTCAAGTTCCTGGGGTTCAAGCACCCCACTACGGTCAAATGGACACCCTCTGCCTCCTTGCTTTCAGTCTTCACTTCTGAGAAAGTACCCATGTCGCTGCCTACTTAGTGCCTTGGTCTTTGGGTTGGTGACTGCTGGTTATGACAAACCTGGTGGGGTGGCCAGGGCTCCCAAACACAGGCCAACAGTGGTTTGATGGAGAAACCGGCACAGAAGCTTTAGTTGCCTCAAGGACAACTGGGATCTGAGGCTTCCATGGTAATGAACCAGCAGAAAAAGAGACAGGGAGGCAGAGACAGTGTTTGGTTTTTTTGTTTTTTGGTTTGTTTTTGTTTTTGTTTTTGTTTTTCAAGACAGGGTTTCTCTGTGTAGTCCTGGCTGTCCTGGAACTCACTCTGTAGACCAGGCTAGCCTCGAACTCAGAAATCCGCCTGTTTCTGCCTCCGAGTGCTGGGATTAAAGGCGTGCGCCACCACTGCCCGGCTCAGAGTTTGTTTTTTGAAGATGTGTGTTATGTCTCCTGTTGAACCAAGCTTGAATTCGACATGTAGCCAAGGATGACCTGGAACTCCCCCATCCTTCTGGTCTCCACCTCCCCAGCTATGTGATCACAGGTGTGTACCCCGACTCCAGGCTCTCAACAGGCTCAATGCACTAAGGAAGAGATCTCTCAACAAGAGCACATGGGAAGCCTGGGTATACGTTGATCTGCCCAACTCCAGTCCAGAGCCTCATAAGTAGCTGCTTCCCAGATGGCTAACTCTGTGCTTGTGGTATCTTCCTAGAAACAGGCAGCATCTTGAGCTGAGAGCAGATACACACACACACACACACACACACACACACACACACACACCTTCCAGCTCAGCCCTAGCTTCTCCTGCCTGGCTGTTTCAAGGGTCACCTGTTGAAATTGTTCTGCAGGGAACCATGATGCATGCTGAATGTTCCCAACACTCAAGAAGAGGCAGGAAGGTTGGAAGTTCAAAGCCAGCCTGGGCTTCAAGTGAACTAGGGAAGGAAAGGGAGGGAGAAAAAAGGAAGGAGGAAGGGAGAAAGGAAGGAAAGAAAGAAGGAAGGAAGAAGAAGTAAATTAGTTCCTCTCGGCCTGATATTGAGGTTAATGATGCTTTCATGACATTCAGCCACAAAGTTCTAACACTGAGCTCTATGTATCTCTGACCATTGTTCCTGCCTCAACGATCCAGGGAAGAACAGAGCTTCTAACAGGATAAACAGAGGAAGGCTAGAAAGGAGAAAGTGTGTCATGGGATGTCACATCTACCCCTCCACTCTGCTCAGCATGCATGCCAGGGAAGAATGTCAAACACTTTTTAAAGCTGAATGACAGCAGGTCTCGCCCGTGTTTAATGACACACAGCCTGTGCCTGTCAAACAACCTCTCAGAAGTTCAGCGAGACTTCTGAGAGGAAGCTGTTCACAAAGTCTTAAGTTGAGGCCATCCATGTGCAATGCGTGGCACTCAGCACTCAACAGGGAACACTCTCATGTCAGAACCAGGAGTATCCCTGCATCTCTAAGAGCATACCTGGGTGCTGTGCCAGCTCATTCATGTCCCCAAGGCTGGCAATTGGGGTGTGTGTGTGTGTGTGTGTGTGTGTGTGTGTGAGCCAAGCTTGAATTCGACATGTAGCCAAGGATGACCTGGAACTGGCGATGGAGGGTCATTTTAACAGCGTGTATGTCAGAAAAATGATTATCTCAAGGCTGAAGTCATAGCTCACAAAACAACACAGCGGAGGGAAGTTAACAGAACCCAACAGCGTCCGGGGTTGGGTACTGTGGACGAAAACAGGGCCTCTCGGTCTTCCTCATTAGACAAGGGCAAATCCCCTCTCTCTCCCCTTGAAGTTCAAGGTTCACCTGAAACCAACCACTGGGTGCAGAACCCAGATAATTATAAGCAGCTGTTTTGACTATCTCCATCCCCCACCATTCCCTCGACTCTGGGAAATAACAGCAAGAAAACCGATAATGAAGCAGGGGAGTGACAATACATGCCTGTCAATCCGGCACCAGGCAGAGAGGAGCAGGAGTTTGAGGTCATTCTTGGTTATATAGTGAATTTAAGGCCATCCTGGCTACACTAGAGGTGGAGTGCTTTGATTTAGTCACTAACAGAGCCCTGGTCACTGTGGGTTGAATAAATGCCCTTTGGAACGCTCGTCCCCTTGGGACCTGAGAATCTACTCTTTTGAAAACAAAGCATTTGAAGATAGGCTCAAGTTGAGGTGACAGCAGATAAAATAGAAGGCTGTTATTTGTCACAGCCCACAGACACACAGACGCATCATGACAGAGGCAGAGGTACCCAGGAGGACGCCGTGAGACACGGGAAGATGTGTCACAATGGGCAGATTTCAGGCAATGGCTGCAGCTCGAAGAGACTCCCTGGATGGCTGGGCTGTGGTCACCACAGAAGGGGGATGGAGTGAACCCCACTCTTCAAGCCAGAGAACAGTGCTGGGTGCTAACGCAGAGCTAATAGTGTCTTGTTTTTCTAATTATTGTTATTTTCTTGTGGATTGTTTTTTTTTAAAAAGCGCTAGTTCTCAACCTTCCTAATACTGCAACCCTTTAGCACAGTTCCTTGTGGAGTCAAGGTGATCTCCAACTATACAAGTAATTTCATTGCTACTTCAGACATAACTGTTTTAAAGATTTGTTTTATTGCCGGGCAGTGGTGGCGCATGCCTTTAATCCCAGCACTTGGGAGGTAGAGACAGGCGGATTTCTGAGTTCGAGGCCAGCCTGGTCTACAGAGTGAGTTCCAGGACAACCAGGGCTACACAGAGAAACCCTGTCTCGGAAAAAAAAAAAAGACTTGTTCTATTTTTATTTTATTATGTGTATGTGGGGGAGGGGTGTGTACACAGGAGCACCGATGCCTGCAGAGGCCAGAGCCCTAGATTCCTCTGGAACTGAAAGTAAAGGAGGCTGTGAGCCACCCAACATGGGCGCTGGAAACTGAACCCAGGTCCTCTGTGAGAACAATGCATGCTCGTAACCTGTGAGCCATCTCTCCAGCCTGTACATCAGTGGGTTTTTGAGACAAAGTCTCGCTACCTAGTCTAGACTGACTTGGAAATCACTTGGTAGACAAGGCTGGCTTCGAACTTTCTCCACTTCTCCTGTCTCTGCCTCTGGAGAGCTGGAATTATAGTTATGTGCAACCCCCAGGCTGGTTTTGTGGTTGATGTTGGATTTCTGAGACAGGTTCTCACTGTGTAGATCAGACTGCCTTGGAACCCGCTGTGGAGCGCAGCCTGGCTTTGACTTGTGATGGTCCTTGGCCTCAGTCCCCTTCACTGGGATCGGCTAAACTTATTATTTTCAAGACCCCAGTTAGCTGAAATATAGTGAGCTTAACCTCACAATATAACCAAGAATGACCCCAACCAAGGCAAGGGGGAAACTAAGATTGGGGAGAGGTGTCAAAGCTTCAAGCAAAGTACCTGCTCAGGGAGACTGGATAGAAAGGTCACCATTCTGGGTCCTACCTCATGCCACATGTCTGACCGCACTGTGACTCCCTGGAATCTAAACCTACGGTCTCAGGGCTCTCAAGCCCCAACCCCAGGCTCTCTGGCCTTGGGCCTCCCTCCTTCACCAGGCAGGTCCTGATTCTGAATGGCTCTGCACAGATCTGAACTACCTCCTCCTTCCAGAGCACCCAATTTTATCCCCAAGCTCCCTCCCTGTGTGGCTAAGGGAGGCCCACTGCAGGGCTAAGTGTGCTCGTAGTACGGACAGATGCTACAAGGACAGCCCCAACCAAGGTCACAAAGCCTCTGAGATGACACATGGGCTCAGTGTGCCAGCTGTCCCCAGACTTCTCCCTTGGCCAAGATCCAGCATGGAGTGCTCTGTCTTTGGAGGTTTTATAAACACAAAGGGTATTTTTAGTAGCCATTTCTGCCCTTCAGCTATCCCATTAGTTTCAGAGGCAAATAATTCCCTCCTGTGCAACTTAATAGGTTCATGCAACGATCGCTCCCATGGACAAATACTTATTGAGCATGCCACCAAATGCAGTACCCTGCCTGGCTCATTACTTAAAAATAAATAAATAATTTACTTAGCTAACGATCATGAATCCTCTAATTTAATTTGTTCTTAAATGTGTTTAATTTTCTCATAATCGAACCTCACTTCGAAACCAGACATTTCCACTGTGCTGAAACAGGCAGAAAAGAAATAAAAAGAGATAATGTCGGAGGGAAAGCTTCTGAGGCAGAAGTAAGAGGGTTGTGAGTTCAAGGCCAGCCTGGGCTACATGGTAAGGCTGTCTCAAAACACAACTGAGCCACCGGGATGGAATACGTGTGACACCTCAGAGAACAGTGTGGGGGACAGAGCTGTCTGAACTTATTTTTAAATACTAAGTAAGCAGAAAAGAGGTGGCTGGGAAGTGGATCGGAAGATTATGTGCCACGGTGGTACCTGGCTTTTACATGGATGCTAGAGATTTGAACTCAGGTCCTCAAACTTGCATGCCCGGCACGGTTTGAACTTCTAACCAAGGATCATGCTTACCATGCTTGCGTCAGGCAGGTGACTCACACGGAAGCCTTGGAATTACTGAAGACAATCCACAGAAAGTACCCACACTCTGGGAGGGTGCTCAGTTACTAAAAGGCTTGCTGTCAAGCTCACAGACCTGAGTTCAGATCTCCAGTACCCGCACAAAAGCTGGGTGCTGGCTCATACATACAACCCCAGGGGACAGGCAGATCTTGGGGTTTCACTGGTTGGCCAGCGAAGCCTAAATACCCAGGTCCAGATTCAGTGAAAGGCTGTCTGGAAACATAAGGTGGAGGGCTAGGGAGATGGCCAGGAGCTGAGAGCACCAACTGCTCCTCCAGAGGAGTCAGGTTTGATCCCCAGCCCCTGTAACTTCAGTCCCAGGGGATCTGATGCTTTTTTTCTGACATCCACAAGCACCAGGCACACATGTGTTGCAAAGATACATATGCAGGCAATACACTCATTCACTCAAAATTAATTAATTAATTAATACTGTGGAAAGCAGTAGAGGAAGATTGAAGTTGATCTCTGGCCACACACAGATAGGTATATTAAACACACACACACACACACACACACACACACACACACACACTGAAAAGGAGAGGGGACTGACTAGAGCCTCTGATCTATGGCATCAAAACTATGGCACAGACCAAGACGATGACAATGACGGTTCAAGGCAGCTGACCCTCAGCCGGTGTTTGTCAATAAAGCTTTATTGAAACAGAGCCAGACACAAGTTTCCACACCATCTATGGCTGCCACAGCACAGTTCAGTGTCCCCAACAGAGCCAGCATGCCTTTTGAAGATTGCACCCTTTACAGAAGACCCAACTATAGATAAAGACTGAAAATAAAGAAAAGAACCTGGGCTCAAAGACACAGGCCAATATCTATAGCAGCATAAACTCAAGAAGGCAGGTCAAGGCGTGGCCTTGAGACCATCTCTTGATTAGCCCCACCCTGGCCAGAGGCTAGTCCAGTGAGAACGACTGTCCCCACACTGATAACTACAGATAGCGAGAGTCAGGGAGTCCAGAAGCAGGAAGGTTCCTGGGGCCTTGTGTGTAACCTAGACGTCAAAGCAGACATGAAATAGAACCCCAAAGGTCCAATAGGCTGGTTCTTGGTGGGACAGGTGGAAAGACAAACTTCCTGACTGTTCTGCCCACTCCCTCAGCTCAGGAGGCGTGCATACATCTGCGATCCCAGCATACAGGAGACTGAGGCAGAGGACGGGGACATTCAAGGGCAGCCTGTGCTACCTTGAATGAGGTGAGATCCTATCTCAAAATAAAGTGTGAGAGGCAGTCCGCTCAATGGCACAATGCTCACCTAACTTGCACTAGAGCCTCCTTCATGATCTCTGCTGTAGAAAAAACAACACCACCCACCCTTCTGCATTGTGCATGGCTAAGCCCCTGGGGAGCCACCTCCCAGGCAGCCAGCAGTCTCCACTCAGATACAAGGAGCCACTTTGAGCTTGATTTCCAGTTCCTTCTCTAGGGCTGTTGTGGGCCCCGTGGGCTCCCTACAACGTGCTCTGAAATGGTGTTTAAAATTGGATCACTCCAACACAAGGAAAATAATAACCAGTAAACAGGGCTGACCATCACCACCGTAAACTTAAAATCATTCTCCTCAGCTTGAAAGCACCCACGAACACTCACTCTCCAAACCCCAGCCTCTAACGCCCTCTTGTCTACCTTTGGAACCTATGGATTTGGCTCTGGATTATTTTCAGCACTCAATATTCATCCTTTTGTGAACAGATTCTTAGCATCTCTCAGGTTCATCCATGTTGTAGCCCATACCAATATTTCCTCCCTTTTTCAGTGCTGTAGAGTATTCCATTTTGTGTTTATACCACATTTTGTTTCCCCATTATCAGTTAATGGCTCTGGGATTGTTTCTGTTCTGTGGCCATTATGAATAATGAGCAGAAATTGAAAACTTCACACCCCAGTTCTGGTCAAGCCAGCCCCCAGCTTTAAAAAGAATATATATGATTTTATATATGTTCTATATATAACATAAATATATTTATTATATATATAAAAATATAAAGTATATATTCTCCCCCCCCAAGACTCTCTCAACATGAACATTAAGAGTGACATAAAAGCAGATCTCTGTGAGAGCAAACTAAATAATAATTGCAGAAATGCATCTTCACAATGAGGCCCAGGCAAACAAATAAAACAAAACACCAGCAGCTGCCTACAATAAGATTAAAATTCTGTGTGTGCTGCTCCAACAAAAATCTCAAATCATTAAAATCTCATTATACTAATAACAAGTCTCCTGCATACATTTCAGAGCAAAACTCTCTTCCCCTTGGCAAAGGGCTTTCAAACAGCCACACAGGAAGTTGTAGAATGTCCTCATGTCTCCGAGAGAGGCATATCTTCCTGCCTTGTCTCTGTGGAAGTGTACGCATGCCTGGAGCAGGTTATCCCGGGAAAGAGAAGGCAGAGATGAGCCCTGGACACCCAGCTCCTGCACTCAGTCCGAACACTAAAGCCTTCCCATAGAAAAGCAGCCACCCAATTGTGCCATGCTGGGTGGTCCCACTGTATCTCTATGACTTCCTCCAAGGACCAGCAGCTCAGCCTTTCCTCTCTGCTGGCATCTGATGGGGAGGGGTGGCACTGGGCTGACTGAGGGTGAAACGTTAACACAAAGATGTTGGCACCTGTGTGACTCATGTGACCCCCCCCCCCATTCCCCGCAAGGCCTTATGTTAAAATCCACAAGCCTATAGGAACACATAAAGACTCCCTCATGCTCTGCAGGAGGCCACAGTTGATGTATTCCTGGGTTCCCATCTCTGGATCCACCCAGCGGTCTGTCAGCAATCACTGGTCTTAATGACTGTGCTGAGAAATGGTCAGAGACTTAAAACCACACAGACCTGCAAACCTGGAGTTCTGGACGTCAGAAGACTAAACACAACCCGTCTAGAGCCAAAGCCTTCCAGGCTGGAGGTGGGGGGTGAAACAGGGTGCATGGCACAGGCACGGGGACGCCACTAGGTACTCTGGCTCCTGCCTTCCTCATTCAGCTCTTGGACTCCCTCCACAGCCCCTCTGGTTGCCACCTCTCACTCTCCTCCAACAAGAACCTTCTGGTGGGCCTAGGGACTTGCTTAGCATGAGAGAGGCCTTGGGTTCAATCCCTACTGATGAAAAAAAAGGGGGGTGGGGAACAAAGGCAAGAAGAAAGGGGGTGGGGAGGAAGGAAGTGGTCAGTGGCCAATGAGAGGGCTTAGCAGCTTCAACACTGTAGCTTCAGTGAGGTGGGGGGAGAGGAGGGAGCAGATGGATGCTAGCAGGTGAGGAATGCGGCACGTGTGTTGTGGTTTCTAGAATGTTCTATCGGAAAGAGGAACAGGGAGCTGTGAGGCTCTAGAGACCTAGCCAACAAAGAGAACCTGCTCCACAGAGCCTTTCTCCAAACCCAGATCTGGGTACTGAGGATGGAGTCAGGGTTGTGTCATGTGCTAAGCCCTTGCAGTACCAGAGCTGAGCCCCAGCCCTTTTCTTCCCTGATAATCATGAAGGAGGCCATCTTGCTGGGGAGGAGGCAGCTCCTGCTTCATGAAGGAAGGTCCAGTTAGATGGACCAGGCTCTCACTCCTGAGTCCTCAGGTGCTCTGGCCATTCCTTTGCTGAGCTGAGGTTCCCAGGACACAGCCTGTTTTCCTGATGCTGTCACCTGTTTTCCTGATGCTGTCAGGTCCAGGAGCTCTGCTCCCCCTGGGGCTTGGGCACCTCCCAAGAGGACATGAGGGGTCTTTCATGGGGGTTGTGTGTGGCTTCATCAAGTTTCTTGTCATTATTTTTCTGACCATAACATCAAACCCAGGAGTTTCCTCAAGTGTCCTGGTGAGTTCTGTGATCCCCAGGGAGCATCTTAATCTGTAGTGGGTGCTTTTCTTGGCCACCTCCTGAGATTTCTCGAAACCAAGCTTAGGCTTGATAAGTACAAATGACAGATTAATGTTTCCCATCATGGCCTCCCAGTGACACAG
>JADRCH010000028.1:1219434-1255881 GCA_019843965.1 Rhynchomys soricoides | reverse complement strand
ACAAATGACAGATTAATGTTTCCCATCATGGCCTCCCAGTGACACAGCTGACCCAGAACCTCAGCTAGTGGGAAGATGGGTCTCAAGCTATGAGGGCGTGAGGGTAGACATTGTCAGGGTGCTATCATAGGGTCCCATATTGCAGAAGGTGTGACATAAAAATGACAGAAAGCTCTGGAGAGAGGGCAGGATAGTCAGGGCTCTGAGACAAGGAAGACTGTGGAGCTTGCAGGACTGAACCAGGCCCTCTCAGGCAGCAGCCCGTAGCAGAATGGGACCACCAGGGTCCAGTCCTCCACATCACTTAACACAGAATGCAGTCAGTCACCTCCGAAGCATCTTTCTGACTCTGGGACTAAGTGTCACCCAAATGCCAAGGCCGGAGCTAGTAAAGGAGAGAGTACATTCCCAGCTGGCCATGCCTCCAGCTGAGGTGAGATGAGAGCCCTCACCTCACCCACCCTCTGCTCTCCCACAAGACAGGAATCACTACATGGTGTCACTTTCCAGACCATGTGTAAAATAACTCAAAGGCACCATGCATAAGGTGAGCATGGCCCATGAGTGTCAGGGGACCCAGAGTCTCAGTAGGCCATCACTGTGACCACCCACTTGGCTTGTTCTGGCTTGGTTGGTTTTTAATTCATGTGCTCTTTCTCTCATGGTTTAGGTAGTCTTCTATCAAGAATAAACATAAGCTGGGTGGTGGTGGCACATGCCTTTAATCCGAGCACTCGAGAGACAGATGGATCTCTGTGAGTTTGAGGCCAGCCTGATCTACAGAGGGAGTTCCAGGACAGTCAAGACTACAGAGAGAAACTTTGTCTCAATAAATAAATGAATTAATAAATAAACAAATAAAAACAAGCACATATATGCATGCATTTATACATAGATACACAATACATAAATATACAAGCTTATATACATGTACATTGTGACCATGGTTTGTAATGGCCAACGTAAGGAGACACAGTCCACTGTGAGCAGCACCATGCCCTAGGGTTGGGCCCCGGACTGTATGAGAGTAGAGAAATTGAGCTGAGCACTAAGTACACACGCATTCATTCTCGATCTGCTCTTGACTGTGCATGTGATGTGATGTAACCAGCTATCCTGGCTGCCACACAATTAGGAACTTTCTAGAATTATAAGCCAACTAAACCTTTGAGTTGTTTTTGGTCATGGTGTTTTTATCACAGTGACAGAAATGAAACTAAAACAAACATACATACATACATACATACATATACAAATACACAGACACACACATTTCGAATATGGACACCTATAATCCTTACTCTGGAAGACAATGTTGCAGAAGAGGAGGAGGAAGAGGAGAAAGAAGTGCCAATTAAGCATTGGGCAAGATGTCCCTCAAATCCTGTTGATACTAAAACAGACACCACATAGGCTGAGCTGGAGGCCGATCCATTCGTACATTTAGAGCTTAGGCTTGGGGGTTCCAGCTCCCTGAACCAGACAGCTGCTTCCAGAAGCCTCTAGACTTACCCATGAGGTGCACACAATCCCTAGGAGATATAAAAAAAAATCTTTGTGGCCCCTTTAACTTCACTAACTTGATATTAAAGCCTAGATTCTTGGGCTTTGTACATTTCTAAATGAGAAAAAGTGTAAGAAGACATAATTTTTCTAAAGAGCGACACTTTTTAAAGAGAATCAACTCCCAAGGTGGCGCTGCCTGAGGAAACCCATAGGAGGGGTGTGTGCTCCTCACCCAGCAAGGAAGAGTTCAAACAAGCCAAGGTCAGTATTTCAGAAGCTCTAAGCTTGAGGACCCCTGTGTTCCACTACCAACACTCAAGCCTAGGATATAACCCAGAGTCTGCTAAGGCTCCCTGGCCCTCTGGCTGGTCTGACACCCAGTGTAGAGGCAGGCTGGAGCAAAGACCTCCCTCCTGCTTTCCCGGCACTAGCCTCAAGTCATGGTGTCCAGCACAGGGTTCAGGTATCTGTTGCTTGTGACACAAACCATAGGCGCAGAGCAAGGGCTTCCAAGAGAGTACTTCCGGGTCACAGTGGCTGGGGGTCATGTGTTTAGAGTTCATTGTCAATTTGACACACTCTAAATTGCTTGGTTAGAGTGTCAGTGAGGGATTCTCTAGATGATATTGGCCTGTGGGTATGTCTGTAGGGGACTGTCTTTTGGGGGGGCAAGGTGTGTTGCATGTTTATAAGTGTGTTGGGGTACATGGATATCAGAAGAGGGTGTCAAATCCTCCGGAACTGGTGTTACTGATGATTATGAGCTGCCATGAGGGTGCTGAGAACCAGACCCAGTCCTCTTAGAGAACAGCCTATGCTCTTAACCGCTAAGCCATCCCGCCGGTCCTGTAGAAAAATGGTTCTCAACCTGTGGGTCTAGACCCCTAGGGATTTGAAAAGACCTTTTCACAAGGTCTGCTAAGACTCTTGGGAAAACACAGACATTTACATCACGGTTCATAACAGTAGCAAAATTACAGTTATGAAGTAGCAACGAAAATAATTTTATAAATGGGGGTCACCACAACGTGAGGAACTGTGTTAAAGGGTTGGGGGTGTAGCATCAGGAAGGTTGAGAATCACTGCTGTAGGGGATTGTCTTGGTTGCCTTAATTAAAGTGGGAAGACCCAGCCTGAGAGTGGCAGTACCATCACTCCCTGGTTGGAGCCCTTAACAAGAGAAAGCTGAGGACTAAGCCTGCTGGCATTGTGTCTCTGCGTTTAACTGGCGGTGGCTAGCAGCTTCAAGTCCCTGCCTTGACTCCCAACAATGAGGGCTGTAAGGTAATTGTGACCTAGAATGGATCCTTGTGTTGTGTTTGCCAGGGTGTTTGCCAGAGCAACAGAAATGTTTCTAGGATAGAAAGTCCCGGCACTCCTTGAGGCAGAGATTTGAGGCCAGGGCTACTGAAAAGATCTGAGCCCGGGAAGGTTTCGTTCCAGCAATACCACTCATACCGGTGGGGAGACCCTGGGTTCCCAGCATCCTTTTCTCATAGGCTCTGACACACCCTCAGAATTAATTCTGTTATCAAGCCAAGTTTGCCCCCCAGCGGAAATCCACTTGACCCCTTGCTCTACCACCAAACCGAAGCACCATTTATCAGCATTCATCCAGCGAGTAGCAGCCACTCCATGCTAACAAGGCTTTTTGGCTCCTTCTTGAATCCTGAAGAGGAGGCTGCTGTGTTCAGGATGGCAGACACAGAGTCTGGTAGAGATGAAGTCACGGATCCCTGTGGCCAGGCTGTAAACTGTGTACCCCCGCAGTGCTACCCCTGATGCCCAACAGCTGCATCTCTACAAACCAACCAGAACCTGCTGGGCAGGGCAGTGAGTCTACCTCTGCCAACTCTGCAGTATTCATCTACCTCCGTTGGCCTTGAGGTCCCGCCCCCACCCAGTAAGAATGAAGGTGCGATTTCATAGCATAGGGGATCTCACAGCATGTGGGGACAGTGTGGGTCCCCACACCACAGTCATGTTTGGCCAGGGCTGGTGGCTGATGCTGCGCGCAAACTCTTGCTCAATCTGTACTTACTTCTAACCAGAATCCCCTCTTTCTAGTATGTGTTACTAAGAATTAATGATGTAGACGCTTGCAATGGATCGCTCATCTCTGCACTCTCTTACCCCAACAGCCATTTGCATAGACAAGATGAACACCATTAAGCCAAGCTGAGTTTATATTCCACTTCATAAGACTGGGATGTTTTCCAGCCCAAACTCACTCATTAGGCATTTACTTTCCTAAAAAGTGAAACACGCAGCCAGTGCAAAGAGAAGAAAACGTTTTCTTCGAGTGCGGGTTTTTTTTTCCCCCTGTGATGAATCATGTATTTGCCAAGAAGAAAATAGCTAGGTACGTGAAGTTGACCTCAGCCAGCCACAGCGGGGCGGAATCAATCAAAGGAGCACTTTAGAACCAGCGCCGCAGGTGTTGGCCCATTACACAGTCTAAACACCCGTTAATTATTTTGAGGACTGGGGAAGAGCAGCTTTGGCGTGTTCAGTAAATACTAATTCCAGAGAGGTGAGATGGGAATTCAAAGCAGGGTGCCGCTAAGGATCACTGGGTTGGATGGCTGGTTGACTGGATCTTTCTGGGGAAACCATAACCACTAGGCAGTAGGATCATGGAGTGACAACAGAAGAAAGGCCTGGCTCAGAGAGGTAGAGAGTGAAAGAGGTGAGGTTCTCAAGGCCAAGAGGCACCTTTTTCTCTGCTGAAGCCTGGTTTCTTGAAATCTCGGGAGGCTGTCAAGAAAAGCACTCACTACAGATCAAGATGCTCCCTGGGGACCATACGTACCAGGACACTTGAAGAAATGCCTAGGTTTGATGTTATGGTCAGAGAAATAATGATAAGAAACTTGATGAAGCCTCACACAACCCCCATGAAAGACCCCTCATGTCCTCTGGGAGGTGCCCAAGCCCCAGGGGGAGCAGAGCTCCTGGACCTGACAGCATCAGGAAAACAGGTGACAGCATCAGGAAAACAGGCTGTGTCCTGGGAACCTCAGCTCAGCAAAAGAATGGCCAGAGCACCTGAGGACTCAGGAGTGAGAGCCTGGTCCATCTAACTGGACCTTCCTTCATGAAGCAGGAGCTGCCTCCTCCCCAGCAAGATGGTCTCCTTCATGATCATCAGGGAAGAAAAGGGCTGGGGCTCAGCTCTGTGGTACATGACACAACCCTGACTCCATTCTCAGCACCCAGATCTGGGTTTGGAGAAAGGCTCTGTGGAGCAGGTTCTCTTTGTTGGCTAGGTCTCTAGAGCCTCGAAGTTCCCTGTTCCTCTTTCCGATAGAACATTCTAGAAACCACAACACACATGCCGCATTCCTCACCTGCTAGCATCCATCTGCTCCCTCCTCTCCCCCCACCTCACTGAGGCAACAGTGCTGAAGCAGACCTCCTCCATCCACATCAGTTGACCTCCAAACTGTGGCCTTCGAGGCCTCTAATGAATGTCACCCAAATAGGTCATTGCAGTACCCCCAGGATCTCCCTCTGTGGCTGACCATGGCACACATGCCAAACCACAGCCCAGACACAAGACACCCCCGCACTTCCCCAAAAGAACCTTGTTGATGGGTCTTCATTGGGCACTTTCCCCTGCTCTGTCTGATTACAGCCATCTTTTACCCTCAACTGAAGACATGTTATGGTTAGGGTTCAGTGTCAACCTTGGCACACCTGGAAACAGAGACCCTTAACGGAAGAACTGCCTTGATCAAATTGACCTGTGGCCATGTCTGTGAGAGGTCTGGATTGATGATTGATGCAGAAGGGCTTGAGCCACTGTGGCAGGCTGGCCCGGGCTCTCTGAGCTAGCTGATTATAAACCAGCAAGTGAGCCAATAAGCTGCCTTCCTCTGTGGCTCCCTCTTCACTTCCTGCCCTGACTTCTCTCAGGGATGGATTGTGACCTGGAAGTGTGCCTCAGGGTTTCCATTGCTGTGAAGAGACACCACGACCAACTTTTATAAAGGACAACATTTAGTTGGGGCTGGCTTACAGTTCAGAGGTTCAGTCCATTATCATTGTGGTGGGAAGCATGGCAGCGTCCAGGCAGACCTGGTGCTGGAAGAGCAGAGTGTTCTCCATCTTGATCCACAGGCAGCAGCAAAGGACTCTTTTCTAGGCAGCCAGGAGGAGGGTCTCTTCCACACTGGGTGGAGCATGAGCACTAGGAGCCCTCAAAGCCCACCTCCACAGTGACATACTTCCTCCAACAAGACCACACCTGATAGTACCGCTTCCCATGGCCAAGCACATCCAAACCACCAAAGTAGCCAAATTAACTCTCTCTCCCCTCAAGCTGTTTTTGGTCAATGTTTTACAAACAATACAATGTACAGTGGGGCAGTGGTGGTGCATGCCTTTAATCCCAGCACTCAGGAAGCAGAGGCAGGTGGATTTCTGAGTTTGAGGCCAGCCTGGTCTACAGAGTGAGTTCCAGGACAGCCAGGGCTATACAGAGAAACCCTGTCTCGGAAAACCAAACCCAAAACAAAAAAAAATAAATAAAACAATGTACAATACTACAACAAGTCACTAACTGGAACCCCAGCCCCTCAAATCCAGCTGTGTATCCCCAAGAGGCTCAATCCCCACATCAACTCAGCCCTCCCCCAACCAGGCCTTGCTGTCCTGAGTAGGAGGCCTGAGCCAGGTTGGCTCCTGAGGTCCCCAGTACACAGCCAGCTGTCAGCCACCTGTTTCCTGATGCCCTCAGAGTTAGGAGCAACACTTCCCCTATGGACTGGGCGTCAGGGGACAGTGGCTTCCCCTCCCCCTTCCTACTAGGATCCCCTGGGACATCTGACAAGTTGGTTCATTATATTTTCTTATGTCACATCACTGAGTAAATTTCACAAGTTCGGGGCTGGGGATGTAGCTCGTGGGTAGAGTGCTCACCTAGCACACATATGCCAGGCCCAGGGTTGGACTCTCAGCACCACGTGAGCCAAGCACAGTGGCCCATAGACACAGGGGGAAACTTAGCTGGACAGTGAGTGAAGGAAGCCAGTATGAAAAGCCTCGTGTCATGCACTAGGGTTCCAGTTCATGATTCTAGAAAAGGCAAAACCGTGGAAATTGTTAAAAATAAAAATAAAAAATCCAAGAGTTCCCAGGCAGGGGTGGCTCCCAGCACTCTGGAGGCAGAGGCAGTTGGATCTCTGAGAGTTTGAGGCCAACCTGATCTGCAGAGTGAGTCGGATGGCCAAGATTACACAGTGAAACCCTGTCTCAAAAAACCAAAACCAGGGCTGGAGAGATGGCTCAGTGGTTAAGAGCACTGACTGCTCTTCCAGAGGTCCTGAGTTCAATTCCTAGCACCCACATGGTGGCTCACAACCATCTATCTGTAACGGGATCTGATGTCCTCTTCTGGTGCCTTTAAGACAGCTACAGTGTCTGCTAAGTTTTGGGGCCTTGGAGAAGGGAGGGCCAGGCAGGCCAGTGCAGCAGGGATCCTTTATTATACACTATGACAGCAGCCCTACTGTCAGCTATAGGCTTCAAGACAAAAACTTCTTAAGCTGGTTTAGAACTGAAATGAAGTTCCATCCTGCCTGGAAGAATGGAGTAGGAAGGGCAAACCCCAGTCTTCACTCCATTTTGCTAGGAAACCAAAGTATGTGCAAAGAGATAGATAGATTAGACAAATAGGTGATAGATGGTTAGATAGATAGATAGATAGATAGTTAGATAGATAGATAGACAATTGATAGAGTAGATAGATGCTAGACAATCAATAGACAATACATACATACATACATACATACATACATACACACACAATTGATAGAACAGACAAATGATAGATAAAAGATGCTTCTATATGGGGCATCTTTTCTCAGCACCTATCCCCCACACAGACACACCCTGAGCTCCAGAGGTTAAGCTGGCTCCTGACCTCTCTGGCTGGCCGGACTCAGACCCCCACAGGGAGGCCTGAGTGTTGTAGGTGTTCCCTTCCGGTTTCCAGTGTGCACAGTTAGTCACACTTCCCTTTTCTGACTAGGCCACCCCATGACACCATAAAGTCTCCACTGGGCTGAATCACGCCCTGTTCATTCTTAGACACTTCCTGTGCTGGGTATCCTAGCTCACCACATATCCTACCCCCACCTCGTGAAATGGGACAAAGCATTTGTCCCAGTTGGTCCCTCCCCTCTCTGCCATTCTGCAAGGCAGAGTGGGGTGGAATGCCCATACATCCCCAATCCTTGAATTTCACCAGCCATCCCTTCCCCCCTTCCAGTATCCTCAGGAAATGTCCGGAGTCCACCCTTTCTAACAAAGGAGGAAACACAGCTAAGTGTTTCAACTGGCAGGCTGGGAAGCCCCATGCCCTCCTACTGCTAGTGGCACCCTAGTAGGCACCAGTGCATAAGCTCCCATGGCCCAAAGTCAAGGCCAAGAACAGTCAAGAGGGCCAGTTGCCAAGGCAACTAGTCGGCAGAAATACTGGCTGCTCTCAGAGCTCAATTATTCAAGACCTCATTATACAGTGTTCACATTAGCCCCTCCATTTCTTCTCCACTCCCCGGAGGACCACAAGGAAGCTACTCAGCCCTTCCCAGGCTAAGCCTTCCCTCCATTCCTGCCTCAGAGACCAATTAGGGTTTGTAGCTTTCTGGTTTATAGGGGTGACAGGTACTCCAACCTTGAGAACCGAGGCAGAGAGCCAAGCTAACTCAATGGGATGGCAATACCAGCAGAAGCAGCAGGCAGAGGGAGGTGTTGCTTGGGGTTCCAGGTGCATTTAAACTGGGCCAGGCCAGCCCTCCATCTTCTGGACACACGAGATCTCATAAAAGCAAAGCAGAGAAACACAGTTGGAAACTGAGGCTAGCTCTTTACCCCACTGGTGTGGCCCTTGTGTTCCACCAGTGTAACTAGCACCTCGAGAAGCTGTAACGGGCAGGGAAGGAGCTCAGTTGGCAAAGAGCTTGCATGAGTGCTTCCATTCCCAGCACCAGTGATTTTTAAAAACAGTCAAAAGCCAGGTGTTGCTTGCCTGTAATCTTAAATCAGGGGAGGTGAAGACAGAGGAACCCAGGGCTTATTGATCCCAGTCAAAGAGCCTCAGGTTTAGTGAGTGACTTTGCCTCAAAAAACAAGAAGGAACCCAGTGCAGAAGTACACACTTTTAATACCAGTGCCAAGCCAGCCTGGTAATTCCAGGCTAGCCATGGTAGGTAGGTAGAAAGATAGATTAGATAGATAGATAGATAGATAGATGATAGATAGATGATAAATAGGTAGATAGATACATATACATGCATACATAAATAGATACACAGATACATAATACATAAATAGATACATACATAAATAGATACATAGATACTTAGATGATAGATACATAGATACGATACATAGACACATAGGCAGTAGATACATAGATAGACATAGATACATAGATAGACATAGATACATAGATGGTAGATACATAGATAATAGTGAGAAACTGAGGAAGACCCCCGAGCTCTGACTTCTGGCCTGTACATGTGTGTGCGCACACATGAAACACACAGCAGCTATAATCATTCCTGCTCTTACACATACTTTTCTATGAAAGATTTTCTTTCTTAGGTTTTATCTCCAACATCGCCACACCCATTCCCAGGCCCTCTGACAGTCCACAGCTTACGATCATGGCATCCACAATGTAGAAAGATTGAGCCTTTCCTCTACTTTCTAAGGCCTTGACGTATCCAAACCACATCAGATTCACATACATGGTAAGCCACAAAAGGGTGGCCCACACCTGCAATTCCTGATACAGGTGAGGCTGAGGCAGGAGGATCACTTGAATCCAGGACTGAGTCCAGACTTGGTGACACAGCAAAATACCTGCTCAAAAACAAAAACGAGTCTGGCAGTGGTGGCGCATGCCTTTAATCCCAGCACTTGGGAGGCAGAGGCAGGTGGATTTCTGAGTTGGAGGCCAGCCTGGTCTACAGAGTGAGTTCCAGGACAGCCAGGGCTACACAGAGAAACCCTGTCTCAAAAAACAAAAACAAAAACAAAAACAAAAACAAAAAAAACAAAACCAAAACAACAACAACAACAACAACAACAAAAAAAACTGATGGAAAAAACTCAAGTCTGTCTATGTCCTAACACGTGAGAAGAAAATGGATTTCTAGGCAGGATCACAATGACAGCAATGAGAAACCAAAGACAGCAGTGGTGACCAAGGAAGAAAACAACTTAAGACTGATTTAGGAGACCTGATGGAAATACAGCCAACCTTAAGGGTCTGCAATGGAAGACTTGAGAGGGGAGGAGCCCATTTGCTTAGAAATAAACCCTAGGATAAACCCTAGGGACGGAGCTCAGGCCGCCTGCCCTCAGGGAACCGGACAATCTCCTTTGGTAAAGGGCATTCTGGGGTTGAAGGCCTGGGGAGGCAAGTCTGGGCAGGGTGTGGGGGTCACAGTATCTTCAGGGGTTCTGTCAAAGCGTGGGTAGTACCATACTTCCAAACAAGCTCTGCATTTCCCTACACGCCCTGCCTTTCAAAATACCTTGAAAGGCCAGAATGAGTCTGCCCATAATTTAGGGCCTGGAAGCTCCTTTAAGTAGATACATCATCCCTGTCCTATGGACCCACGGGATTATCAGTCACCTCCTAGGCAGGGCTTGTCCCTGGAGCCCAGGCAGGCTTTCTAGGAGTCAGTCTGGCTCCAGTACTGGAGGAGACCCTCAGCACACCCTAACTTGGTGGTCCCTAGCAGATGATCCCCAAGAAGTCTGCCTCTGAAGCTTCTTTCTCAGCAAGCCCCTCCCATTCCCGGTGAGCGCCGAGAATCTCAGCCTGAGGGCAAGAGCCTCCAGGTCAAAACAATAGAAAATTCAAGAATGTTTCTACAAGGGGAAGGCTGAGAACTGCAGTACCTTAGGGCTCTGGCCAAGGCACAGAAGTTACATCCCATCCCTTGCAGTTTTGTGTTTTAAAAATTTAAAAAGTAAAAGTCGCTTTAAAATTACTTTCCTGCGCAGGGGACAAGATCTTCCCCCGCCCCGTCCCCCCTGCATTGGTTCCAGGCTTCCCAGGCTCCTGGCCTGTGTGTCCTGTGCCCTTTCACTGACTCCCAGCTTAGGGACCGAGCCATGCTTGCAGGCATCACGCAGTCAGCAGCCCGTCCTCTCCACCAGCATGTGTCCAATCACTGTGACGAGAGTGTCACACGACAAGGATGGGCACAGGAACCGTAGCTGGCTAGGCCTGTGTCCAGAGCAGGGCGCACGTCCTGGGCACCGGGCCAGCACCGCAAAGGTCGTAGGGACAGGGACCGGCCTGTCCCAAAGGTCGCGCAGCCTGTGTGCGACAGGAGGGCTCATTGGCGCCGCCGAGGCCGGCAGGGAACGGACACACGGGGGACACCGCTGGCACCCGGCTGGCGCCAAAGGGACGCGGAGGCACACTCACCCTCCCTGGTCTTCTTCTTCCTTGCCAGTGTGCCGCCCAACTTGCCCAAGAAAGACTCGTCCTTCTTCATCTTGGGGGCCCGCGGGGTGGGCGACCGTGGTGGCGCGGAGGACATAGGCGAGTGCGCGCCACCCACGGCCGGCCGGGGAGTGGCCAGGAGGGCGCGGCCGCGGCTTCCCCGCCCCTGGCTACTGACCCCGAGGTCTGGGTGCTGCAGCTGAGCTCCCCGCCCGCAATACAGCGGGACCCTGCGCGTAGAGCCAGGCACCACCGGCCCCCTTTTGTGCGGCCTCACCGTGCTGGAAGTCCAGAATCAATTAGTCCCACAAACATGTACGGTCAGATGTTAAGTCTCTGCCAGGATCCTGGCGCAGGACTAGGGCATCCCTTAGGACGATGCTTGGCGATGTAGTGGGTGCCTTTGTGGGACAGTAGCCTCATACACAGTGACCCTTCCCCCAAGGCAAGCCCAGCCAAAGGCTTCCAAGAAAGCCACGGGCTGGAAGAATCAGGGAAGGACAGAATGGGCACCCGGAGGAAGAGCGCAGGCCTAGGGAAGAATGCTAGGCTAACAGATATGGCCAGGTTTGTGTTTCACAAAGTTGACTGTTGGTGATTTGGGAGCAGTAGGTAATGAACAAGGATGGGACCAGGCAGGGAGGTTTACTAGGAGCGAAGTGAACGTGTTTCTAGAGATGCTGCGGTGTAGAGACAGAGTGAGAACTGAGGCGTAGGCAGAGGGAAAGCCAAATGGCCTGTGGCTCCAGGAGAACGGTGGGTGCGTGGCTCAACAGAGATAGGAGCTATCAGGACCCGGGCGAGGGTAAGCTGAATGCAGCACCTAATCATGGGGGGGAGGGGGAGGTGTTTTTTCCTTCTCCCTTTGTGTTGGCTCAGAGCCTCACTCCCTCTGGTGAGCGGTTTCGGTTCAGTGCAGGAAATATTCACACTTTACACTGGCAGAAGTGGTGTAGCCAAGCTGGTCCTTCAGCTGAGATGTGCCTGGCCTTACCTTGGAATTTGTCATAGAGAATGGGGTGCCCAGGATCTAAATAGTTACAAGCCAAGGGTAGGATGGGGGCAGTGGGGATCCCAATAGGAGGAGAAGGACCAGAGAGGGCCAGGATTTAGGAAGAAATAGGGAAGAGAGAGTTGCTAGGGAGGGATGGTTTCCAAAGACCAAGATAAAAGAGTCACCTCCCTCCACTAGGATAGGAAGAAAACTCACTGGCCTAGAGGACAGGCATCTCTCACCCTGGCCCAGTTCCTGGCTGCTCTTATCTCTAGGAAGCCACCCTCCTCGAGGCAGCCTAGGCTATTTGGCTTTCCCTGGCCTGCTCCTCAGTGCTAAGGCTGCCCTCCCTCTTAACTGGGGGGGAGCTGGAGACCCCAGGGTCCCGGAAATCTCCGAAATGCAAACTCCCTGCACCCCACGTGACGGTTAATCTGCTCATTGACCTGACAAGAACTCCTCTGAGAGCTCCGATCTCCTTGGAAACAAAGCTCTGGGTGTACCCAGAGGATTATCTATCTCCGTTGGGTTGAGGAGGGATAGACCACACCCTGTCTCAATTGTGGGCAGCACCACACCAGGAAAAAGGTGTGATGGCCATTCCTGGTTGTTAACTTGACTACATCTAGAGTTAACTAAAACCTAATTGGCAGCTGGGCACACCTCCGAGGGGGTTTTCTTAATTAAATCATTTGAGGGAGGAAGAAGACCCATCCTAAATCCAGATCTTTTGTGGTGGGAAGATACACCTTTAATCTGGGTCACACCTTCTGCTGGCAGCTATATAATGGATAGAGAAGGACACACACACACACACACACACACACACACACACACACGAGAAAGTGACCTAAGTAGAACCATACCTTCCCCAGTTCAATGGTCTCAAATTGCAAGCCAAAATGAATCCTTCCTAAACTGCATTTGTAACACGGAAAACAACTAATATAGATGACAAGGACATGTCAGAGGGAAGGGGGACAGGGAGAAGAAAACTTTCAGAGGATTTTGGCAAACCCCTGCAGAGTGAGTGTATGCCAGAGTTAGGGCCAGGAAGTTCCAAAGGGGTCTTGAAAGCATCTCCATCTCAAGATAGAATTTGGATGTTGCTAACAAGCTGGGAGAACATTGAAAGCTCGTAAATGTAGTTACTGACACTGCTGTGAGGTGGAAACACAGCTGATCAGGACAGAGATTGTGGGACCTGAGAGCTGGAAGCAAGCTGTCATGCGTCCCCAGCTCCCATAGCTTCTTGGAATCCACTAGAGGAGCTCCCACAAGACACGCATACGGTTTTGGGAGGCCCCAGCACACTCCAGATGGAGGATTACTGACCAGGATGGAGCAAAGGAGAAGGAACTGGGAACCAGAAAGAAAATGGCAGAGAGCTGTCTTTGTCCTCGTAGGGTACATGACAGCCAAGGTCAGAGATTCAGGCATCAGATACAGTCCTGGGCACAGGAAGGGGCCATTAACTCAAAAATTGATGTGAAAATTTTATCAGAGACTGATGTGGATTGCCCTGGGGCTGTTTGCATTCTGATGTTAATTCCACTTCCTCTGGAGGGGCTGCCCCAACCAGGAGAGGAACACTTCCTCAGGTGATCTCATGTGAACCTTCTCCCCATTTTAACTGGTCAGATAAAGGCCAGAGCCTGTGATTGGGCAGTGAAAGGGAAAGGTAGGGCTGGGGGTTTTAGAGAAGGGGAAGAGAGGAAGGAGAGAGGGAGATGAGTGACAGAGGAAGACGAGGAAGTGGAAGATGGAGCAGAACCACGTGGCCTGGAGAAGCCGTAAGAAGCAAGGGGTCTCCTAGCTGGGGAACAGAGTAGTGTACTGGTAAATCTGCCCAATCTAGGCATGCAGCTTATAAATATTGTAACTGAGTTGTGTGTTCCTCGCACGGGCTGATTGTGGTTGGAGATTTACTGCAACAGGAGACCTGCAAGCACAAAGAAGTCTCAAATTCCTTTGTTAGTTTCTACTTTGAATACTGTAGAGACAGATCAAATCCTGCCTTTTAAGAAAGATTTATTTTACTCTTAATTACGTCTATGTGTGAGTGTCCAAGTAGGTTTGTACACAAGTGCAGGTGCCTCAAAACCCAGAAGAAAAGTATGGATTCCCTGGAGCTGGAGTTATCGCTTGTGTGAGTACTGGGAACCAAACTCAGGTCTCTACAACAGCAGTGTGGTGTTTCAAATAAAAATGGCTCCCGCCGGGCCGTGGTGACACACGCCTTTAATCCCAGCACTTGGGAGGCAGAGACAGGTGGATTTCTGAATTCGAGGCCAGCCTGGTCTACAGAGTGAGTTCCAGGACAGCCAGGGCTATAAAGAGAAACCCTGTCTCAAAAAACAAACAAACAAACAAACAAAAAAGAAAACAAACAAAAAATGGCTCCCACAGACACATATACTGGAATGCTTGGGTCCCAGTTGGTGGAACTATTTGGGAAGGATGAGGAGGCGTGGCTTTGTTGGAAGAAGTGTGTCACTGGGATCTGACTTTGAGGTCTCAAAATCCCAGGTCATCTTCTCTCCTCTACTTTCTCTCTCTCTCTCTCTCTCTCATGCTTGTAGATCAGGTGTCTCAGCATCATGCCTGTTTGCATGCTGCCATGCTCCTCTGAACTCTAAGCCCTAAATTATGTTTTCTTTTATTATAAGTTGACTTGGTCAGAGGCTGGAGAAATGGCTCAGCAGTTAAGAGCATTAGCTGCTCTTCCAGAGGACCCAGGTTCAATTCCCAGCACCCACATGATAGCTCATAACTGTCAGTAACTCCAGTTATAAGGAATCCAACACCCTCACACAGACACACATGCAGACAAAACACCAATGCACATAATATATAAATAAATAATAAATACGTTGCCTTGGTCATAGTGTTTTGTTCTAGCAATAGAAAAGTAACTAAGACAAGCAGTATGCACTCTTAGCAGCTGAGCCATCTCTCCAGCCCTACTCCTGATTTTTAAAATGCAAACATCACAAAGGAGCTTCAGACTCTGAGCTCCTTGACAGGGGCCCCTGTGTTCCAAGAAGAGAAGCCACAGACAAGGGATATTTGTTGTCAGGAAAACTGACACGTGTTATACAGGACAGTGGGGTCCTGGCATTTGAGTTGCAGAAACCAGAATCCAATGTTAAATATGAGTCTTTAACACTTGCTTCTTGGTGAAGTTTGTAGCATGCTTCCCTGGTGAGGAAGCCTTTCCCAGTCTTAGGCTGAGAACTGCACACGCTCACCCTATTCTTCACACATTGCTTGCTGTAGGATGAGGTGGTTTTCTAGCCAGTGCAGTCTGGAAGATGATTTGAGACTCTTGCAATGCTTAAAATGGATTTTCAGCCCATAAATGCCACTGACAGCAACTGAAAGCAGCCTTGGAGATGGTTTGCTCAGGAGCATGAAGACTTGAGGTCAACCCCTCCCCCGCATCCACATCTAAGCTGTTTGTGGAGGTGCATGCTTATAATCCCAGCACCGAGGAGGCAAAGATACTCCAGTCCCAGAGGTTCGCTGTCCAGTCTGTCTAGATGAATCAGCAAGCCCCAGTCCCAGTGGGAGATCCTCCTTTAAACAAACAAAAAAGACAGATGGATGGGCTGCAGAGACAGCTCAACGGTTAAGAGCACTTGCTGTTGGAGGGGCTCCGGGGGCCGCGGGGTAGCGCTGATGAGGGCTCGCTGTCTTCAGGACGTGTTTCTCATGATCCAGCGCCACAAGACCACCATCTTTATGGACGCCAAGGAGTCGAGCACCATGTTCGAACTAAAGCACATGGTCGAGGGCATCCTCAAGCAGCTGCCAGAGGAGCAGCGGCTATACAAAGGCGACCAGCTCCTTGATGATGGAAAAACTCTGGGCAAGTGTGGCTTCACTAGTCAGACAGCAAGGCCACAGGCCACAGTCACAGTGGGCCTGGCCTTCCGAGCAGATGACGCCTTCGAAGCTCTGTGCATCGAGCCCTTCTCCAGCCTTCCGGAGCTTCCAGATGTGATGAAGCCACAGGATTCTGGAGGCAGTGCCAATGAACAAGTTGTGCAGTGAGGGCCCCAAGGCCTACCCCCTAGAGACCCATTCCCCCAATAAAAAAAAAAAAGATTTGGCTGTCAAAAAAAAAAGCACTTGCTGTATCCAGGGAGTGGCAACCCACTCCTTTAATCTTAGCTCTTGGAAGGCAGAGGCAGATGGAGCTCTATGAGTTCAAAGCCAGCCTGGTCTACAGAGTGAGTTCCAGAACAGACAGAGCTAAACCGAGAAACCCTGTCTCAAAAACAAAACAAAACAAAACCAAACAACAATACCAAAAAAAGAGTACCTTGCAGAAGACCTAAGTTGGTTCCCAGCATCCACAAGGCAGCTCACAACCTCCTTAGACGCCATCTCTAGGCAATCTGGCTCAAACTTCTGGCCTCCAAAAGAGGATACACATAAATGCATGTATACATACTCGTGGAAAAAAAATTAAATGTTTTAAAAGATGGGTGGGCCCTGAGAATGGTACCTGAGGTTGACCTCTGGCCTCCACATGCACACACACACACACATTCCACACACTGGTGCATACATGTTCCATGAGTGCACCCATGTACATGCGTGTACATACACACACACATGCACGCACGCACTCACTCTTTGCTGGCTATGGTTTAATCTGCACTTTCTTTATAGAGAGAAAGGAAAAATGTCGGCCTAACTGCCCCCTCTTGGCTCTCAAGCTCTCCCTCCTGGCTTGTCTATCTGTGTGGTGTGACCCAAGAAAGACCTTCCAAAATGCCAGACTTCAGCGAACATAAACACTAATCTTGCCTAAAGAGAGGACCTAAGGAGATGCAGAAACGAGAACCCCACTCCCATCTCAGCAGACACGATCCTCTGCCTCTTAGTATGCAGCACACATAGCCTGTGCGGCTCCAAGGATGCATCCCATTTAAACGATAATTAGGAAAATCGGGTTAGGCACAGCTGCTCCTGTCACAGAATCCACTTGACTGGCTTTTGATCTGTAGTTTCCAGAGATGCCGGGTCCCCATAAGCCGAGCGAAGGACAGGAATACACACTTTAACAGCTCTTCACACAGTGGCCCCACACTGGGCTCCACAACCAAACCTCAGTTACCTACCTTCCTGTCACCTTCCTCATAAACCCAGAGTCACAGGGCAATACACATAGATGGCCCTCGGTCTGGAGTGCCCTCTCTGGGGCCAGAAGACAGCCCTGCCAGGAGAACAGGAATCCTGGGATGTTTCAAATGCTAGCACCTCTCTCCTGGCTCCAAACTTCAGCATAAGCAGAACAGAGAGAGATTAGAGGTTAGGAGAAGGATGAGCAGTCAGCCAACGTTTGCATACCATGCTATCTCACTGAATGAACATGGGCTGGAGCTGGGGCTCAGAGACAGTATATATTAGCTGCTTTTCTATTACTGTGAAAAACGCCATGACCAAGGCGACATAGAAAAAGAGTTTATTTGGGCTTACGGTTCCAGAGGGTTAGAGTCCACAATGGTGGAGCCCACCTTCAGGACCATACTTCTTCCAGCAAGGCCATATCTGTATTGTGATAGACAAGAAGAAGCCAGGTGCACACAAATAGTTCTGCCTGCATGGACACCCTCCCTAGCAGTTAAGAGCAGGTCGTCTCCATTCTCCACTAAGGGTGGTTACGGGGTGGGGGTTGGGGGTGTAGTTGGGATGGGAATGCCAGTGAGCCTAGCCCGGCCCGGAAAGAATCTCACAGGTGTATACACTCAAGGAAGAAGTCACCCAGGTATGCCCCACTGTGTTGGCATTTCCACACGCACAAATTAACCTCCATAATGCCTTGCTGAAAACAGCTCAGTGGGTGGCATCCCTGTGCCAGATAACCTGCAGACTGTGGCTGGACTTCTTCACTCTTCGAGTGCCAGCTCAGTGGAGCTACAGTCTGCTTCCCCTCACGTTTGGGCTCTTTGCTCACTGACGTGTGTTCGGCATCAGTCGCCCACCTTCCTCGTGGCTGCCACAAAATATCTGACAGAAACAGCTTAAAGAAGGAAGGTTTATTTATATATTCATTTACTTGATTAATTTATGCATTTTATGTATATGAGTGCTCTATCTGCATGTATACCTGCAAGCCAAGAGGGCATCAGATCCCACTTCAGATGGTTGTGAGCCACCATGTGGTTGCTGGGAACTCAGGACCTCTGGGAGTGCTCTTAACTGCTTTGCCATCTCTCCAGATCCATGGGGGTGGGGGTGGGCGTAAGGCCTACTGTTCCACCTATGATGGCAGGCAGGGTGTTCTGTCCATGTTGGAAAGAGCACAGGTCACATGACTGAAGCTGACTAGAAAACAGGGAGCCAAGCCAGACCTGGAAATTCACACAAACCCGCCCCCCAGTGAGCCATCTCCATCAGCAAGACCCAACTTCTCAAAGGTTCCACAACTTCTCAAGTAAGGCCACCAACTGGGGACCAAGTGTGCAAACACACGTGTCTGTGGGAAGATTTCACATCTAAACCATCACACCCTATCCCAGCTGCAAAGTTCATCTTGTTTCCTTCTCCTATGACTAAAAAGTGCCAAAAATATATACATTTTATACAAACAGCTTTTAAAGGTTTGGGGAGAGGGGAGGAGCCACTGACACCCTGAGATGTAAACATCTCTCACCTCCAAACCTCCAAGTAATTTTGGTTGCACTAGAAGTGTGATGAGAAGGGACAGGCAGAGCTAATGGATTTGCTGATGGAGAAAGTGCTTGAGTCCCCAGATTACACCGTGGAAGCAATCTTACTGCACTTCGGGGTGGCGTTCCAGAGCCGCCTGTAATCAGAACCTCTAAACTAGCGTTCAGAGCCATGTTATTTAATCAGTTTGCTAATTTAGTGATTTGGCAAGAGAGTCATCTGTGATTTTCACGGGAAAGGCTAAGTGCATGAGAAGATAACCAAGACAGCCTGGAATCTTCAACACTCTTCCCCCACCATGAATGAGCCTGGGGGGAACATCTCACAAGCAAGAGCAAGTGGTAGAGACCAACAGCCTTTCATCCAAAGACTCTAGAAGCATCCACTGGAGGAGACAGCACGCATTTGCATTTAGCAGCAAAGCCCTCTGCGTCTTCCTCTTGCAAACCAGGCAATTGAAGCCATGAATACACTTCATGCTCTTAAATATTTTATAGATGAGCAATGAGTGACTAACTTGGCACCTGGTCTTCCATGGCAATCTCTGAAGAGATTTCCCCTGGCTTTTAAAGGATAGACGAGCAAGCTCCTTTGCTCTCAGAACCCCCTCCACCAATAAAGAAAGTGAAAAAGACAAATACTTTTTACTGTGCGTAGAAACACAGGCGCCCTGCCTGATAAATACTCTCACCATAGTCTGAATTTGTTTTCCCCTTCGTCTGCCACATCCATATCACTTGTCTGCAAAATAAGAGGCTCTGCTCTCCCCTCCCACCTATCCTGAGAACAGTGTTTTGGTGGGTGATGGATGGTTGTGGGGAGAACTGAGGGGTCCTGAGTGTTGGGGTGTGAGCTTGCCCCCGGCTGCTGGAGATCAGGCAACCAAAGCACCCTGGGAAACCATCACTGGGGGCTGGAAGCGAGTGTGGTCTACGGCGGGGGCCTACGAGGGCAGCCTAGGGCAGCCTGGTACAACACGCATCTTCACAATGATAAATATGGGGCCTGAGCATAGCCATATACACAATGAGCATACTCGGGGCTGGGTACAGAGACTTCTCATGAAGACAGAAAAGGAGTTGATTTGAGCTTCCTGTGTCACCGAAGTTTTCCATGTGTTTGTCCCAAAGGTTAGAAATAGGAACATGTGGGCAGGGCACTGGTGGCACACGTTAAATCTCAGCACTGATGCAGGTGGATGTCTCTGAGTTCGAGGCCAGCCTGGTCTACAGAGCGAGTTCCAGGACAGCCAGGACTACACAGAGAAACCCTGTCTCAATAAACAAACAAACAAACAAACAACAAAAGAAAGAGAAACATGTAACGGGCAGGATGGACCTGGGAAAAGATAACCCCGAAAGAGCGTCATTTCCTGATCTACCTCATGGAGGTGAGGGGGGTGCTCTCCAAAATTCAGAGCAGGGGCTGTGGTGCGGCTCAAAGGCTGAGCCCTTGCCTGGTGCATTAGTTCAGGTTCTCTACAGGTGCCAGAACCAGTAGCATAGATACACATCAAAAGGGGAGCCACTAGATTGGCTAACATGGTACAGCCTGGGTAGTCTCATAGTGGCTGTCCTACACTGAATGGGCTGAGGACCCTGGAGCTGCTCTGTCCATAAGGCTGGTTGCCTCAGGAGTCTATTGCCGAATGCCCGGAGGCAGTGGATGGTAGAGCAGAGCTCCATCAGTGATGGTCTAGCCAGCCCTGAGGCTCAGTGAGTGTCCTTGCAAGCTTTACATGTGACTCCAGCAGTGACCAACTCCAACAGACGGTGGGTCATACCAGCACACCAGCAATCAGAGGCAGGAGAATCACTGAAGACTCCAGGCCAGCTGGGGCTTCAGGAAGAGACCCTGCTGACAGATAAATAGGCGGGCAGGCAGGCAGACAGACTCACAGAGATAGGGAGAGGGAGAGACAGAGGGTGGAGAGAGAGAGAGAGAGCGCTTGCTGTGTAGTTTGCTGTCACATCAAGAAAAGAAAGTTTCAACTAAAGAACCTATGTTTGTGTCTGTTTTCAGACACATTCGAGATGTATGTGTTTGTGTGTGTGTGTGTGTGTGTGTGTGTGTGTGTGTGTGTGTGTGTAGTTGCCAGATGACCCAGCAGGTAAAAACTGACCTCCAGAATCCTGAAAAGTTCCCTTTGACTTCTACAGGTTGACTGGCACATGTGCACCCCAATAATAACGTTTTAAAATATTTATTTATGTGTAACGGTGTTTTGTATGTATGTCTGTTCATGTACTACATGTATGTTTGATGTCCTCAGAGGTCAGAAGAGAGCATTCAATTCCTGGAAAGAAGAGAGATGGTTATGAGCCACCATGTGGGTGCTGGAGATCAAACCTGGGTCCTCTGGCAGAGCAGCCAGAGCTCTTAACCACTGAGCCATCTCTCCGGCTTGTAACAACAGGTTTTAAGTACAAATGTGTATCTTGCTGGAAGCCTGACCTCTGGGGGGCTGCAAGGGGTTTAGTCCAGGGCACCCTGCATGCTAAGCTCCTCCTGGGTCTGAGAGCTCTATCCTTAACCTTGAAATAGTTTGTCTAGGTGACACAGCTGGTTTGAGCCCTTTTCATCTGCTGATGCAAAAAAGAACGCTAAGAAACACATTTATGAGGAGTAAACAGACCTGATTTCAAAATCAATTAGAATACATCTTGATTGGGAAAATGAATACCCAGACAAGCACAGCCCGACCATGGCTAAAAGCACAGCCTTACTGAAGAGATGGGGCTTCATCCCCAGTGTCAGCATCTCCTCCACAGACACTCACACAGACACACACACAAACAGACATACAATGATGACACACAGAGACACACAACACACACAACATAGCACACACAGACACACACACAGACACACAACACAGCACAGACACACAGCACAGACACACACCACACACAGACACAACACAGACACCCAACACACACTCAGACACACACCACAGACACACAGACACACAAAGCACACACATACACACACACATAACACACACAGACACACACATACATCACACACACAGAGACACACAACTAACACAGAGACACATACCACAGACACATAAACAGACACAGCACACACACACACACTCACACGAACACAGCAGACCATTGGTAGAGGCTGACTGCCAAGCAGCTGTGAGTGGGCAACACCCTTGAATCACAAGTGTGTGACATAGCTCAACTCGGTGCCAGGAATTCTCCCAGTACTGTCAACATTTCAGATTCCCAAGGCAATCAGTAAAACGAAAGGTTTAGAAAGATTATTCAAACATCAGTGGTTTCTGAATATTTATTATCTAGTGCTTACCGTATGAAACTTAGTTTTCTTCAAGGAACAGTGAACAGAGCAGCTTCAGGAAGAAGACCATGCAAATCTCAGCAGTATCGCTCCCAGCTATGTGGCTGAGATGACCAAAGTGTGCCATAGCCCAAACCGCCTCATGACAGAAGGTTCTAGCTCTCTATGACATAGAGGAAGAATGCCAAGGAAAGACTACTGCTCAGAGCTTTCTGGCCCAATCAACGTAGGGATGCAGGTACTCCTGACAGATCATAAAAAGGGAGGAACAGCTAACTCAAACATGGAGGGACAAACCAGATGTGTTACCCACATCTTTTTGTTTGTTTGTTTGTTTGTTTTGTTTTGTTTTTCAATTCAGGGTTTCTCTGTGTAGCCCTGGCTGTCCTGGAACTCACTCGGTAGACCAGGCTGGCCTCAAACTTGAGATATGCCTGCCTCTACCTCTCAAGTACTGGGATTAAGGGTGTAGCTACCACACTCTTAACCAGTGCTCTTGACTACTGAGTGGGGCTCAGTTTTTAAGAATAAGAACAAAAAAGGTTGTCACAGAAAGACAAATTGCTACTTTACTATGTCAGGGAAGAGAAGTAGCAAGTGGGGGTGTCTGGGGCTATTGTCCAGTGAGTGTGAGGTTCTGGAAGTGAGGGCTGGAGAGATGGCTGAGTGGTTTAAGAGCACTTACCAGGTTAAGGTTCTTCCAGAGAACCTGAGTTCAGTACCCAGCCCCATGTCAGGTGGTTCACAACTACCTGTAAATGCAGCTCCAGGGAATCTGACTCTCATTTCTGACTCCCTGAAGGCACCTGCACACACACATATACAGACACATTAAGAAGTTCTAAGGGGTCAGGCAGTGGTGGCACATGCCTTTAATCCCAGCACTTGGGAGGCAGAGGCAGGAGGATCTCTGAGTTCGAGGCCGGCCAGCCTGGTCTACAGAGTGAGTTCCAGGACAGCCAGGGCTACACAGAGAAACCCTGTCTTGAAAAACCAAAAAAAAAAGAAAAAGAAAAAAAGAAAAAAAGAAGTTCTAAGGGAGGAGGCAGTATTTAAGACCCCAAATGGAAGGCTGTTGAGTGAACTCTAAGAAGTACTCACTAGGGTGTGAGCAACAAGAGCTAGGGAGGAAGGAAGACAGCACAGTCATCATTCACAGGGCTCAGACGCAAACATCCTCAGATCAAAAGCATCTACTTTAATCCAGTCTTGATGGCACAGCCTATAAATCTTAGATGTCAGAAACAGACAGATAAGTATCTTTCTATACCTCAGATTTTATTAAATAACAATAAATTGCACTGCTACACCAGTAGTAATTTACCAACTAATCCCAAGTTACCTTGACAGCTGGCCGTTGGCAGAAGTCTTAGCTAGTAATGCTGGCAGAGCACGTGGTACACATTACTACGTGGTAGTGCACAGGTGTGACCGATGACAACAAAGGCTAAAAGTTGCCCTCCTGCAGGGTGAGCTGAGTCCTGAAGTAGGCAGGTTAAGATACTAACAACCCAGATGTGGCTGTGCTCAGAGCTGCCATGGGGTCAGTGTCAAGCTGGGCTGCAGAAATTCAGGACCATTGAGATGAGGTGAAGGTCTAGGTCAAGACAAACGGATGGATGATGGATGAGTAAATGAATGACAAATAGATGATGAATTGATGAGGAATGGATGGATGACAGATGGATGAGCAAGTGGATGAATGATGAATGGATGATAGATGGATCCAAAGATAGATGGATGGACAGATGACCAAATAGATGATGAATGGATGGATGGATGGACAGTTGGGTGGGTAGATGGATGGATAGATGAACAGATAGATGGCTGGGTGGATAGATGGATGGATGGATGGACAGTTGGGTGGGTGGGTGGATGGACAGATGGACAGATGGATGGATAGATGAACAGATAGATGGCTAGGTGGATGGATGGACAGGTGATGGAAAGATGGGTGGATGGCAGTTGTAATTGGAGAATCAGATCTTGACATACTTAACTGAAGCCCCTGGGATGGTTGGGAGTTCCCTGCATATCAGTCCCTTCACACAGGCAGTGAGATGACAGTTTGGTGAACACTAGAGCAGTGTTCGGTGTCTTCATTAAAGAAGGCTGGGGATAAACACCGCTCAGTCAGTAGGCTTTGTCTAGCATGCATGGGTTTGATGCCCAGCACATAAACCAGGTATGGTGGTGCATACCTGTAATCCTAGCACTCTGGAGGGGGAGGCTGAAGGGTCAGAACTTCAAGGCCATCCTCCGCTATATAGTGAGTTGCAGACTAGCCTGAGACCCTGTCTTACACACACACACACACACACACACACACACACACACACACAGAATAACAACAAAAACCCTAAGGAAATTGGAATAAATTGTGCTCTTTGGGTAATACCAATGTTCTCAGATTATAAATGTACACACACCAACTCTTTTCAGAGCTGGGGCTTGGATGCAGAGCTCATTTATGCCAGGCAAATACTGTATCCCTAGGTTACACCCCACCTGCCTCATTGAGAATGATTGCAGAAAAGGGAACTGGGGTAAGCAAAGATATGCACAGGGCCTTGTGCTGCAGGAAGGAGGCCCCTCTGCTCTGGAGTGGAGAGGAGGCCACAGGCACATCCTACACTCAGCCAGTGTCTGGTCTGCGTGGAATAGAAATGTTAATAAACAAAAGGCATCCAAGTTTAGTGGCTCCGGTACCCAAGCACCTGATCGTCCCCTTCCATTTGGCTTCCATTTCCTGCCCCAGAAGAGCTGTAAGGGAGCTTTCACAGACAGACAGGAAACACTGAGGGCCCTGGTTGGGAACTGGAAATTCACAGGAAGGGTCGAATCCGAGGTGACACAGCTCTGGTGTGGCTGCCTACAGCAGTGGGTTACTGTTTCTGCTTTAATATCAGGGGGCATTTGGTCCACCCACCAGGCAGGTGTTATGTCAGACCCTGCCCCATTTAGTTTCACTTCTTTCGCGTTAGGCAACAAATCTATTTTCAAGCCCACGCCTAAAATCAAGGCCACAGTGTCACTACATTGTGTTCTAATATGTCCAGCAGTCACTCTGCTGGCTTGGTATTTCAGGGAAATCGGGTTCAGAGCAGTAATTTCTGGCTATGATAATGAGCAGCAGAGATTGCTTTCAGGGCCCTGACTCAATATAGGGAGGTCACATTCCAGTCCACGGTGATGGATGGGTCCAGGCCTGCTATTATCTTCACTAGATGAGGCAGACTACTTTAATTGACCAGCCCATCTCCACCTCGGCAAACACAGGAAGGCTTCCTCCATTAGGGACTGATGGATCGAAGCAGGGCAGGGAAAAGAGGCTGTAATTTTCTCAGTGGGTCAAATTCATCGAATGTACTTTCTTTTCAAAAACGATTGCTATTTATTTCCTAGCATTATGATGGAGCATCTCCTTCTGCCCACTCGTTCTTTCTTCTTAAAAGTTATCTAATGATTTGGTGGGGAATCCTGCAATTTACGTGTCAGAGAGAGTGCCACGTTTGAAGCCACACTCTGGCACTGAGACAAGTTGCCAGTAATTACGAGCCCCACTCCTCTCTGGGGCAGAGCATCGCTCAATCGAGCACCATCGTTTCCATCCAAGAAAGCCGTGTTTGGGACAGCCTCCCATGGTTCCTCAAAACAAAATCTGCCCTGGAGATGTAACAGCATGCCAACCTTTAACTCAAAATTGAACATCGACTTTTAATCTTTGGGGTTCATCAGAATGGGAGAAGCTCTCTCCACTCTCATATCTCCTACCCCCATCCCAGTCCCACCCAGATGCCCGGTTCTACCTCCTGTCAATACCTTAGGCCTCATCAATCAGCGGCTGGGGCTTCTGGGTTCCCACTGGGTACCATACCTCCTGCCCACCCCACAATTGTCTCTTGCTATAAATGTACCTCCTCTCCCTATTTCACAGGACTGGGAGGTAACAAGAATCTACACTAGCTGATAAAAGGCTTTTGCTCCATTGTGGTGCTGGGAATCAGATGCATCGTTTCCTACAAGCCAGGAAAAGAGGGGCTGTTTCTTTCAAATTTTTGGAAACAGGGTTTCACGATGTAAACTTTTAACTCATAGAGATCCCCCTGCTTTTCTCTACCTATGCCTACTGTGTGCTGGGATTAAAGGTGTATACCACTACACTTGGCTGGAGAAGGAGGCTTGCTAACAAGACCCCCACAAGCCTTGGAGCTAGGCATGGGGGAATCAGGTCCTGCCTGGACTTCATGGCGATTCTTTCTCAAAACAAAACAACAAAACACAAAACAATGCTTTGTGGTGACTGGTTCAATTTTTTTCAGATGTTGCTGGTTTCGGAGAGCTGCCCTGAGGCAAGTCGCTGGCTTACCCAATAGCGGAGACCCTCTGCTCAAATCCTCCTGCGTTCAGAAGAACAGCCCCATCCCACCCCCTCCCCACCCCAGCTCAGGGTGCTAAGTCTTCCTCCCACACTTGCCTTCAGGGGAGGCTGAACCTCTGTGTGCTTGCCAGGGCCTTGATGTCGAGGCACTCCGCTGGCAACTAGCACTGGGGTTGCAGGGACCTGGGGATCTGGCAGCCATTTCCTTAAAAACAGGAGCATTGATCAGCAAGCATCAAGGGAAGCAAATGACTGCATTTGGTGCCAACATAAATGTGAGCTTTCAAGAGAAATTGCATTGGGGCATTTATAACTGTCACACAAAGACTGGCAGTCTCCCAGTCTCCAAGGAGCTTTATGACACAATCGACGATGGTATTAATGTCATCTTTTTATTCTGGGTAATTGTGACATGTCAGCAATGAAAGACTGGGACCACTCAGGAATCCCTGTGCCCCAATGACCACTGCAATGGCACAGAACCGTCCCTGGAAGACCAGAGCCTCAAAAGGGTTTTCCATGGAGATCAGAAACAAGGCAAGCTCAGGACAAAAAGCTAAGAGTGAAGGCTGGCAGCTCCTGAGTGGCCTTGGCCCAGACATGGGGGATGGGCACCAACACCACAGGTTCTTCCCTCAGTATCAAGATAAGGTTCAGGACAAACAGCCTTGCTCAGGACGCACAGATGACTGAGCCAGCACACTCCAAGCAAGGAATCTGGTGTCTTTGTACAACAGGCAAGCTGGCTACCAGACTGATCCCTTACAGAGTGGAGCAAAGGTTAATTAAACACATCTCAAACTCTGTCCCTGCCTAGATCTTTCTGCATGCTGAGGAGAAATGAAGCATTAAGCTGCAAAGAATCTGGGCCAAGGTCAACTCAGGAGCTGCCCGCCCTCCTCTGCTTTCTACCCGAGCTCCCTAAAGCCTTTGGAGACTCACAGGCAGCTGGCTCTAGTCTGTCCACCATACCCCTCTGGAAAGGGACAGAATTCACCTCTCTACCCTGGCCTTCTGGCTTCAACCTTGCCCCACCTCCTTCATCCAAGAGCAGCCTTCAGGGAAGCCTGAAAATCAAACAAGTCAGGCCACACTGGAGACAGCCAGGCTGCTTTCATTAACGAGACAGAGGCAGCTCCAGGGGCAGCCCAGTCTTGATTAAAACCACACTTTCACAAGTGCCTTCCCTGGGTTCTCAAAGGTCATGGGGTCTGCAAATCCATGTCTGTTTCTGCAGCTCCCATTTTGAATTCTGAACACACCAGGTCCTAAGTGGGTTCCAACCATCGATGAGAAACTGCAAACTGACATTTCCAACCATGGAAAGGAATAAGTTTATTCTCAGCAAACACCAGTTTCCATTGAACGTGGTAGGGCAGGAAAGTCCTCAGGCCTGGTAATCTGACAAGAGTGTGTGTGTGTGTGTGTGTGTGTGTGTGTCTGAGCGTAGGCTGTTCCCCAAGCTCCAAAGTCATTTAGTAAACAAAAGGCCACAGGGAGGTCAAGAGCTGATCTGCATGAAAGCATGGGGCTGGAGTGAGGCAGCAGACTCCATGAACTGAAGTCCCAGGCACATCCTCTTGTCAAAGACTTTCAGCCCTGGCTGTCCTGGAACTGGCTCTGTAGACCAGGCTGGCTTCTGCCTCCTGAGCATCACCACCTTTGCCCAGCTTGTGTGAATTTTTTAAAGCTAAGAATATCCCTAAAGGGCTGCAGTAGTTAAGCACACTGGCTGCTTTGGCAGAGGACTTGGGTTCACTTCCCAGCATACACAGGGTGGCCCACAACTTTAGCTCCAATTCTGGGGGATCCAATACCTTCTTTCTGACCTCCACAGGCACAAGGTAGCCATGTGGAACACACATATACATGAAGGCAAAAATGCCCATATACATAAATAAATCTTGTAAGTAAACAGAAAGCTATCCCCAAGTCCCACTTACAGAGACCTCAGAGTAGACAGACTCCCGTGTCCAATGTTGGAACTAAGGACACAGCTAGCCAACATACCCTCAGGCTCCACCCCCAGCTTTCAGCCTGTGGCAGAGTGACAGTACTCAGGAGCTACTAGGGATGTGCTCGCCCAGCAGGCACAAAGCTCTGGGTTCAATCCCCAGTGTTGTATAAATCCAACATGGTGGTACATGCCTGTAATGCCAGCACTTGGGAGGAGAAGGCAGAGGATTGGACCAAGGTCACCCTTGGCTACATAGTAAAACTCACAAAAACTGTCTATCCTAAATACATCCAGACTTAACATTATCCTGAAACAAGTTAGTACAACTATTTTAGTATGTTTTTTGAGATGGAGTCTTATATAGCTCAATCTCATGGTGATCCTCCTGCCTCAGGTTCCTGAGTGCTGGGATCACAGGTATGAATCACCCCTCTGGGCCGAGCCTCTACATTGTAATTTATAGGTAACTCATGGCCTGTGGCAGCTGTGTGCACATGCTGTGGCATCACCCTGATGTGGTGTGCACACGAGTGGTCCCAGCATCCGAGGAGCTGAGGATCCCTGAAAGTTCAAGGTCAGCCTGGGTGAGACCTTGTCTCCTACCCAGAACAATCCTGTAACATTTTATACGACAGCCCCGAGTATCTGCGGATACTGACATCCAAGCAGGGGAAAGGTGTGGCTTCCAATGGACCCCCTTAAAGACTGAGAGATCACAACCACCTGAAGCCAGAGCAAGAGCGGAGCGGGTGGAAGACAGAGCTGGGTATGCTCATCAGCCTTGAAATACAGTTACTGGTCCGTCTGTGGCCCCGATGTGATCAGAGATGTCCTGAAAAGAGCAGGGACACAAGTCTGGCCTGCCAGCTCTGAAGAGGGAGCACAGGCATCTTTAGAAGTCAGTCTTGCCCAGCAGCACCTGAGCCCATGGACCCAATGGACATCTCAGCTTCCTGCAAGACCATGGCTGTGCAGCCTGAGTCACAAGTATGACAGGCAGGAGCAGCCATGGCTATCAGCAGACCATGCACTTCCCGTCTGCCACAGAATCCTAGCATCATACCAGCACTGGCAGGCCATGCTGCACTGAGGTAGCCTCCTGCGATGACAGGGCCAGTGTCCTTTGGAGCCACCCCACAGCTCAGCCCTACTTTGGATAAGTGGGATCCCAACAGTAGACTCTAGGAGTCTACAAGGAAAAGGCTCTTGGAGAGGTCACATGAAAGCCCATAGGCCTAGGACTGCACAGGTCAGACTGTCACATGTCCTCAGGAAAAGCAAGTGTCCTTAAAGACGCATGGCCTGAAAAACAGACCACATCCAGAGCATAGCTGAGTGCTTAAAATTTATTGACGTGATTTCCCATAAGGATTATGGCCCAGAAGCACTCAACTGTGTCACCTCCAAACAGGCATGTAGCCTGGGAGACTCTCGTTGCTCATCCAAGCTGCCCCTGGGACTCAAGTTACAGGAACCGAATCCCAGCTCCAAATTGGACGCCATCACAAATCCTAAAAAGAAAGAGAGAGGTCAACAGGGTGCTCCTTACATCATCAAGAGGCTGTGTAGTCCCCCACAGTTCCCTAGGCTAATAAGAATTAGCCCCCAGAGAAAGGAGACAAGACAGAAATAGAGCCTAAGACCCTCTGTTGCTCCATCCCACCCAAAGGTACACTGTCCTGGTGTCAGAACAGGATGTAGAACCGGGAGGCTCACATGTTGGGGCTAGCCTAGAACTCAATATGGTCCTAGGCCTCACAATAACCCAGCAACCCAGCCTCTGAGAGTCCAGCCAACCAGCCTGCCCTGTTCCTGACCCAGGATGACACAAAGGTCACTACAGATGTGCTCTCTGCAGAGCTTAGCTCTAGGGTGTCCTGTGTGGGCCTTCTCAGGACTGGCTGCAGGTACCAAACACCAAGTTCTGAGTGCTGTGCCACACTGGAATGTCAAGGCACAGGTAAATGGCAGAGGTCACCCTGCCCTGCTGAGGAGCCCTCCTGACTGGAGGAAAGCCACACCCCTGGATGCTGAGGATCCAAACCCAAGCTGCACAAGTGGACCCATGCCCTCAGCCTGGGTCTAGGCGGCCAGTTTCACATTCTGAAATATGATGTCCACAAAAGGGACCACGAGTGCTTTAGAGAAACCCCAGAGAAGAAAGCTTCAAGATAAATACAAGTTCTTCAGAGAACACACAGGCAGTCAGGACAGCCTGCTACCACAATTGCAAACAATTCAGAGATGCTTGTACTGTGACACACACATCACAGAGCAATGCCCATGACAAGTATTCAAGGTGGCATCCAGAGTTACAGGGCCAGGACCCATCAGTCCTCTGCAGACCCTGTTGGCCTCCAAAGTCTCTACCTCTAGGCCAGGTGCAGGCTGCCTTCCTGCCCCATGGTGCCAGTGCTCACCCTTATACCAACCCCAGCAGGGTTATCAGAAAAGTCCACTGATGCCTGCTCTTAACCCCCAAGGCTCTTCATTCTGGGTGGTTGTGCTAGGTGTGGAGAACAGAGCCCTTGACAAGCAAAGAGGAAGACACCAACGGGACTGGAGGGAGGGGAGGGGGAGGAGAACAGAAAGAGGAGCACTTGTGAGCAGCCATTCCCCTGAGGTTTCAGCAACCCGACATTCTCTGTCCACCCATACTATACCCCTCCTCCCGGACAGCGGTACCCACAGTCAGGATGCCCTCCCCATCCTGTGTCCTCTCACAAAGTCCAGCAAGGTCCCATCTTGGGGCCAGCTGCAATGATGGTGTCCTTCCTGCAGCTCAAGGAGCAGCTGGCTCAGAGCTGATTCATCGCTAGGTCTCCAGAGACCTAGTCTGAGGAGTCACGCTGTGACAGAACACTCAGGTCCCAGAGAAGACTGTGCCAGAAATCATTCAGGACAGAAGTCAGAACACTTCAAACTGTCACCCTTTTGTAAAGGCCACAATTGCCAATTACAGAGCACCTGGCTTAACCCTGGGGTTGGGGTTATAGACAACTGTCCACCTGTCAACTGCCTAATTTTAGAAACAAGATAAAATTGAGGTCATTTCCCTCAAATATTATCAAGTCCCACTCTTGCCAACAAAGCTGCAAGCAAACCACACTAGGAAAGGTATTTCTGTGTTCAAGGCTGACCCTGGACAGCCTTCACTACCCACAGCAAACACCTGCCTGCCACCATCACAATGGCAAACAGCTGCCAGGCAAACCTGGGCCAGGGTCTTTCTCACTTCAGCACAGCAGACCTTTTCTTTCTGAAGGCTATGTTCTCAATTAACCTTTGAAACATGCTTCTCAAATTTAACTAAGAGAGAGGTGCAGCTGAACGGTCCTGAGCTGTAAAGAACACAGCTAAAGGGCCAATTAGCAAGAAGCTCAAAAGCGAAGAAACTGCTTGGTGAACACTGCCATCCTGTGGCTGCTGTCAGTATTACAGCCAGTATAGGCCACAAGAGACAGCTGCAGTTGCTGTCAGCACTGGAGCCCACCACACTCCCAAAGTATATGACCTGGCCCCAACAGTCTGTCTGACTGGGCACCAACCTGCACTCACAATGCTTACTTCAGAACTTCCTGAGGGCATGGGCCTCCAAGGCAGCTGGCTACAGCTCCGTTTCAGCTCCACCTACATGGTAGGCTGCACAGAGCTAACCCAGGCTGAAGGCTAAGGCAGCTGCTGAGAAGACACCTACTATGCACCAGGGACCTACTGTGTACCAGGGACCTGGGAACATAAGCCCACTTCTCAGTGCACTGTGAAATCAGCAACTGTGGCATGTCAGACTGTAGGCAGCAGGCATGGTGGATGGACAGAGGACACTAAGAGACAAGAGGAGCAGGCCAGTACAACACAGCAGTCATGGGAGTGACAGACACCACAGCTAGACCACACAAGAGCAGAGCAGGAGGGCCGTTTGGACATGCAACATTTCTCTTGAAAGCTCTGAGCACTGCCTTTGTCAAAGATGCCTATTCTCTGGATAGGAAAACAGCCTCAGAGTAGCTCTGTAACCTATTCCAGGCCCTACCACAAGGCAAGGTGGCATCTGGCCATGTGGCCCTTGGGAACTGATCTAGCTTGGATAAGTCACAGGAGTGGGGCCCCTGTGAGAGGATCTGAGCTTGTGTAGAATACCCAGGTGCTTGCACTGCCTCCCTGTGAGGCTGTGTGCCAGCAGGTGGCCCCATGGAAGCCAGGCATAGTGCCCTAGCAACAGCTTCCCACAGGCATGTCTTCACTTCTGACTTCCAGAGCTTTGTCACTAAAGCTTCATGCTTGTAACAACCCCTCTGGGTCTCCAGACAATACCTACAAAGTAATGTAAGAGATGGGATCTTTCTATTCCCCTGAATGGTCCTTGGCCTAATCCAGCCATGGAACACAGCCACTGCTCCATGTCCATGGGTGGAGTCCTCCAGCCCACAGCAAAGCTGTGGCCAACCCCAGGCAAGTATTGGCACAGAGTGCTTTACACTGCCAGTGAGCAGGGTCAATACTTCCCCTGGTTAGCTCCTGAGTCAGAGCAGCAGAGCTGCAGGGAAGGGCGGGCATCTCCCCTTCCCCTCCAACGAAGAGAAGCTCAGCAGAGGACCACGTGCTTTCATGCTTTAGGAGACTATCCAGTCTCTCATTGAAGTGGCCATCCCAGAACAAACTGCAACAGAAGCTCCACAGAGCTGAAGGGCTGACAGTGGCCCCACATACCTGTCACCCCCCTGCACACCCATAGGAATGCAGTAGTTCAGCTCCAGCCGAGCGATGTTGCCAAGCCGGAGAACGATGCCTGCTCCATAGGACCAGCGGATGCATTCAGCTAGCTTCCGGATGTGGGCTTTGGGGCCCTCACCTGAAACAGCAAAGCTAGTGAGCAAAGATGTGTGGCTCTCATGTATGGCTTCCTCCCTGGTAAGGCCCTTTACAGCTGGATCTAGCTAGTGGAGACAGGTATGGGGCTGGTATCTAAATCCCACTCTCCCAGAGCCAGCTGAAGGTGTTGACTCTCTGGGTCTGGCTACCCTGCCCCCTTTGCCTAGAAAGGATCTTCTAAGCAGAGCAGCTGGGAGGCCCATGCCACACCTCAGAGAGGGCCCAAGGCTCCCAACTGCTCAGCGGAACACGAGCCCCGTGAGTATCGGCTGTGTTGAGCTCTGGGCCCTAATGACACCAGAAGCCCTTGAAGCTTGTTTGTAGAGTAGGAAGCAGCCACCCTCCCCTTTACCTAACAGTGTCACAAGGGATGGCACCACCCTGTATCAGGAGGGTGTGTGGCCGGGGCAGACTCACCATAGTTGAGGTTGCACAGGTTGCCCGCATTGAGGAATAAGTGAGTTCTGAAAAGCTCTCCAAAGCCACCCTGGCCTGGCCGGAAGGGCAGTGGGGTGTAGAGGTGTAGGCCACCAGCCCAGTATGCCTCCCCGCCCAGGTAATCTCCTAAGGAAGGAAAAAGACTCTGCTGACTCAGCCCTTAGGGTTCCGGCTTTCAGTTCTGCTCCACAAACTACTAAGGCAAGGCCAGCCTCCCTCCTTTTCAGGATCCTTCTACAATGACACAGCTGAGGAGCCAGGGTAACACAAAGGAATGTTTGCAGGCCAGGAGGGAAAGAGTGACCTGCTCCTCTTCCTCCTCCAGTGGCCACATTGAGTCTCCCCGACTTCACCATCAAGACAGTGTCTGAGCCTAGTTTTCTGGGGCTGCCAGAGCCCAAGCTTTCACCCCAACCCCCTGGTCTCAATGGTGAAGACCAGGCCTGGAGCAAAGTTCCTTTCGGAGTCAGTCACTGGCTCGAGTTACTGCCCAGGAGAGGAAAACGGCTGGGGTGACTTTCTTATCTGAGCCCCGCAGCCTGCAGCTTCCAACACTCAGGGAAGGAAGTATCTGGCCTCTGTGGGCCCTGAAGCCTGAGCCTCAGTAGTTCTCCTCATCTCAGTGTCTCGGCCTTGGCCTTGCTCCTCCTCCCTTTCTTTTGCTACTTTGGGGCGCTTCTGAGCTGTCCTTGTTCCTTGCCTCTGGGGCTCTTGCTGGTTACGGCAGAAAGCTTCAGTTCTCTTAATTCCATGTTGGTCAACAGTGGGGAGGGGATGTAAGAAAACAGAGAAACAAGGGTTTCTGGGAGACTGTTAAACAGCACAGCATGTGTGAATGTGAGTAGTACCAGGGCTGTGAGGCCTTGCAGAACCCAGGGGATGCCAGCTGAACAGCCATCAATCTACCAATGTATTCCAAGTGCATGCAGTTGTCATGTGTCACTTTGGAAATGTGTCCCAGAGCTGGAGAGGTGACTCCTGTTAGAGCTGAGGCTCACGACCAAAAAATGAAAAATGTCTATGAGAGCCAGGCCATGGTGGCATACACCTTTAACGCCAGCAACTCAGGAAGCAGAGGCAGGCAGATCTCTATGAGTTCGAGGCTAGCCTAGTCTACATTGTGAATCCCAGGATAGCCAGAGCTACATAGAAGGACTCTGTCTCAAAACACCAAAAATAAATAAATAAATAAAACTGTAAAAAAGTATGTTTGTCAGCATGTCTCTGTGCACCACGAGTGCAGAGCCTGCAGGAACCAGAGGAGGGCAGTCAGACCCAAGAACTGGAGTTACAGATGGTTGTGAACCGCCAGGTGGGTGCTAGACACCCAGGGTATCTGGAACAGTCAGTGCTCTTAACCACTGACTGAACTGTCTCTCCAGCTCATTTGTCATTTTGCATCTAAAACAAAATGGGGCCACATTTAATCTACCATTTCTGAAAGGAACTCAGTAGCAAATCTATAGCTGCTTCATTTCATTACTTTTTGATTTTAACTCACTGAGTGCTAAAGTTAAACTTGGCATGCCTGATTTTGAAATCAATGTGCATGCACGCAAAAGCAAATACTGTCAGGTCCTGAAGAGGATAGGAACCCCACAGGAAGACCAACAGAGTCAACTAACCTGGACCCTTGGGGCTCTCAGAGTCTGTACCACCAACTAAAAAAAACTGTACATGGGCTGAAACTAGGCCTCCCCACACACATGTAGCAGATGTTCAGCTTGGTCTTCATGTGGGTCCTGAACAACTGGAGTGGGGGCTATCCCAACGGCTGTTTTCTGTTTGTGGGGTATGTTCCTAGCTGGGCTGCCTTGTCTGGCCTCAGTGGGAGAGGATGTGCCTAGCCTCAAAGAGACTTAAAGTGCCAGGGTGGGGGAATACCCAGCAGGGCACCCATCCACTCAGAGGAGATGGAGAGGGGAGGGGAGATAGCGGAAGGATTTTGGGAGGGGTGGCTGGGAGGGGGCAGTGAGCAGGATGTAAAGTGAGTAAGTTTAAAAAAAAAAAAGAAGAGGAAGATTTTATATTATCTTGGCAAAAAAATTACAAATACTAAAAAGTGAAGGAAAATATTATTCATCAATAAAATTTGAATTGTACCAAAAAAAAAAAAAGTAGATGTTTTCAGGATAGCTTCTAAACTTGGATTACAGCAATAGTAAATAGAGCTATTGTCTATTTAAAACAAACAACAAATCTCAAGGGAAAAGTCACCTTATCCACAGTCACAGAGCTACATTGCTTCTACCGGGTGAGACAAATTATCCCAAAAACCTGCAGTCTCTGGGAGCAAAGGCACAGCAGATTCGGCCTGCTGAGTCTTCAGAGAAGGGCATAGATACATCGTAGGGCACAGGGCCACTTGGATTTCTGGGGTTTGAGCAAAGGTTGCCCATGAAGGGCAGGAGCTGGCATGGCTCCTGGAAATGGCCCTATCCTTACACACAGTGGTGGAGTCCTGATGCCCGCACTGTTGCAAACCTACTATTCCCACTGCCGTGGCCCTCACAAACGGCGGAGGAAAGTACTGCATGTCGCCAAGTCTAAGCTCACTGACCTTCGCTCTGGGGTCCAATGCTGTGCATGCTAAATCCTCGGACACTTGTGGGGCCTCCCAGGTAAAACCTGCAGCAAAGTGACAGGTGTCATGTCATTAGGTGAAGATCCACAAGACCCACAGCAAGTGAGGCGACAACAGGGTCACAGCTGGTTTGTATAACATTGTCTGCACACAGCAGAACACTACGAGAGGGTAGGAAAGACACAAGTGAACATGTAACACCTACCAAAGTCTACCTGAAACCCAACAGCAGCTCCTTCTGGAGATATGA
>JADRCH010000028.1:1177954-1219424 GCA_019843965.1 Rhynchomys soricoides | reverse complement strand
GAAGAGGAGGACCATCCCTTACTTATCAAGGCTAGGCAGCTAAGAGATCTACCATGAGGTTTGCCCCCAACCACGCAGCCTCCCAGCTACACTGGGTTACAAGGCAGGGTCCACATCACACTTCGGTATGCATAGCACAAGAGGGGCCAGGTGATGCCAGACACACACAGACCACACGAGTGTTACTTTGGGTTTCTACAATGAATTCTACTGCATTCTAACTGCTCGGATAGAACCCAGGGCTCCCGGAGGTCAGTCAAGTTCCTCATTACCTTACGCTCCCGCAACACTTTTTAGTTGAGGGAGGATGTTCTAACTTTTATCTAACTTGTATCTCTATCTGTATCTACCTGTATACAGATGTGTCTTAGTCTGTATCCACCTGTATCTATCACTATCTGTACAGATGTGTCTTAGTCTGTATCCACCTGTATCTATCACTATCTGTACAGATGTGTCTTAGTCTGTATCCACCTGGATCTATCACTATCTGTACAGATGTGTCTTAGTCTGTATCCACCTGGATCTATCACTATCTGTACAGATGTGTCTTAGTCTGTATCCACCTGTATCTATCACTATCTATACAGATATGTTTTAGTCTGTATCCACCTGTATCTATCACTATCTATACAGATATGTTTTAGAAAAGGACTCACTATGTAGCCCTGACTGGCCTCAAACTCAGAGACACAGCTGCCTCTGCTTTCCCAAGTGGTGGGATATAAGGATGCAAGACTCCTACCAGCTGGGTTGAAGTTTCAATGGTCTTCCATGTGAAAGCTGGTCTGCGCCTTGGGAGAGTGGTCCAATAGGCTGAGACAACACACAGGTAGCCAGACCCTGCCCCACAGAAGTCTTTCCAACATGTGCATACAAACATGGAGAGCTCAGAAGTCCACAAATACTTTTACTGTCTGACTGCTATGTAAAGCTTTCCTGAATGGTCTGCTGATATATTGCATGCAAACGGTAAGCTCTGCTCTTGGGTGCTTCTTAAAGATTTACTTATTGTTATTTTATGTGTATGAGTGTTTTGCCTATATGTCTGTCTGTGTACACATATGGCTGGTGCTGGAGGAGACCAGAAGAGGGCCTTGGTCCTCTGGAACTGGAGTTGCATATGTTGTGATCTCCCATGTGGGTGCTAGATCCCTGGAACTCACATGAACCAGATGCATAACATACTTGCAATCCCAGCACTGCTATAGTGAGATGGGAGATGGACAGAGTCACCTGGAAGGTCAGCCCAGCCAGGTACAGCACAGTAGCAAAATCAAGAGACTTTGACTCAAAACAAGGTGGAAGGTGAGAACCAAGCTCCACGTATGTACCATGGCATATGTGAACCTGCACACATATGCACTCATTAGCGCACACACACACACACACACACACACATTACTTTCTCATACCTCAGTGAACAATCACTCTTTGAACTTTATAACACTTAACAAATGAGAAAACAAGTTGCATACAAAACATAGCATATAAGAACCAGCTCATTCTCTGTATATAAACACACTCCTACCTGACCAAAAGGAGGCAGACCAGGGTGGGGCAGGCTCATCCTCCGGGAGGACTAAGCATCCTATTTTCTTAAATGTGCCTTTATTTTTACTTCTGCAAGTACTAACCAAATTCTTTCATAATAATTTTTAAAAAAAGAAAAAATGAGGAAAATTTTTTTTCTTTCTTTTTCAAGACAGGGTTTCTCTGTGTAGCCCTGGCTCTGCCAAGTGCTAGGATTAAAGGCATGCACTACCATGCCTGGCTGAGAACAATTTTAATACAATAAAGTTTCACAACAAAAAGCAACAAAGTAGGGCTGGAGAGAGGGCTCAGCAGTTAAGAGCACTGACTGCTCTTCCAGAGGTCCTGAGTTTAAATCCCAGCAACCACATGGTGGCTCACAACTATCTGTAATGGGATCTCTTCTATATGTAATGTAATGCCCTCTTCTGATGACAGCTGCAGTGTGTTCAAATAAAATAAATAAATCTTTAAAAAAAAAGCAACAAAGTGTGAGTACTGGATACTTCAAAATCTGTTTCCAAATGAAAATCAAGAGCAATGTGAATACTGCTCCCCTCTGTGAAAATAAAAATAACCCAACTTCCCAGAGGTGGGGGAAGCTTCTGCTGCACTGACCTGTCAGCAATGCTGGATGGCTTGTCACCAATGGGTACCAGCATTCCACCCCAGAGAGACGTGGAGAATACCTGTGTGAAGGCAAACACGGTGTTTCTTTCTGTCTCCATGAGAGCCAGCAGGAAACTGGTTCTACTCTGCATGCCTTTGAATGCCCTTGGCATGCACAGTAGAGGCACAGCCATGGAGGACCAGGGGTGGTGAGGTTGAAGAACTCAGTCAGAGGCCACTTTAAACTCCATCAAAGTCACACAGAAGTGCAGCAGGGACTTAGCTTGTGTTCCTGCCAGGACAGGACCCTCTTGCATGAGAAGTCAGGCCCACAGGACTGATAGAGGAAGACAGCCAGAACCCTGGATATGAGAGCCTACATCTGCTCAGACCCCAAAATGTGAGGGGACTGAGATATGCAGAGCCTCAGGCTGAAGGCCTATACGAGCTACACTACTCCTGCAGTCACACAGCACAGAGATGTGTGTCTAGGTCTCCATCAGGGGCAGCAGCATCCAGTTAGGAGGCTCAATGACACCCTCATCAAAGCATGTAGGTCACCCCTCAGTCCTCCTGAACACCCACTGCCAAGCTGGAGACCCTCTCACTCAGCAACCCCAGGCCCCCACGTGTCAGACTGGCCACAGTTGCTCAGATGGTCTTTTTCTAGATGCTTCAGTGAGAAGGGCTACAGATATAGAGTAGAAGAGGGTGGGCAGGGCCACACAGCACGCAGGACAGCCCCCTTGTGACAACTTCACCATTGCCTGATGGCACACTCATGCCCATCTGTCCATATGGCGTTCTGGAAGCCACACACTTGGCTAAAGTCACCTTTGGAAGGCTTAAGGGAAGGCCTCCAGTCTGATGAAGGCTGGCCAGACTAGCTGGCTTTTCAGCAGGACAACACTCTTCAGACATCTCCAACTTAACAGCAGGTTTCCTAGGAAGCGCCGCCACTGGGAAGTCAAGAAGTGTTCTACTCTGACATTTCTGGGCCCAGTGATGAGTGCTGGTGACATGGGACTCATGCTCTTGACTGTTCATGGAGATGTTTCCACTCTTGCTCTTCCTCTGGGACGAGGCCTGTCTCTGCTTCTTGGAGACCAAGGGCCTCAGCAGACTCTTCCTGCACACACTACACCTCTGGCCTCGAAGGCAGCTCGCTGTGCTTCCAAAAAGAGCCAGGCCCCTGCTTTACTTCCTTCTCGCCCCACCCCTGCCCCCACTCAGAAGCATCTATAAATTCTATGTTCCCATCAGCAGAGAAGGTCCCAGCTCCTTCCTGCCAGAGTCAAACATCCTGAGCCCTCCACCCTCTTCCTGTCTACTCTGACCATCCATCTATCCATCTATCCATCTATCCATCCATCCATCCATCCATCCACCCACCCATCCATCCATCCATCCATCCATCTATCCATCCATCCGTCTATCCATCCATCCATTCTGTTACCCACCCTTTTGTATCCCCACCCACCTACCCACCCACCCACCCTCTCATCTTATTCCCCCACCACCACCACTCCCAGATGCTTCAAAGGAGCCATTCTGCTGGGTTTTATTCTCAGTTCTCTACTCTCCATCTCTTAAAATAAGCATTTTATTTTAAAGTTGCCTCAGGCTGACAGAGGTACAGCCCAGCTCCCAGAGTTCTTTCTCAGCCGGCCTCACCTCAAAGCTAAGGGATCACCCTGCTCCTCACTACCTGCTGAACTCAGACACTAACTGCACTGATGCCTCTCTTCCTCCAGGAGTCAAGTGGGTACCACCTACACTAAGTCATGGGTGGGTAAGGGAATGGTTAGATCCTATGTGGATGGAAGCAGGATGTGTAGACAGGTGGGTGGATACATGCGTAGACAGATGAGTGGGTAGGTGGCCAATGGGTAGGTAACTGGATGAACAGATGGTTGCTTCTACACAAGAAGTACAGTGGAACCCTCCACCCCTCCACCCCCAGGATGGAAGGTAAGAGAAGATGGCTAGAGACATGCCTGTGCCAAACTCCTAAAAGCCCGGAGCAGGAGGCCACATGGACAGGTAACAAAAGGACGTTACAGCAGCAGGAGGCAGATGAAGAACACAACACGTGCCTGTGAAGGAAGAGCCCCATCCCTGACAGAGCTGTGAGCGTGGCCAAGTAGAGGGGTGCAACTGTGAAGACCGGGCGCTCTGGAGCACAATCTCATAAGAAAGAGGTGGGTAAGGTGTGCAACTAGGGGAGGTCGGCTGGGGGATGGGAGGAAAGGGGCCCAGGGAAATCAGAGCACAGCTGTACACCACAGACGGGGCAGCAGAGTCTGCCAGCAGGAGAGGAAGGGATGATGGAGTTCTGTAGTACCTGAGAGTGAAGACCCAGTGCGGCCTAGCAGGCCACACACATGCTGACTGGAGGGTCTTAAGACCTAAGGGTTAAAGCACCACAGCACTGGGCTAATACCAGTGCTCCAGGCTCAGGGTTTCACAGGCACAGAGTAGGCCGCAAACTCACCGAATCCAAGGCTAGTGGCTTATTCAGCTGAAGCTCAAAGTCTTCCTTGATGAAGCTCACATCCCCTCCAGTGTAGCCTGCCAGCTCCTGAGGGAAGAAGCCGCAGGTCATAGGGACACAGGGGTTACTAAGAACTGCCTCACCCACAAAATGAGTGTTGCTGTCTGTGTCTTTCTGAAGGCCCTGGCCTGCTCAGCATTTAAAGAGTGAGACGCTTTCATGACAGGAATATTTTACATCCAAATCTCATCACTAGTTGCTCCCCTAAAAATGAAGATTGGGCTCTGTCCTGGCTGGCTTTGTGTCAACTTGACACAAGTTAGTCATCAGAGAGGAAAGAGCCTCAGTTGAGGAAATGCCTCCATGAGATCCAGCTGTGAGGCATTTTCTCAATTAGTGATCAATGTGGGAGGGCCCAGCCCACGGTGGGTGGGGCCAACCCTGGGCTGGTGGTCCTGAGTTCTATAAGAAAGCAGCAAGCCATAAGGAATAAGCAAGTAAGCAGCACCCCTCTATGGCCTCTTCATCAGCTCCTGCCTCCAGGTTCCTGGTCCAGATTTCTGCCCTGTTTGACTTCCTAACTTCCTTTGGTGATGAACAGCAATACAGAAGTGTAAGTTGAATAAACCCCTTCCTCCCCAACTTGCTTTTTGGTCATGGTGTTTCATCACAGCAATAGAAACCCTGACTAAGACAGGCACCCCTGGGTCCTGCTCACCACAAGCACTACAAGCAGCAGAATGAGACTGGGTGGACCACTGCAGCCAGTGTCACCCAGGTCCCCCACACCTGCAGGCCAGCTGACCATATCACCTTTAAGGCACTAACACTACTCCCCACAGGCACCAGCGAAAGCACTGCCCTCAACTGGCCCTGCAGGCCTCTGCATGACAGTCCTGCCTACTGCTGGTCCCCCAACTCTGTTCTTAGCTCTTGTGTGACACCACCAAAGAAGCTGCCATGTCAACCACCGTGGCCTTGGGAGAAGACAAAAGATAAACTGCAAGGCACAAGGGCTGATTCTGAGGCCAGGAGCTCTAAGAGTGGAGTGAACAACGCTTGCGGACAATTCTATCTGTGGGGCTGGGATGGAACCCAGGGCTTCCCTCAGGCGGGCTCAGTAGGCAAGTGCACTACTGAGTCACACGCTACAGGATGAGTTTGCCAACTACAGGCAAAGCGTTGTGTTACCCGTGCACACTGCACTGGCTCCCCAGTGAGTGGCTGTGTGAGATGCTACCTGGTTGACTTTGAGCAAGGCCCCTCTTCTTGGCAAGATGGATGAGTTCCGAGAGTCGATGACCATGGCATGCTGGAAGAGATGAACGGAAGGCACTCTTATTTCACTTCAGGCAGTGCCAGGAAAAAAACACTTGCTGTGCACTGAGGTCTGGGGCTGGCTGATCATGCCCACAGCCCTGCACCTGTTCCTGTCCTCCCAGGACAGCTTACTGCTCTGAAATGGCACACCCAGAGGCACCAGGGAGTTTCCCACTGATACTGACCAGCCTCGTTCCCTCAGAGAGCCCAGCAGCCGCCCTAGGTCACTGCATTTCTTTTCATTTCTGTTTCCACTGATGTTACTTACGAAAACTATCAAGAGGCAGTGGTGTGGAGCTAGAGACCATTGTCCCAACCACCCAGTCTCACTGGCACCTCAGTCAGCCCCACATCAGCAGAGAGTTCACAGGGCTGTCAACACATTTTCCAGGAAGAAAGCAGGTCCTACCGAGAGAGACGACTTCAATGAATGTCCACTTTCCTTCCGAACAGCAAACGATGCATTCCTCGAGAGGCAGCCCAGCTCCCGCCACACACCCTCCCACTTGACAGTGTGACTGGTCTTCCATAGGGGAAACTGTAAAGACAGAGAAGGAAGCCTTGTTTTGCTCCGTCCACACTGGAACAAGCTGCTGCAAACCACCCTTTGAAATGAGGCATCTCTGAGCAACACACTTGATAATTAATTTCTTTCCTCAGCACCAGGGATGGATCAGGCCTGTGCTGGCAAGTGATCTTCTCCCAGCCTCAGGCTCAGCCCAAAGACAAACTGTTTTAAATGAGAGGAACTAGGGGGAGAGAAGGAGGAACAGAAGAGACCTCATGAAGGCAGAGGGGAAGGGTTGTAAACTGAGCCAGAGCAGGGTTGCTCTGAGCTGCCGGTGAAGGAACAGGGCCATACCCAAAAGCTGGGGGTGACTCTGTCAACAGCGAGTATCAGTCTCATCACAGTAAGACAGACACACACATGACATGGCCCCCATGACTGGCTCAAGGCAGGCCCAGCAAGCTGTCACTTGGGTTGCATCAGACCCAGAAGAATGAGAAGACCAAGGAACATGAGCCAAGGGTTTTCTTTCCACAGCCAGAGGGAACGAAGGCCAGGTCCAAGAACCCAACTCCTGCCTCTCTGCAGGTCTGCCCTAGACTCTCGTTCAGAACAGCCCCATTCTCTCTGAATGTCATGATATTAGGGAGTTTTGGGACTAGCTGTGACTTCACTAGCAAGGACACCTGGTGCCAAGCTCCCCAGAGAGCATCCCAGCGAGCTCTGCAGTCTGCAGGCCTGGAGGAAAACACAAGGCCGCTGAGGGTGAGCAGACATCAACTGAAGTCCAGTCCATACCCTTGGTGTGCAAGAATGTGGCCCCAAAGTGTCCACCTCAGCACACAGGGGCAGTGCACAAGCCTGAGGAGCCTACAGGAAGTCAGGGAGCAGCATTCACCCTGCATGCGGGCCCCAAGACTTATGTTTTCCCCAGATGCCTACAGGAAGTGAAGCTTCCCAATTAACTTCTTTCTGTAAACATAGGGCAGCTCTTAGAAAGCAAGCCACTTACATAGGGCAACACACTGCTGTCTCCACAATAACTGTCAGGATTCCCAGGGCAGATGGTGCACCCTTACAGTGCCCAGTTACACTTTGATGACAAGCCCAGTCTTGTCCTTCACACAGCTGCCTTAGAGGCTGCAAGTTGCATGTCCCTCCCCAGTGCACCTACATCAACCCCACACCAGACTATACTCCAGCCCTTTCACACCTACTGTTCCAGGTGGAAAGCCCTGTGCTTTGCCTCTTTCAGGTGTGCTCTTTAAAAAGATTAGGAAAAAAATCAAAGGGGATACCGAGGAGAAAGACAGGAGAAAGCACTGGGTGCCAGTCAGTCGGAAGCACAGATGCCACGTGACCAGTGTGGACGCCAGCCAGCTCCGTCCCCTGGTTACCTGCATTAACTTAGGGAGGAGGAGCTAGAGAGAAGGCCACCAAGTGGTGAAGTGTGCACTCACCCACCATTTCCCTCTCTAGTCAATAAACTTGTGTTCGTGTGCCCCCCACCCCACCCCAGTACTCACACCGGTGTACTCACACTGTACTCGGCAGACACTCCTCTGTCCGTCTCCCGAAGTGAGCTCCACGGGAACTGCCCAGTAACTTTATATAAGTTTACGGAGAAACTAGGAAGCAATGGGACAGAGCTTTAACAGTGAGCCCCCGGGCTTGTGTACAGCTAAACAACAGGTCCCATTAGACTACACAGGGGCTCATCCTCAGGACAGTGGCCTCGGTGGAGGCGGCTGGCTGCCAGATGTCATTTCACACTCCAGCCATCTACTTTAACTTTGACCCCAGGCCAATGAGCTCAAGGACCTGCTTGGCTTCCTACTTTTTCTCGAAGTTTCCAGGCTGTGGCTTGAAGAAGGACAGGCCGTAGGAAGTTTCTTTGGTTCCATAAGAAAACTGGAAAGTCACTTTTTCTGCACGTCCCAGAAGATTGGGGAGTTTGAGGCCGAGTACCTAAGGGAGAGGAAGGATGAAGCTGGTACCAGACAAGACTCGAGCACGCACGGTCTTTGTTTCTCACAGACACCCTTACCAAGCATACAGCCCCCACAAAGGCTGACCAGGTAGAAGATGGCCACACTGAGCACCTGGGAAGCTGGAAGGCAGAAGTCTCCTGCCCCAACCACAAACCTCCCAACCAGGAATCTAAACAAGACCATTAGCACGCTCATCTGTCCTAGTACAAGGGTTGTTATCGATACAAATGACCTCCAGCTCAGGCTGATCAGTTCTAGGGAGGCCAAAGGAAAACTGAACGTCACACCAAGTCCATAGCCAGCAGGCTCCATAGCAACTCCCTGCTTCTCCGACAGGCGCATCTCAAAAGCTTACACTCAGAGCTCTAGACAACGATGGAGTCATGTCCTACCATACTGCCTTCATTGTTTCCAACCATGGTGTTGTAACTGCCTGTCAGTCTCCTTAGCTCCGTCACTTCAAAGGTGACATCTAACCCATTTGGCAGGGCATCTTCACCTGAAGAAGTAAGTATTAAAAGGGTCAGCACAGCTCGGTGGGAAAGGCACTGCCACCACACCTGCCAGGCTGGGTTAGATTCCCACGACCCACTGACTCCTGGAAATTGTCCTCCAAGTGCCACATACATATCCACACACATACACATGCTTGCACACATACACGCATACACACAAACCAAAACAGACCTCTAAACTTAACACTGACTCGGCTCTCTGTGCTGAAAATAGCCCCAGCTGGGAATGGGCCCACCGCTTGGGAGGTCCTTGAAAAGTTCTGAGTCCCATCCAGCCAACATCAAAGCCCGGAATTCATTTGACAGTAAGGATTTTGTAACAATACAGCTAAATGTCCCCCATCCAGCAGGGTGTGAGCAGTGTCCACACTGGAGGTGTCTACCTCACAACCCACCAAGGTCTGGAGTGCTGTCTGAAGAGTGAGGCAAAACCCTACAGAGCTGTGGTATCAGAGGGGGTAGCTCTTGCCTTCCACCCAGGACACCTGCTGGGTTCCTGCTACATACCTGTGGAGAAGTCCATGTGGTCTCAACAGGCTAGGGGTGGGAGGTACAGGGTGGGGGGTGGGGTAGGAGGAGCCTTGGTGCTGGTCTGGTTTTTATTTGTTTGCTTTTGAGACAGGGTCTCTCAGTGTAGTCCTGGCTGGCTTAGAACTCACCATGTAGACAGAGAAGCCCAGTCTCTGCTTCCCGAGTGCTGGGACTGAAGGTGTGTACCACACTAGCCCTATTTCCAACCCTTACTACTCTGACATGTCCCCATTTTAACACCTCACATGCACAAGGTTCATTTGTCACAACTGTCAAGCACACACTCATAATTACCATTCCCTCAAGCCCACAATTCACAGCAGGGTCAACGACATGTAGTGTGACATGCACATTGAAGGGCTTACAATACCCTAAGCTAGCCTCTGCTGTCAGGGAATTCTATGGTGCAGACAGGGTGAGAGCTGAAGTCACACACAGAGGAAGGGAGCTGACCAGTGCAAGGCCATGTCAAGCAGGGACAGGAAGGCATTTGAACCAAGTGCCAACAAAGACACTGAACTGACTGGGGAGGCGGGGCAGGCCTGAGCGCTTGAACTGTATCATTCACTACGGGGCCAGAGACAAGTTCCTTAAAGGCTCAGAGCCTCCACCTCATAAGGTAATGTACTTGAACACTCACCAGTGTCCGCAGGTGCTCCCATCTCTTATCTGACTAGTACTGAGCTTTCCCACAAATTAGATCACTGGCCCCGCCCACCCCTCTGCTGCAATGTAACCCACAGGTGTAGCTTTTATGATAGGCTAACTCTGAGACCTGCCTGAGAAACCTTTGGGCATGCGCTGCATCTAACCACACGGCTGCTCTGTGACCCTGAAGACTACAGGGTAGCATCAGAGGGACACTCCTCCATGACACCTACCATGACACGTGTCGATCAAAACATCCACTTGTCTAAAAATTCCTAGGCGAAGCAGTTTTTCCCGGGCTTCATGAGATCTCCGCATTACCTGGGAGAGGGACAGACAACAGAGAGTGAGCTCTCCTAAGACACAGGAGCACTGAGAGCCATGTGACCTATAAATGCTTGCACTGAGAGGTGTGTAGCAGGAAATGCCTGTGAAGTCCCATGAGGAAGAGGTGAACCTGACTGAGACAGCCAGCAGCCAGCACAGGGAGTGAGTGCACAGGCACAGAAAAGGCCAAGGATGAACAGAAAGAAAAAGACAGGAAAGACACTGGTGACAAAGTGACACAAAGAGCTCTTGGGAATGAGCAAAAGCTGAGAACCTGAAGGAAAATAGGCACATCTCTGTAATCCCAGCACTCAGAGGCTAAGGCTGGAAGAGCTAAAGATGGAGGCCAGCCTAGGCTACACAGTGAGATGATATTAATAAAGGCAAAAAAAGAAAACAAAACAGGAGAGAGATGAATGGCAATAAATAAATAAATAAAATAAGAAGTATTTGAGGCTGGTGAGATGGTTCAGTGAGTTGTGGTGTTTGCCACCAAGCTGAGTTTGCTCCCAGGGACATATATACAAATTGGAATAATGAAACCACACTCTATGGCCAATGGATGGCAAGACCTTAGAGAAGGTGGTTCTCGGCTCTGGAGAGTAGACCTTGCCTATCTGATCTCCTTGGAGACCAATATGCAGACCCTTGAAGTGACAGACCATGTGCCCTTTGCCATAGTATCTCTACTTGTACCATGCATGCTGTGATACAATAGGAAGATACTGAGTACACAGCCATCTATGAGAATCAAGCACTCAGTTTAGTTAATGTCCATCCACAGAGAGACACAGCAACGACACAAAGTGTTTGCAGTGAGGCTTCTCACACATGTACCAACAGAAGGGACTGCCCTCACAATGACAAAAGAGAATGTCAGCACTCCCAGCCACCTGGGTCCATCCTAGTGGAAGACATACTTGGAAGAACCAGGAGGAGTCCAAGCTGGCCTCTGGGAATGGTCAAGCCATGGCAAAGAAGCGTGCACATCCACACTAATATGCTCTCCACTGGTGACAGTGACACCTCTTTATGTAACTGTCCTAAGACAGCACCTAAGCTCTAAAGACACAAACTTCTCATTGCAGTTTTGCCAACACTACTCAAGGTTAGCAAGAGGAGGCCAGGAGGAGCCAGTGGCCGAAGCCACAAGGATACCACTGATGACCTCTGCTAGGCAGGTCAGTGTGGTCCAAAGGCAGGGCAGGAGGAAGCCACAGGACAAGCAATCTCCTACTATAGCACAGGATTCTATGTGACCAACAGAGCAAGGGCTGGGATGTGGACAGGGTATCCATAGGGGATCCCAAGGGACCCAGCAGAACCCAGGGATAGCGCTGATGCTGAGAGTCAGGAGTGCAGGACAGGCAGGCAGAGCAGACAGGAGGACAGACCTGTCTGTCCTCAGGACGAACAGGTAAGGACAGCTGAAATTTTACGCAAGCTGTGGGAGGCACTCTCCAGGCTTGGGTCCCTCTGCAGTGAGAGGCTGGAGGCAGGGTTGTGGGTTTCAGATTCGTCAGAAGTCATAGGCAAAGAGTGCCACACAGAGAACAAACTCACCTCGATGAGGTTTTTAGCCTTAAAAACATCTCCAATTTCACAAATGATGATTTCATCCTTAGTCCGTCCAAGTCCATCAAAATGAACATGCTGAACCACCACCTAAATGTGACAAGGGAACAGAGGTCACCACGTCAAGAACAGGAAGCACCTTGGGACTGTAGCTAGAGGCAGGGTCTGAGACCAAGGACAAGGTCTTCTCAAGTGCAGTAACCATCTTACTCCTGACTTCATTCTTCTTGAACTTTGATGTGTATGGATGTTTGCTTACATGTATGTCTGTCTGTGTAGCACTTGGTGCCTGGTGGCCACATAAGCTGGAAGGAAGGCAGCGTCAGATTCCCTGCAACTGGAGTTACAGTTGGTTATGACTTGCCATGTGGGTGCTGGGTATCCAGTCCTCTGGAAGAGCAGCCCTCTTAACCTCTGAGCCATCCCTCCAACCCTGTATTGTTTGTTTGTTTTATTGTCAGACCTTTGCCAAGTATGTACTGCTTGGCAGTAAATGAATGGGCTCTGGCCTCTCCAGCCAAACCACCCAGGATCACCCTAACAGTGAGGCCCAACCTTCTTAACCTGGGCCACACCCAGCCTTTGATATGAGATGAAGATCCTTGAGAGGTCACAGGGCAGGTAAAGCATGACCTTGACTCTTCTGGGAGAAAGGAACAAAAACTCCAGAGCTGGGGGTGTAGCTCTGGTAGAGCACTTGTCTGCGATGTCACCCTGCGATGTCACCCTCTGTTGATAGTATGTCTTTCATTTCAGCTATCTACCCAGCCAGCCAGCCAGCCATCCACCCACCCACCTATACATTCAAACATATATATGGATATAGACTTAAGCATAATTTGAGTCTATTTTTGAAAAATTTTTAAATTTTATTTTATGTATGAGTGTTTACCTGCATGTATGTATTTGTACATGTGTGCAAGGCTGTCAGATCTTCTAGATTCTAGAATCTAGAGCTAGAGTTACAGGTGGGTTTGAGTCACCATATAGGTAGTGGGAACCAAACCTAGGCCCTCTGAACCATCTCTCCAACCATGAAAAACCTTTTGTTCTATTTTTTCAGTAGAAACAAATGTGTTTGCCTAAACCAGCCACATCAGCTGTTACCCAGGAGAACCTGAGGAATAAGGAGCTGTCCTGAAGTCAAGGTTCTCTATTTGCAACTGGTGACATGTTAGCTGTTTCACTTCTCCACAGGGGCTTACCAAGAAAACATTCCAGAAACAGCATCAAGATGTTCCACAGAATACTCACATCTTTGTTCTCCAGGATTTCCTGTTTTGCTTCAGGTTCGACTTCCACAAACTCGGCTTCCTCCCCCAGTGCTCCAAAGTCAGTTCCACTCGATGGGAGGGGCTCCAGACTCTGCAAGGGATGGGGGAACTTATGAAAAGGAGCCAGGCCTCTACCTTTAGGCTTCAGGTGGTGTCACGAAACCCAGCACAGCTGCTCCCTTCAGTCAGGGTAAGGAGTTGGGGACAGGATGGGAGACAGGAGGAAGGGCTGTGTAGGTCAATGGGCAGGTGCAGGTCCTGGGGACTGTGCTTAATGAGCAAGGTTCACTGGGCAATTAGTAAGTAAAATAAAACTTTTAAAACACCTAGCACATGCTTGTCAATGGGCCAGAAAGCAGGCACTTTACACAATCCAAATGCTGGCAGTGTCCACACCACCAAGCTATACTCCTAACCTTGTTTGCTCCTTTTCTTTACTTTTCTGAGATTGGGTCTCTCCTCACATGCCCTGTGTAGCCAAGGCTCTCTCTGAAACTCTTCCTGAGCCTGCCCCTGCTTCCAAGTGGTAATATGGACTGTCACCACCTCAGAACAATACAAAGCTGACCATGGTGGCACATAGCTATAATCCCAGCCCCAGGAGGCTGAGGGAGAAGACATTCTATCACTAAATAAATAATCACCAGAGCAACTTCTTAATAAGCTTCTGGGGGCTGGGGCTAGATGAGCATGGACTGAGAAGACCGGAAAACACAATTACATATACATAATGCACACATAATGCAGTGCTTTATCTGTGTGTACATGGAACATGTAATCTATTCCCGTCAGTGAACACCCCAAGTCACTGGGACACTTAGTGGCAGAGATATCCAAGCATCCCTAACATAGACTCAGAGCAACAATTCAGGGGATTTTCAAGAACAGGCAGGCAGTATCTGGCTGCTTTCTGCAGTCAAGCCCCTCTACAGTGCACACACAAGTGCTGACATCTACGAAGCAAGGGGACTCTGGGGCTGCCACTGCCTTCTCCCCCTCCTGGAATACTTAAAGGCTTTCTGACACATGCACCTTGTACACGGGTTCTGAGTGTCAGGAAGGAGCCCAAGAGGACCATGACTCCTCCCACATCCATCCTAAAGACTGGTCCTCAGAGGACCTATGAGGAGACACCTAGACTCCAAGCCAGTGTAAGTACCTTCATCACGAGGCCATGTTAGCTCCCTGCATAGACTGAAGATCCACCTTAAATGTCACCTATTCTTGGGGGAGGGGAGGTACTAAGACAGGAACACAGGCCTTGAACTTATTGCAATTCTCCTGCCTGACTCTTGAGTGCTGCAGTTATAGGCACGAGCCACCATGCCAAGCTAAGTATCACCTCTGAACTATTGTGACTCTGTGTGGTATGTGTGCAGGGTCAGAATCAGGGTCTCACATACCCAGGGATGGTCTCATTCTCACTACATAGCCAAGAACAAGAACCCTGATCCTCCTGCTTCCAACCCCCAACTCGCTAGGATTACAGCTACCACGCCTGGGTCCAAAAAGAGCTCTCTTAAATGTTAGAAATTTGTCACTTCAGATGGTTTTCTTTTTCTTTCTTTTTTTTCTTTTTTTGTACTCAATTCCTATTCATGAGATACTGATTAAGTGCAATTTTCTTTTGTTCTTTTACTTAGTGAGGGGAAAAGAAATGCCTAGTACTCAGGCTCGCATTGGTTCCATGCTAATATGGGCACTTACCAAGGATGACATCATCTGATGTCACTATCCACTGTTTTTTTGCTGTTAGTATTTTTAAAACTAAATTACTATTAACTTCTCATAAGTATGAAAACATGAGGCAAAGGAGGAATGTGCATGTGGATCCATTCTTAATGCAACCGTTGGCAAATACACCTTGTATGAGCAAAGTTTGCATTCCATCATTCTAAAAAATTCCAATGGTTCCTAAAATGTCAAAGCATGAAACACCAGCCCCACAATCTGGAGGGCAGATGTCCGAACATGATGCCACTGTGGCTCACACTTTTGCCATAGCTCAGTATCCTCAAGGACCTGTTTACTAATGGAGATTCACTTACCACGTATTGTTTGTTTTGTTTTTACACAGTGCCCTGCTATTTAGTCTTGGCTTGCCTAAAATTCACTGAGTAGACAGGGCTAGACTTGAACTCACAACAGATTCAACTGTATCTGCCTTCCGAGTACAGAGATTAAGGGTGTGTAGCACCATGCCTAGCAAATGGATCTGTAACCCCAGCTACCCAACGGCTTTAAGGATTCCAAACTGAAGGTCAGCCTTGACTACAGACTGAGCTCAAGGCTGGCCTTGACAGCCTAGGGAAGGAAAATATTTAGAGAGGTCTATGGATACAGTTCAGTGAGTGCTTGCCCAGAGGGCACCTGTGTTGCTAGGGGGGGAGCTTGCCTAATGGGTTTCTGCAGTATTCAGGAAGGTACTGGAAAAGTCATTGAACCGGAGTTCTAAGACATGTGACTATTTTGCCAGGTAATGTTGGGTGTGGCCATGAGCAATTGGATAGGGAATGAACTCAGGGCAACAGGATAGTTCAAAGAGTTTGTCTCCAGTGCAGTGGTGTGGGAAACAGCTCTGTGAGAGACGCTTGTGCTAAGTGCTGCTCCAAATAAAGGAACATTACCAGAAAATTCATCACAGGGCAAGTGATACTGCCCACACTGTGTGGTGATGGCTCCAGGGCTCCATGTGTCTTGATTTTAGGGCATTCTGAGGCTCTGTAACTCTCATTCTCTGGCTTTTTGGGAACAATTTAAAATAACAAAAGTTTGGAGGTAAGTATCCAACTACTTATTTACTAACAGACATTGGCTGTTGGTTGGAACTAAGGTACTACGCTGCCCAGTACCCCCCAAAATTGGAGTTGGTTTGAAGGAGTTCTGTGTCCCTAAGCAGAAACTAACTTGTCCATCAGACTTTAGGAGACATGAGGAAAAGAACTGCAAAGTTCTCAAGAAAGCCGCAATCAAGGATTCAAAGGCAGTAACTGAGCCTAAGACACTGACACATGCTTGTAATTCCAGCCCTCAGAAGCTTAGAGAAGACTACTAATATGAGGCCAGCCTGGGCTACAAAGCTAAAGGCAGAGACAGGGAAGGGAGCTCATCAAACGAGATGCTGCCCAATTCCAGTTGGCAAATAAATGCCAATTCAAAATTGATGACGGCCCAGCAGGCACAGGAGCTTGTCCCTCAGGCCTTATCACCAGAGTTTGATTCTCCAGATTCCACAGAGTGGAAGGAGAAAACTGACTCCAACTGTTGTCTTCTGACCTCCACATGGCCACACATGCACACACACACACAATTTTTTTTTTAAAGCAATAGTACTGGGTTAGAGCAATGGGCTCAGCAGGTAAGAGCACCTGCTGCTCTTGCAATGGACCTGAGTGCTGGTTCCTGACACCTACAAGGAGGCTCACGACCCTCTAGAACTACAATTTCAGGGGATCAATTGCCCTCTTCTGGCCTCCACAGGCTCTACACACAAAGTGCACATACACACATGCGAACACTCATGCACATGATAGTAATTGGAAATTGTAAAACAAGACTGCAAAATAACGTGTTGTGTCTCGTCTTCTGACAGACCCTTCTTCCAAGCCGAGGTCCTATCGAGGTCGGTGCTGTAAGGTTACCCGGGAAAATTCAGCTGAATGACCTTGGGCAAGTCACCACCGCCCTCCCGACCGCGACAGCCTCGGGCCCAAAGCAGCTCCCACACCCTCGCTGCCGCCCTTGCCCCAGGCGCAGGCCCGCATGTCCCGCCCAGCCGCCGCGGGGCCTCTCACCCGGGCGTGCACTGTCCCCATGGCTCCCTCTCCGGCTGCTGCCCCGCAGAGGTGCCCGCGCCCACCCCAGCTCAGCTACAAACACAGACGCACGTCTACAGGTCACCGAAGCTGCGCGCCGAGCGCCGCCATGTTGTACCGCCTAGGGCCCGCCCCTGACTCAAGGACCTCTGCTCATTGGTCCGCATGAGGTAGTGACCCGGATGTTCACAAGAACGCCGGGAAGTCCGGTGCAAGCGTAGAGCTTGCAGTGACGCCCAGAAATCTGCGGGTACGGGCAGAGCTGGTCTGTGGAAAGGCGGCCGAGCTGCGCCTTTCGTTCCATGGTGGCTTACCCCGGTTTAGTCTTTGGAGCCTCAGTTCCACTTTTAAGGTGTAACCAGAAGGGCGTAGGGAAGAGAGAGTGTGTGCTTCTGGAACCGAACATGGAGTCTGGCTAGGTTCAATACCTTTACACCTTCCAACGGGTCCAGTAAAAAGGGTCTGTGGGGGTGTGGGTGTGGGTGGATGGGTAGAAGTGTCTTTAGAGAGAGTTCAGTAAGTAAAGGTACTTGCCGCCAAGCCTGACAGCCTGATTCAATCCCCAGACCCACATGGTGTTCGGAGCGAACAGACTCTCAGAAGTTGTCCTCTGATCTCCACAAATAGACACACAAACTTAAAGAATAAATATCGCACACTCCTCAGAAACGTGTGTAACATTATGTTTCAATTAAACTATAACTACATCCCTTCCCCCATTTTTTTTTTTTTTTCTTTTTAAGTTTTTCGAGGCAGGGGTTTCTCTGTGTAGCCCAGAGTGTCCTGGAACAGGCTGGCCTCGAACTCACAAAGATCCACCTACCTCTGCCTCCCAGGTGCTGAGATTAAAGGCGTGGACCACCACTGCTCACCCAGATTGATATTTTTAAAAAGATGAATGGAGTTCTTTCTCTGCCTGCATGCCCCCTTCTCTCTTATTTTCTCCCTCCACTATGTCCCCTTTCCTCATGGCGACTTCCCTGGGCCACCCGCCCAAAAGCAGCTTCCCAATAAACCTGCCTTTAATATAGTCTTTAAAAAAAAAAAAAAAGGCCAGGCCATGGGCAGTGGTGGCACGCGCCTTTAATCCCAGCACTCGGAGGCAAGAGGCAGGCAGGTTTCTGAGTTCCTGGCCAGCCCGGTCTACAGAGTGAGTTCCAGGACAGCCAGGGCTATACAGAGAAACCCTGTCTAGTTTAAAAAAAAAATGGAGCTCAAGAGTGTTCAGGGTTCAGGTGAGTGCAGCTGTGGTTTGTGTTTTGGTGGCAGAAACAGCTACTGTGCCTCAAAAGAACAATAATAAAAGCCACTCGTTGCTCCAAACTTCAGTTTACTGGAGATGGAGTGGGTTCCTGTCCTCTGACCTGCAGTCAACCTGACACCACTGCCCTTGACCGCTGAAGCCTAGCTTCCTTTTGCATCCTCTCCCTCCAGAAGACTCCAGCACCTTTTTCTCTTTAAGCAGCATCCTCTGGCATTCAAACCTTCAAAGTCCATATTCTTCCTGCAGGGAAGGAGGCAGAGACCTTCAAGCAGCCTAGCAGCCAGCCTTGTCCCTGCCAGTGCCTCCCTGCCTTAACCTATTCATCTGGCTTCCCAGTACTGGATCAGCACTGCAAAGATGGGCCCCATGTTCTCAGGAACCCGAGCCTGGCACCATGCAGGGGCTCATAAGTAATTGCTATGTTCCTATCCTAACCCAAACTAGGGAACCCAAGGGCAGTACTTAGCTACTTTCCTTCCCAAAGACAGACTTCAAAACTGAGAGAGGGCTGGGTGACAGCAGCCTGGTCTACATAGAGTGTTCCAGGACAGCCAGGGCTACACAGAGAGACCCTGTTTCAAGCAAACAAACAAAAAACCCTGAGACCCAAAGTCCATTCTCCCATCAGTCATATGCAACGTCTGTTAATGCCACTGGCCGAGAATAGGACCACTGTCACATTGTTGAGCCAAATTTGTAGCAAGCTTTATTAAATACTGGCCAGGACAATGAACACTAGCTAGGTCCATACCCAGAATCTCCAGACTACAGCACCAAATTGCTTACAGAGGCAAAGCCCACAAGACTATGCACATTCTGCCTTCCTCCATTGGAGGCAAGCATACATCCTGACATACTTCCTGCCTACATACCTCCAGCCTATATGTGATCAATACATCCTATGTGTGCAGTTGGGGCAACCAAGCTTGTTTGCAGAAGCAAAAACATGTGGCTTGTTACATGGACAACAGCCTCTAGCAGTTCAGGAAGTTATCTGTCCTGGGGCAAGTGAGTTAGAGGCTTTTTTTATACAGGTCTCCTAGGCACAGTAATTTAAACTTAAAGCGTAACTTTAGGCCTCTCATGTCCTCCCTGTGTTAGATTATTAAAAAGCAGCTCTAGAGGAAGAGAGGACAAAAAGAGCCAGCCTTGGTCTGACCTTAGGTAGGATCATGCTTATTAACAATGAGGGAGCACTTGGGAGACAGAGACAGGTGGATTTCTGAGTTTGAGGCCAGCCTGATCTACAGAGTGAGTTCCAGGACAGCCAGGGCTACACAGAGAAACCCTGTTTCGAAAAACTGAAAAAATAAAAAAGTGAGGGAGCATTTTGTCCCCCACATGTGCAGGTTGCCAAAATGGCTACAGGAGAAAAAGTCCCTTATAGAGGTAGAAATGGCTTCCTAGTCCACAAAAGGAAGCTGGGAAGTGTAGTCCTTCATCAGAAAACTATCCCTGCCCTACCCCCTTGTTGGCATTACACTGGGGAAAACTGAAGCCTTGAACACTCAGTCCACAATCCAAGCTTTTGTTCAGGTTAATCCCTCTGTGTTGGATGCCCTTCCTACATGTGCCACCTGAGTGCTCCTGTGGTCTTCAAGGCTGTCCACACTGGCCTTACCTGTGACCAGAGGAACACACACACCCAGCCCCTTGTCACAGTTATTGCTCCGGATTTTTCTTCAGTGTGTTCTAGAGACCGTACCAGTCCTTTCCCAGTGGTTCACATTCGGGGCTGGCGTGGTGGTGTGTGAACATGGCACTGGGAAGGCTGAGGCAGGAGAATGGAAAAATTCAGGTGAGCCTGAGATATAGAGTTCCAGACCAGCCTGGCCTATGTAGCACCAACCCAGTCATGTATTTCGCAGTGTGGAGGACATCCAGACTGCATGCCTACAGGTAGGGCACAAACTTATAGAGGAAGCTGTCCCACGGGCCCTCTTAGTTGTAGGAGAAGCAGAAGAGACAGGGAATACATTTTTTAGACATCACATTTATTTTCTGTCCACTACATTTATTATGGACCCTTTTCCCTTAAACAGTTGTGGTTATTTTTGGTGTATCCATTGAATCCTTCTGTTAGTTGACTAATTTGCATATTCATTTGCATAAACACACCCACACCCGCTTTTAAACAAGTGAACCAGCTTTGCTAAGGGTTTACCAGTCACAACATTTCTCCCTGCTGGTCACTGCCTGACACCGGGTGTTCCTTAGAATGAAGGGACTCTAAACCAGTGGGAGTTTTGTCTGATAGGGTGGCAGGAATAGTCTTCTCTACTGATGAGAAACTTCCAGAAAAAGGGCAACTCAAAGCAAGGTAGATGTTTCTGGGATTTTTTGTTTTGTTTTGTTTTGTCTTTTTGAGGCAGGGTCTCATTTAGCCAAGGCTGACCTCCAACTTTCTAAATAGTGGAGGATGACCTTGAACTTCTGATCTTCTTGCCTCTACTGCTTGAGTGTTGGCATTACAAGCATATGTCATTCACTGCCTGTCACTCCACAGTTTATCTGGTGCTTGAGACTGGACTCTGGCCTTCATGCATGCTAGAGAAGCACTGTAACAACTGAGCTGCACCCCAGCTCCTGGTTTCTTTGCTTGGGACAGTCTTATCTTCTGTGTAGCCTAGACACTCCGGAAGCAAATTCTCTCCCCAGAGTCCTTTCTTATCCAATCAGGATCAACCCTGCTGAGATTATGTGATTCCCCTGGAGCTCACCAGGACTCTAGAGACTCAGGCATGGGAGACACACACCTTCACTGTCAACGCTTAGGAGTAGGAGCAGCACCTGGTTTCTTTTGTTTGCTTGTTTGTCCACTTGCCTGTTTATGTTCTAATCTAATATCTGACTTAGAGGAAACACACACCACACCCACAGCTATATAGGGATACCTGGGAAAAGTGGGCACTTATCCCCATTAAGGGGGGTGTAGTAGATGGGAAAGAAGAGAGGTGGTAATGGCTGATGTCTACACAAAGATTTGGAGACAGTGGAGAAAGCAAGCCAAGTTCAAGTTGAGGCTTAGGAGGCAGAGGTCTGATGAGCTCCCTACCTGTGTTGTTCTGTCCCCACATACATGAGATTTTATTTCAAAGCTAATTCTAGTCAGTTCACCATGCCTTCCCTGGCGTGTTTATATAAAATGCTCCATAAGCTATTTTAATAAGAGCCAAAGGTGTCCTTGAAAGTAATAAGTTATCTGGAAGGCCCTTTTTAGAGACAGCCACAACCCATCCCATCACACTTCCCAAACAATTTTCCTTTCGAGATTGTACGAGATTGCCCAGTTTGGATTCCTGTTTGCAAACACTGATGCCCTTGGAATCCCCATCGATTCACAGGCTGAGAGACAGTTTGACCGTCCTCTCTGCACTAGTTCTCAAGCACCAGACTTTACCCAGACCAAAAGTTGCTTTCTAAACACCAAATTATTGTCTTTGGTTTCTATGAACTACCAATTTAGCCCAGATCCTGTGATCCTGGGGTCACAGGCAATGAGCACCACACAGCACCAGGGGGCAGCTGCACAGGCTCAGCTCCTGGATTGAAACTGCCTCCCAAAGTAACAGAACTGTCCCCAGAGGGAAACAGAGCATAGCACCCCTCACCCACCCGTCATCTAGACACTGTTACTCTAGATAAAGGTCAAGCTAGATTTGGGGTGGAAGGCAGGGTGCCCTCAGCTTTGGCCTCTCCTTGAACATCCACAGGGAGAATGTCCAAGTTCATTGGAAGTACAGAGACCAGCAATTTACAAACCAGCAGAGCTGCCTTGGGGTTTGTGGAGAGATGGGTGATGTTCACCCTTGAGTGTTCCATGGTCATCCTTGGATGCTCGGGATCTGAAAGGAAAAAAAAAAAGGAAGTAAGATTGCAGGCCCTTCCCAAGGCTCTCAGGTCTTCAGTATTGTAAGAACGTGATTGGTGTTGGGATCCAGACTCTCTACTCAGGTCTCCTTCTCACAGATACTGACAGGCACCTCCTGAGACATCGCGAATCCTGGCTTGCTGGAGCACAATATTTCATTGGAGAAGTAGTCTGCATCAAAGGGGCCACATCTGCTCCCTACCCTTTCCCTGCCTCCTGCCTGGGAGTCAGAGAGCTTGGATGTAGGCTCTTGCTATGAATTTCCCTCAGCCTCAAAAGGTCTAAAGAGAGATTCCCTCCCCTGTCATGTGGGCTCTCTTCAAAGCTCCCACCATGCTTCTGTCTCTGGTGCTGGGGCCTGAACTCTCTGGTAGCCCCCACTATGCTGTTGTTCCTCTGTCTGTCTGTCCATGGCATTAATAACTCCTCTAATTAACTTAATAAACTCCTTACTCTCCGGTAATTTATCTCCACACTTCACCCAAAACCCAACAGGTACCTGTAGAGAATATTTTGTGGGTCATATGTGGGCATCGTCTATCAATTAACAAACCCATGGCCTATAGAAAAAGGTAGAGTAGAAGGTGGAACGTCCAGAAGGCAGAAAGAATTATGGGATAGAGCCAGAGTCGGGGATTCATCCGGAAAGACGTGAAGAGATGGACTCATGGTACCTGAGTGCAAGTCACCAGCCATGTGGCAGAACATAGGTTAAAATCAATGGGCTATCTTAAGTTATATCTCGTCTGAGAAGAGCCTAGCTATATGGTCAAGGTATTTGTAAATATATTTTGAGTCTGAGTCTTATTTCTGGGAGCGTGGGGCTGGAAGGAAGAACCAGCAGTAACTTCTACAGATACCAGAGAGGATGGGGCCAGGCCCTGAGTCCACCATCACATGGCTCCTCACTGAAGAGGTACAGCCCAGAGCCACAGCTTCCTCCAGCCTTCAGTGCTGAGGTGACAGTCCCATCCCCTAAGGCTTTCTCTACCACCTGAACACCCCGGTGAATATCCACAGCTTCACCCACCAATAAGCCCTCACCTGGACCATGGGTCTCCTCCACAGCAACATGCTCCTTGTCACCTGCTTGACACTGAATCGGCATTGCTAGAATGTTTGCATGTAGCCTAAGCACAAAGCCCTGTAGTGGTTCTGGCAGGAGAGGCATGCTGAAGAGGCTGCTGTGCCCCCCCCCCCCCTTTGGCTCTCAGCCATTTGAAACAATGGAGGTTAAGGAATTGGAGTTTCCCCAGGAATCTCATGCTGGGGTGAGAAAGCAGGAACCTTGCAGGAGAGACTGAAGCCCAGACAATGGTGGGCAGGACCACACCCTGATTGGGACTGTTTATTCCTCTATTTAAACTTAAGCCTTCTGTTGGTATCCTAAAGATTAACAGGCAAGATTTCTTTAGTAGGCACGTTGGGGACAGGTAGCTGAGCCTAGCTTGTTAGGGCTGTCAAAACCCAAGCTCTGACCCTAAGAGCTCTGAGAACAACAGGGATGTCCATCTGGCCCACATACCCTGGGCCAACGTATTTACCTGGTAAAGGGGAGCAGACACATCGTCATCACTCGGGCACAAACCTGAGATGTCGCCCATCGTAGCCACTGGATATCATCATGGATATCTGGGAGCCACATCACCAGCCTGTGGGAAGGAAGCCAAGGACACTATTGGCTTACAGGTGATTTGGGTAGGCTCCTCCCAGGGACCTAGCAACAGAGCCCTAGCAACAGCTTAGGTCATCACCTGCTTCCTTTACTACCTGAGCTGCCACCAGGTGTGGGTGGCCTGGAAGCTTACAAGAGGGCTGCTCATTACCCCAGCCCCCCCCACCCCCCTTCTTATTCTCTCTCACTTTCTCTGTTCCCACATGTTCCTAGCCGGCTCCCTTTCTCTCTTTCTGTCCTTCTCTGTCCCCCCTTCTCAGTCCTCATGACTCTGTCTGGCTCCCCTCCCTTCCCCCACAGTAGACCTCCCTTATACCAGGTCTGTTGTATGGTGGGATTTCTCAGGGGCACCTTGGCATGGGCCCTCTGGGTGCCCCCTCAACCCTGCATTATATTTCATAGCAGACACCATACATGTGTACTCCACGTAGAAACAAACATGCACATATATGTGCATGTGCACAAATACCACATGCACATGTGGGTTCACAGTATCGGCCTAAAGAGAAACCAGGAAAAAAAAAAAGTCAATAAAAAGCAGCCCTGGGGCCAGAGAGATGGCTCAGTGGTTAGCATTGACTGCTCTCCCAGAGGTCCTGAGTTCAAATCCCAGCAACCACATGGTGGCTCACAACCATCTCTAATGGGATCTGATGCCCTCTTCTGGTGTGTCTGAAGACAGCTACGGTGTACTCATATACATGAAATAAATAAATAATATTAAAAAACAAAACAAAACAAAAACCGGGAGGGTGGACCTGGAGGGTAAATCTGAGAAGACTTCAAATTGGAGGCAAAAAGCCAAAGGACTGAATTATGTAAAAAAGAGGAGTCTCCCCTCCAGGTAGCAGTGGTACGCTCCTTTAATCCCAGCACCCAGAAGCTGGAACCAGGTAGATCTCTGTGAGTCTGAGGCCAGCCTAGTCTACAGCCTGGTCTACAGAGTTCCAGGCAAAGCACTTCACAAGAGTCTCAGGAAGAGGAGAGAAACAGCCACGGGAAAGAAAAGCCACAGACATTATTACCAAAGGTCATGTCCCCAAACCAGGCCAAACCAGGAGAGAGAGGGGGCCTTTGGCTGAGAAAGTAGCAGCCATGGAAAGCAAGGCTGACTGAGGAGGGGAGAAAGACCAAGAACCTACAGGCCACAGAGGAGGAGAACAGGTGGAGATCATGAATAATCACATGGAGCCCTAGCGGGTCTCTCAGGACAGACTGTGCCTGCCGGGCTGTGAGCAGCTGCCCAGCAGTCAGTTCAGAAAACAGGCGAGGCTCAGAGGAGGCTGGCAGACCGCTGCTTCCGTGGGGATTTAGGAAGGCTTGGCTTCAGAAAAACAAGGGGAATGCCATGAAAAAGAGATAGGATCCAAAGAAATGGAAGGGCAGGGCTGGGTCATGTCCCTGAGGCACCATCCCAGATGAGACAGGATAAGAACACCAGGAGAGGTCCAGGGCAAATGGCACATCCAGAACCTCAGAACCTCTAGATAACACACCCCTTCTTTCTTTCCCCTCCCCCCCTCCCCTCCCCTCCCTCCCCCTTCCTCTGTCTCTCCTTCCTTCCCTCCTCCTTCCTAGTGGTAACATAGGGATTGAACCATGCTAACTACCCACTCAACCACTGAGCTATGTCCCCAGACACATTTTGATTATGAGACATGGACTCTATACATAGCCAAGCTGGCCTTGACTAACTCTGTGGCCCAGAAGAGTTTTGAATTCCTGACTCTTCTGCCTCAGCCTCCATCCAGAGTGCTAGGACCGCAGGTACGTGCCACCACACCCAATATAAAAGTCTGAAGTATTCCAAGCATTGGCGTGATGCTCAAAATATCTCTGAGATGTTTGCCTGTTTGAACTTGCTTAACTGGTAAGCCTGTGCAAGTACCCAGAATTCCAAAGTAGCAACAACAAAACCAAACCCTCAGAAGTTTCCAACAAGGGAAGTCAACCTAAAAACAAATCCCCCCTGCTAACTGGACATGTGAGCACACTATTCCACACCCAGGGCCTCACAGGCAGTCTTATCTTCTGTTTGAAAGCTGAAGCCCAGAGGGGCACCTTCATTAGTCCAGGGCCACACAGCTGTAGAAGGGATGCAGCCAGATGTTGAACCTGCTGTTCTGATGACTAAACTGTGGATTGCTATCAGTCTGCAGGTGAGGTCAAGTGAAAGACAAGGCTAGAGCAATGGAAAAAGGAGGTGGGGCTGAGAGTTTCAGAGAGAGAGAGAGAGAGAGAGAGAGAGGGAAAACAGGAGCCCGACAGACAAGGACAGAGAAAGATGGAGGAAGAGGATGAACCAGATCCATGTGGCTTGAAATAGCCACGGGTAGCTAAGAATATCATAGACGAGCAATAGAACAATATAAGGCAATTTATCCCATCTAGGTGGGTGGCTTGTATCAATAACCATTGAGTTTTGAGTTCTTTGTGTGGTCGTTTTGTGGGTTGAGAATTTACTGTTATACATCTGACTGATATTTTACCAGCCTCTGGAGTTTTGATTCTGCTGGGTTACAGGGGATTTGTGACAACTAGCCACAGGGGGTGGATGGCTGGGAACCTGGGGGTAGGGGGGAAGGAAGACCTCGAATTGCAGCTCCCAGTAGGAGAGGGGAGACCGAGACCAGAGATTAGCCGGTGATAGCGTGGACTGTTTTTAGTAATTAAATGCTACACTAAACTGAGCTGCTGCCCTGCTGTGCCGCTTGAGCCTGTTCCCAAGTTCCAGGACCACCTCACTGACTCAATCATGCAACCATGGCCTGTGGGGAGCCGCCTGAGTCACACCCACATTCGCCATTACAAGATGGCGCCTACATTCGGCCGAGGACAAGTTGTAAACAGGCTAGTGCGCATGCACCTGGTAATTTTCCACCTCAGAGTCTCAGCCTCTCTCGTGGCGGCATCTGGCCTGGTGTGCGGGAGCCAATGGAGAAGCTCCGCGTCCCAGGCAAGCGCTGTGACCTATTTAAGGGACGGGTGTTCTATTGTTCAGGGTCTCCACTCGTGGCAAGCTTATGCTCTCCCTCTCAAGATGCATTAAAGCTTTACTGCAGAAGGATCCTATGTGTGCCGCGTCGTTCTTGCTGGCGAGACCGTAGCGCGGGACAATGGCCAGAGGGGAATGGGCCTCTCAGTTCAGTACTGTGATTCTAAACACAAGCCCAAGGGACAGCAAGGACCTGTTTCTAGACCTGGCTTTCTAATTCACCAGCTCAGTAGCTGCAGAGTGGTGGCTTCTACCTCCCTCTTTCCCCAGGAGATCGTGAATGGCTGGGACCAGATGCTAGTTAAAAGCCATAGCTAGCTCTATGAGTCTCCAGATGCCTTCAGAGTGTACACCATGTTGCGGATAGTCATGGCTCCAGGAAGGAGAGCCTCTCCCAGAGGCTCTATCTTGTGGCATACGGCCAGCCTGGGCTGACACCACTATCAGCTCACTGACTATCACACCATTCCTCGATGCTCACTTGTGGACTGCAGCGATGGCCGACTCCACTGGCAGAGTGAAGGGCAGCATGATGTAGGACAGGATCCTGATAGGCAGGAGGTTGCAGACTTTGCTCAGGTAGCCCCCCCCCCGTCTTTCATCACTTCAGTCAGAGCTGAAAAAAGGCAGTTTGGAATTACAAATCTGAATGGCTCCTAAGAATACCAGGACTCAAGCCCCTCTGTCTGATGGGGCTCAGATGGGCTTTGAAATACAGAAAACCTGGAGCCAAAGGGCAGGCAGCTGCTCGGATGGGACACTCTGGGGCTTGTGAGCTGTTTCTCTCACAGCGAGGGCGATGCAGATGTTGAACTCAAGCCAGGTGTGGTGGTTCGAATCCTAGCACTTGGAAACCAGAAGCAGGAGGATCTCAAGTTTCTGGCTTGTATGAGCTACATGGTGAGGCTCTCTCTCTTTCTCCCTTCCCTGCTCCCCCTCCCCACTACTGGCACATGTTTAGGTCTATGACTCTTCAGTGTTTCTAGACAAGTCTGAGGGAGTACACAGCTTCCCTGACACCCTTGGCAACCCCCCAAGCTGGCTCGCTCTTCTGCTGATGACCTCCTGATACCTCCCACTGAACAGTTACCGCCTGGAGGACAAACACTGGGTTCCATTCATGGCTGAGCCTGTCCTGGGCCAAGCAGGAAGCTGGTTTGTGGACTAGTCTGTTTGATTTGGTGGATCAGACCACTGTCACACCATTACTCAGCCACTTCTATACACAACAAACATGGCCTCCTCACTGATGTTAAGGTGCCAGCAGTCACTGGTTACAGATTGCACCTCTGTGGGCTGAAGGATTGGAGGATATCTATTGATCCTCTCTTTTCTTTTTTTTTTTTTCAGGACAGAGTTTCGGTATATAGCTCTAGCTGTCCCAGAACTCATTCTGTAGAGCAGGCTGGCCTTGAACTCAGAGATCTGCCTGCCTCTGCCTCCCAGGAGCTGGGACTAAAGGTGTGTGCCACCACGCCTGGCTGGGTTGGCCCTCTTTACGGCACCAACCTCATTTGGAAGGCCTTGCCTTCAGGAGTTACCCCAATGCTTGCCTCCCAACCCAACCCCATCCCCTCAGAGGCTTGGATTTCAGTAGAATTATTTTTGTTCCCGTAGCCCAGGCTGACTCAGAGTTCACTATAGAGCTAACCCCCCATTCTGCTGTCAGCGCAGGAATTTTGAGGGACACAGACATTTAGAATCTACTCAACAGCCAATGAGATAAAATACATCACAAACAGCAGGGGCCCTGTCCCTTGCACTTGACTGGCATGCCCTGGTCTCATCCTGCCCCAGAATAGCAGTACCTATGCTGAGCTTGGGGGACAGCATCTCCCAGATGTTCTCATCGCAGGGCACAGCTGTAAGACATAGGCTGACTGGCACCTTGTTTCCCACAAGTTTGCCATTTTCCAAGCAGGCCTCTGGCGCCATCTCATCCGAGGACAAACTCAGGCTGCGCTGTGGCCCATTAGAGATGCCTGCAGAGAACACGGAGACACCCGTGAAGGGGAAGATAGGTGAGAGACAGTCGACATCTACCAGCCCCACCCTCCCCCCGGCAGCAGGGAAGGTGTGCCAACACAGCGACTTCACACTTGCTATAACCCCATTCAGGGTGTGGGTTAGGGGTTTCATCTTGGACACCAGAGCTGCCTCTGCCAAGTAATGGCCTTACGACTTTGAACAAGCGTCTGTGCTTGTGATTCTTCAGCAGAACAGAGAGGAGTGTGGTGTGTGGTTCCTGCCCGGCTTGCTAGCTCACTCTCTGGCTGTGTGGGATTCTCTCTGCAACTATTCATAAGCTTTAAAGTAAAATACTACAGTGAACAAATAACTCTTCTCCCACAGGATGAGCACAAATTCCAGGCCCTGAACAACAGCAGTCAGTGGCTATTCAACAGCTACCAGAATCATCAGTTCTATTTGTATGGTGGTTTGAATAGGAATGGCCCCCATAGACTCCTATGGTGTGGCCTTGTTGGGGTGGGTGTGGCCTTGTTGGGGTGGGTGTGGCCTCGTTGGAGTGGGTGTGGCCTTGCTGGCGTGGGTGTGGCCTTGTTGGAGTGGGTGTGGCCTTTTTACAGGAAGTAAGTCACTGTGGAGGCGGGCTTTGAGGTCATACATTCCCAGTGTAACAGTCTCCCCTTGCTACCTGCCGATCCAGATGGTAGAACTCTCAGCTCCATCTCCAACACCATGTGTGCCTGGACAGCGGCCATGCTTCCTGCCATGATATAATGGACTAAACCTCTGAACTATAAGACAGTTTAGAAAGACGGAATGTTTTCTGAAGAAAATTAAATGTTTTTCCTTCATGAGACTTGGCGATGGTCATGGTGTCTCTTCACAGCCATAAAACCCCAACTAAGACAACTGTCAGCTGAGGAATCACAAGCACAGATGCTTGTTCAAAGTCACACAGCCATTACTTGGCAGAGCCAGCTTTGGTGTCCAAGATAAAACCCTCTGTCACATGGCTGTCAGGTACTGAGAGGCAGGTAGTGCCACATCCAATTCCTATCTGTCTGTCTCTCTTTGAATCTGTCCTTCTTCTTCTCTAGTGCTTTTTTGTTTCTTTCCTTTGAGCCAAGGTCTCACTATATAGCTCAGGCTGGCTTAAGGCTGCAGAGGCTCTTGCCATGGCTCTGTGGTGACCTGGGTCAGCATACAGGAACGCTTTCTGTAAGAGATGCACATCTGTCCTTATGGAAGTATCTTCTCCTCTGTCTCCATAAATGTGCTTCTAAGCCACACATGTGGGGCAAATGTTCTACCAATCCTTTTGTTCTTCCTCTTTTCTTCCTTTCCTTTCCTGATGGGCCTAAGGACTGAACCCAGGGACTTCTATATGCTAGGCATGCATACAAGCACCACCACTGAGCTATAGCCCTAGCCATATATGTGTATGTGTGTATATATACATGTATGTATAGATATAGGAATACACACCCACACATCACTAAGTAGCCCAGGCTGGCAACCAAGCTAGGCCTTGAACTGCAATCCTCCTGCCTCAGCCTCCCCAGTAGCTAAGATGACAGGCCCATGCTAGCAGGCCCGGTTTATGGCACAGGCATGTTTTAGGAAGGCCTGGCTTTCTGTGTGATTATAAGAGTGCCTGTGTAAACTAAGACAGTCATGACATCAAAATGCTATCCCACTGTGTGACTACATATGCACAGCCCAACATGGTCACCCAGGTGAACTTGGATGACTCTGGGTCAGGTGCCTGCTGGGAAGACGTCTCTTCCAGTGGGCAGGACCCTCATTTGTCTAGGGAGCAGATTTTGACACCCTCATCTGGAAATTGCCCCGGAACCCTGTCAAATAGCCCATTATACTAAGAGCTCGCATAAGAGCTCAAAGAAAAAGAAGCAAGCTGCCTGTGGAGGAGGGGCCCCACAGTGCCGTCAGGCTTCCCGGGTTCAAATCCCAGCTCTGCATCACGATGGCGGCCCCTACCCTGCTGGCCTCTCCTCCCTAACCATCTATAACATGGGCCAAGGTTTCCAATCCCACAGGGCTGAGAAGCGGGTAAAGGAAGGCTCTGGGAAGGCCATGTGCCTGGATGACGGAACTGAAAGACTCTGCAGTAACCCCCAGCCAGGACCTACCTTTCTCCTCCAGGAACCGGAAGGCGTCCAGGTACCCTTGAAAGCACAGCTCTCCCATCACCTGCAAGCAAATCAGGCAGGTGAACCACTGGGGCTGTGACTGCCGTGCCCTCTGAGGACCTAGGACACCCAAGGCTTGGAGGCCCCATGAGATGGTCCACCTAACTCTGTGCTTCCCCACGTCTCAGCTCCAGTGTCTTCTCTACAGACACTCAGCCAGTAGGAGCAGCGTTCCATGTGCCCACCCCTGGGGCTAAGCCTTGTCACTGCAGCCAACATGGTACTACCCTAACTGTCCCTGGACGATCACCATTGAGCATCACGATTGTTGAGCAACTTGGGTACTTGCAGCCAGGTTCTCTCAACAGACCCTTGGAGACATGGTCGCTGCATTAAAAGATCCATCAGGAAAGGAAACCCCCTGACTGTGGTGATTCCTTACCACAGTACAAATCAGAATCACGTCAGGAACCAAAACAAAAGGAGTTCTGAATTGAAGGCATGGCTCATCAGTGTAGCTCTGGCCAAGAACCCACCAGGGAGGACGTGGAGGTGTGGCTCAGCTGTAAGGCCTACCCATAATCCACCGGTGATGGTTTGGGGGCGTGACTCAGTGCTCCGCCTTTGCCTGGTATATGTGAGGCCCTGACTTCCATTCTCAATACCACAAACAATAGAAAATCCAAACGTCTGGGGTCTTGCTTCTGTTTCATTTCAAAATATTTAATGTGCATGTGTGTGTGTGTCCACGTGTGCACAAGGAAATCAGAGGACAATTTACAGGAAATTGTTACTTTCTCTTGCTCTTGGGTTCCCAAGGCCAGCACCTTTACACACTGAGCCATCTTTTCTTTCTTTCTTTCTTTCTTTCCTTTTTTTTGTTTTGTTTTGTTTTGTTTTGTTTTTGAGACAGGGTTTCTCTGTGTATCCCTGGCTGTCCTGAAACTCTGAAACTCACTCTGTAGACCAGGCTGACCTCGAACTCAGAAATCTGCCTGCCTCTGCCTCCCAAATGCTGGGATTAAAGGCGTGGCCACCACTGCCCCGCTCACACTGAGCCATCTTAAAGGCCCATGTTTTTTTGTTTGTTTTTGTTTTTGAAGCAGAGTCTCTTTCTGTATCCCTAGTTTAAACTCACAGAGATCTATTTGCTTCTGTCGCCTAAGAGCTGGGATTAAAGGAATGCACCACCACATCTTGTTAGTGGGTGTGTTTTGAAGATTTATTTTTTACATTTTTATTATTTTATATAGGTATTTTCTTTTGGTGAGGGGGTTGTTTTTGTTTTTTGAAGACGGGGTTTCTCTGTGTAGCCCTGGCTGTCCTGGAACTAGCTTTGTAGACCATGCTGGCCTCAGACTCACAGAGATCTGCCTGCCTCTGCCTCCTGAGTGCTGGGATTAAAGACGTGGGCCACTACTGCCCAGCAGATACAGGTCTGTTCATGTGTACAGTTGCTCACAGAAGCCATGGGCATTGGTGTTTTAGTTACAGGCAGTTGTGTACCCGGTGTGGGTGTTAGGAATCAAATTCAGGTCCTCTAGGAAAACAGAGAACGTTCTTCACCTCTAAGTCATCTTTCTGCTTCATTTATTTATTTATTTATTTAGGTTTTTCGAGACAGGTTTTCTCTGTATATCTACTTCATTTTTAAAAAACTTTTTAAAAACTTTATTTATTTATTTATTTATGTATTCTTATATATGAATATTCTGCCTACCTGTATGCCTGCATGCCAGAAGGGGCATCAGATCCTATTATTGTTGTGAGCTGCCATGTGGTTGCTGGGAACTGAAGTCAAGACCTTTGGAAGAGTAGCCAGTAGCCAGATGCTGAGCCATCTCTCCCACCCTCAACTTGATTTTTTTGTTTTTGTTTGTTTTTTTTAAGGAAGGGTCTTTTTAGGAAGTCCAGACTTAACTCCAGTTCTCCATCCTCCTGCCTCAGTCTCCTGGGTGCTGTAATATAGGTATGTACCACCCTACCTACCCTTCTATGGGTAGTGCCAACTGTTGACTTGACACAATCTAGACTCATCTATGAGATGGGCCTCTAAGCATGCCTGTGGGAGTTTATCATGACTGTGTTAACTGGGGCAGGAAGACCCACCCACTGTGAGTGGCTCCACTCCCTGGCTGGGATCCTGGATTTTACACGTGGAGAAAGGGAGCTGGGCTGCAGCACACATTCATGACATCCTGCTTCTTCATTGTGAACTCCATGTGACCAATTACTACAAGCTCCAGACGACTGACTTCCCTGCCATTGTGGACTGTACCTTGAATTGTGAGCCTGAATAATTTTTTTTTTCCAGAAAACTTTGTCAGGATTTAAAAAAAAAAAAAATCATAACAACAGGAAAAGAAACTTAGACACCATCCACTACCCCTGATTTCTTAGCCCTGAATCCCTGGAAGGGGAGTCTGAACTCAGGGTCTGTCCATGGGATTCCCTGGTAGAGCCTATGGCCAGGGGGATGATCACCCAGCTCCAGACAGCAACCTTTCTGAGTCACCATCATGGCATAATCTATTTCTGTCTGCTCATGGAGGGACTAACTGGTGTCCCCAGCTGTCTGGGGGGCAGAGAGTGGCACCCCAGCACCCGGCTCACCTTCACATTAGATGGGAACAGAGCTCTGGTCAGGAGATGGAGGTTCCCAGTGCAGAGTTGGAGACTGAGGTTGGTGATATTCACATGGAAGAAGTTGGTGGACTTGACTTTGGGGCAGATGTCATGCTCACCATAGAAAGGGGACACTGTGATGGTGGTTTTGGCATCCAGCATAGGGACGTTGTCGCTCACTCCTCCATCTACATACCGCTGTAAGGAAGGGGAGAGTGAAGATATTGTGCTTAGTGTTTTACAAGACACTGCAGCCAATATGGTGGTCTGGGTACCACTCTGCCGGGAGCATCTTCCTGACTTTCAAGTTTGCTGTGTACTGTTGCAAAGGATGCCCCCCATGCAAAAGTGCCAGGCAAAGAGACACATGGAGATGAGAGTCCACCCCATGGAGTGCTTCTCAAGTCTTAATGCAGGGCAGCCACCCATAGGTGAGTCCCTATTACATACATAAAGGGGCCATATAAACTAAGGATATTATACGTACTGGGGATAGTGTGTGATATAAATCCTGTACCAAGGAGACACATGGCTATAGGTTCAAAACCAGACTCCCTTTGGAGATCTAGGACAAGGTATTTAATTGAGCCTGTTTTCCTGTAACACATTTCTTTTGGGGAGAGGTAGTTACAGGCTGGCCTTGAACTCATGAGGCAGCCTCAGTCCCGGATTGCTGGGATTACCCGTGGAAGCCACTGTGTCATGACAGAATCTTATGTAGCTAAGGCTGGTCTTGATCTCTTGACCCTTCTGCCTAGAGGAAAATCGAGGAGTGCATTCTAGGGAGTGTAGGGACATTGCCACAATGCTCCTGGGTCCCTTCCACTTAGCTCTGGAAAGATCACATGCCTACATTATGTTGTGGGGCAGTGATCTGACAGGCAGTCTAGCACATAGGTTGAGCACAGGCAAACTGTGAGAGACCCGGCGAAGTAATTCGCAAGGGTCCTGGAAATGTTATGCCAAGGATCCCCAGAGGTCCAGCCATGGTCACATATCAGGCTCCAGGTAGAGGCATGGCCACACAGCCCCAAGCCATCCCCATGTTAGTGAGACATCTAGAGGCTTAGCCATGCCCCTTCCCAGTTACTATATCTGCCCTGCCTCTCTGGGAGAGGCGGGAGGTACCGTTCCATCCATGCCACTCTCCACATGATGAAAATTAACGTCTTAGAATTATGGACTGTCTCTTCATCTGGACCCACAGTGGGAAGCGAGGGATCCAGCCCTCGATTAACGAGCCGAGGCCAATCTCTCACAGAGGGAATCTCAGGACTCCCAGGCGGCACCCATTCACCCAGGCCTAAGCAGTTAGCCCCAGTGCCCAAAGCCGCTGAGACCCAGTCCCAGCAGGAACCCCAGCTACACTCTAGCTAGCCTATCTGTGGCACCCTGCAGCGACTGTGGTGCCCCGGGCTAGAGAACCCACGGAGATGGCTGCTTTAAAGCATTCCCTGGGAATGGCCCCCTCCCCCACCCATGGGCAGGGCCCGCAGAGGCTTCCCACAGACCCACCTGCCCGTCAGACTGTGGGAAGATGCCTGGTCACTTCCCTCATGTCCTGTCCCACCCAGAGCCACAGCATCCCGGGACAGACACATGGAGCTTCGTTCCACAGCACCGGATTATCCCAACATTATGTCACAAGAACACTGGGGACCAGTATCAAGATCAAATATGTGCTTTATCACTAGGTCCCTAGCAGTCTAGTTCTGGGCTATACCCACAAAGAACACATACATGGTACATACATTCAGGCAGACACTCATACATATCAAGAAACTTAAAGTCGGGCAGTGGTGGCGCACGCCTTTAATCCCAGCACTTGGGAGGCAGAGGCAGGCGGATTTCTGAGTTCGAGGCCAGCCTGGTCTACAGAGTGAGTTCCAGGACAGCCAAGGCTACACAGAGAAACCCTGTCTCAAAAAACCGGGAAAAAAAAAAAAAAGAAACTTAAAAACAACAACATCATCAAAAGAAAATGTAGATTGTTCCACTGTTGGGTATGATGATACTTGTCTTTTAGTCTTAGTACTTAGGCGGCAGAGGAAAACTCTCTGTGAGTTTAAGGCCAGCTTGGTCTGCCTAGAGAATTCTAGCGAAAGTTACATAGTAAGGCCCTCTCTAAAAGATTAAAAAAGAAATAGACAGCTAGCCCATATTCCTATGAAAATCAACTACCTAACAAGAGTAATTTAATTCCTAAGCATCTTACACTTTAATTAGGCCAACAGGAGGCTCCCTAAGGTGCTCAAGAGCAGATTAAGGAGCCAGGCCAGTGTACCCGAGAGACAGCAGACAGGAGGTGGAGAAAACGCATGGGGGTGTTAAATCTGTGGATCAGTCTGCTGGCAATGCCTACTATGGCTTCTGTCCTCAAGACTGAAGATCCCAGCTCTGCGGTTAGATACAGTCACAGGAGCCAGAGCCCAGCTCACTACAAATGGCTGCCTCAAATGCTCAGCTGCCCAATATCCCCCAACACTTACCTCACCTCGGAAGGAAGGAGGGATTAGGCCAGAGAAGAGAGGAATGAAGCAGGAGCATACCAGGGCCTGTGAGGAAAAAAAGGAGTAGACTATCACAGGGCACAGTGCCTCCCAAGTGAGCAGCACAAGTGAAAGGCTCTCTGCACACAGTAGGGTTGGTTTGGTTGGGTTTTGTTTTGTTTTGTTTTTTTTTTTGGTTATTGTTTGGTTGTTTTGGTTTTTCCAATCAGGGTTTCTCCTTGTAGCTCTGGCTGTCCTAGAACTCGCTCTATAGACCAGGCTGGCATCGAACTCACAGAGATCCGCCTGCCTCTGCCTCCCGGGTGACAGTAGGTTTTTTTTTTGCTTTGTTTTGTTTTGTTAATACCTGGGTGAATGAAGGACACTCACACTTGTATTTGAGGCTCTTAGGTCTTAGCAGCAATGCCAGGTCCTTAGCTTTACTATTCCCGCAGTTCAATCTTCTGTCCTTGACTCCCAGGCTGACCACATTGTTGACTTGGTGGCATAAGGGGCTGGAATCATACATCTCACCCAGGTACTACAGTAAGCACGGACCTGGGCCCTCCCTCAGAGCTCTCCTGAAGCCAGTTAGAGGCCATATAGAACAGTGGTTCCTAGACCATGCTGTGAGAATCACTGTTCCTGATAGCACACTGTCCACTGAAAACAGATAGGTGTCTGCAGTTCAGAAGCTACTAGAAATTTGAATACAGGACCAGATTGCACATAGGGCTGCTGGACACTTGTGTAGCCAGCCTTAAGGGAGTCACATTCATTCAAATGCAGTCATTCATTTAGAGTGGTGGTACACACCTTTAATCCCAGCACTTGGGAGGCAGAGGCAGGCGGATTTCTGAGTTCGAGGCTAGCCTGGTCTACAGAGTGAGTTCTAGGACAGCCAGAGCTACACAGAGAAACCCTGTCTTGAAAAACAAAACAAAACAAAACAAAAGACTATAAAAAGCATATATACATACAATATATATATATATATATTATAAAAAAGGTCAAATGTGGCATTTTGATATAGCAAAAAAAGATCTTCTCTGTGCTAGATCTGGTGATAGAAGCAAATAAGAATAGTCCCACCCTGGAGAAGCATCATTCAAAAAGCCAACCTTACTGCATAACTTTCATATGTTGAGGTGTGGGGCACACCCAGAACCAGTTCTCTGAGTCTTAAAGGAGGAAAAAGAAACTTGTGGTAGGGAGCAGCCACACAGTCAAGCACTAGCCTGGTATGACCAAGGCCCTATCTCCCATCCCAGCATTGGAAAAATTAAGAGAAAGAGTCCTGACATCGAAAGGCTTCCGGGCGAACAGACTAAGTCCCTGAATGAATAGCATTCCCATGGTCCCAGTCCAGTGAGACAATGACAGCCCTGTGTTGGTCTTTCATGCGACCACACCCAGAGAGGCAAAATGCTTACATCCACCACTTCATCTTTGGAATGGAACTCAGATACCAGCATGTTCTCTCCGTTTGACACCCTGGTAAGTGAGATGTAAACCTTGCCAGAAATGATCTGGTGGACATTGTCTGGGAGGATCTCCTGGAGCCTGTCTCTGATGAATTTGTTAATGTTGAAGAATGGGTGGAGGCTCCTGATGTTGCGGCTCCTGGCTTTCCGCACGAGGTCCATGAGAATCTCCATTATATGGTCTGGGGACAGAGGACAAACACATAGGACAGGGTACCACATTGGAGAACAGAAACCACACACAACTCTTAAACTGTGGCTGGTCCCAATAGAGACACCATAAAGCACACCCTGTGGTTTAGTCATGATTGGGTACATTCAAGGTGGCTATAGGTGACACCCTATATTCCAAAGGTTTACTTGGTGACATTATCTCATTAACAGTAATTACAGTCATTACAAAGTGGTAATAATCTGGGCATGACTCAAAAAAAATTTCACCCTTGTCTGATTTTATTCAGTGAAGCAAATAAAAAAATATAAAATAGCCTGTATGGTATGTGGTGTATATTTCTTGGATGGTGCTGAGGTAGCCCTTCCACTGGCCCAGGCACATGTGAACTCCACTTGCATGTCCATAAAGCCACAAGACACCAACACAACAGCAGTCCAGCCTTGACACAAATGGACTCAACATTAGAGTGTACAGAAGAAATAATGCGGGCCTTGACCTACATGTGCATTTGACATCTATCCCTTACAGAAGAAAGCACTCTGCCATCTGTCTATACCACAGATTGACTTTACATTTAAAAAAAAAAAGATTTTTTATATGCATATGTGTGTAGGTGCTTATGTGCATCACATGTGTGCAAAAACCCACAAAGGCCAGAAGAGCATCGCATTCCCGGGACCTAGAACTATAGGGGGTCAGTAAGTCCCCAAGCAGGTGCTCTGCAAGGGCAGTAAATCATCTTAATTACTGCACCATCTCTCCAGCCGCTAGATTGCTTTTTTTCAAGGAGAGTAACGATGTATTCACTTTTGGAGACAGAAAGGATTGAGTAAAATAACATCTATAAAATGCTCAACCCAGAAAAGGCTGCTTAGTCTCCATGTAAGCCTCTAAGCCCAGACTTCCCAGATCGCACAGTAGGTACATGGCATATTCATGGTCCATCTGCCTTCACTCTCCAGACCAGGCCCCTTTGGCCAATCTACTCTGCCCTGGCACTTATGACAACACGAATCCTGGTTCCAAAAGGACAGGCATACCCCAGCCTGTCCTGATCCAACTCTATCTAACTCTGACTCCCAGCAAATCCTACCTCATCGCCGAGCCTGACTTGAGGGTGAACCCACATACCTACCTCCAAGGCCAGCCAAACACTCAGAGGCCACAAACACCTGTGCTTGTTCCAAGCCCTGGGCAATGCACCTTAGCAGCTCCCACCAGAGATAATCAGTAGTTCTGCCCTCTCTGTGACCTGACAGGACAGCCCCAGGCTGTCTGTCTTTTGTACAGTTCAAATACCCCTCTTGATCAGTGGTTCTCAACCTTCCTAATGCTGCAACCCTTTAATACAGTCCCTCGTGTTGTGACCCCCCCCAAACAAAATTATTTTGGTCGATACTTCATAATGTAATTTTGCTGTTACGAATCATAATGTAAATATGTTTTCCAATGGTCTTATGCAACTCCTGTGAAAAAGTTGTGAATCCTCTGAAAGGGTCATTAGAGCCCCAGAGAGGTGGTGACCCACAGGTTGAGAACCACTGCTCTATATGAAAGTGGGTGTACTTAAGATTTCTGGGGTCAATGTATTTAAACCTTGTCCCCATAATCTTCCATCCTTATTGGGGCCCAGAGCCATCCACATAAGAACTGCCTTTAGTGCTGAAGCCCAGGGTGTGCAATGACCATTGGGCTGATCTAGTCTTCCCAGAGGCCACTGCCCTTTACTCCTGGCTCCCTCCCTCACTGGGGAAGACAGCCGAGCAGGCACAGCCAAATTTGCTTGTCTTCTAATCCCTGAGTCTCATCAGCTCAGGGTCTGCTCACTGACCCTATCCAATGGCAGAGCTCTGCTCATCAGCAGGGGTTTTCCCCTGCCTGCCAAAGTCTCTCCCTGCTGGCTGTGGCCAGCAGAGCAAAGAGTAAAGTGTTAAAGAGGCCCAGATCAATGAGAGTTGATGAGGGACATTATCATGCAGCCTGGGGACCTTTGGGTGTCAACAGTTCCCCCGTGGGTACTTTGCCAAGCCCTGCCCACAACCTCAAAAGCATCCAGCTATGACACTAGGAGGAGAGGAGAGTAGCCTCCTCTCGATCATGGGTGCATGGGCAAATGTTTAATTAGGCCAAGATTCAAATGCCCAGAATGTCACTGCTAGTGACATCGATCTGGGAAGGGCCGCTTGCCCAGGCTAATGAAGACAGGAGAGGGTGGAACTGGACCTGTCTGGGAACACTTCTAGGGAGTGTTCCAAATTTTTCTCTAACTCACGCACCCCGCCCCCCAGCAGCCACCTTTAAAGGCGACCAGAGGGTAGGACTGCCACCAAGGGTGTTTTAGTCTGGGTGCCTTCTGCCCCACCATGGCCACACAGTACCTTCTGCGGCTCAGGGACCAGAGGACTCCGCGAACCTGCGTCGTTCCCTGCTGCTCAGGGATGACCCAGCTGGCAGGACCCGAGTGTGTGTGTGGGTGGGGTAGGGGGAAGGCCCATTTCAAACCAGAGCGCCGGAGCGGGCCGGGAAGAAGATGCTCAAGAGTCTCCCGTGCAGAGCGCGTCTGCTCCCGCCCGCCCAGGGAAATTCTACGCCAATTGACAGGCCTCGGGTCTCCAGCTGGGTACCCAACGGCACCGGGAAGGTTGAGAGCTCGCCCGACAGGTTTCTTTGGGCACCCCGGAAAGTGTTACCGGTTCCCCTGGTGGAGTGCCCCTCCCCACACGAAGGGCCTGGGTAGTGGCCATGGACGCACCGAGAGGGAAACTGCACACGAAGGTGACCGCATGCAGTGCACCGGCCGAGGAGCCGAAGAAAGTGCATACATCGCGGAGGAGATGCGGGGCGCGCTCGCTCAGACATAGCGTAGCCCCGATGTGGTAGAAGCCCAGGAAGCCGCAGCCTGCGAACGACAAGCTCCAGCGGCCGTACATGGCACTCGACGCTCCGGGTGGCGCAGCAGCTCAGCTCTGCTCCGGGCCTCGCTGCTCTGAGCTTAAGGAGCCAGAGCCGCCTAAGTAGTCCTCGGGTGACGTCAGCTGAGGCCCCGCCCCGCTCGGACCTTGCAAATAAGCCAGTGGGAGGCTCAATGGGCGTACTGCACTCATGCCCCGCCCACGTGGGCTTTCCCAACTCCTAGGCTTGGATGCTTGCTGGGCAGAAGTGGCTCCTTTCATACCCTTTTCTTTCAGGTTCTGGATGGCACGCCGGTGGCACTCTCCTCCTTTTTTTTATTACACGAGAGATGCCACCATTTCCTATCGTCTGTCCTTTATTTTCTTGTTTTCTGTTTTTGCAGTTATTTATTTTGCTTTTTGTACGTTTTCAATTCGTGGAGAGATTTTCTTTCTTTCTTCCTTCCTTTTTTGAACATGTCCAATCAGGACTTATCAAGTCCTCCTAACACAGACTTCGCCCTTTTCTCCTTAAAAAAACAAAACAAAACAAAACAAAACCACTCGTGCAGAAACACTCCTGCAGCCCTGGCCCCCACCCCATCCAGCCTGCTAGCTCCTCCAGGGTAATGAATCTTTGTGCTGAGAATTCGGTTGTGCCCCTTCAAACAGGATCTGCGGCTGTATCCTACTGGCCTCTCTCTCTCTCTCTCTCTCTCTCTCTCTCTCTCTCTCTCTCTCTC
>JADRCH010000028.1:1162857-1177944 GCA_019843965.1 Rhynchomys soricoides | reverse complement strand
CTCTCTCTCTCTCTCTCTCTCTCTCTCTCTCTCTCTCTCTCTCTCTCTCACACACACACACATACTTCTCTGCAGGTCTGCAGGATGGGATGTCAGATCTCCATGACAGCAGGGAGGCTGTCCAAGCTTGAATAATGAAGCCCAAGAGAAAAAGAATCCTTTTCCCCACAACTCAGGTGTTTAGCTCAACATACACTGTGGGACTGACTGACAAAAACTGGGAGTGAGAGCTGGGCCATTCTTTTCTCTGCAGCAGTTTATAATGCCTTTGAGTCTCTGTGGTACCGATAGAAACTATGATGCTGTCACTGTAATAACTAGATGCCTAGGAAACAGAAAACATAGTAGATTTGAATAGACTTTTATTTTTATAGAAAAATAAGGCTTTGATATTTAGTTATGTCAAATAATTTAGGTTTGAAACTATTTGGGGGCTACAGAGATGGTTCAGCTGTTAAGAGCCCTTACTAGTCCTTAACAGCTTAATTGAACCCCAAGGGTCAGGGGTTCAATTCCCAGCCCTCACATGACAGCTCATAGCCATTTCTAATTCCAGTTCTAGGGAACCCAATGCCCTCTTCTGGTCTCCTAGGGCCCTTTTATGCACGTGGTATGTATATACTCATTCAGACTCACACACGCACAGAAACAAAAAATAAGCATATCTCTTTTTAATATCTGCAACAAGCATATCTGTTTGTTGGAGAGACTTAAAACAACCACACACTATTTTCATGTAATCTTTCAAGTGACTACAGTGGTCAACTTTGCCTGTCGACGTGTATATAATCCAAACAACATAAGAGCCATTCCTCTGGCCATGGCTGTGAGAAGTTTTCATTTACCTAAGAAGGGAAGACCCAGACCAAATGTGGGTGCCACATTGGGACACCCATGGTGTCCCTCTGAAGTCCCACATTACAAGGAGAAAAGCAACTAGGTACCCACATTTCCCCACCCCACCCCACCCCACCCCTCTGTTCTTGGTTGTTTGCAATGCTTCCCAATCTTGCTGCATGCCTTCCCACCATGACAGCTTCTACCCTCAGACTGAAGCTGGAATAAATCTTTCCTTGGGCCAGCAAGATGGCTCTACAGAAAAGAACGCTTTCTGCCAAGGCTGATGACGCAAGTTCTATCCTAGGTCCAACCCATTCAGAGGAAAAAAGAAATGACTCTGGCAAGTTGTCCTTTCTCTCTCTCTCTCTCTCTCTCTCTCTCTCTCTCTCTCTCTCACCAAAATAATATAATATAAAAAATAAATAATCCCTTCTTTCCATAGGGTGCTTTTATCAGTTATTGTCACAGCCACAGGACAAAAAACTGACAGAGACCAAGCCAGTTCCTGGTTTCCACAGTGGCTCTTGCTGCAAGAAGTCTCCAGACATGCTAGGATAACTGAGGAGCCCTAATTCCTAGATCAGGGTCTTGCAAATGTCAGGAGTAGATTGTTAGCCTATGGCATGTCTCCAACAAATCTTAACAAAGGTTAATATTACTGGAAAGAAGATATCCAACTCCCTGGCCCAGAGACTGAGAATAGCTCAGAAGAAAACAGAGCCACTGTGACTCTTTTAGTACTCACGGATTCTGCTTTTTTTTTTCTTCTTCAGCTTTTAGGAACTTTATTTTCCTTCCACCTTTCCCCCTTGTGCTCAGGGGTCTGCATAGCAGCTCAGGACCACTCAGTGGTGGCTCCAACCCACTCAGTGGCCTGCACTGGGGGAGCTGCTGACCAGTCCTCAGTAGCTGGCTTCGCACTCCAGTCTTTGGTGGGGAACTGCTGGATGAACACAGAGGGTCCCTGCACACCCTCAGACCAGTCGGCCACATCAGGCTGAGCAGCAGTGAACTCAGGAGCTGGTGCAGTCTATTCACCCTAGAATTTCTCCTTGGTCACAGCCTTCTCTGCAGCAGCAGCCTGCTCCTCCTCAATCTCCTCTGGGTCTCTGTAGAAGTAAAGATCCGGCATAACCTCCCATGGGTGCTCACGGGAGATAGTACCTCACATGCGGAGTACTTCTTGGGCCAGCATCCACCACATCAGACCCACTGAGAGAGCTCCCTTGTTGTTGTATGGGATGGCAATGTCCACATAGCGCAGGGGAGAATCTGTGTTATACAGAGCAAGGGTGGGCAGGTTGACATAAGAGGCCTCTGTGAGGGGCTGGTGGTCAGCCCTGGGATCAGTCACCACTAGAAGCCATGGCTTCCTGAAGGCTGTTTGGATCTGGTTAGTGAAGGTCCCAGGTGTGAAGCGGCCAGCAATTGGAGTGGTTCCTGTGGCAGCAGCAAACTTCAGCACAGCTCTCTGGCCATTGTTCCTGGAGATGACACTGACATCAGCAGGGTTCTCAATGGCAACAATGGTGCGACCTGCCAGCAGCAGCTTCTCCCAGGTCCTCTTCAGATTTATGAAGTAGATACCATCACTTTTCCTTTTGTAGAGGTACTGCTCCATCTGAAAGTCAAGGTTGGTGCCACCTAAGTGGGTTCCGAAGAAAGGAATTTGAGGACGTCCTCCTCCTTCATCTGCAGGACATCAAGGGCTCCGGATATTGTGTAAGTTTCCCTTTAAGTTATGATGGGAACCAAGAACAACGCCGTATGGACCCGTTCCCGGGTAGCGCGGAAAGTGGATTCTGCATTTTTTTATATTGCCTGTTTGCTAAAGTTTAATTATAATGCACAAACCATCATTTGTGAGTTATTTGTGGACACATGCACAAAGATGAATAAAAATGTGAGCTCCTCAGTTCACCCATTTCTGGCTGAATGTAAACAGCAAGCCCTCTGTCTGGCTCTCTTGCTATAAACAGTGTCCTCCTGATCTGGTGATGGCCATGTTTTCACACTGGGGTCTTTCTCTTCAGTGTTTTGACTGCTTCAGATGGCCTGCTCCACATCTGAAGATCTGCTTCAGGTTCCCTGGAGCAGGGAGCCTGGGATGTGTCTTACAGAGAGAATGCATCTAATGAGCGGGAAGGTCAGTAGTTCAAGGTTATTATCAACCACATGGGGGCTACAAGACAACCCCCCCCCCGTGAACAAACAAACAAAAACAGAACAGCAGATTTCAAGAGGAGGGGCTGCAAATAGAACAACAACAAAAAGATAGATGCACAAAAGGAGGTTTGTCCTTGCTTTAATCCCAGCACTCAGGAAGCAGGGGTGGATCCCTGAGTTTGAGGCTAGCCTGGTCTACAAAGCGAGTACCAGAACAGCCAGGACTACACAGTGAGACCCTATCTCAAAACAACAACAACAACACACAAACAAACGACAACAACAAACCCGGAGGTTTGTTTTCAACAAGAAGTTTGCAGAAATATGGCTGTGTATTGATTTGGAATTGGCTAGTTTTCTTCAGGGGAGATCAGAACTCACTGTGTGCTGAGACCCAGTTCTTGCTCTGTGTATGTGAAGGCCTGAATTCACTCTCCAGCCTTGCAAAAAAGGAAAGGAGGTGCTGCATGTGGAACTGACCTCCGGAAGTAGGGAGGTAGATGCTGAGTTTCCTGTTTACAGGACTGGAAATATATTGAGTGTACTGCTTTGACCACACAGGGTTCAGATGGTGGTGAGAGGCTATGGACGATAAATCTCTTTCTCTCACCCTGCTGGATACATGTGCCAGTCTCCTTCATCCAGTTACCCAACCTGCACCGGGGGCCTGACTGCCTGGAGGTTCCCAGTTTTCTGCCAACTTGTCAGATGTCTTGATCATTCTCCAGGAGGTTTTCTGTAAGTGGGAGGCAGGCTTGATTCAGCCTGGGAATATAGCTGTGTTGGTGTGTGTGGGCTAACCTGCACCCCGAGTCCTACACGCAGCTCAGGTTCAGACTGGCTACTTATCTTCCTATGCTTTATCTAACCCTCAGTGATGCCTCAGGATAGGAGTCCAGCCACTGGTCTGCAGTCTTACTGCCTCTACCTGCCCCATGGACTATGACACCAGCCCTGACAGCAATTCATTTCTTTGTTTCTGTTTTTAATTGTAAAACATACGTATCATGAGAAGTATAAATCCTACCTTTTCTAAATGTGAATCTCAATTCTCTTGAGTCCCATTGGTGCAGACTGACCACTATCCTCCCTGGGACTCTTCCTGTCTTTACACATTGACCTTGTCCTACCGGCTGTCCATTCTCTGGCCCCCACCAACCACTATTCTACAGTCTGAATCCTGTGCATTTGACTGATGGTTTTGTTTCGAAGCTGTGTGCCGCTGTGGTATTAACAGAGGCAGGCACTGTGTGTCATTCCACGGTGCCAGAATTTATTGAGTAAGGACAAATTAGCTAGCCTCTCCGTTTCCTTGCTCTCTCATGAGTTGTCTTGGAATCTGTGGCTGTGCCCATCAGCAGATCTATACCCCATCCGGATGTTTATGTATATGGGTGTTTTGTCTGCAGAGGCCAGAAGAGGGTGTTGGATGCCCTGGGGCTAGAGTTACAAATAGTTGTGAGTCACTGAGAAAGGAACCATGGCTGAGTCCTCTGGAAGAGCAAGCAGCCAGTGTTCTTAATGGCTGTGCCCTCTCTCCAGGCCCCCATTCCAATCTTAACTATTAGTTATCACTAACACTCAGATCACAGCTGTGAAACATAGGTTCCACAACGGTTAAGAGAAGGTGAAAGCAGCTCTAGGGGTTCTAGAAGCTTCCCTGAACCAGAGGCTGAACTGATACAAGTCAGCTGCCCTCACTCAGCCCTCAACTGGTCAGACACTGGCCTTATCACTCAGTCCAGGGCTGTTCCCACACAGGCTGCCAAGGTACCAATGGGTTCTAGCAGAAGAAGTTTCCAAAAGGCTGATCAAATACAGAGGCTGTGCTGAATCACGCCCTGAAGATTGATTGAGTTTACCACCTGCCCATTCATGTGGTGGATGGGTGCTGCCTCACTCCCGGGTTTAGTGTCCTTTTCTTGGGTGAGAGGTTACATCATCTGCCAGCGTGCTGCAAGCTCCTGGTCTGATTTTTCTCCAGTGGTTTTGATAGGATTTAGTGTGATATGGCCACTGGTGATCATTTTATGTTTGTGTGGATAGGTGATTGATCAGCCAGTGCTGAACTGGCCATGGTCTTACTCATAGATCCACAGAGCAGAGTCATCTTCCTCAGCACTTTCTCTCAGAGGACCCAACTGCTGTGTTGACAGAGGATTCATTCTAGGCCAGCCAGGGCTAAGAGCCACTGTTGTTACTAAAGAAGAACCCAACCTAGACAAGCAAGGCAGTAAGCTTCCCTCTTGCGACGGGCTCACATGTATGTGCCTTGTCAGCTTATTTAGTAAGATGTCCTGAGCTATGTACAGTGCACAATGTACTTCCCTTTGTTCAGACAGACTGTCAGATAGTCCAGTCTAGCCTCGAACACTCTCTATAGTCGAGGATGACCTTGAATTCCTGATTCTCTTGCCTCCATCTCCTGAGCGCTGGGAGTAAAGGCATGCATCATTATGTCCTTCATCACCACCTCCACCACCACCATCACCATCACCATCATCACCATCATCACCATCATTCATTATTATTGTGTGTGTGTGATGAGTGTGTGAGTCCAGGCACACATGATCAGCCAGTGCTGATCAAGTGTGGAAGTCAGAGGACAACGTTCAGGAGTCTATTGTCTCCTTCCACTGCTGATTCTTGTCATTCACAACAACAACAAATGATGCCATAGCTTAGGGACTGGAAAGATGGCTCTGCTGTTAAGAGCACTTGTTGCTCTTCCAGAGAAATGAAGCTGGATTCCCACATCCACGTCAGGTGGCTCACAACTACCTGTAACTCCAGCTTCGGGAGATCTGATGCTCTCTTCTGGCCTTCTTGGGCACACACAGAGACCATGCCGTGTGTGTGTGTGTGTGTGTGTGTATGCCTCTGTCTGGAGAATTGGGATTAAAGGCATGGGCCATCACGCCCAACAAAAACAAGTTTTTTGTTGTTGTTGTTGTTGTTGTTGTTTTTTAAATCACTTTTTAAAATGGGTCAATTCAATAAATGTACGGACTATTTGTCTAGGTGCTGTTGCACTGCTGGCCAATGGAATTACAAAGGAAGCCCAAGTTTTACAGTCACTGTCTCAAAGGACTAATTAGTTAGGGCTTTACTGCTGTGAACAGACACCATAACCAAGGCAATTCTTATAAGGACAACACTTAACTGGGGCTGGCTTGTAGGTTCAGAGGTTCAGTCCATTATCATCAAAGTGGGAACATGGTGGCATCCCACCAGGCATGGTGCAGGAGAAGCTGAGAGTCCTGCATCTTCATCTGAAGGCTGCTAGCAGAACACTGGCTCCCAGACAGCTAGGTTGAGGGTCCACACCTACAGTGACACATCTACTCCAACAAGGCCACTCCCACTCCAACAAGGCCACTCCTACTCCAACAAGGCCACACCTCTTAATGGCGCCACTCCCTGGGCCACGCATCTACAAACCACCACACATGTGTTGTATTCTTCTGGAGTATAAAGATGGTTCTTGCTATTTCAATACACAGAAAGTGGAATTCAAATATCGATACAAAAGCTAACCAACCAAACTAAAACCTAGGATGGAATTGAGACTAGAAAAAACCTTAGCTCTGTGTTGTCCCTCATGACTCCTGTGTCCTTCTGCCGATACACGACCTTTTCTCATCATGCCCTGCCTTTTTAAGGCTGCATAATATTCCACTGTGTGGACAGAACACATGTGTTTGCTCCTTCTGTGACCCACTCCAGCCCTTCTCTTCCTCTTCCTGTCCCTCAAGTTCTCAGCCCGCAGTTATTTCCCAGGGCTGCAATCCTCCTAAAGTTGGCCTTGCCATCTACCTAACAAGACAAAAGACATCATCCAGCACATGTCCGTTCCACCCCCCCTCCCCCAAGTCTCCCAGGGCTTAGGGGTCAGAATTGCACATCCTAGATTGTCGGGAGAGAGGAGGGCTTGTTTGAGGAATGTGACAGTCTGGCAGTCTTCTTCCCTGAGCCGTGGAGAACATGATGGATACCCCACTGTGAAACCGGCCACTCTGTTTGTGGCCAGAATCCTCCAGAGGCCAATGACAATGGGTTCACATCTGCTCAGCTTGTCCATCTCTTTTAGCCCCTTCAGGGTGTCCTCAGACTTCTAGGCTGGTGGACTGACTCTAAGGGTCCCAGAACACCAGATCCAGCCAGCTGTCACCTTGAGAGACCAATCAGGGACAGATGACAAGGAAGGAAAGGAATGTGTTCAGAATGGCCCACATGGAGAAGGAAGAAGGGCCAGTGTGGAAAGCTTCAGGATTGTCCAGCGGAAGAATAAACATAGGCACAAAGCAAGCAGAGTGGGCCAGAGAGATGGCTTGAAGCAGGCAAAGGTACTTGCTACCAAACCTGACAACCTACATTTGATCCCTAGGCCCCACGTGGGAGAAAGTGAGAGCTGACTCCCACAGGCAGTTCTCTGACCTCCACACATGTGTATCCTGTCCCCGAGCATGATTGTACCATGCTCAATACAAAAGAATAAAATGTAAAGCAAGTAGCATCAAGCACAGTGCAAGTGAGGTCTGGCTGATGTTGACCTCAGGGCCAGCTCCATGGGACCCAGCTAGTGCTCAGTAGTTCACAATCCCTGGGGAGAGTGATTTGTCCATGCTCATGAGATGGCTGTGATGGGCAGCCTCTGGTTTGCAGTCCTTGGGATGTGAGAAAAGCCAGGGCAGACTCAGAGCAAACCAGTCAATAGAAGCAGAATGGAGTCAGAACAGTGACCAATCTTTTCCCACTACGCAGGCAGTGCCCTTTGGCCAGCCAGGAGATGTGGCCTCTGGTGGCCAAGGTCTGAATCCTAAGCTTTGTCCCGCGCTACGGTCTCGCCAGCAAGAACGACGCGGCACACATAGGATCCTTCTGCAGTAAAGCTTTAATGCATCTTGAGAGGGAGAGCATAAGCTTGCCACGAGTGGAGACCCTGAACAATAGAACACCCGCCCTTTATATGGGTCACAGCGCTTGCCTGGGACATGGAGCTTCCCCATTGGCTCCCGCACACCAGGCCAGATGACGCCACGAGAGAGGCTGAGATTCTGAGGTGGAAAATTACCAGGTGCATGCGCACTAGCCTGTTTACAACTTGTCCTCGGCCGAATGTAGGCGCCATCTTGTAATGGCGAATGTGGGTGCTCAGGCGGCTCCCAACAAAGCTTCATCCATGGTGTGACAAGAGGTACCTGCAGATTCAGGGCTCACAAGAGCTTCTCTGCTAAGCACTGGACAAGGTTTGTCTTCGTCTGATAGCTCAAAGGCCCAGAGGCCTGCAGGTCCACATGTCCAAACAAAATAGAACTGTGTACCACTCTACTGCCCCCTAACTTTACAGGAATCTGGGTTTCCTTCCCTACCTAGCATGAGAAGCTTTGAGGATCTTGCAGAGACCACACTGTGGGGGAGCTGCCTAAGAGTCACATGGGCAAAGAGAGAAAGGAAAAGCCTCAGGGGTCCTGCTGGGGTTGCCAGTGTGCTGGATGTCTCCTGGTGCAAAGGAAACAGAGCAGGAAAAGGAGCCAGCTAGAGGATCAGCTCTGGCGGCCTCAAAGGCTGCAAAGTGCTGAGCAAACAGGTGAAAGGCTGAAGCAGGGGAGTGGAAAGCATCTTCCTGCTCAGAGGGCAGCACACCTCTGGCTTTGCTATCTGCCTTCACCATTCCGTTTGATTCCCTACGCATCCAAACCTGTGATAAACCAGCTTGCCTCCGTCTCAGATTTGAAAGCCATTTTATAGTAAAAATCTGTCTCTTAAGGATTGGGCTAATGCCTCACCTGTAACCTTAACTACAAATAGTTCTATACTGCCTGATCTAGGAAGGGCAACCAAGCCTCTGTTACAATTGTCATGACCACAATTGTTCCGACCACCTTGTTACAGACACCTTGCAACTTTGTTTCAAGAGGTTGTTACGATCAACTTGTTACACTTAAGTTCTGCCCCTGTAACCCCACCTATTTGCCTTCCAAATGCCCCATTTGAAAACCTTTTACTCCTGAGCTATTAAAGCTTTCTCTTCACTATATCCAATGCTGATCTCTTGAACCCTGCCTTAGGGACAGACGGTCCATGTACATGAATAAAAAAGCGTGCTTTAATTAGTATGGCCCTGCTTTGGGCCGTAGTCTTTCTTTTGGAATCTGTGGGATTAACACCTCCAATCAGGCCTGGGATCTCCCATTCTAGGACCTACCTCATACTCCTGCCTCCCACAAGTGTCCTCAGCTAGAGCCCTCTTCCAATACTTCTGTTTATGGGCTTCAAATGGTCTCGCCCCTGCCACCCCTCCCTCCTGACCACTCCCCACTCTCCCTTCCCTTTCCCTTCCTTCTTTCTTCCCCCTCACCTTCTCTTTCCCTCTCCTTCCTTCCTTCTTTATCATGTAAAAGATCAAAACTAAGGCCTCGCACTTTGTGTTAATCATGTTTTCCTTTGTTGCAACAAACCGGAGTGGAAACAAAAGAAGCATTTATTTTGCTCCAGGTCTCAGGGATCACAGTCCGTGGTGGTCAGCTGGCTCCAGGTCTCCTGCCAGTGATAAAGTAGAACACCGAGGCTGAAAAGTCTGCTCACCTCAGCTCCTTGCATCCTGGGAGCTAGGTGGGAGGCGTGGGGGTGTGGAAAGCATGTGGGGTCAATGTATAGCTTTGCAGAGTTGCACGTCCTTCCTACAAGGAGACTTTACCTCCCAATTATGTCATCTTTTCTAGAAGCTGCCAAAGGTTAAGTCACCAGGTGGTACGAGCCCTCAGAGTCCAGTCACCTCTCAGTGACTGGATTTGCCAGATGGGGACCAAGTTTCCAACCCATGAGCTATTGGGGGCACTTTGTATTCAGATTCTCAGACAAGCACCCAATGTCTCAGAGCCACGGTCCCTTATGGCTCTTGAATCTTTTAAAATCAATATTGTAGGAAAGAGTAAACACTGAGCCCCCCTTGTCTTTGCAGTGTCTGCTTGCTCTCTCCCACTCTCTGAACCTCCCGTATCCTTACATGGCCTGGCAGAAAGGAAGATACTCTAAAAGGACACTTGTGTCTCTCGACTAGACTATCACTCATTGGAAACAGTGCACCCCATAGAAGTGGGAATTTCTCTAGGAATCTCATGTTGGAAGGAAGAAAAGGCCTCAGACAGAGAGGCACCTTAACTCCAATGAAGAAATCTCACAGGTTTCTAACAACTTGCCAGCCAACCTTGCAGAGTGAGACTGAAACCCATACAAGGATGGGTCAGTGGTTTGGGGCTGTATCTTAATCTAAGACTGCTTAGATGAACAAATCCTTGACTCTGTTTAAACTTTAACCTCACTTTAGGGCCCCCAAGAGAAACTTAGGGAATTTACTCTGGGTCCTTTTACCACTATTTTTTTAGTTAATTAATTTATTTAATGTATATGAGTACACTCTCTCTGTCTTCAGACACACCAGAAGAGGGCACTGGATCCCATTACAGATGGTTGTGAGCCACCATGTGGTTGCTGGGAATTGAACCCAGCACCTCTGGAAGAGCAGTCAGTGCTCTTAACCGCTAAACCAACTCTCCAGTCCCCCCTTTTCCACTATTTTTTTAAAAAATTACTTTATCTATCTATCTATCTATCTATCTATCTATTTACTTTCTGTGTATGAGGGCTCTGTCTGAATGAATGCTTGCAGGCCAGAAGAGTGCATCAGATCCTATTATACATAGTTGTGAGATGCCATGTGGGTCCTGGGAATTGAACTCAGGACCTCTGGAAGGGCAGCCAGTGGTCTTCACCAATAAGCCATCTCCCTAACACCTCCATCCACCTTTTTTCTTTTCTTTCTTTTCTTTTTCTTTTGAGACAGGACAAAATTAGCTGTCCTGGAATTTGCTTTGTAGACCAGGCTAGCCATGAACTCACAGAGATATGCCTGTCTCTGCCTCTCAAGTGCTGGGACCAAAGGTATGTGCCACTAGTGCCAGTTGGTTTTCCCACTATTAATTTGGCTCTTTTCTTTCACTTATTGAAGATGAGTGGCTGAACCTGTCTCAGGGCACAGGCTGGGACCCTCAACTTTGATAGCAAAGTGACCATTAAGGGACAAAAGATACACTTACATTTTAGGGGTGGGTACCATTCTCAGTGAGCTGACCCCAGGGTACAGAGGATGCTGGAAAGTTCCCAGGAGCTGCTGGAGTGGTTTCCCCCGGGGACATTTTCCTCACCCAGTTCTGCCAGTCTCAGCTGCCTTTATTCCCCTGGTGAAGGAGGAAGATGGGTTTCAACTCTGTTTTAGAGTCTCAAGAAAACTGGGCCTTTGATGGGTGTCACTCCTATTGGAGCACCCAGGCTTTGCTTTCCCATTTGCTTTCCGTCTCTTTCTTTTGAGCCACTTGGTGTTGCCATATGGTGATTGGCTTTGCCTTCCAGCATTCTTCAGTTGAACAATATTGGGGTGTTTTGGTTAAATAGAAAGACATAGCTGTTCATCCCAAAGATGGGATGGGGAGACCACCCACCGCAAGCGTCATGGCCAAATCAATTAAAGCAGCAAGCTTTTTAATTCGTGTAAGTAGGCTGCCTCTCCCTAAGGCAGGGTTTAAGAGGTCAGCATTGGATGTGAGTCAGAGAAGGTTATTATAGCTTAGGGGTAGAGGGTTTCCAAAGCTGTCCTGGAACTCACTCTGTAGACCAGGTTGGCCTCAAAGTCAGAAATCTGCCTGCCTCTGTCTCCCGAGTACTGGGATTAAAGGCGTGCTCCACCACTGCCCGGCTTGAGCATTAGGTTCTAAGCATAACAAGTTAGTCCCTTTTGAAACAAAGATGTGGTTGCAAGGTGGGTAGAACAAAGCAGTCATAACCACAGGTGGTCATAACAAGGTAGTCATAGGTGGACATATAACCTTTTGAAACAAAGGTAGGGTTGTGTAGTGGCTATTCCTGATTGTCAGCTTGACTATATCTGGAGTGAACTACAATCCAGAATTAGAAGGCTCACCTGTGATCTATATCTTGAGCCTGGAAGACACAAGTTTCAGGTGTGGTGGTACGCATACCTTTAATCTGGGCCACACCTTCTGCTGGAGACCTACATATGGACATTGGAAGAAGGAAGATTCGCTCTTCTTTGCCTGAGTGCCTTGTGGGACTAAGCAACTGCTAGGTCCTTGGACTTTCATTCACAGCTGCTGCTGACCATTGATGAGAGGTTGGACTACAGACTAAGTCATCAACAAATTCCCTTACTACATAGAGACTACCTATAAGTTCTGTGACTCTAGAGAACCCTGACTAATGTAGGTTGCAAGATGGTTGCAACTTTTTGAATCAAAGACATGATTGGTATTCCTGCAAAAGGCAGCGCAGAACCTGTAGTTAAGGTTATAGGCTGGGCATAGTGCGGTCCTTGAGAAATGGAAGTTTAATCATAAATAGGATCGAACCTCATTTGTCTTTACTATAAGATGGCTTTTAAGCCTAAGACTGAGGCAAGCTGGTTCTTTAGTAGCAACTGTCGGAAGAGGAGAGAATGAGGAAGGTACTGGGACCTGACCATGACTCCATGCAGGGATGGAGACACACACTCTGCCATTCCTGAAGTCAGAGCTCCGTGGAGACATGCTTAGCTCTTTTTTAGCTTGGGCTTGCTTTTTCCCTGAAGAAAACCTGCATTTTAATCCTCCAAGAAGGGGCCTGTTAGCTCTAGGAAGGAGTATGGCTTGATTCTTCCAGCTATGGAGTCTGACTTCCTAGAGTGGTCCATGTCTTAAAGGGACAAAACCATAATCTATCAATAACGCCACTCAGAGAACAGGCCTTGTCAGTTTAGAGGTTCTTGGTTTTGTTTTGTTTGTCCTTTTAAGCAAATCTGGGGTTCTACTGAACTATTCTGGGTCATCTGCCACATGACAGGAAACTTGGGGGCTCCTTTGAGCCTTCCCAGTTCATCTTGGGCTGGGGATTAGACCAGGGCCTCATGAACTCTAGGCAAGTGCTCTACCAATAGTGCCTCAGTTGCCTACCTTGTCCCAGGTGCCAGCCTCTAACATTCTTGGCTCATTTTTGCCTGTTAGTTAAAACCTTGGGAATGTATATCTCAGCAGATTACTTTGGTGGCAATCTAACGAATCTTACACCTAACGAATGCTAGAGTAGTATCTTGCCCACCTTGGTGAACACAAACAAGAAGGGAGAGAGAAAAACAGGGGTGCCACTTGACACTGTAAATAGTCACTGAGATAATTCTCAAATAGTGTGTCCCCGAACAGAGACTTCAAGAACCCTTTCTTCCTTTTTTTAAAAATTATTTTTGTTTCATGTGCATCGGTGTTTTGCCTGCATGTAGGTCTGTGTGAGGGTCCCTTCAAACTAGAGTTACAGACAGTTATGAGCTGCCATGTGGGTGCTGGGAATTGAAGCCAGTCCTCTGGAAGAGCAGCTAGTGCTTTTAACTTCTCCAAAGTTTCTATTTTTAGATATATTATATTCTCTCTCTCTCTCTCTCTCTCTCTCTCTCTCTCTCTGTGTGTGTGCGCACGCACGCATGCAAGTACTCACAGTGAGTACCATGGAGACCAGCAGCAACAGATCCCTGGAATTGGAGTTGCAGGAGGTTGTTGAGTGTATGATGGGAACCAAACTCCAGTCCTCTGCAAGCACCATACTCAACGAGTCATCTCTTCATCCCCTCTCCTCCCCCGGCCTTTTATTAAGGACACTTACACACATTTATGCAGGCAACATCACCATGGTATGTGGGGTCCATTCCTGGGCAGGCTGGGTCTGAGATCATGCAGCACATGTGCAAGAAAAGGTGATTGGTAATGTCCCTGGGTGATGGACTTACCATTGTGACCAGCAAGGCTTGCTTTCTTGTAGGAGTGACTCAGTGATTTTGGCTGGTTTCTCTGGGGTACTTTCTCTGAAGCAACATTAAATGTTCTTCTCTTTGTCTGTTTTTTTTGTACTTAGGATTAGACCTGGGGCTTAATGGCATTTAAATCCCCCTCCTTCTCCCTCAGCATCTGTGATCTTTGCTTTCTCCAAAACAAAGCTGCCTAGAGGCAATCAAGGCCAGCCAGAAGCATGAACAAAGGCTCCTGGGTCTAGAAGCTAGTGAGGAAGTGAGGGTACAGAGAGCTTTTGGCAAGAGGGCTCTAGAAGAACAGGCAAGGATTCTAGCTTTCTATTTTTCTTGGCTGCAATGGAGAGATGACAGGTTTAACTAGGAAAGTGGCCTGCCCTTGTTTTAATCAGGAATATCTGGACATCGGAGACGAATGGATGGAATTCAGCAGGTCAGTAACATTGCCACCTTCACCACCTGTCATGAGAATTTAGTATTTCCTTCAGACAGTAGTGCAGACGGTCATCAGCAGGGCCTTCGGACCAGTCCCCGACAAGAACCACCCATGTCTCTATGCTGCTGTCAAAGGTCAAAGTTGCAACAACGTAGTTTAGCAATCTTAATTGGCTTTGTTTTTTCTCTTCTGGAATTGAGCAATGACTCTGTAAATTGGATTAAGTGTTCTAAAGAGCCAAGGAGAAGTACCTGATTTTATAGATTGCAAAAGGCTTGGGGAAAAAAAATGCAGAACAGATTGGTTATTTCAAAACCACTCAGTAGCTGCTCATGACCCAGACAAGAGGATCATGAGTTTGAGGTCATCCTAGGCTACAGAAGGAGAGTCTCATCTCAAAGTCTCATTTGAGGGACGTACCAGAGTGTATGCCTAGTCTACACAGAACCTAGCTTCTGTCCCCAGTGCCACAGAAACTAGGCATGTTATGCACATTTGCTATCCCAGCAGTCAGGGGATGGTAGTGGGTAGGTGTGGCGATCAGTAGTTCCAGGTCACCTTTGGTTAACCAGGGAGCTGGAGGCTAACCGGAGCTACATTGAAAGACCCCCGAATTGGGGAGACCCTCACTTATGCCACAGGAAGACATGGCCCCCCAATGATTCACGAGAAACCGAACTTGCTGCAAGTGCACGAGGTTTATTCGGGGAAGCAGTGCACTGGGCCGAGCTCATAACCCACATGGGGCAGAGGAGATCGACCCCGAGCAGCTGAAGGTAGGGGTATTTATAGGGAAAAA
>JADRCH010000028.1:1130630-1162847 GCA_019843965.1 Rhynchomys soricoides | reverse complement strand
TCTCAGGCCCCTGGGTGGCCTAGGGCTCTAGTGCTGAGTCTAGGGGCAATTTTCTTCCAGGGCCTTTCAACATGAGATCCTGTCTCCAGGAGAAAAGGGGAGAAAACAAAATACTGTTTCCTGCAAGATGAGGAGACAGAATAATATATATAATATTTTATATATATATATATACACACACATGCACCTGATTGTCTAACACGGAATTGCCTCTTTTGTGTAAGGATTTAGATGGAGAATTCCACTATCATGCCAACTGGAACTGGCCTGTTTAGGACATTTGTGCTGTTAATTTCTCAATCAGATAAACAGTATACACCTTGACCCTGCAAGTGTTTAGCATGTATGAGTGCATTTTGGCTTTTAGCCTAGTCTGCTGGAGTTCAGAAAGAGACACTACAAAGAGCGGGACATGCTGACAGGCTCTGGACCTTCCTTAGGTCTGTATTAGTTACCTTGCCGTTGCTGTGATAAAACGCAATGCCCAAGGAAACTTATAGAACAAAAAAAGTTTATTTAGGTTTATGCTTCTAAAACATTGGTTTTGAACCTATGGATCGTGACCCTGTTAGGAGCCAGGCCCTAACAACCTCCCTTGGAATTTGCCTGAGCCTCCACACTGTCCTTGGGAATCTGAGACTTTCTGAGAACCAGTTGTGTTTGCACAAGATAAGCTGGAGATGCCTGGAGCCAGGATCTTCACACCTTTCCTGGGAATCTGACCCTACGGACCTTCTGAGAACTAGCTGTGTTTCCTCAAGACTAAACTGTCCTTCCCACCTTCTGGAAATAGACCGACCATAAAACAGTTTGACACCGGATGGTCTGGCTTGTTAAAAGAGTTAAACCATGACAGCCGGGGGGTGGGGGGGAGGGCCATGAGCCTCCTTTCCCCTTCCCTCTACATTCCTTTTTCTTTAAAAGCAAACGTGTGTAAAAAATAAAGTGAGACCTAGACGGAACTTTGCCTAGCCTCCCTCCTCTTTCTCTCCCGTTTTTCTTTTCAGGCTTAATCCTCCTCCATCCTTACGAATAACTAGGTCTCGCAGGTCGGGACATGACCCTATCATGCATGCCAGATATTTACAGTATAATTCATAAAAGTAGCAAAATTACAGTTATGATGTAGCTAAGAAATAATTTTGTGGTTGGGGAGGGGGGTCATCATAACATGAGGCACTGTATTAAAGAGTCGGAATATTAGGAAGGTTGAGAACCAGTGATCTAAAGGGATAAGAGTCTATCATGGCCAGGAGTCATGGAGGCAGAACTGGAAGCTGCAAGATCACACCTGAACCAAACAAAAGTGAGAAGCAGAGAGAGTGAACTGTAAGTAGGGTAAAGCTTCAACCTTGCATGCCGGTGTCCTGCGAGAGGTATGGAGTCAGCGGTCAAGGCCAAAGTTTATTTATCCTTGGCAATTCTTCTGTCTATAACTCTTTACTATTCTAAGGCCAGAATTCATTGACTTCTGGTAATAAACTCTGTTAGCAAGGGGATTAAAAAGAAAGAAAGCTTAATTGTTAGGGCTCCTTTCTCTCTGGCTCAAGGACCTCTCGCTGGCTGAGAGAAAAGAAAAGAAAAAGAAAATCATTTACACAGACAAGATACACAGACATACACACATTCACACATACATGCATTCTAGTCAGGCCCAATCACCTGTCTTATCAGCTCCACACGTGTTCATGCATACTTCGGTATACACACATATACCTATGTGTGTGTATGTACATACATATAGACAAACGTTTACATTTATATTACACATTTAGTGGGTGAGGCAGACCTCCAGATCCCACACTTTATTCCTCCTCTCTGGCCTTCTTATACCTTCTTAGACAAAAGTTCTTTAGAAAACTACCTCATAGATAAAATGTTACACAGAAGGATGTTGATATTAAGTTCAAAGCAGTGTTTCATTCTGTAAGCTCATTATAAGTTCAAAGCCACAGTTTCACACGGCCTGGCTTTATCATAGTGCACACCCGTGGGTTCATTCTTGAATCTGACCTAGAATGAATGTTTTCCCTTGATCACAAATTTGTTCCAAGCCTATTTCTCGTTTTAGTGTAACTGTGAAAGCTCACTGCATTCCTTATTATGTAGTCTGTACTTGCTATTCTATGAGGGGTGAGTATATTCTATGCTTGATTCTAACTTTATTACATCTTTCTGGCAAAACAGCTAAAATCATTTCCTAAAAACTTTCTTCCTAAAATTATTTGAATCAAATCAGGAATTCTATACAATCATTAACTCATGAAAACAGTACTAATTCATCAAAGTTCATCTTCATGTTGATCTGTGGGAAATTTGCTCGGTAGGGTGGGCTGATGCCCAGGAGTCTCAGTCATCTGCTGTGCACCAGAGTCTGTGCTGGACCCTGGACATGTCAGGAGGAGCCTCGAGGTCCTGGGGCGATGTCTACACTACAGAGGTCTGCACTGTCTGTAGAGAGAGTGTTTTGTGCACAGGTGTTTTGCTTGCTTGCCTTGAATATAACTTCCTTACCTATCTTTCCCAGTGTGTCCTGGAGCAGCCATGGGCTACCCAGGATTTCCTCCATGGATAGGCGGATTATGACTATTGACACATGGCACCTCAGGGACATTGTGTGTGGAAAGCTGTGACTGAGCTCCCTAATATACATGTAGGGAATCTGCGGTCCAGGGTGTCAGGGAGCTGCCTCAGCTCCAGTCATGGCTTTTGAGACTCTTGTACCACAGGGTCCTAGGTCTTGGACAGAGTGCTTTTGGGAAACCATACCACTCTGGAGCCAGGTACAGCAACAAGGGGAGAGGATCCAGGAACTGAGGGGTGGGATGAAGAGGTCTGCCTGCTGCCAAGGTCATGGTTTCTCCCACCTCCTCCCTGCCTGAGGCCAGCTTAATGACTTAGGGACATTATCGTTTGTTCACATCTGTCTCCCTTTCACACAGAGATCTCCAAACAGATGTCCTTCCCATCACTCACACAGCTCTTTCTACATGGGTTAGACTGCCTGGTCAGCTGGGCTCACCAAGGTCGCTTTCTTTAGAGTCCTTCCCCCTTGCCTGGCCCTCCTGGCTTCCCTCAGACATATGCCTCTCTGTTCATAGATCCTACCATAGTCTCTCCTACCTTTTCTATCCCCAAGCTTCCTAGATGGAGATCAGAGCTGGGAGCGAAGTGTCTCTCTGCATTGAGACAAATGGGGTAATGCCTCTCTCACGACCAGAAATTTTGGGGAGCCTCATGATGGGTACCACAAATTATTGGGGGAAATTGGGATTCTCTCTCAGGGTTCTTAAGCTCACCAAAAGAATTTAAGAATGTTCAAAAGGAATCTTGAGGAGAAATTTTATTAGTATTTGAAAGTAAAACCTCAGGGCAGGCAAGCTGTAAATCTTAGTGGCTTCGAGGAGGAGAAAGATGAAGAGAAAAGCTATGTGCTTTTGAGGTAGGCCCAGAGGGGTCACAAACTAAATGGCAAAAGGGGAGTGGCTTCAGAGAAAGAGTGGAAAGGGCTCAAAATGCCAGAAAAGGTATACTCATTCGCTGTCTGAGACAGAATGAGGAAAAAGGAGTCACCAAGTCCCACCGAATCTCACGGTGGCTCCCTAGCAAGAGCACAAAAACAAGGATTCTGGGAAGGAAAAAAACAGTATCTCATTAAAAGAGTAAGTATTCCTCTATTCTCTCCAGCATAGTGTTCGGTGAATCTGCGTCCAGGGCTGGAAAGGGGAATCCCTTAGCCAGCTGATTGACCTGCCCAAATGGATCAACTCATGTTTTAGGTAGCTTAGACAGGTCTCTATCTGCCAGAGGAAGATTCCATTTTCTTGACCAAGAGGGTACAGCTCTCCTTTAGTGGGACTTCAATGCCTCTTTAATGCTCACAGATACTATAGCCTGTCTCCCAGGAACAAGGCGTGCTTGTTTGTTTGTTTGTTTGTTTGAAGAAAGGCTTGCCTGGCACTCAGTATGGCCTTGAACTCACAGCAGTCCTCCTGCTTCAGCTTCCCAAGTGCCAGGATTACAGGAGCGCCCCACCTCGCCCGCCCGGGAGACGCTCCTTATATACCCACGTTAGAGCACTCGGGATGCACATGCTGGCCATCAGCACAGCACTGTGGTGTGATCCCAGTTCAGATGTACATTCTGACTGTCGAAATGGTGTCCTTTCTGGTGTCTCTTCCATGTCTCCATGAGATAGGTCACAAAGGTACTGTCCGAAAGATTTGGCCAGCTGGGTGGTGTAACCACACTTCTATTTAGAACGTTTCTAATCTATGAGGTGGTAGCAGACCTGAGTGGAAACCATGTGGGCTGCCCTCAACTGACACTTCTCCTAGCTCCCTAGTCACTTGAATCTGTTCTTTATGATGTCACCACCCATCTTCTCATGTCTTCCTCTCTCCACACTTTCTTTTCCTCACTTTCTCCCCCTCCCCCACCCTGCACCCCACAGTGCTAGGCAGCCATTCCTCCACTGAGATACAGCCTGGCTTCTCCTTTCCCTTTTTGTTTTGAGACAGGGTGTTACTAAGTCACAGAGGCTGATCTTGTCCTGACTCTGGAGCCCAACCAGGCCTTGAACCTGCAATCCTCCTGTCTCAGTCTCTAGAGTGTGCATGTTTTTTTTTTTTTTTTTTTTTTTTTCTTTTGGGCAAAAGCCATGCTGCTAAGCTTCATTGTCTCAGTGGGGCTCCTCCCACCCCTAATCCATGAGTGCAAATCTGCAAGCAGCCCCTCCTTTAGCAGGTTCTGTGATCCCCTCAGGGGTTTCCTCCTGGCTCTTCTTTGTTTAACCCCAGTTAGCCTGGTTTATGAGCTCTCCTGGATTCCTCGCCTGGGTTTCTGCTGCTCTGCTTGTTCGTTGGTAAAATGGGGTTGGTAGTATTTATTACCTCACAGGGCAGTGGTAGAGTTGAGACTGCATTACCAAGAAGGCCTCGGCTTAAAGCCAGGGCAAAGTGTGTGAGTAAGGAAAGAAAGATGGCGGATAGGAAAGGAACAAGGGAGGGAAAGAGCCTCTCACTCCAGAATCTGACTGATAGCCAAATGACCTCCAAAGCTGGTGCTCATCTTCCTGAAGTCTCGAACAAGAATGTTGGAAATGTCACAGTATGGGAGTCCCTCAAAATAGCTCAGCTGGTGAAGGTGCCTCCTGCCAGGCCCAGCAACCTGAGTTCCATCCCTGAGACCCACATGTGGAGGGAGAGAACCAACTCCCTGGCACAAGCTGTCTTCTCAGAAGCACGTGTGCACCACAGCACACGCACCTACACACACACACACACACACACACACACACACGCGCGCGCACACACACACATATAAGTTAAATGCTTTTAAAAAGTGCCCCCTCCCTTGCTTTGTGTGTACACTGTCCTCTTCTTCCATGACTCTGTCTCAACACTTAATAAACTCACTAATTTGGGTCATTCTATCTGGTTCTGAAATTCTTTTTGTGGTGAAATCAGGACCTGGCTTTATTTTCGGGGAAATCCTTAAGCAGAAAGGAATCTCTTTAAGCTGCTGGCAGGCAACCTCACCAGTCACCCTGCACAGTAGCAAAGGTGTGTCCTTAACCTTTGCCCTCCAGTCTCACCTGATCCTCAGAATCTCACCTGGAAACAAGCTTCTAGGTGCACCTTCCTAGTGGCTACATCACATTGCCCTGCAGGGGAGTTATGGGCAAAGGCCTGCTGCTCCCTACTGGCAGCTTGAATGGAGCTGACGCAGGGAGCCCCTGCATGGTACTCAAGCCTTGCTCAGCTGCATACCACCCACCTGTTGTCAGCTCCTGGATACAGGGAGGTCTCTTCGCACCTTCCATCACCCTGGACTCCTCAGAGTCACACCCTCTGGAGCTCTTCACCTGTGACCTTTCTGACAGTCACATTTATTATTTTTACACCACAGAGTGACATTTGCATTTAAATTACATCTGTTTACCTTAATGTGCGTGGGTGGTGTGTGTGTGTGGAGACCAGAGGACACAACCCACAGAGTCAGTACTTTGCTTTGGCCATGGAGATTCTGGGGAGGGGAAGGGGAGGTGGAATTAGGGTAGTCAGGGCTGGAAGCACTGTTATGGATGAACCACCCGGCAATGTTTGCACCAGGCAGCCTGCCGTGTGTTGCTATCTCTCTTTATTGGTTACTTGTAAGAGTCTCCGATGCTCAGTGTGGGTCCCCCTGAGTTCCACTCACCCCATCTCTTTACTGGGGTCCTCTTTGCTCACCTCCCCACATACTGCTGCTACCTTCCTCCTTTTGGCATCCTGGGGTGCACTTCATTTCCCCTGGGCTGTGTAAGCACCTGTCACCTCGCCTGCTCAGACATATGCACTTGGGAGCCTGTTTCATGCTAGGTGACTTTGTGGTGACTGCAGAGAAGGGAGATGGGGTGCATTTGAAGGCGCTTTTCTATAGCAGCCTTTCCTTGCTGAGCCTAGATCCCAGGCCTCTGGTCTCCCACGTGCCATGCTGGTCCTTGACCTCTGGCCTGAAGGCTAGGTGCAATCCTTCCTGATTGTACCTCATTCCTTCTTTCAAAATGCAGACACCCCGAGGTTAGGCGACTGCAATTGGGAACAGGGTGGGCGTGAGGGCTTGTAATGTAATGCCTGGGGGCAGCGGTGTACACCTGGAGAGGGTGGCCGTGCCAACCCCTGACTTGCTAGGGACACAGCTGACTGTGGCTCAGGCCACCGTGCTGAGCCTCCCGGAGCTCCATCCCCATCCGGACTTGGTCCTATCACATTGGAGCCCCCAGCACGCATTCCTTCACGTTCCAGCGCTGCATCAAGGCTGAGGAGTCTGCAGCCCTGCGTCCCAAGCGCCCTATTATGGACTTCCTGGAGGCAGAGGGCGGCTGGAACTGGAATTATTGGCAGTTGTGAGCCACCCAACATGGGCGCAGGGAGCTGAACTGTGCTCTTTTGCAGGGGCAGCCAGTGCTTTCTGTCGCTGAGCAATCTCTTCAATATCTCAGCAGTTTTTGCTTTTTTGAGACAGCATCTTACTATGTAGCCCTGGCTGGCCTGGAACTCACCATGTAGACCAGGCTAGATCTCAAACTCACAGAGATCATCTGCCTGTCTCTGTCTCCCAAGTGCTCCATGAAAGGTGTGTGCCGCAATGGCCTCCAGCCCCTAGGGAGTTTCTCTTCTCAGAGAACACAGGCTCAGGCAGGTTAAGTTACTACTTGTTCAGTCACAAAGCCCAGAAGTGGCTAAGCCAGAATTTACTCAGTTAGCCCAGCATGGTCTTCACAATGAACTCCCAAGACTTCAGCCAGCACACATGTACGTGCATGCCTGCATGTGTGTGTGTGTGTGTGTGTGTGTGCACGCACACACACATACACATACTCAAAACGAGCAAGATGGCTCAGCAGGTAAAAAAGACACCTGGCGTACAAGCCTAGTGGCTGAGTTTGATTCCAGGAGCCAACATAAAGGGGGGAGGGAGGAGATGACTTGACAGAGTTGTCTTGTAGTTCTACTTTCACATCATGCCACACCCCCTGCGAAGGGTAAAGGAAGAGGCTGTCCTGGGCTTATGGGGACCCAGGAGGAGACCCCTTAGACCCTGACCCAGGCCTTGTCACCTTGTCTATTGGAGGGAGATCTCAGACGGAGGCAGGTGCCTGAGCTCTAGGTAATGAGTGAGCTGTCCAATGGGAGGGCATGTCAGGATCAGATCTGTGCCCTGTGCACTCTGGGTATCCCTGAGCAGTATCATGTCTCTGGGGTTCCTGAGCCCTGCAGAGGGTCACTGGGGCAGCAGGCTGGGCTGGGGCTGTGTCCATCTGCTGACATGTCCCCAGCCATGGCTTGTGGCAAGAGAACCCCAAGCTCTGTCTTTCCTCTGTTCTGTATCCCAAGTGATGGCTGACTATTGCAGACAAGGTTACCTGGATGCCCTGAGGTTCCTGGAGAGACGAGGTAGGTGACAGAGGGCAGAGAGATGGGATAGGTGGCAGAGGGCAGTAATGGGATGATGTCAGGTGGACTCCGCCTCTCTGGCATTTGAACCTTGGGATCTCAGTGCCTGCTGAGTGTGGTTGAACCACAGAGGGGAGTCTATAAGGAGACATCTGGGTCCTATTCTAGAGCTTCCAAAGACTGGAGCACGGTGATAGAGATGAGAGGGGGTGACAGGGGGACTTCCAGAGACGAACTGGGGCAGAGAAAGATCTTGGCCCGAGGTGGGGAGAGTAAGAAAGGAGAGCTTCTTGGAGGTGGCAGCTGAGCTGGATGGGGAACAACTATAAAGTGTCTGATTGGGATGGGGGGAAACTGCACCCCAAGGGGTATGTCAGTTGACAGGAGGTGCGTGGTCCCCGGGGCTGGAAAGCATGGTTGTCATCCTCTGAGGCAAGGTCGAGAGATGAACCCAGGCTTTAAACCCAGACCTATCTTCAATCTCAGCACTCCACCCCAACCTGCAGTGCCTTACTCCAGGCCAGAGCTTGAGAGTATTGCATTTAACTCTCACGACAGGAGACCTTAAGTTCTTTTTACAGAGGGAAACTGAGGCAGAAGGGCTGAGGCTCATATCATTGGCAGGTGGGAGTAGGGCAGAATTTGAGAACAGGGCTATATCACTAGGCAGGCTGGACAGCAGGGCAGGGCCCATTGGGGTCCATCCTGCAGCCCAAGTCCTGGAGTTGGTTTGAGCACCGAGATCCATGGGTAGTAAGACACCGGGTTTTTTGGAGGTTGCCACTGTGCCGATGATCAGATCTTCTCCTTCTCAATCCAGGACTTACCAAGGAGCCAGTATTGTGGTCGCTGGTATCTAAGGAGCCTCCAGCCCTCGCAGAAGGGCCCAGGGGCACTGACCATGACCAGGGCCAGAAGGCTGGCCCGACTGTCAGGTCTGACATCCCCAATGTGCTGGTCAAGGACGTGTCCAACTTTGAGCAGCTGTCACCGGAGCTGGAGACTGGTACTGCCCCTTCTCATTCCCCTTGCCAGCCTGTGCGCTCATATCTGCCAAGCCCTTACCAAATGTCAAGTGTGGGTAGAGGCTTGTTCTGTGTCATCTACTCTTAACTGCAACCTATTTCATTGGTGGGGAAACTGAGGCCCTGAAAGAAGGAACTCAACAGCTCTCCTTGTCTGCCATAAGGGTATTGAGCCCAAGTCTGTGCCTGGGAAAGACAGGTCTGTGTTCAGGCCACAGCGAGGTACCTAGGGACAAACATAGACACACGCAGCAGGTGGCATCCCAAAGACACTTCAATGGCAGCTGCCAGTCAAAGATTGAAAGATGAGAATTTGGGCAAAAGTCATCACATGGGCCGCATCCAGCCTTGGGGTTGGAGAGGCTGAGCTGATGGGTCTCTGGAATCATAGCATAGTCGTTGGGTGACATGGCAGACATGAACTTGGGGATGTCTGGATAGGCAGGAGGTGAGAGCTGGTGTCTTAGTTACTTTTGTACTGCTATGATAAAGTACCATGATCAAGGTAACTTACAAAAGAAAGTGCTTAATTTGGTTTAGGGTTCCTTGATGCTGGTAGAAATAGCTAAGAGCTCTCATCTCAAATTTCATGAGCCTAGTGGAAGTCTTGAAATCTCAAGCCTGCCCCCAGTGACACACCTCCTTCAACAAGGCCACACCCCCTAATCCTTCCCGAACACTTCTACCAATCAAGGAGCAAGTATTCAAACATGTGAGCCTGTGGAGGCCATTCTCATTCAAACCACAGCTGGGGGGTATGTGCTGGGGTGCAGTGGAGCTAGTGGGGAGGGTAGTGGCCAAAGAGGTTGAGGTGGTAGTGAGGGTTCAAGAAGAGGCCTTGAGGAAGTAAGAGATTAATTTATATCCAGAAGGCTTTTGGTCTGCACTGAGTCTGAGGTCCAGACTTCTGAATTTGGAATCAGTGGGGTGTGGTTACTGCCCCTGTGCACTGCAGCTGGCTGGAGTAGGAAATGGGAGAGTAAATCCAATGCTTAGACACCTGGGGTTCCCACCCACTGCCTTGGAGAAAAAATGTTCTGCTGGGGACCCATTTTCCATGACTAGGGCATAGAGTTGGGTGCTGTCTTCTTGCCTGCAGTCTGAGCTACCAGCAGTCTGGAGTGGCCTTCTGGCTCTTGCCCTGACCAGTCACTCCCACCCTGCTTAGCATGGTAAATAAGGGGATTGGACCTGGCAATGTGGATGTTGTGTTCACAGCTGCCCTGAGGCTATTGCTGTGAGAAAGGCCCAGGGATACTTGTTTATCCAAGGCACCATGATGGACTTCTGACAGGAGGACAGGAGAGTAGAGCTCCGGACCGGAGCCTGGCGGGCCTCAAGGTTGTCTTGGCTCAGCCTTTTCCTGGAAGAGACTGGGCACTTCTGAACTACTACTCCAAACCTTAGCTTCCTCTTCTGTAGGGGGCCTCACTGGGTTAAGCAGGGTGTGTCTGGCACCTATGGCAGCTATGTCTCCGTCAGTATGGAGATGCTAAGGATGAATACTATCTTCCTCTCCTGGGACCACAAGACTTGATGGTCCCAGGGTGACCTCGACTGGCTAGGGGAACCAGCTCCACAGCTTGAGGGTACCAAGGAGCCATGGGCCTCTTCCTGTCTTGCAGCACTGAGAAAAGCATGCAAGTGAGACATCTGGGCCCATATCCAGTGTTCAGTGCCAGGAAAGGTGCTGACCTACCTGCTGCTGCCCTGTACGCTGCCCTTTGAGTATGTCTACTTCCGGAGCAGGAGGTGAGATAGTCTGGGCTGGGGGAGGGGGGGGAGAGGCTTGTGGTTAGGGAGGGTGGCTAGGTGGCTAGAGATGGCAGGTACCTGGCTTCCCCATACTACCTGCCATGGGCTGGCCCACGGCTGGGTAGGCTAGGCCCAAAGAACGGATAGGGAGGTGATGTGGCTGGCTACACAGAATTCTGGCTAGTACTCAGGCTGTTCTGTGACCTTCTGCCCTCTGATCCGTGGCAGAGCCTCTGTGATAATGTAATGATGCCCTTAGCAACTCTCTCAGCTGATCTACCTCAGATTGGCTGTGTGGTGTGGGCCTGTTCTCCTGACCTCTCCAGGTCATAGCATGTTTCCTAAAAACAGGGTTCCTTCAGGTCAGACTGGCTGCAGCTGAGCACTCCCTGCTGGGTTAGTGGACTATGCTGCTTCGTTTGCTCACTCACTAGCTGCTGAGGGCTGACAAAGGATGAGGTGTTAGCTCGGGGCAAGAGAGGCAGGCTGACCCTGACCTGGCTTCTGGCCTGGTGGAGCACACAGCTCACAGCCAGCCACATCACCTCTGCATTTTAGCTTCTAGGAGAGAGCCATACTAGCACGGAGCTAGCCCAGCACATACTTAGAACTGTTTATCTGGGGAAGGCAGGACATCTGAATTACAGTTTTAAGGATGGACCACAGTCTGTTAGGCAAAGGAGAAGAAAAAGCCTTCCAAGTGGACAGGGTACAGTGTGCAAAGGTCCTGGGGCAGAAGAGAGTCGAGCATACCCCAGGAACCCAAGGGGAGAAGAGTATAGGAAAAGCTGGTGTCGTTACAAGATAGAGCTAGAGAGTGACAGAGGGCAGACACACAGACACACAGGGTCTGTGGTCAGGTGAGAGAGCTTCATCAAAACACAGAGGTGATGTAGGGAGATCTGGTGTTTTCTTTGAGAAAGATCTTTCTAATTTTGTAATCCAGAGGCTTTTGCAATTCAGAGTGGTCTTGAACTCAAGACTTCCTCTGCCTGGGGTTCCAGTCATGTGCCCCAACACCAGACCTGAGATCTGTGTTTCTAAAAAGCCTCTTCTTTAGAAGTCTGTGATGGTGAGCCCCAGGACTCTGTGTTGTACAGCTGGAGTTAGTGATCGGGTAGGCACCGGTGTTAAACAACCAGTAGCCCAAAGCTGAGAGACACCTTCCTGCTGACAGACTTGCCTCCCACAGAGCTGTTTGCTAAAACCACAAACGGATGAAATGAAACCAAGGGGATGGGAAATCTAGCTATCTCTATGGTCCGAGCCTGCCGGAGACAGCTCAGAACACCACGTCTGCCCTTCCGGTTTCCTATGACCTATACACAGAGGGCATTCGGAGCAGGAGAAGGCACTGGCCTCTTCATGAAGAGAACGTGGATGAATGGCATGGGGCAGGAAGAGGGCTGGATGGAGATAAGTAGGGGAAGGGACTATAGGCAGGGGGTCCTCATTTGGCAGGTGAGCAAAGCTCAGCCCCAGAGAGGTCCTCTGAATCCCTAGGCTGCAGAGCAGAGCAGCCTCTAACCTAGTCTCACACCATACTCTTCCCACTGGAGCTCTGTGGAAGTTGACCCCAAGCCCCCACTCCTCCCTAAAGTTCAAAGTCAACTTCAGGTCATCTTACCATGCATGTTCCCTGTGCGGCCATCCTGAGATGATCTTGTCCAACCTGTGTGCTCCCCCTTCTCCTCTCTCACCTTTGATCTGGCACCATCCCAGGGCTCCTTGCAAACTCCCACAGGCTGATACAGTGGCTGCTTGAGATGCCAGATGACTTGCGTTGGATGCAGGGCTTACTGAAGAATACTGCCTTCGAGGTCTACTCCATGGCCAAGTCATGGCTTCTCAGGTTGGATAGGTGAGGTGGGGGAGGGGCTGGAGTGTTTGCATGCTGCCCACATTCACTACCCAGCACTCAGAGTCCAGCACCCAATCCATAGGACTCAGAACCTAGCACCTACTGCGCAGTATCCATCTAGTGTCCTGCACCTAATACATAGTACCCAGCACACATACCATGTCCTTCTGTCCATCCACCTGAGGGTGATGTGCATGCCACCCAGTGTCTGGGATCTCTTCACCAGTCATGCTGGTCAGTCTGGACAGTCTGCTGGGGATCTTTATCATGGCTCTGTGGTTGGAATGGATTTCCCCTGCCCCGTGAGCCTCAGCAAAGCTGGCTCCATGTGGCTGGGGGCTGCTGGGCTCTTTTCTGATTGATTTCCTGCTACTGGAGACCCAGTGCACCACTCTATGCCTAGCCTCTTAGGAAAAGCCACCCTGGTGCCCAGATATTCTCTTGTTCGGTCCTGCTGAGGGCTTGAGGCTTCCTCCAGAGGGCTGGGGATGAAGTAGCCTGCTCCCTGTAGGGGTCCCCTTATGGAGCACTCTCCCATCACCAAAATCCAGGCCTTGAACTCACACATGATTCCTGCTCCCTCTACAGCCCACCTGCCACCAGTGCAGACTCCAGTCTCCTCTGGCAGTGGCAGGGGACAGCTGCTTCTGAGAACAGGCCCTTGAATCACAGGTCCACTGATTGCGCACTGGGTTAGGCCAACTACATGTGTGACCCTCTGAACTCTGTCCTTGTCCTCGTCCCGTGTGCTTATGCCTGCCCCTGCTGTAATGACTCTGGCAGGTGGCCTGTGTCAGGCTCATTCCCCAGGATCTCCTGTCTATGCTGGGCCATGTGCTTCTTGTGTGGGCAGGTGGTTTCCTGGCATAGAATGAAGGCCCTCTACTGTTCCTGGGACCTTGATCCCCAGGGCCTCTCTGGATGCTTCCAGCCTACTGTGTGCTTTGGCCACTGCCCTCTTCTTGTCAGTTTTGTCAGAGAAGAAAAGACAGAACAAGCTAAGACACATCTCAGTTCTGGATCTCCATGTGAGGGACACAGAAGGCATAGGTGTCTAGCAGAGGTGTGCTCTGCACTAGAGCACTGGACTGGAGATGGTGCCCCAGGGCTCTGACCATGGTACTGACTGCTCTGACAGGGCTCCCCCACCTCCTTTCTTTGACTCACACTTATCTAAGGAGTTAACTCCTGTGACAAGTGCAGATGGAAGGTGGATGGTTGGGGAATCCACTTTAGGGGGAATCCTGATCATAGATGCTTCTGTTGGGGAGAGAGCCCACTGCCACTGCACTCTGGTTCCTAGGGAAGGTTTCTGGATGGCACACATACCAAAGCTCTTCTGGCCTCTCCTAGGGTCTCTGTTCTTCCTGTCCCTGAAGAACCCACACTGTGCCCCTGGACAGACTGTAGGAAACACTCAAGTGGTGATGGGACTGTAGAGAAATGGAGGTACCAGTGAGAGAAGAGATTATGTAATAAATGCTGGGCAGAAGAAATGATGTGTCATTCATTCATTCATCTATTGATTATACATACATTGATTATTCTTCTATCATTGATTAATTCACCTTTCACCTATCATTCACGTATTTGCCATTTATCATTCATTCATTCTTTGGCTCTCAGACGGAACACAGGTGGGAAATCCTTCCCTGAGCCCTGAGCCCTCCCAGGCATGCTTTGAAAGGAACACAGTGGGTGAGCATATGAAGCCAAGTGGAGAGACAGGGACCAGGCTGTCAGGAGACTGCTCCAAGAAGTTTGCTGTTGAGCTGAGGTCTGAGAAGAGGCCAGGGTTTATGCAAGGCCTGAAGGGAGCAGTAGGTGCAGAGGTCTGGCAAAGAGATTGAAGTTCTTGTCACAGCATGACCATAGCTGTGGGAGAGAGGATGGAGGGCATGTTGAGAGCCACAGGCAGGTGGCGGCAAGGCTGCATCACCAAGGGTTTTGGATATTTCTTTATTTTTATTATGTGTGTGTCTGTGCGAATTTATGTGCTAGTATCCACAGAAACCAGAAGATGGCATCCAATCCCCTGGAACTAGAATTATAAGTGTCTGTGAGAAACCTGAGGAGGATGCTGGGAACTTGGGCCCTCTGCGGGAACAGTGAGCCTTCTCTCTAGCCCCATCACCAGCGAGTTTGGAGCAGGGGAGAGGATGAAATTATGAATGAATTTGGGGTGCAGTGAGGGTTTGGGGTGCAGTGAGGGGGCAGAAGCAGGGTTTGGGGTATAATCTAGCAGTGAGGGGGCAGAAGTAGGGAAAAATATCAAGTTCCAGGCTATCCTGGGCTACACAGTGAAACACATCTAAAAGAAAAGTAATCCCACTTCTCCTAAAATCTCAGAGGTATGAGCCAGTGGCACACAGACAGGGCAGGGCTGAAGGGACAAGGAGAGCAGACAGCAGGAGCAAGAGGCTCTCCACCCCCTGGCAGCGCCAGGACCGAGCCAGCCTCCACTTCTTGTGTCTCTCATGTCTTCCAGGTGGGCCAGACACAGACTAGATCCCTTACATGAGGGAGGGGTGGTTCCTCTTGGGGTTTAGATGGTTCCAGAAGGCCATGCTCTGTCTCGACTGAGCTGGGGGTACTACTATGCCTCTACCCTCAGATTCCAGTTCAAGTCTTTTTTACCCTGATCAACTGGGGCTCTAGGCCAGGGGACTTGACACCCATGAGAACATTCTCGTTCCTGTCCTCTGTATCTTACCATGGACACATTCTCTGTGCTAAAGGCTGCTCAGCCTCTCCATGACGTCCCCTTCCGTATCTATCAGCTCTTCATTCCATAGGAGACCTGCTGGGATGACGGAAATGCTGGTGTGTGTGTGTGTGTGTGTGTGTGTGTGTGTGTGTAGTATGTGTAAAGTGTGTATGTATGTGTGTGTTTGTGTGTGTGGTGTGTGTGATGTGTGTATGTGTGTGTGGTATGTGTGTGTGTAACTGTGTATGTGTATCTATGGCATGTGTGTGTGGTGTGAGTATGTGTATGTGTGTTTTATGCGTGTATATGTGCAGGTTCAGAGGTCAGAGGAAAACTTTGGGTGACTTCTGTCCCCCTCTGCCTCGTTGCCTTGAGACAGAGTCTCTGACTGAAGTGGAAACTCGACCTTTTGGATAAACCAATTAGCTAGTGTGCTCTTGGGAGCTGCCTGCATTGACTTCCAATGCGGGGTTACAGGTGTGTGCAGTCACACCACATATATTTTTTATGTGGGTGTTGGGATTCAAACTCATGAGTTAGTGCCTTCATGGAAAGAACTTTACCCTCTGAGCCGTCTCCTTGGCCCTTCTTACTTCTTTTAAATGGTGTTGTTGTGCTATGGGGTGCACAGAGCAAGCTGGATCTTACAGCGAAAGAGGTGTGTTTATCATCTCCCATGGTCACTGCTGTCCTTGGTATTCTGGGACACGCTCATGTAGCCAAGGTTGGACTCACATTCACTGGGTAGTTGAAGATGTCCCAAACTCCTGATTCTCCTTTCTTCCAGCTCTCAAATGCTGGGATAACAGGCATGGGACACCATCCATGCCTTACTGATCGCCTGAGAATTGCTTTTAGGTTGTACCTCGGTCTTGGGAAGTGGGTTTTCAAGAGTTCTTATCTCTTAATGATCTGTAGGGAAATATGCACGAATGAGATAATGCACAAACACCCTAACGTGTGTGTGCATATGTGTGCATGCATATGCATGTGTGTGCATGCATATGCATGTAAGCTGATAAACGGTGTTGATGATAGACCTTGTGTGATGAGATGTGACAAGTGCATACTCACTATTTCATTCTCTTATCTTTGTATGTTTGGCATTTCAAGCCCAAGCAAAAGTTATTTACTTATTTAAATTACATGCATTTAAGCCAACTAATTTAAATCCATTTAAATAACTTTTCTCATTTAAACCTTTATTTATTCACCCATTAACCTATGTATGTAGGTATGTATATAAATATCTATCTCTTTAGTGTGTGTGTGTGTATTGTGTATTGTGTGTGTTTGTGTGTGTGGTGTGTGTGTGAATAGTGTGTGTTTGTGTGTGTGGTATTTGGAGGTCAGAGGACAACTAGAGGGGTCCATTCTCTCCATCTACCACACGGGATCTGGGGATGAAAATCAGGTCACATCTTTACATCTTGCCAGCCCTACCTTAAGGTTTTTAATAGTATAGTTAAAAAGGAAAATATGCCTCAAAACCATGTAAATGAGGCAGGGTTTCTGTGTGCTGGGCGGCGGGGACTGAGCTTCGGACATCCAGTACCATGGACAGCGACACGGCGCTGCGCCTGCGTGTCAGCTGCTAGCAGAGCGCAGAGATGCCATCTACGCTTACTACTTCTATCTACATCGGGTTCTCAGCACTCTGCCATCACCCACCCCGAGAGCCTGGCATCTCTTCTGTTTCACCAGGCTTTCTTTCATTCTTCTTCTCTCACATTTGTACAGTTTTTGGCACAAAATGCTTGCATGGGGTTTCTTAGCTTTGTCTAAAGGACTTTTTTTTTTTTTAAAACGTAAACGTTACCCAAAATGTTAGACTCCAAGTGTTTATCCACGTGTGTGTAAATAGTATTAACTTTGGTTCGGTGGCCATGTCTACCCCGAATCCACTAAACTCACTTTTTAGCTCCACTGGATTTTGTTTCTTTGTTGAATATTCCTAGGAATGTCTTTGTTGAGGGAGGGCTTGTTTATGTCTTTATTCTGAAAAAAAAAAAAAAATGAACCCATTGAAAAGTTTACTGCCACTTCGGAAGGCAGGATGCAGGTCCTCCAAAGACACCCACCCTCTAACTGGGAATTCCTTAGAGCAGCACTATGTCAGAGTGAAAGGTGGGTGGGTGCAGCATTGAGGTGAATATCTCAGAGCCACGGATCAAAGTTTCCTCAAAAATGAGAGAGGAGGATGGAGGAGAGGGGTGGCTCTGGGGGATGGGAAGTGACCAGAAGCCCAGGCATGCAGGCAACATGTAGGAAGAGCCAGTGCACCCCGTAATCCTGTCAGAGACTGAACCAGGAGGACCTGGTGTTCAAGGCCAGCACTGCCCAAGTCAACACCTTTAGACTTCTATCTGCAGACACTGGCTCTGTTTGAACTGTGTGTGTGATCACATGGAACCATTGTCTGGTGTGCCTGAGCTTCTTTGCTCCACACTGAGGTGGCAGCTTACCAGGGATTATCATGTGTGCAGATCAGCTTTTGTCAACCTGACACAAACTAGAGTAATTTGGAAAGAAGGAACCTCAATTGAAAAAAAAAATGTCCCCAATCTGATGGACCCAAAGACAAGGGGGTGGGGCATTTTCTTGATTAATTATTAATGGGGCTGGGCCCAGCTCATTATAGGTGGTGCTAACCCTGGGCATGTAGTCCTGGCTTCTATTAGAAAGCAGGCTGAGCAAGCCAGTGGAGCCGCGCTCCTCTATGGCCTCTGCTTTAGCTCCTGCCTCCGGGTTTCCACTTTAAGTTCCTATCCTGACTTCCTCCAATGATGGGCTGGGACCTGTAAGCCGAAATAAACCCTTTCCTCCCCATGCTGCATTTGGTCAAGACATTCAGCACAGCAATAAAAAAAGCAAATCAGGGAGCTGGAGGGATGGCTCAGTGGTTAAGAACATTGGCTGCTCTTCCAGAGGACCTGGGTGTGATTTCCAGTACCCACATGACTGTCTGTAACTCCAGTTCCAGGGGATAGCCTCTGTCCTCCCGGGCACCAGGTGCACAGACATATGTCCAGGCAAAACACCCATACAGGTAAGTACAGTAAATAAAAAAAAAAAAAAAAAAAACAAATGGGAGCAGACTAGGGCATTCATCACGTATGAGAAATAAATTCTTTACTGATCTGTGGCAGGATCCTGCCCAGTGTGTACACTACGTCACAGGGATCCTGTGATGATTGCTAACACCCCAGATGCCTCATTTGTCCACTGCATTGAAACCTCGTGAAGCCGTGACTGACACGGCCAAGATGCTTTCTTTAAAATTTAAAAAAAAAAAAAAAAAGCAACACATTTTACATTTATTTCGTGTGTGTTAAGTATGCAAGTTGATGTGTATGTGAAGGTCAAAGGAACCTTGACCTTAATTCACTTAATTCACCCTTCATCCATCATTCATGTATTTGCCATTTATCATTCATTCATTCTTTGGCTCTCAGACGGAACATAGGTGGGTAATTCTTCCATGAGCCCTCCCAGGTGTGCTTAGAAATGAACACAGTGGGTGAGCATATGAAGCCAAGTGGGTTCCAGTCGTGAAACTTAGGTTGTCAGGCTTGGCAGCAAGTGCCTTACCAACTGAGCAATCTTGCCAGCTCCGGGATGCCTTCTTAGAGCCGTGATTTCCGGTCTTTAAGCTCTCTTCTTACTCAGAGGAGCTCTTCCTTGCCTCTCTCTCTTCACTTCGCAGGGACCTCACCTGAAACAATAGCACTGGGGCCCGGAGCCCCTTTGTGTCACCCCAATTGCTTCCCACGATGCCCTTTGGTGTGGAAAACCAGCAGGTCCCATACCCCCTCTCTGCACCCAGACAGGTGTGCGCATCTCCTGTGCTAGACAGCAAAAGGAGCTAATTTTCTCTGCTCCATCCTTGTCTTGAGAAAGGCTCTCATGTATCCTAAGCTAGCGTCAAATGCACTATGTAGCCGAGGTTGGCCTTGGACTCTTGATCTTCTTGTCTCCACCCTCCAGTTGCTGGGATCACAATTGAGCACAAGCCCAACTTTTGTTTGTCTGTTTCCCTTTTCTCCAGTGCTGGGGAACGGACCCCACAGCTTCCCGAGAGGGAGGAGCTCTATTCCTAAGGGGTTTCCCAGCCCCTTGGGTTCTTGTTAGCTGCTTTCCCCAGATGAGGCTCATGAAATAGGATTCCCATTGTCAAAGAGGATGCCGACCTGGACAGGTGGCGGGTGCCACCTGGAGGGTCCTCTCTGCTTGGGGGTTTCCTGAGGGCGCATCTCTGCTGGAGTCCCCTCTAACGGGGGGGGGGATCCTCTTCGCCTGGGGGTTCACTCTTGGGTTCCTCTCTGCCGAGGGCCTTCTCTGCATGGGAGTTTCCTCCCTGGAGAAGGGGGATCGCCTCTGTCTGGGGTGTCCACGGGGAGTGGGTCTCTTTTCAGCCTGGAGATTTCTGCCTGGAAAGACCCACTCTGGGGTTCCTATCTGCCGGGGGTGGGGGCTGGGGGTGGGGAGAATCCTCTGCTGATGGTCTTCTCTGCTTGGGGTGGGGTTGCCTCTCTGCCTGGAGGTCTTCTGTCTCGGAGTTTCTTTTCTTGGGGCCTCTCTGCCGGGTTTCTTCCTGGGGGAGTCCTCTCTGGCACCTGATTGCAGGCTCTCTTAGTGCTGCCTTTGTCAGCTGCGCTCTGATGCGGGCTTTTCCATCTCTGGCATCAGAAACTTCTGGAGGTGCGGCTTCCCGGACCCCGGGTCTCGCCCTGGATCTGCGCGGACGCCTCCTTTTTGCTCCAGGGCGTGGGGACCCTGGCCTGGCACGGAACACTGACAGGCAGCCGTACGGACCCGACGCACCTTTGCGGCAGGAGCGGGGCCTCGGCCACCGACGTCACGGGGCGCGGCGTGCGTGGGTGCGGCCATGACGTCATGCCCGCGGAGCCCCGCGCCGGCGCCGTGACGTCACGCCCTGGAGCTGCGGGCCGGGCCGGGCGGCGGCATGGCGGAGAGCGAAGCGGAGACCCCGGGCACCCCGGGCGAGTTCGAGAGCAAGTACTTCGAGTTCCATGGCGTGCGGCTGCCGCCCTTCTGTCGCGGGAAGATGGAGGACATCGCCGACTTCCCAGTGCGGCCCAGCGATGTGTGGATCGTCACCTACCCCAAGTCTGGTGAGTCGGGAACCCCACGCCGTACCCGTCGCTCGCGCAGCTGTGTGACCTTGGACAGGTCGATCAGCCTCTCTGTGCCCTAGTCCTGTCTGGTTCCCCGAGTAGTGAGGGCAGCGGGGGCAGCGGGCGCGCCTCCAGTGTGGGCTCTGTGGGGGATGGGACCGCCCTCCGCTGCCCCTATATCCTGTTTACGGGCTGACTGTCACCAGGCGGGACCTGGGCACCTGGGTCCCCAGCAGCCATATAAAGTGGAGCTTCTAGGCAGAGGATCAGAGAGGAGAGGAGGCTTGTCCAAGGTCACACAGCTGGGCTGGGATCTGAGCCACTCAGCTCTCCAGGCCTGGTGTACAGATGACTGTGTGGTACCTTCTCTGGGGTCTGTAGGAAGAGCTTAAACGGCTCTCCTGTTCGTTCGCTGTTCCTGTAGGGCGTCCTTGTGACCACTGTCCTGCAGGCTCAGGGTAGTTGAGAAGGTGGCTGTCCATCACCCCGCGGTATCCAAGCAAGCAGTTATAGGAGAAAATATAAGCAGGGTATCTCCCAGGGTGGAGTCCCGGTTCCCAGGGCAGCTGCCCATCATCTTCACAGAGAGTGGTGTGTGCTCTCAGGGTGAGGGTGCAAAGGCCCTGGGGTCAAGTCCAGGTGCAGGCACTGACCCACCACTGGGCATACAGCCCACTGGGCTGTCCTGGAAGAGGCATGTCAGGAGACAGGCAGGGCTAACTGAGGCTGCACCGGCCACACAACCTCATCCCAGCCCTGGGTCCCTGCTTTCTCTATCTACTGGGTGCTCCACATCTGGGTTAGTGGCTTGTGGCCTTGTGGTTCATGTATGCCCTGCCACTCAGATGGGTGCCCAGCCTCAGGGCGGCACTTAAGGAGGAATCATGGCTGGATTGTCCTTGCTACAAAGTGTATGAATGTGCCATAGGTAAAGGAAGATTCTAGTTCCCCTGTAGACCCGGGGAATTCTGGAGACTTGGTTTTCAGAGCTCTTAGGACCAGGGGGTGTGGCTGGGGAGAGCTCCTGGAGGAGAGGGGACAGAGCATGAGGTACTTACTGGAAGGGGCTGGGGAGGGGCTTTGATCCAGGATACCTGAGGGAGTAGCCAGGCTGGAGGCCCAGCTGGGAACTTGGAGGGCTGGCGAGTGTTAGACAAACCTTGTGCGGGAGCCTGGTGGGTTCTGGGAAGCTCCCTGGACACTGCAGAGAGGAGTCAGACGGGAAACATCTATGTGTGCACGTACGCGTGTGTGTGCGAATATTTTGAGACAGGGGCTCTCTGTGTACCCCAGACTGGCCCTGACTTTCCAGTCTTCCTGCTTCAGCCTTCCCAGTGCTGGGATTGTTGGGGTATACTATCTCAGTCACCCCTCAGGATGCTAGTTTTTTGTTGTTTGAGACAGGGTCTCAGGTAGCACAGGCTGGTATTGAACTTGTTGTGTAGCTGAGGCTAGCCTTGAACTCGTGATCCTCCTGTCTCAGCCTCTCAAATGCTGGTGTTACAAGAGTCCTCCATCACCACCCTTGGCTGGACGCTGGTTATCTGGGTAACAGACACATCTTGTGTGTAACATGTACCAAGTGCAGAGAGAAGCACAGGCTAGAGTTGGTATAATGTCGTCAACTCCTTCCCTAGCAATGAGACCCCAGTGGTGCTTCAGGGATCCCAACTCTGCCCTCCCTGTCACATCCTGGGAGTTGCCTTCCTAATTCCGACAGTCCTATGGCCTGGTGTTTCTTGATGTATGCCCCTGCCACTCCCTGTCCTTCCCTCCTCAAGGCCACCATGCTAGAGCACAGATGAGTTAGGAAGAGCCAGGAGCCACCTCGAGGCTCTGTGCTGGCTCAGCTCCTGAACTCCCCCACTACATTTGTGTAGGGTAGATTGGGAGTCCCACAGCACAGGTAGGGACTGTGGCTCTGGTAGTCACCTATGTGGCAGGTTCCAAGCTGAAGTGAGTTCCTTGGGCTCTGCTGAGAGGAAAGCTTTCTTTTCAGAAGTCAGGTGATCAGCTCTGGGTCACTCTGGGGTCAGTGCTTTGGCACCAACATTGCTGATGCAGGTGCCAAATGCTGTGCCTAGGGCACTGGGGTCACTCACCTCACCTCCCGGAGAGGAGCCACTCCCAGGGTTGATCCTGGGTGCCCCCAGCTCTCCTGGCACTTCCTGGACCCACTGACCTTCAGGGCTGAGAGTCTGGGCCTGACACTGGATCTGGGGTCCTGAAGAGTAACCCAACATTAATCAGGCAGGGGAGTGGTCTCAGTTGGGAGAGGGGAGGAACCCAGAACCAGAGGAAGACAGCCTCTGTGGCTTTCTGAGAGACAAGGTGGACATATCTCAGGTTCTTTGCCTCTGGGAGAGAGGTGGGAGTCACTGGCAATTCCCCAGTCCTGCCCCAGTGCTCAGGGGTGAGGGTGCCATTGTTATTGTTCTTTTAGTGTAAGCCTCCCTATGGAAAAGCTGGCTCAGGGCTGAGGCCAGGCACCTCCATGAATCAAGGAGCCATCCACCTCAGTGTCAGGGGTCCCCAGTGGCTGAAGAGCATTGTCTACTGGAAGAAGGCAGGTGGCGAGGACCTAGGTTTGACCCTAGTTAGACAGCGCCCAGTCTGTCTAAGTTGGACTTGGAGCCAGCTCATGTGTCTGCAGGGTGTCCAGACTTGCTCCAGATGGGTATAGCTAAGCCTATCCCCACCTACTCCCATCTCCTGGCTTTGGGATGAGCAGTCCTGCCTGGGAAGGCCATCACAGCGGTAGACATATAGGAACAGCCACAAGTCTTTGTTGGCCATAGTGGGTCACATGGTTCTACCAGAGTGACAGCAGAGTTGTTATGCCTGAGTTGCACCCCGGTCCTCCGTACCCTCATGAGGCCCTTGGTGTCCCCACGTGTCCTAAGCTCTTCCGTCAGGAGCGCTTGCCCAGTATTTTCTAGTGCATGAGCTTTTAGGGGTGCATGCTTCACCACACGGGGTCCTGCACTCGGCTAATGGGCGACCAAGTGGCATCTGCACCAGTGGGCAGCAGGGATATCCTCCACCTGAGTGAGTGTCCACTCGAGAAAGCTGCAGGCCCAGGAGATTGGCACTGTGGGGAAACCGAGGCCCAGAGGTGTGGTGTCTTTCCTTGGCTCCCAGAGTCACTGGAGGACCAGGCTGAGCATCCCAGTGAGCTTTCTCTTGTCGTGATAAAAATACCCTTCGAGCAAAGCAACTTGGAGAAGGAAAGGAGTTTTTTCAGCTTACGATTTCTGGTCCTAATCTATCATTGAGAGAAGTCAGGATAGGAATCCGAGACAGGAGCATGCAGGCAGCAACCATGAAGGAACACTGCTTGCTGGCTCACTCTGGCACATGGTTTTTAGCTAGGTTTGCTACGCAGCCCAGGACCACCTGCCTAGGGATGATACTGCCCACAGTGGGCAGGGTGGGGGCCCCACATCATGAGACCATCCTTCACAGACGACACAGGCCAGTGTGAGCTGGGTGGTCCCTGGATCGAGACTTCCTCAGATGCCTGTGGGCTGTATAGAGTTAACAACTGAAGCAAACCAGGACGACTGGGGACCAAGTTCCAGGTTCTTGGGGTTTCTGTAGTGTAGCAAGATGATGTTGCATGAGCAGATGAAGCAAGTTACACTTGGTGACTGGAGCTGCTACCTCCTCTTGGACCCAGTGCAGGCTTTGTTAGCAGTTGGGTCTGCGGAAGGTGTACTCTGAGAGGTGAGGTTCCTAACCCCACCTGTCTTTGACTGGATGCCTAGACCCCTGTTCAAGCCCTGCACCAGAGGTTGGAGGGCGACATCTTTGGGGACATGGATACCAAGTTACTGATCTGTGGGACAGTACAGATCCAAGGGGAAGAGAAGTAATGGTAATGGGTCCTCTCTAGGGAAATAGATGGGTGACTTGGTGTTCTATCAGACTGCCTGTCTGTGTCTCTGCCTAGCTGTCTCTCCCTCCTTCCTTCCCTCCCTCCCCCTCCCTCCTCTGTCTGTCTGTCTGTCTGTTTGTGTGTCTGTCTGTCTTACCCCCCCATCTCATATGTGCATACACACCTGGACTTTCCCTCACTTCCGCAGCTGCTTCCCACCCCCACCTGGGAGGCTCCCAGCCGAGCTAGTAAGGCTTCCTGTAGGATAGTGGTTCTCAACTTGTGGGTCGTGACCCCTTCACAGGGTTCACATATCAGACATCCTACATCTCAGATATTTATATTACAACTTATAACAGTAGCAAAATTACAGTTATGAAGTAGCAACAAAATAATTTTATGGTTGGGGATCACCACATGAGGAACTGTATTAAAAGTTCACAGGATTGGGAAGGTTGAGAATGGCCGATGCAGTGGAACAGAGACCCACAGACACTTAAGTGCAGGAAAAGGACGCCGAGCCGTGTCTTAAGTGTCCCCTCATGTGCCTTGATGGCTTCTGTCCTCAGTGAGGGCAATACCTTCTCAGAGAAAGCAGCATGGAGGAGGGATTGTCGGGAGTACTTTGGGTTCCAGAAAGTCTTGCGAGGGAAAGTCCAAGAGTTGGGATGGCAAGTGTTGGGCTTCAGGGTCTAGCGGAGGAAATGGCCACGAAGTAGAAGACATTTTATAAAATGATGCCAAGTAGCAGGAAGATAAGTGACTTGGAAGGTTGACATCCAAGTGGAGCAGAGATGGTTGACAAGACCGTGGCTTTCAGAACTCGGCTGTGAGCATCAGGCTCACAGCGAATGGCTCCATGGACATGCTGCTGTATGCAGAGCAGTCCCGCTGCTGGATGCTGGGGATGCCAAGACCATGTTCTGGGAAGCAGCCTGCCACTCCAGGACACCAACGGCACTTTCAGAGTCTAAGATTCCGGCCTGGACTTCTGTGCCCAGCCCTGCTGCTGGTCCTGCATTCATGGTGGAGATATTTGAGGTCGGAGGGAGCAAAGAGGAGAAAGCCAGTGAAGAGAGAGCATGGGTGAGGGGCAACATGCATCTGAGATGGGGGGGAGATTCCAGGGAGACAGCTGTGTAGGGTGCTTCAAGGTCAGGTCACCAGGTGGGACTGGTGATCTGAGTGGCAGGGACAGGTCCTCAAAAGATACAGTGATTTCCTGGTTTCATTTCAGTTATTCACAGCCAAACATGTCTGAGAGCATTTCTACGGAGCAAGGAAGAATTAAGACTCCCTTCTTCCCTCCCTCCCTCTGTCCTTTCCATTCTTCTGAGACAAGGTCATCCTCACACATGTATGTACTTAAAGCACGCGCACGTGTGCACACATACACACAGAGTCACACACACACACATACACCTGGAATATATACATACACAAAGCATCTTGGGAGATAGGGAATCTATTTATATAACTTTTCTTATAGCATATAGTTATGGTTATTGATTGATTGATTGATTGATTGAGTCGGGGCATCTCTGTGCCGCCCTGGCTAACCTGGAATTCACTTTGTAGATCAGGCTGGCCTTGAACTCAGAGATCCAGCCTCTGCATCTTGAGTACTGGGATTAAAGGTATCCATAGCCTGGCTGGATGTTACTCTTAATCTCGGTAATTGAACTTTATCCTAATTGTATATGTATTAGAAAAAAACCATAATTTGTAGAGCTCAGTGCTGTTCACAGCTCTGGAAGCCTGCTGGGGCTTTGAATGCATCCCTGTGGGCAAGGGCATCCATTGTAGACTGAGCTGAGGATGCCCAGGTCTCTTATCACACAGGGAGTGTTTGTTAGACCTGAATTAATGATGATAGAAAACCAGACACAGGAAAACCAAGGTACTGTATGAGACGGGACTTATAATTGCTTCATGATTGTGCTGGCTGGTTTTGTGTGCCAACTTGACACAAGCTGGAGTTGTCACAGAGAAAGGAGCCTCCCTTGAGGAAATGCCTCCATGAGATCCAGCTGTAAGGCATTTTCTCATTTAGTGATCAAAGGGGGAGGGCCCCTTGTAGGCAGTGCATCCCTGGGCTGGTAGTGCTGGGTTCTATAAGAAAGCAAGCTAAGCATACCAGTAAGTAACATCAGCTCCTGCTTCCTGACCTGCTTAGTTCCAGTCCTGACTTCTTTTGGTGATGAACAGCAATGTGGAAGTGTAAGCTGAATAAATCTTTTCCTCCCCAACTTGCTTCTTGGTCATGATGTTTGTGCAGGAGTAGAAACCCTGACTAAGACAAATTGGTACCAGCATAGTGGGGTACTCCCATGGCAACCTGACCATGTTTTGGGGGAGGACTGTGGAACTTTGAGCTAGAAGAGCCATTGGGATGCTAAAAGCTCTGTGGGGTTTCTGTAGGAGTTTGGAAGATAATGTTGAGAACAGTGCAGAAGATGGAGGCCTGGCTTGTGAAATTTCAGAGGGAAGATTAAAGACTCTTATCAGGGCTGTTGCTGTTTTGATTGTGAAGGTTCTATGATTTTGATTGTGGGGCTGAAGAATCAGCTGTGATTAACAAGATACCAGAACTACTAAAGTGAAACTTTTGCATTACTGGGACTATTGATGTTGGTGAGCTGAGATATTAGTGGAGATGAAGAAGAGACCAGCATCACTGAGATGAAGTCTTCTGGCAAGTGTGTTTTCTGAGAGCACAGAGGCTGCGTTCCAGAGATAGCCAAGGTTGTACCTTGTACAGTGGCTGGACTTGGTAATGTGTAAGAGTCACCCAGGTGGTACTGGTTTTAAAGGCATGAAGGGGTCATGAAGAGCAGCTGAGGCTCAGCACTGTGAGAGGCCATAGAAGGCCATTGGTGAAGGTGCAGCCTCAGCTGCAATTGATGGCCCAGGACTGAAGGGGTCATGCAAAGGAGTTGAGGTTTGGCACCATGAGAGGCTATTGGTGAAGCCTAGTTGTAGCAGAAGACAGCAGTGTTTTGGAGATGCCAGTACCATGAGATGACCACCAAGAACAGCAGCGGCAGTGGAGTGCAGGCATCTGGAGCCTGGACGGCAAGGTGTGTGCTACAAAGGGCAGAGCTGAGGAAGTGACTCAAGCCCTTGGAGGAATCCAGAAGATCGTGAGTGGATCCCAGACATTGGACAGTTGGAGTTTGATTTTGCTTTTGATTGTGACTGTGCCCTGATATTTTTCCCCCTTGAAGAAAGAAGGTATTTTAGTGGAGGCCACAGATAAGAGATTTTGAATTTTTAAAAGACTTTGAATTTTAAAAGAGATTGAATATTTTAAAGAGATTGAAAATTTAATATCTAAGAATTTTAAAGACTGTGGGACTTTTAAAGTTATTTAGATCTTCGGGATGAATAAGAAAGTAAGGGTTGAGGCTTAATAGTGATGTATTTGTGTGTCAAGTTGACAAGGGGTCAATTGTACTGGCTGGTTTTGTGTGTTAACTTGACACAAGCTGGAGTTATCACACAGAAAGGAGACTCCCTTGAGGAAATGCCTCCATGAAATCCAGTTGTAAGGCATTTTCTCAATTAGTGATCAAGGAGGGAGGGCCCCTTGTGGGTGGTACCATTTGTGGGCTGGTAGTCTTGGGTTCTATAAGAGAGCAAGCTGAGCAGGCCAGGGGAAGCAAGCCAGTAAGTTACATCCCTCCATAGCCTCTGCATCAGCTCCTGCTTCCTGACCTGCTTGAGTTCCAGCCCTGACTTCCTCTGGTGATGAACATCAGCATGGAGGTGTAAGTGGAATAAACCCTTTCCTCCCCAACTTGCTTCTTGGTCATGATGTTTGTGCAGGAGCAGAAACCCTGAGTAAGACAATGATGTATACCTACATGGAACAGGTAGATGTGTGTGTGTGTGTGTGTGTGTGTGTGTGTGTGTGTGTATGAATGCATGTATATGTATGCCCTTAAGAAATACAGTACTTCTCTCTTGCTTTAAGCACATGTTTAGTTCCATATTGTGCTGTGGTTTACTGGGAGGAGGGGATGTGTTGAGGTCACGTGTGAAGATCAGTAGATCATTTGAGATACACAGGCTGTATTACCTGGAGGTTGGTGGGTAGAGACAGCTGAGGAAGTAAGGTGTGGAGGAGAAGACGGGATTTTCTGTCATATATTCCACTGTTGCTTAAACTTGATAGCAGTGTGGCTTTTGTGAACACTATCAATGAAAATTAAAGGGCCCATCCCCTGGAGGTGCTGGGCCCTGCTCCCATTAGCATCTTGTCTCCAGAATTCTGGGAAGATTTTGCTGGTCTTCTTGGGTATGTTGACAGGCTGCAGGTCCCCAGATTCTTGGGAAGGTCCACTCCTGAATTCCGGGGCCTTCCATACATCCCAACTTAGGACTCAGTTCATGGTGTCCTATCAGTCACCACCAGGACATCGGTACTTTGTCACTCAGGCTTTGGTTGTGTCAGCGAAGTGAGTTGTGCGTGGCATTGGTCCACCAGCACACAGAGCCAATGGAGAGTCTGGCTGCTTTCCCAACTGACAGCTGTCTCCTCTGTAGGTTGTTATGCTGGGGTGCAGCAGGCTGGTAGCTCAGGGGCTCCCTCCTCAAGGCAGCAGGAGAGGCCACATCTTTTGTATATTTCGAGGTGCCCCGGCATGATGGTGGCCACCACAGCAGCATGATGGCCTGTTGGGACTTCCCTGCTGCCCTTGTTCCTAAGTACTTGTTTGGGTTTGGCTCCATCCCCTGGTCCTGCTCTTCTCAGCTCTGATGTGGCCTTAACTGTCACTCTGCACTTGGTGACCTACTGAGAGAGAGGTACCTCTACATCCTGCTCCCGAGGCCCAGAGTTGATGGCTGGAGGACCCACACAGGATCTTATCCAGGAGATATCTCATCCTGTTAGCCTGTTGTGGGGTGCCATGTTAGGTCCTTATGCATGGATGTCCTAGCTGGAGGACATGCCCACAATCTGCATACTCTTTATTAATCAGCCACTGAGCAGCCCTGACCCGAGCAGGTCACTTGCTGGCCCTTCCTATGTCTTCTGTAGAAGGGAAGCTTTGCTTTCTTTCTTTTAAAAATGTGATAGCTTTACTTAGAGAATATCATACATGTATACAATGCATTTTGGTCATATCTGTCCTCTGTTTCCCCCTCCAGACTCCCCCGGGCCCCTCAATGCCTCCCCTTCTCAACTTCATAGTGTTTAAATAAACAACCCATTAAGGCTCATTAGTGCTCATTGGTGGCTGGGAGGTGGATAGCTGCCTTGGCTCTGAGGGTGCTGTTCCTAGCATGAATTTGTAGTGGAGGCAAGGGTGGACTTACAGATGGAGGTGGTTTTGAAATACAGTTCAGGTCTGTTTGGGACATGGGCTTATGTGGGCTGGAGGCAGAATAGAGCATGTTAAAATTAGATCATGAAGATGGATCAAGAGAGACTCATTTCAGGGCCTTTCTTGAATGCCAGCTCAGCCTGAGTAGATAGGACTCACCAGGAGTGTCAGGCAAGCTGGCCTCACCAGGGCCTTGGTACTTTCTGGCCTTCCAGCCTCATTGTAATTGTGTGTGTGTGGGGCACCTCCCTGTGGGACTGAAAAGCCTTGTGTTGATGGCCATTTCCTCACTAGTGACTTTGCTTCCTGGTGCCTGAGCTGCCTCCTGTCTGTCCAGCACAGCTCAGTGTGAGCTGTGTCCAGATGGCCTTTCCTTGGAGATGGGTGGACCACCAAAACATCTTGGCTTTCTGGCTACAACTAAGATCTGGCAGCGGGTGTGTGGCTTCTGATGAAGGACAGGCCAGCAGGCTTTTGCTTGATGGGTGACATTTGGTAGATAGGTGGAGGGAGAAGACGGGGACAAAGGGCTTTTACGGAGAAGCAGCAAGGAGTACCGGGGGGGGGGTTGTCTCTGTTTCTATCTGTCTTCCTCTCTCTTACACACACACACACACACACACACACACACACACACACACACACTGTAAAGGCTTTGTAAAGTCTTGCTTTTTAACTAAAAGAACTTTATTTTTTAAAGATAGGATCTTGCTCTGTGATTCAAGGTGCCCTCCAACTCAATCCTCCTGCCTCAGTCTCCTGAGTGCTGGATTATAGGTGTGTGTGTGTGTGTGTGTGTGTGTGTGTGTGTGTCAGTCTGTCTGTCTGTCTTAGGGCTTCTGAGAAGGCGGGCTGTGGGAGTGGAGATGCTGTAGCCACCATGAGGAGGAAAGCTAAGCTAGGACTCAGGTGCCTGTGAACAAGGAAAAGTTTGTGGAAGTAACTTAGGTTGGAGACAGCGGGATCTTTGTCTGAGGGGACTGATGGTCCTTAAATCCAGCAGGGGACCCATCCGTGTCATGCTGCTTTGCGAAGATGGGGGTTTATTCACTGGTCCTTAGCCCCTTGCGCCACTATGCCCATGTCTCCTGATGAGTTCTTCTCTGCATTGTGTAGCTTGTGTGTGGGCTCAGCCCTGGCCTTGGCCTTTGCTATCTTCTGTTGTCTTGTGGAGCAGGCTGCTACAGGCAGAAGTGGTTTCTGTCTCGTTATGAACACAGCCTCCGCATGCCTCCCATGAGGTGCTGGGAGAGACCTGAGACCCTGCTCCTCTTTCTGTCTCTGCATGAGTGACTACTTCATGTGGCCTCTGGTCTCACAGCCATCACCTCAGCTCCTTTTGCAAAGGAACATAGTTGCACCAAGATCCTGGGTCTTCCCCACCTTGGGTGTTGTGTGTCCATTCTTCCTTGCCACGTGTGTCCCATTGTGTGACCACCAGTGTTTTCAGGCCTTGGGTGTTTCATGAATGACAAAGCCAGGAATGATCTGGAATGTTCCTGTTGGCTTGTTTCCCTCCAGGAGCATGGGTGGCATGTGTGCTTAGCTTAGTAGACTCTGGACAGATGAAGAATCAGTTGGCCGCCGAGGTCACACCCCTAGCCCTCTGAGCTTGGTCACTCCTGAATCCAGTGGAAAGTTCAGCTCTTGGAAGCCTCAGTTGAATTTAGTCCCCACCACGGTCTGTGGGTGGCAGGCACATCCTGCTTGTTTTCCCAGCTGTCATGCCCCAGTGAACGCTGAGGAAAGCTGACAGCTGGGTCCTGGTGGGCTCAGACCTCACGTCCAGCCTGGGGCCTCTCTCTTGGTCCCTCTTCAGGCTCCTCTTGTTCTCTGAGCTCTGTTCCTTGCCTCTCTACCCAGGTACAAGCTTGCTGCAAGAGGTGGTCTACTTGGTGAGCCAGGGTGCTGACCCTGATGAAATCGGTCTGATGAACATCGACGAGCAGCTGCCAGTGCTGGAGTACCCACAACCCGGGCTGGACATCATCAAGGTACTTGTGTGACCCTTCCTTCATAGTTACAGCTGCTCAGTAACAGTGGCTTCTCAAGAGGCTCCTGAGGGCTCATGGGACAACTGAGGGCCTTCAGGCAGTTCCAGCTAGCCAGGAGGAAGAGACTGACAGGTCCAAGTTTTTGACTGTGACCCTGGGACCAGTCATGTATAGGTGACTGCTGTCAGTGGCAGGAAGTCCACAAGGTGGAGAGGAAATAGATACATGTGTTTTGTCGTGGACTGGGGGACCACTGGGGATAAGGCAGGTCCTAGTCCTTTCCTCATCTGTCACGGGAGCTGGGAAGGACATGTTTGAATAAAATCTTTGGTCTCAAGAATGAGATTAGTGGGCTAGAGTGATGAAATGACTCAGTGGTTAAGAGCACTGACTGCTCTCCCAGAGGTCCTGAGTTCAAGTCCCAGCAACTACATGGTGGCTCACAACCATATGGTGGCTCACAACCATCTGTAATGGGATCTGATGCCCTCTTCTGGTGTGTCTGAGGACAGCTACAGTACTCCTATAAATAAAGTAAATACATTTTTTGTTTTTGTTTTTGTTTTTTTTGAGACAGGGTTTCTCTGTAG
>JADRCH010000028.1:1093462-1123752 GCA_019843965.1 Rhynchomys soricoides | reverse complement strand
CAGGTGCTCACACGCCACAGATGCTCACACACCACAGGTGCTCACACACCACAGGTGCTCACACGCCACAGATGCTCACACGCCACAGATGCTCACACACCACAGGCCTCCGCCCGGGCCTTGTTTCTCATCTTTTCTTCTGTTCACGTCCTGTGGTTTCATTCCTTTGCCAAGTTTGGAGCACTGCTGCCACTGTGCACACAGCTGGCTGTGGGTGTCCCAAGACACATGTCTGTGTGGTTGTCCAAGGGAGAACAAATGAGCCCCCAGACTGAGCTCTCACTGTCCCTCATCTCAGTTCATGGCAGGCCACTCTGCCTTCTGGGGTTGCTCAGGTGGAATTCTCTCTGTCCCAATGTCTCTTTCACACTGTGAGTCTGTGTCCCAAGCCTCGTTGGCTCTGTGCTTAAATCTTCATGTTTATACAACAAGTTGTGCCCAGATCTGCCTGTCTTTCTGCATGCCTGCATCTCACTATGCTGTTACTGAGTTATATTCTGATCCTTTACTCCTGGCTTTCTCCCTGGCCTATCTACCAAGTTCTTTCTTCACAGTGACTGTGCCTACTGGTGCTAAAAATTCATCATTGTTTATCTTGTCACAGCCCATGTGGCCGTGGGTGATTGTCCCAATTCCCGGATACCTTAACTTCCCCAACTGCCTTGTTGCTTGAACCTGTCCTCCAGTTTCTGTCTCAGGCCTGTGTGTTTGCTCTTGCCATCCAGAATGTTCTTCAGATATCAATGTGGGTTGCCCTCTCACCCCTGTCTCGTCTGCTCATAGGCCACCATGTCAGCAGACCCCTCCTCCTTTTGTGTATGTGTTCATGTGTTCAGATCAATAGCTGATCAGGCTCTCAGCCACTACTTTCTCCGTGAGAGAGTGACCAGCAGGATGGAGACACCTACCCCCTTTCCACAGGAAAACTGAGGTGCTCAGTGTCAAAAGCATGTGCGGGCCTCTTGCTGGAAAATGCTAAAGGTACGCAGGCCTGGGCAGCAGAGAGCCAGGTCCAAGTGTCTTCTTGAGGTTCTGGACCAGGGCTGACCAGGGCCAAGCCATGCTGTCCACTGTCTAGGGGGAATGGGATGGTTAATGGGAGGGGCTGGAGCAGAGGTCAGAGAGACTGGAGGTGTGTTAGAGGGTGGTAGCCTGTGTGGACTTGCACATGACCTTGGAAATCTGATCGGAAACATGTTGAAGGCGCTGGGTGGAGGTGAGGGGCTCATGAAGGGTCCTGGATGTCCCCTCTGCAGTGACCCTAGACTGGGCTTATGCACTGAGGGTTCATGAGTACCAGAAAACATGCTATAGGGGAAGTGGAGGGAAGGCTTGTGCCATGGGGCTTACCCACACAGGGGTGCTGGCCACCCAGTGGGACCCAGCATCCTGCTGGGAAAGCTGCAGGGGGTGCAGTGGGCACCAGGCTGACAGCCTCGCTAACTGCTGCTGGTGGCTGGGAATCCCAGGGTAGTGAGGCCTGACCTTTAACCCCATACCCAAGGGAAGATTCTTGGTGGCCTGGATGCCCAAGTTTGCAGAGAACCACAGGGGTATTGATGTATTTCAAAGGGTTCTGTCCATAGTCTATTTGTGATTTGTTGATTCTGACTCTGTGGTGAGGTGGGGGCATGCTTACCCTATGGGGTCAGTTATCCCATGGTGAACAGGAAGCCAAGAGGGGCCAGAGGTTGGGGATTCCTTTCAAAGGCTCACCCTTAGTGGCTACTTCTTCCAGCGAGGCCAGGCCACCTAAGGATTTTACTGTTTCCACAAACACTACCCCCAGCTTGGGGCCTAGTATCAGCACCTGGACTTATACAGGACATTTTAGTTAGACACATGACTACTATCTGATTTTTAAAAAAATCATTTAATCATGCATATGTATGTGGGTTTGTGCACATGAGTGCAGGTACCCATGGAGGTCAGAAGAGAGCATCAGATATTCCTGAATCTAGAGTCGCAGATAGTTGTGAACTGCCACACATGGGTACTGGGACCTGAACACCAGTCCCCTGGATGACAAGTGTGTGTTTAATGGCTGAACCATTTCTTTATCTCTGCTTCCTGTCTTTTAGGGTCCATTAGCATCACCCCAAAGGTGCAGCTAATAACAGGAGCTCCCTGAGGGGAGATACTCACCTATATCCAGTCATTGAAGTCAGTTGCTTTAGTGTCTAATAATTATTGCTGATTTTTTCCAGAAACCACATATAGCTACTGAGGTCTTTGATGGAGACTAGGAAGGCAAAGATTACTTTATTTGAGACAGGTTTTTCTGGTTAGGCCCTAGGTATTCTGGAACTCACTCTTTAGACCAGGCTGGCCTCAAACTCAGAGATCTGGCTGCCTCTGTGTCTGGAGTTGTGCATCATGCCCTGCCTGAGATTACATTTTCTTTTCTTTTTTCTTTTGTTTTCTTTTTTTTTTTTTTTTTCAAAACAGGGTTTCTCTGTGTAGCCCTGGCTGTCCTGGAACTCACTCTGTAGACCAGGCTGGCCTTGAACTCAGAAATCCGCCTGCCTCTGCCTCCCGAGTGCTGGGATTAAAGGTGTTTGCCACCACTGCCCAGCTACATTTTCTTTTTAATTTTAAACTTTTTATTTTCTGTGTATGAGTGTTTTGACTGCATGTATGTCTGTGTATGAGATGCACACAGTATCCACAGAGGCCAAAAGAGGGTTTCAGATTCCCTGGGACTGGGAGTTGTGATCTACCATATGGGTGCTGGGAATTGAACCTGGGTCTTCTGGAAGAGCAGCAAAGCTCTCTTAACCACTGAGCCATCCCTCCAGCCTCTAAAATTACATCTTTTAGGAACTTAAATTCTCATCTTACTGTAGAAAACTAGCCACGAGAGAGCATCTGCAGTTTCCAGTTGTGGAATAGGTGGGCATGTTTTGTTTTGTTTTTTGTCTTGGTGTTATAGGCAGAGCTGGGTGCTCCCCATGGATCCACTCTTCGTGTGTGTGTGTGTGTGTGTGTGTGTACATGAGTGTGTTCATGTTAACAAATGGAGGTGTGTGCATTGCACTGTGCATTTGGGGGTGCACGACAGCATTAGGTCCTTTCTTTCCACCTTTTGTTTGAGACAGGGCCTCTTGTCCTCTGCGGCGCATGCCAGGCTGGCTTGCCAGTGACCTTGCTGGGATTCTCCTCTCTGCCTCGGATCTCTCTGTAGGAGCACTGGCATTTCATCTGCATGCATTTGTATCCAGCTTTAATCAGATTCTGGGGATCTGAACCGAGTTCTTCACACTTGTGTAGCAAGTGCTTTCCTCTCTGGGCTATCCCCCAGGCCCCCATTTTCCCTTAGTGGTGAAGCTGCCTCAGTGCTGCCAGTCCTGTCTTGGTGGCCTGTGCCAAGGTGTCCTAATTAAGGTCCCCTTTCATCCCCACAGTCAACCTGAGAGGTAGTCTATCACTAATGAGGTTCCCGTGATAAGGACAGGTGGCTGACCAGCAGCACTCATGTCCCTGATTATGGGTGGAAAGTACATCTCAGATGAGTAAGGAGTCCAGTTAAGTTAGGCCTGGTAACTGCCTAGCAGTTTTCGTTAACATGTATCCAGATGCAGAATCAGTCCACCCTCCAAGAAGGGTGTTGCACGGATGCCGAGTTGTCTGGAGCAGTCCTGCAGAGCACCCTAGCCACCTGGCTATCTGTTGCAGCCCTTTCCTTGGGTGGTTTCTTCCAAGGGCCAGTTTTGTTTCTCTCTTGTTCTTTTTCCTTTTAATTGCCAGGGTCAGTCGATGCGGGTTTTTCTTATCTGTGTTTGCCCTGACATCTGTTGTTCACATAACCTATTGTGCCATTCCTGTGCCTGAGACCTTGGGGGATTATGTGTCTCCTTGCTCCCAGGAGACAGAGAAGATAGGAGTGAGAACACCAGGATCAAGGCTGCTGGGTAGGTGCTGCTGGAATCCACGGAGGAGCAGACACTTCCACCACAGCCTGTTGAAGTTAAAAAACACGTCAGTTAACCAGTGTGTGTTGTATACTTGCACAGCTTTAGGGACTGACCTAACTGGGGTGTTAGGGAATGAAGAAATGAGAGACAGATGGACAGAAACTCTGGGGTCAGGTGAGAGGTGTATCCGATGGTGCTGCACAAGCAGTCATGCGGAAACTCATTGGATTTATTATATACAGCCGAACAAGCAGGCAGGCTTAGCCGATCTTGGTAGGGGTCTCTGTAGGGATGCAGACATGCACATCCAGGAGGAGGGAGGAGGAAGGGTATGTTAGCATCCTCACATGCACCAGAGGAAGGCTTTGCAGTTCCCATGGGTCTGAGGCACGGGGTTCCTTGGCATGTCTGTGCATCCGTGAGCACATGTTCCATCAGAACTTACTCTACTCAACATGCCGCCATGACTAACTGGAGCCTGCCTGAGGCTTCAGGTGCTGACTTCCTTCCAGAGAGGAAGTGACTTCCAGCATTTTCCTAATGTTTAAACAAGGCAGCTGCCAGTGGGCTTTTGGGGACTTGGAAGTGTCAGCTCAGGGACCCCACTGGGAATAGGAGGTTTCTCAGGATTTCCCAGGGAGAGCATGGCTGCTGTAGGGGGACGTGGTGTGCCTGCTCCAGTTATATTCTGACTTCAGTTGTGGCATTGTGGGGCCCATAAGTGGTTCTTTGTCCAGTGTGCACCTTTGTAGGACTGAGTTTCCTCTGTCCACTTTCCTGTAAGTAAGATGGCTGAGGCAGAGCCTCTGCATCTGTGGATACAGAGGATTCTAGAAGCTGGGTGGCAAGCTAGACCTTGCCAGTGAATGGGATATTCTTTATTGCTGCTTATAAATGAGCCACAGCTCTGAAAAATCTCTCACATGTACCCCCTCACCTCCCTCCTCTTCCCAGAGCCATGGGTTCAAATCCCAGACTTGCAGGTTTCGATTCGAGTGGCCCAATCAGCATCTTACCCTCCTGGCTGATTTCCTGACTGGTTGCTTGAGCTCTGAGGAAGAAACCCATGAGTACAATCCCCAGCTCAGCTCCGTGTCCTGGACTCTGCCTTTTAAGGGCTGCTCTGCTCTCTCTCCTTGTCTTCCAGGACCTGGTGACCATGGTGGAGCAGCTGGCCAGATTCCTGGGTGTGTCCTGTGATAAGGCTCAGCTGGAGTCATTGATTGAGCACTGCCACCAGTTGGTGGATCAGTGTTGCAATGCTGAGGCCCTGCCAGTGGGCCGGGGTATGTGTCTCCTCCCTCCTCCCTGCTCCCTGCTCGGAACCTTCTGGACTAATTTCTCTCTGGGTAGCAGCGCTTGCTGGCTGGCCAGTGCCTATTGAGGGCATGGTGCTCCAGGAGTAGGGCATGCTCTGCCTGCCTGCACATGTGGTACTGAAGTTCAAAGGGGCAGTGGCTGCTGGGGCTGGCTCTGGCTCTGGAGCTCTGGCTCTGTTTACGCAGAGCCATTCCACTGCCTTGAGTCAAATGCCCACAGAGGAGACCGAAGGCAAGACATGTTTTGCAATATAGGGCAGGTTATGACTTAGCAGCCTTCCTTCTAGTGTCTGTGAGTTATGACCTGTGATGGATTGGAAGATGGAGCCCATGTGAGGAGATGCTTTCTTCCCTTCCCAACCCAGAGGATGCTGATCAAGGGAGGGGCTTCTGGGTTTGAGTGGCACATATGACAAATGACTAAGCCTAAGGGCAGTCAAGCATGGGTAGTCAGAGCCAGATGGAGGCAGGACACATCCATGGTAGCAGGAACAATTGATGGGCAGGCAGACTTTGGGAGTGATATTCCAGACAGGAGTCCTCCCAGGGCCACTGAGTCCGTTCCCTTGCTCTTTAGGACATATGTTAGCTGCTGCCAGCGGGGCAGCTTAGGTACTTAAGTCCTGGGATGTCTTAGAGCAGTGGCCATTTCCACAAGTCCACTGTAGGTAAGTATGGTCTAAGGTTGCATCCAGCTGTCAGAAGTGTGAACTGGACACTTCTAGAGGGTGAGATACTGTGAATGGTGATCTTAGGTGCCTGAGGTGGAGAGAGAAAGAAGATGGGCTCTGATTGCAGCCTGGCTGCCTCCAGGTATGGATCTTCTATCAGCCCCGGAACAGCTATGGCTTCTAGGCAGTCCTGTAAGTTCCAGTTGCTAGGGGCCAAAGGCAGTTGCTAGGGGCCACAGGCAGTTGCTAAGGGCCAAGTGCACTGGGCCTTGCTGGAGAAGAATGAACTCTGCTCCTCCAGAAAGCAGCTCACCAAACCACATCCCTTGTCCTGTGGCCGCGTCTTCATAAGCATTTATTATTTTGTTTGCCATTCTTTGGTTTTGCTTTTACCATGTTTTGTTAACCCCTTCTGAGACCACCTCCTCAGCCCCCTTTTGTTTGTACGTGGTGAGTGTGTGGTTTGTGTGTAGCTCGCCAGGTTACGTGTGCTCCGCTGGGTGCCCACACACTCCTTCAGAGGCGTCTGCTCTGTCGCTGTCAGCCTTGGTTTTGCTTTATTTCAGTTCTGTGGTTTTGTTTTCTTTTAGCACATTGCCTCTTTACTCAGAAGATCGCCTTGAGGTGGCGAGGATGCAGGGGCTCGGGGAGCCGGCTGCATTGCTTAAATTTGGTTCATGTCACAGCATAAATTGTCTTGATTCCAAATCCTAAACCAGGTGGGTGACTCCTCTGACAAGCTGGGAAAAAAATAATCATGGAAAAATATATTTATAGTGTGGTTGGTCTCGAAGCTTCTAATTCGGTCCCCTTGGTATTGTTAGAGGGTGACAAGAATTTTATTTTACTTTTCCAACACCGACAGATGATGTCTCATTAGCAAAGAGAAAGTCCTGATGTGTCAGTTGTTTTAGCTCAGCTACTGGAGGGCTGTGGCTGCAGACCTGAAGTCCTGCTGGGATGAATTTGATGCAGGGCTATCTGTTAGAGATGACAGAGTTCTGATTTTAGAGCTGCTCCTCCCCCAAGTCCCACTTGTATAAAAGCACAAAGCCAGCCCACAAACTGTTCACCACTCCCATGGATGGGAGGTTTGGAATACAAACTCCTAATCTCTCTCTCTCTCTCTCTCTCTCTCTCTCTCTCTCACACACACACACACACACACACACACACACACACACACACACACACGGATACATACACACACTCCCCTACCCTCCCACCCCTTACCCCTAGCTCTAGGCAACCCAGGCCAGCAGCTGGGGCTATGGAGAGACTCAGTCTTTTGAGCGATACATTTTTATCCAGCCTGGAAAGCCAGCTTATGCCATGGGTATTTCATTCATTTGAGCCTCCCCAACTTATTTTTTTTAACTGAGGCTTCTAGAAATCTCCACCCTTGATGCTTTCAGGAGAGCTTCCTGTTGGTCCTTGGGAATGAATATATATATATATATATATATTTGCAAATATATATATATTGCAAATTCTCCAGAGATAACCGATACACTATCAGAGCATGGACTTAGGCCACAGTACTTCCTCTCTGGCAGGCTCATGGCAGGAACACCTGCTGTGGTAGGTTCTGGGAGCTAATCTGGAACAAGAGGTGAAGTCCCTCTCAGATCACAGGTATGGGTCTGTGTGATGCCTGGGGAGTAGTTGACAGAAGGAGACGGAAGGAAAGCTTCCCTCAGACTTAGGGCAGTTGGTTCCATTGAGTCTAGCCACTAGCAAGACTGGTCTAGCTCAGGTGGTCCATCCCACCTGGCAGGCCAAGTTCACAGGAGTCTAGTCATTCCTGAGGCTGCCTTTTGTTCCGAAACTGGTGGATACAGCCAGCTCTACTCTGGTCTGTGTTGCAGGAAGAGTCGGTCTGTGGAAGGACATCTTCACTGTCTCCATGAATGAGAAGTTTGATCTAGTGTATAAACAGAAGATGGGGAAGTGTGACCTCACGTTTGACTTTTATTTATAATACCAGAATCCAAGAACTTGCATGCTCACGGTCCCCAGACGCTCTACTAGCTAAAAGTCCTGTTTGCGTTCATTTATTCCTTGCTGGACACACTTCTGGAAGCTGCTTGGAAACAGCAGGGGGCAAGCCTGGTGGAGAGAGACAAAGAGTGAGAGGATGCTGTCTACAGCAGCCACCTGGCCTGTAGTGTTTGAGTCTCCACGTGGTGGCTATACCACACGCACAGGCAGGCAAATGTCTGCCCTGCTCCCCATGTTATTCACTGTATTTTATAGCGCTTTTCACTGAAAATCAGAATAAATGTCTGTCAACCAAATGCAAGTCTATTTCCAAGGGGGAGCCGGAGCGAGCTGTGCCGGGATGCTAGGAAGCTCTCAGGGGTCACTGTAATTTTTGTAGTCTTTTCTCTAGTACATTCATCCTACCTTGTTCCGAGATCAAAGGATGGGTTGGGGGTAGCTGGAGAGGCGGGTGTAGTCTGTGGAGTTCAGTCTTCTGGAACCATCCTGACACCAAGCCAGGACCTGTCCCAGGCCATTTTCAGAAACACCTCTAAGCACTCAGTTCTCTGAGCCCAGTACAGAAGAGCCCAAGGAATATTCCAGCAGGGAAGCTGACCTGAGGCTGCGGATGGCATCTGAAGGCATTGGTGGTATGTGAAGAGTCCCCACAGACACCAGCCTGTACCAAGAATTAGTATCTTTCACAGCCTTCACTTGCTCCCCAAGGCAGTGACTGACACACTTCTGCTGGCAAGAGATACGACATAGCATGGTTCTAAAGTCCCTAGTCGCTGTCCTGTCTGCTCCACCTGTGCCAAGGCTCTCACCCAGGAGACCCAGTCTGCAGGTTGACTGTCCTCCGTGCAGATAGGATTGGCAAGCCCACCTGTGTGAGTGGGCACCTTAGCCCTCAAGAGTGTCTGAGGGAGCCATGGTCCCGTGTGCTACCCACCCCCACACCTACGGGCTCAAATTTGGCTCAAGTGATAACCAGATGAACGGTGGACCAGGAGATTGCTGCTTGTGGGGACCAACTTGTTCTGTTCCTTACCAGGTTGGGAAGAGCCTGACGTTGTGGCGGGAGGCTGTGAAAGGGGCCTGCTGTGGGCCATCTCTGAAGCAGGTCTGGTTGTAGTGGCGTCACCTCTGTCTGGTGCATGGTTCTCTGGGGCGGTCATGGCAGCCCCTTTCCTGTGTGTCTGGGGAGGAAGGCTGCTTTCTGTGAAATTTTCTTTCTATTTTTCTATTTTTAGTACTGTATGGATGTTCTGGAACCACACACGGTACTCTGTGCTTGCTTGCATCTTTAATAAAAGACACCTCCCCTGTTTGTGTGTTTTGTCTGTGTGCTGGGTGGAGAAGGGTCCCTGAGCATTCTCCTCAAAGAAGTATGAGCTGAGTTCCTGCCCTGTCCCTTGGGAGTGGCTACAGTGGGAAAAAGCCTGGAGTGGGTTCTGACGAGCAGAATTTGGTTGTTTCACTCCCATGTAAACTTCAGTGAGAATTGAAGCCACCATACTACTTAATGACCTTTGAGCTCCTGGAGTGAAAGGAAGGGTGAGGGATTCTGGTATTCCTGTGGATCTCTTCTATCTCTGCAGTCTGTCTCTGGCTCCAGCCCAGGACATGGTGGGATGGAGACTGATCAAGTCCTTCCTGGCCATCTTCCCCAGTCCTATAGAAGTGAAGTCTGGGCACCATTTCCTCTCTAGAGAGGGAGAGTTTGGGGTGAATGCAAATTCTGGATAGACATCTTTGTGTCCCCATGCTATGCCTAAAAGGATCTGCCTTTATGTCATTTCCAAACTGGAGACACACTAGGGAGCCCAGAGGAAGCAGGGTGATGGAGTCCTTTGCCTGCCGTACGTATAACCCCTCAGCTTACACAGGGGCCTCAGTACTGCCGTGGCGCCATGCTAGCCAGCAAGAAGACCCAGCTTTCTGGAGCTTTAGTTTCAGTCAGGGATGAGTCAAGGAGACTTAGGGTTAGTTCAGGATCAGGAGCTATGTCATGGGGCTATTAAGATCAAGATAGCTCAGTGGGTAGAGCCTGTGCTGTACCAAAAAAGACTGGCGTTCAGCTCCTCAGCAGTACGTAAATGCAGCCACCTGAAATCCCAGCACTTGGGAGGTAGAGATGGTATTCACAGAACAAGCTAGACCAGCCTGTATTGGTGAACTTTAGGCTGAGTAAGAGACTGCCTTAATTTACAGTGCAGCGAGCAAGCAAAGAGAACACTTGCTGTCAACCACCTGCCCCATGTATACCCGTGCATCCACATGCATGTGCATGTAAACATGTATGCACACCACACACATCTTCCCACCTCCCAAAAGATAGATGTTGCAGCCGGTAAGTTCACATGGAGGACTTGGGCTTAGGAGATCATGGGAAAGCAGGGCCGGCAAGCTCCAGGGCGCCCTGCACAGGGGCTGTACTGAGGTTAGCCAGGTATCTGCTTACAGAGTGCCCCCTAGAACATGAGGGCTTGGGGAAGCCCCAGAAGGTTTAACCAGGAGGATGTTACCTTGTTAGTGTTTTCGAGGGCTCCCTGGCTGCTGAGAAGTTTCCTGTGAGGGTGAGGGCCCCTCATCCCAACTGTACCACTCAAGCTAGAGGGTAAAGGCAGGGCCTGTGTCTTGGAAGTTCCTTATCCAGAAGCTGGGTTCTGAGCATCTCTGGGGATCCTAGTTATTCCCGAATGATTCCTGCCTCTTGCTGGAGTGACAGGAACACAGGATGAGAGACAGGGATCTTGAGTGGATTTGGAGAAGAGCTGTGCTGGTGTAGGAACATTGAGCTGGGCTGTGGTAAGGAGCAGAACAAGCAGAGAAAGGTGAGTCACAGGCTAGTATGTATAGAAGGACCCTACTTACGTTCCCCTATGGTAGGGCCTAGAGTGCAAGTCAGTGGTTGGCTGACTGGGGTTTCCCTATGGTAGGGCCTGGAGTGCAGGTGAGTGGTTGGCTGACTGGGGTTCGCAGAAGAAACCTCAGGAAGTCATTTGGGGAGCAGCAGAGGTGTCAGCTCTTAAGGACTGGAAGTTTAGGCTGCTGCAGCTTCCCTGCTGAGAAGTCCTGAGTTCTACTCTGCCTCACTAGTTTGGTTGGTGTGTGAGGCCTCTCTGTACCTAAGAGGCTTCCACACTGAGTCTGTGAGCTACGCAGGCATCATCTTGCTCACTCTGTGCAATAGTCTGGAACACCACCGGGAGGGAGGCCACTTTGGAAACCGAATAAAGAACACAAAACCGTTCCCAAGCCTGGCACTGGGTTACTTGTTGTAAGCCCATCAGTGGGGAGGCTGAAGCAGGAAGCTCGTGAATTCAGTGCCAGTCTGAGACTCTCCGAAATCCAAAACAAAAAAGTCAGAACTAAAATGTAAAAGAAAACCCTTACTTAGCATGTCCCGCCCATCCCCAAGCCGCAGGCCAGCCAGCGTCACTTGGTGGTTGCAGTGGGATTGTCATATAACAGCTTGGGCTTAGTTTGTGGTTTTGTTGACAGCCCAAGAGATGGTGGAGTGGGGTGGGAAGGACACCACCACCCTATGTGGGCACATACACCACTAAGAGCAGGCCCCATCCTGGGGGTCTTCTGGGGACAGTTTTTACCCACCTTCCTGTTTGTTGATATCTGGGGGAGGGTGTGTGGCTCCCATGCAGCTAGACTTCTGTGTAGCTAGCCAGCCCTGCCCTGCTTAGAGCTTGGTATCTCCTCCCCAGAATGTCATCCGTCCATAACATGCATGTGGCATGTTTTAGGACAGGGTGGCACCTCAGTCTGGGTATAGCCATGGAATGATCTCTGACCCTAGCAGCTGAGTGCTTCCCTGATCTCCACGCAACTCAGAGCAGTCCTTTGCATCCCCTAGCAGACAATATCCCCATTAGGCCTGAATGACCCTTAGCATCCTGAGCTGCCCAGCCCTGCACCTCCACCATGGCAGCATCCCTTCCTGCACTGGATTGGTTCCTCTACACTCTCACACCTGTTTGCTTCCTAACACCCACATCACCTCCTGTCATCTCCCCTTCCCCCGTGGACAGGGCTGCAGGGATGTGCTGCCTAACCAGCAGCTGATGAATGAATATCGTCACATCTCAGAGCCCAGAATTTTCTGTGTACAGCCACTAGTGAGCTGGTAGAGGCTGAACTTCCCAACTCAGGCCCAGGATGAGCTCCTGGCTCCTGGATGTGCCAATGACCAAGGAAGATCCTCCCATCCCTGTAGGTGGAGCCTGTGAGTCACCACAGGAACCTGTGCCTGGTGCTCCTCCTCCTAGGTCTCCATCCAGAACTCAGTGCCATGGAGCCACTGTCCTTCCTGGGGCAGTCCATTTGCCTCCCGCCCCTCCCCTGCATGTCATTTGCTGAGCACCTGCTATGGTAAGGCTGACTGCTGTGGAAGGTTGTGGACATTCTGCTCTTTAGATCTCTGCTCACTTCTAATCCCCTTCTCTGTTCTTCTAGGGCAGCGGCTCTCAACCTTCCTAATGCTGTAACCCTTTAATACAGTTCCTCATCTTGTGGTGACCCCAATCATAAAAATTATTTTGTTGCTTACTTTATAACTGTAATTTTGCTACAGTTATGAGTTTGGAGACAGAGGTTTGTCAAAGGAACGACAACCCACAGGTTGAGAACCACTGCTTGAGCAGCTCATTGCTTTGCCTACCAAAAGGCTGGCTCTAGCCAGCCAGGCAGATGAGAGGAGCTGCAGGGGCAGCAGAGCCAGTACCTTGAAGGTTCAGAACTAGCGATCTCAGGAAGGGTGGAGATACTACTGGGTGCAGGCAACAGGTAGGAGTAGGGTTTGGAAACAGGGGTGGCCCAGCAGGAGAGGGGACAGCATAGGGAACCAAGGAGATGCTATTTCCTTACCAGGAGTCTCCCAGCCTCTCCAACACTCTTGGGACTACAAGGAGAGACCTTCCATCTCTGACAAGAGGTCCCAGTGTGCAGCCTGGGAGCTTCCTGTGACTTTGGCACAGTTGTCTGGAGAGGGTAGCCAAGCATGAGGACTGTAACTGCTGTCCAGTGGGGATGGGGCCAGCAAGAGACAGCCAGTCCCAGAAACATCTGCCACTCAATGTGGCCATAGTCATGGCCTCCGAGGCATGCTGGCCCTGTGCCAGTTCCTCACATCAGAGGACAATCTGGCTCATGCTTGGATCCTGGTGTGGTGTTGACTGAAGTGTGAGCTGCAGCCCTGCAGCCCTGAATCCTCTCTCAGAAGGGAGCCTCCTGCCGTCGCATGAGAGCTCGTGTTCTATTAACAGTGGTTCTTGAGAAACCAGAAGATGCTAAAGTGTTACTGAAAGACAACCAGCAAATGTATCTTATGGTTTTAAAAATTATTGTTATTATTTGCATGTGGTTGTGCACATGCATGTGCACATGTATACATGTGTTTGCACGCATGTGAGACCAAGAGATTCATGTTGGGTGTCTTTTTCAGTTGCTCTCTGCCTTGTTCTCTTGGGATAGGTCCCATGGAGCCTGGAGCTCACTCAGTTGGGCTAACTGGCCGTGAGCCCCAGCGAGTCAACTATTTCCACTTCCACACTTGGCTCTTTCTCTCTCTTTCTTTCTTTTTTTCTTTCTTTCTTTCTTTTAAATGTGGATCCTGGGTGCTCAAGCTTGTGTAGCACACACTGTATTGACTGAGCCATGTTCCTGGTCCCCAGCATCTTGTATGTGTTTGAAGCCACATCTTTACCTTGATGTGTGGTGTTGGGTACCAGCTGTAAGGAAATTGAAAATACCTCATGGCAGGCCGTCTCTGTGGAGGCACACACCCCCTTGTTTCCATGTATGCTCTTGAGGATCTGTGGTGAATGGCGACGGCCATTTGGCTGTTGTTTCTGCACATTCTCCCCTCACAGTCTGCTACGGTGTCCAAAGAGGGAGGAAGCTTTTCTACTGGGGACTTGCTGGCTGCGTCTTACTTACTTCTCTTTGCCAGGGACTCAATCCAACTGTACAAAGCATGAAGGCTTTGAGATTACTTTTGGTGGACATTTCATTTTCTGTAACATAGCTGGGATATGGTGAACTCCTGCTTGGAAAGCTTCAGGAGGCCAGGGCCCAATATCTCTTACTTCCCTTGGTGTTAAAAATGCTAGTAAGAGTGAGACCAGAGAGACGGCTCAGGGGTTAAGGGCACTTGCTGCTCTTGCTGAGGTCCCCAGCTCAGTTCCCAGGTGGCTCACAACTGCGTGTAACTCCAGTTCAGGTTTCTGGTGCTCTCTTCCAGCTTCTGCAGACACATAACCATATAGAAATAAAAACAAAATGAATTAAATGACCACTGGCTCAGTCCACTGCTCATGGGATTCAGCTTGGCTGGGTTCCCCAACAGTGTTCTGTCACCAGCCTCACCCTGAATGCGCATTATTCCTTGCCATGGGGTCCTCTGCACCACATATCTGCTACTCTGGCTTCACGTTGGCCTCCCTCACTTCATCCTGTTGGAAACTTTTCCTGCTTCTCTGTTTGGAATTAGGGATGGAATCCAGGGTCTTCAAAGGTTGAACACGTGTCCCCTCAGCCACACCCATCCCCTCTAAGGGCTGCTAGTCTGAGTCCCCCACACCCACCTTAAAGTCTTGGCTTGCTGACTGGACCCCTCCCCCAACACACCGTTTTACCTGTGACTTTAAGAGCATCAATCAGCAAGTGAGGCTGACAGGCTGGTGACTGTCACTGTCCTGGGTCCCGATCATACCTGGGACTGTTACAGAGGGAGGGAAGGCGGGAGATTGTCTTAGCCTGAGCTTGGGCATGCAGGACCCTAGTCTCATCTTGAGACAAGATGTGGCTACAGATGTCTGTCCATTGAGGGGAACATGCCAGGACTTAGGGCCCCGAATTTGATAAAAGGGAGACTTTTCTATAACTCGACACTGTTTTCTATTTATTTAAAAAAACAAACAAACAATTCTTTTGTTTGTTTGTTTGTTTCTGAGACAGGAAAAAACTCTCTGTGTAGGCCTGGCTGTCCTGGAACTCACTCTGTAGACAAGGCTGGCCTCGAACTCAGAAATCTGCCTGCCTCTGCCTCCTAAATGCTGGGATTAAAGACGTGCGCCACCACTGCCCGGCTTGTTTTCTATTTCTTGACCGGTCTCTGGTTTGTTTCCCCAAGTGGGTGTTTTCAGCCCGAGGAGGAGACCGGAAGTGGAGCGGAGGCCTTAATCATCACTCTCCCAGCCCACTCGTGTAGCCTTCCTTCCCTATCAGGTAATCAATAGATGCTTGTTAGCTAACTAAAGGCGAATTAAATGCTAAACAGCACTAATTACAAGCTGTTGCAAGATCCCGGCTCTTAGCAAAGAGAACGGCTGGTGATTGCCCGTGTTTGTTGCTGCCCAGGTGGATGAGTCTTGAAATTGTTCTTCTCCAACTGCAGGTTCCGGAGGGGGCTCAGCCTCCTAAGAGAACTGCAGCGTGATTCGAGGGTGGAGGTGGGGCGGGGGGGGGGGGGGGATTCGTGAAATTAGAAATCCCAGTGTATTTCATTGTGTGGGCTTGTTCAGGAGCAAGAAAAGTGGTTTCGCTTCCTGTTTCTATGAAAGGAGATAGCCAGCAACTATTAAGTGGGGGGAGGGGCTCAATGGTACATTGGCAAGTGGGGGGAGGGCGGGGCAGATAAGGTACCACACGGAGCTGCACAGTCTCTCTCCGTGTTGAATCCCAAAACGCTCTAGGAAATAGCTCCCATTTACAGGCTATTGTCAGTTATTGGTGGTGACAGTGTTTAAAATGTGCGATTTAGTTTCTGGCTGATGGAATTAAAATGAGCAGGCCTATCATCTGTCAAGGTAAATATCCAGAAGCAGGGGAGAGAGAGAGAGGGAGAAGATGGAGGTGGGGAGGACTATTTTTAGTCAAGAAAAATAACTGCAGCAGGAGCTACTTACACTTCATTTATTTTAATTTTCAATTATTTTAGATTTATCTTATGTATATGGGCATTTTGCTTGCATGCATGTATGTGCACCATGTAAATGCTTGGTGCCCACAGAAGCCAGAGAGGGCATCAGACCCCTTGGAAATTTTAGTTCAGGGTCCTTGTGAGCTACTATGTGAGTTCGGGGAACCGAACCCATGTCCTCTGGATGAGCTGCCAGTGCTCTGTAGCCACCTTTCCACCAACACCCACCCACCCGTATTTTTTTTCTGTAATTTCTTTTCTCCCAAGGACAACTGAGTAGAGTCTTGTCTCCATTTAGGAGACCACCAACAGGACAGCGTTCAGACTTCCTGGTGATGCTCTTGGTCTGTGTCCATGTGATGGTATTACTCCCCCAGCCTTCCCATTGGCCACCTTGGAGAGTAGCCCAACTCCTCAGGACTTGGTCACTTCCTCTGCTTGTCTTCAATGCAAAGGTATATAGTCTCTCCTGCCCTCTTCCTGGACTGACAGGGTGACAAGCTGCTCGCTCTGGTCCCTTCTCTTAGACATGTTACTGGGAAGAAGGTTGCTGTGCATGCCCAAACCTGCAGGGTGGCCTGAGGTTACGGCCATGCAGCAGTCTGTCTTCCTGATTCCCGAGGGAATGAGAAATACATTGACTCACCTCACTGTAAAAATGTTTTCTCTCCAACCTTTCTTTCTGTGTGGCAGTACTGAGGATGGAACCCAAGCTGCACACATACGTGGGGAGCACTGGGCTCCACTGCAGCTTTTCTGCCGTCTCGTCTCGTGAGTCTTTTTCAGGGGTGTCACCAGAGGGCTTGGGCAGCAGATACACGTAGTGGATGGAGTGTAGGAAGTAAGTTTCCTGGGAGGTAAGTGTCAGGAAATATAAGCGGGGTAATGTGCCGGGGTGGGGGTGGGGCAGTGAGGGGATACCTGGCGGGTCTCTGCGAAGGTACCCCCCCTGAGAAATCACGTCAAACGACAGGTACAAAAGGAGGTTTACTGTGGGAAGGGAAGGGAAGGGAGTGGGGATCTGGAAAAGGGATAGGGACAGAGAAAGGGGGGACAGAAGAAGAGAAAGAGAGGTAGTCAGGAACACATGGGCGGGGGAGAGAGAGAGAAAGAGAGAGAGAGAGAGAGAGAGAGAGAGAGAGAGAGAGAGAGGAAGAAGAGGAAGGAAGGAAGAAGAGGGGAGGAGGAGGTAGAAAGAGGAAGAAGAACAGAGGGGTGGCGTAGCGAGCAGTCCGGTTACATGTAGCCACAAGCGGCAGCTGCAGAGCAGGTAGTAATGGCGGTGGGCAGGTGGGCGGGTAGCTGTTGGGCGGAGCCAAGCGGAACTGTCTGTAAGCCAACAGTGACCCCCTCAAGTTCCTGGAGTAAATGATGCTGAGGGGGATGGAGAAGGATGCAAACACCGCAGTTCCGGTCCAGGCCCCACCTTTTTGAAAGCAGCCCTTTGCAAGGCATCCTGCACCCCGACCCCCCACCCCTGACTCCGAGGGAACCAGCAGGGTTCTTGGAAAGTTTTCCCAGAAGAGATAACAAGCATTAAATTGTTGCCTGGGGCCACTGTCTTACTACAGAACTTGCTCTGTTTGGACAGAGATCAAACCCACACTAATAGGTGCTATGGTTTCGTTCGGCAATAAACAAGCTGAATTTAGCTTCTTGTGAAACATAGCTCTTCACACAGAAGTAAGAAATCGCCAGAGCAGGAAAACACTACAGAATAAAGATGGGGCTGGGAGGGGAGCGGACACAAAAAATAAAACCAAACGTGACCAAATCTCTGGGTTTATGGTTTAACACTTCCTATCAGGAATGAGACCCTGCTTTCTGTTGCTATGGACCTGGAACCTGGATCACATAGCAAGCATGAAAGGCCACTAGTGTGCAAAGCTCAAAGGGACCCTGCATTTGCCCATGAAGGTCCAGGCTGTGGCCTGCTTGCCTCTTATTTGCAGACTATAGCTTCTCCCTAAAGGTTTCTAGAAATTTCCAGGATATGTGTGTGTGTGTGTGTGTTTGTGTGTATTAAGTTTTTATGAAAATAATATTTCCCAAAACAACAAAAGAAGGCTTTTGTAAATCTGTTTATTAACAGGCAGTTGGATTCTCTTACCTTCTTTGATCTTAACTCCAGCAGTGCTTCACTTAGGAGAGAAGAATTGAAAAATCCAGTAATGTCTTAGCTCCATGAGGAAATAGTCTTGACCACATGTCTTCTAAAAGGGCTACAAACACAAGCCAAGGTTTCTGAGGAGGCTAGCACATAGCCCTCTGAGAAGGGACCCAGGACAACCAGTACAGGAGTTGGACTCTCTGAAAAGTAATTCTCTTTTGGGACAAGAGAGGGTGTCAAAGAAATTGTGAACATATGCCACGTGTATTGGGGGCTTATGGATTCTATTTCCTAATGATGGGAGGCCTGGTCATTCAATTAGAAAAGTGAGTGTGGCAGCCTGGTAGTGGGTGGGAGAGATTGCTTACTCCTTCAATAGGCCAGGAGGCATGGACTACATACTGTCCATTTGTACTGCACAGGGCACAGTCCTGCTGGCAGAGATGTGCTTTGGGTATCTCACCCATGAGGCAATGTCTTCCTCTTCAAATAAGTCAGGAAGGCTATAAGCGGGGACTGTGGACTCAGGTATATGGATTCTCATTCTGGGTCTGGCTTGATCAGCTGTGAATCCTTGGACAAAATACTGTGTGTGTGTGTTCCACTGGACCTATCTCATCAGCAGACTGTGAAGCAGACTGCACTACACATAAAGTACTTACATGGGTGTACTGGCTGGTTTTGTGTGTTAACTTGACATAAGCTGGAGTTAATCACAGAGAAAGGAGCTTCAGTTGAGAAAATGCCTCTATGAGATCCAGCAGTAAGGCATTTTCTCAATTAGTGATCAAGGGTGGAGTGGTGTGAGTGGTACCATCTGTGGGCTGGTAGTCTTGGGTTCTATAAGAAAGCAGGCTGAGCAAGCAAGGAGAAGCAAGCAAGCCAGTAAGCAGCATTCCTCCATGGCCTCTGCATCAGCTTCTGCTCAGCTTGAGTTCCAGTCCTGACTTCCTTTCATGGGCCATGCCACGTGCTGGGCACAAGGTGGAGTCCAAAGATAGTGGTAGGCAAAGCAAGTAGGCCTTGTGTTTGTAGTCCTGCCCTACAGTAGACAAATAGGCCTCTGCCAGAAATGCTAATTCTAAGTTAATCTTGCTCACCAGAGATCCAGCTAGCACTCATGAAGTATGATATGGGGAAGCTGGATTCATTATCCACAGGGGCTGGAGAGATGATTTAGTGGTTAAGAGCACTTGCTGCTCCTGCGGAGGACCCAGCTTGGTTCCCAGCACCCACATGGCAGTTCACAACCATCTGTAACTCTAGCTATAGATGATCTAACGCCCTCTTCTGGCCTCTGTGGGCACTACATGCAGACACATACTCAAAACACATAAATGTAATCTTTTGAGGGCAAAAAATTAAACATTTTACTTTCTTATTTTTAATTGTAACATAATAATTTTTGAGGCGATAATGTATTTGAGTATATGCATATTCACACACAGATTCTATATACATATATAAATAGGCTTATATAATACTTATGAATATGGCAATTATACAAGAAAAAGAACACAGGAATATTTTTCTATAAATATTGTAAAAATAAATAACTCTTAAAAAAAGTCTGCGTCTCAGAGGCGGGCAAGTCCATGAGACTCGGCTTCAATCACACAGAAACCCAACATTAACAACAAGAAAGAGGGAGACAGTACACCTGTCTCCTGACTTTTATCTCGCCCAGGGACAACACTTCCGGCGGAAGTCCTTCCTGGGCCTAAGCCTTATCTGGCTCCGCCTCCTTTCTTGGCCAATCGCAACTTGGCTTCTTGTTGAGGGCGGGGACTTGCCTTCTACCTGGCACGCACCGTGGTTGCTGGGGCAACAGCGTCCTGCAGATGTGGCTCGCGCCCGAGCCCGGGACCCAGCGGCTGGGTCTGCGCACGAGTGTGGGTACGGCGAGGTGGATCAAGGCCGGTAAGGCGGCGCGAGGGCCCGGGAGGGAATGCGGGCCAGGGGAGTGCGGGGCTGCGCGGAGTGAAGCGAGGAGCGCGGGGGAACGCGTGCACCCGCGGGAGGTTCGGTCTGGGACTTCCCACGGCTTGCAGAGTTGCTCACCCGGCTCCTTCGCTCCCGCCTGGATCCTGAACACCACGTTCTCTGCTTCGTCCTGAGGAGGACTTGGGTGAGAGACCTGTCTGCCACACAAGTAGCAAGTCGCAAAGGCAGAACCGCCCCAGTCTGCTTCCAGGCAAACGTTCCCTTACACAGCCTTGTTCTATATTGTTAACCCCACTGCCCAAATTCCATGCGGAAAAAAAGCACTTTGTGAAATGTACTAAGCTTTCAGGTTGAAGGCTGCCCCCCTTCCACTCTCTTTTCTTTCCCTCTTTAAAATAATAATTAAAAAAGTTTTGTTTATTTTTAGAAGCTATGCAGCCCTGGCTAGCCTGAAACTTGCTGTGTAGATCAGGCTGGCCTTGACCTCACAGAAATGCACCTGCCACCTCCTGAAAATATTTACTTTCCGCAAGTCTGCCTCTTCAAACGGGCTTTTCTATCACTCTGGGGAAAGCACCCATTTTTCTTAAATTGTATCTGTGTCCTTGCAGGAGTGAACTTAGAGAAATATGGTAAATAAATCCTATCTTTACAAACCACACTTCATCTTGGTCTTTAATCTGTTGCCTTCGGTTCAATAAACATTTCTTTGTCTAAAACGAATCTGCCATTGGCTCCTCGGGTTTAGGTGAAACGTGTGTCTTCTGTCCAGCTGCCTGAATTGGAGGAAAAAATTCACTGGAGTTATCTGTGCCTTGCCTTTGTTTACGTTCATTTTAGTGCTTGGCTCAAGGTAGGGATTTTTTTTTTTTTTTGAAGAAATGCTTGACTGAAGCTGGACTTGGTTTTGTACACTTGTAATCCCAGAATTTGAGAGGCTGAGGCCAAAAGATCTCAAGTTATAGCCTAGGCTACATGAAACGCTCTCAAAAATAAGAAACCCACAAAGCTTACCTTATATTTTATATTTTGCAGGCCAATTTTGTACTTTATACTCTGCACCCCCCTTTCCAGCCATACAGAAGTTGAGCACCTATGCTGTGACCCTTACAGCTGATCAGCAACCCCCCCAATAGAACCAGTTCTGTAGGCCTGTTCAGCAGCCTGATGCTAACGAGTCAATTGCTTTAGTAAAGCTGCCTCACTGGTCTGTGTCAAGAGCAAGTGTTTAAAGCTCATAGCCCAGTGGTTCTCAACCTGGGCTCACATACCAGATACTCTGCATATAGACATTATACAGGCTGGTTTTGTGTCCAACTTGACACAAGTTAGAGTCATCAGGGAGGCAGGTGCTTCAGTGGAGGAAATGCCCCCATGAGAGCTAGCTGGAGGGCATTTTCTCAATTTGTGATCAGGGGGAGGAGGGCCCAGCCCATTATGGGTGGTGCCAACCCTGGGCCGGTGGTCCTGGGTTCTATAAGAAAGCAGGCTGAGCAAGCCAGGGGAAGCAAGCCAGTAAGTAACATCCCTCCATGGCCTCTGCATCAGCTCCTGCCTCCAGGTTCCTGCCCTGCTTGAGTTCCTGTCCTGACTTCCTTCTGTGATGAACAGCAATGTGGAAGTGTAAGCTGAATAAACCCTTTCCTCCCCAACATGCTTTTTGGTTATGGTGTTTCATGGCAGCAATAGAAACCCTAACTAAGGTTATGATTCATAACAGTAGCAAAATTCTAGTTATGAAGTAGCAATGAGATAGTTTTATGGTTGGGGGTCATCATGACATGAGGAACTGTATTAAAGGGTCACAGCGTTAGGAAAATTGAGGACCACTGTCATAGATGCTTAGTGTAACAGAGTGGCTTTCTGATGTCCCCTTCCCCTGCCAGGACTGACATGTAATCGGTAGATGTAACTGAGAGAAGAGACACCAACAGCCACCTTTTCCCTTAACATCATGTGATCTTTTTGTAAAGTACATGTGTATAAAAATACCTTGTGTGGGCCCACAGGATGATACAGGTGTGGTTCTTGTAATATATTCAAGTATTAATTCACGTTCTGTAGTCCCTAGGGTGCTTAGGAAGAGAACATGTGAAGGGAAGGGGTGTTTGTTGAACCCCATGGCTAGACCCCTGACTCTCAGGACCCAGCCAGTTCACACCGCCTCAGTTCTAGGACTCCACCAATGCACATCACTTTGGTTCCATTTTGCTCTGTCCTGGGTTTTGACCCTTACTGCTGTTCTGTTTTATCTGGTTTTATCTGGTTTCAGATACCATTTGTTGTCTGTCTTCTGCAACAGTTTGTGATTTGATCACTGCTCTGGTTGGTGGGGCGCTGAGCACTTGCTGTGCCAGGCATCCTTGAGGGTCTCAGGTGGATTTTAAAGTGTTATTAGATTCAGTTGTTGTTGTTGGTGGTGGTGATGGTGTGTGTGTGTGTGTGTGTGAGAGAGAGAGACTCTGTGTGTGTGAGAGACAGTGTGTGTGTGTGTGTGTGTGTGAGAGAGAGAGAGAGTGTGTGTGTGTGTGTGTGAATGTTCATGTGAGCACACGTAGCAGTCAGAGGACAGCTTGCACAGGTCAGTTCTCTCCTTCCAACATGTGAATCCAGAGATCAAGTTGTCAGACTTAGTGGCAAGTGTCTCTATCCAGTGAGGTATCTCACTGGCCCTCTTATACCTTTTAAATTTATTCCTCTGTACTCAGCTATGAAAATCTATAGTGGGTGAGCCAGTTTAAGCACTTCACAGAGCTGCGAAATAGCAGAGTATGCCTTCTCTCCTTTAATGTATGACAGTAGAACCTGTGTTCTTGGCAAGCAGCTGTTCAGTTTCATACCTGAAGTCCAGGCGGGCTTTGAATGACATGTGCTAACACCTGCCATGGACTCAACGAAATCCTATAAATCATCACAAGAAAAAATACTGTGTCCTAGCTAGCTTAAACTGTCAACCTTGACACAGCTTGTGGTCATCTGAGCCTGGGGTCTCAGTTGAGGGATTGGCCTGCAGGTATGTCCCTAGGAGACTGTCTTGCTTGTTGATTGATGTGGGAGGGCCCAGCTCATGAGGGCAGCATTGTTCCCTGGAAAGATGTGCCTAGACTGTGTAAGAAGGCCATTTGAAAATGAACCAGTAAGTATCCCGGAATGGGAACCAGCAAGCAGCATTCTTCAGTGGTCTCTGGTTCAAGTTCCTGTGTCTGTTCCTACCATGACTTCCCTCAGCGATGGCCTGTGACCTGGAAGTGTAAATCAGATAAATCCACTCCTTCTTTAAGTTGCTTTTTGGTTCTGAAGAGGAAATTAGAGCAAACAAGGAAATCATGGGGAGGAAAGAGAATGCTCAGATCTTTGATCAGTAAAATTGGGCCCTGACGTTAGCTGTGAGCTTCTTGTCAAGGCAAAGCAGACTTAGAAATCAGTGGCTGGCATATAACCCAGCAGTAGGGCACCTGCTTGGCATGTGTGAGGCCCTAGGCTCAATTTCCAGCACCTTCAAAATGGGATGTATTTAATCCAGGAAAATAAGGTCTTCAGTTCTTCCGGGAAGATATTTTTTTTCTCACATTTAGATGGAAGAGACGGTCCTCCTGGGTTTCATCAGGCAAGGCTAAGACAGGCCTCTGGCTAACCACTAAATGACAAGCACACAGTCTCAGTCCTCGACTTTGGGAGAGAATGTGCTTCAGTTTGAACTAAATATTTGAAATCAAAGAACTCTGAATCACGACGGTTTCCAATAACACATTCTGAAAATTTCCCCTCTGAGACTTGGTGAGTGGGATCATCCTGTCTCTTGGGTTGACTCTCTATGCTTATTTACTTCTTGGTGATTTAGTAAGTGCCTGCCCGGTGCCCACCCTTGTCTGGGCTTCATATTCTTCTAGCTTCTGCACTACAGTTGTAATTTGCCCAAGAATGATATCCTGGACTCAAATAGTATGTAAACGCAAAGAGTGTTTTATTCTGCAAAAGTCCAGCATGCTGGGGTCTTCCATTACCAGAATAGAGACACAACCAAGTGAGCTTGCAGGCCTGATTTAAAGCACATTAGGGAATTCCAGGGTAGGTGACCTCTATGTTAATCTGTTGGGTTCATCTCTACGGACATTCCATTACTGGGGTGTGGGGACTGGAAACTTGCTGGGGAGGTCTGGGAACTGTTACTGAGGAAGTAGCTGAGGAAGTCTGGAAACTGCTGCTGACCCATGGTCTTTGCCTCAGGCCAGGTGGCAGGGTAGTTTTTGAGGCCTGGACTTGCCTGGAATTGCCCAGTTTTTGGAAACAGAGATTTAGGTAGGCCTAGTCTCTTTAACAGCCAATTTGAATGAGTTTGGTTAGATTGCCTGATTATCCTGATACCTTGAGATGGTGCTGTTGACCTGTTTTCTGAGTTATCTTTCTACTGACTGGTGAGCACCCACACTGAGATGAATCTCCTCCAGCTCTGAGGGCAATGGCTTTAGCAAGTTTTCTTTGGAGATTTTTATTTATTTGGGGGTTGGGGGGCATGGATGATATTGCACATTTGTGGAGGTCAGAGAACAGCCAGTGGGAATTGGTTCTCTCCTGTTACCTTGTGGGTTCTGGGGACTGAACTCAATTATCAGGCTTTGCAGCAGGCACCTTTAACTGCTGAGTCATCTCAAAGGTTCCTTGTCTGTGAGAAGCTCTGGAGTCAGATCATCCCCCTCCCCCTCCCCATCACACACACACACACACACACACACACACACACACACACACACATGTTTGCATTTGGATGAGGGTCAGCAGAGCTCACACTCAGTCGTCTCCCTTAGGATCCAGGTTGAGAACATACACTTGAAGGAGAGCTGCTATTTCCATTTTGCAAATGAGGAGACTCAGACAGGAGAAGAATTGACTTGCAAGATTGCACAGTAGATGGCAGCGTCAGTCTGACCTACACCCTGTGTTTTTCCCACTGTCCAAACATGAAGATGCTTGGTGACCGAGGTGTGTATGGAGGGCTGTGGAAGGTCACGGGGCAGGCGGGAGGAGGGCAACCCATTTTAATGTACATGTTCTCAGGTAGCACAGAACACCCACTCGATGGTCCCATAGAGTCCTCTCAAATATGTGGATGGAGCTGCCCCCATCTTTTGTTCTGCTTATGATCTTTTTCCAGTTTAGTCAAGCACTCTCCCCCTACCCTGTGTGATGCTAGAACCAACAGTTTTTGTTCCTGATGCCATTGCTGTTGGCTGCATGTATTTTACTCTTGTGTTCAGTTATTTTTCTCTGGGTGCCAAAGCAGACGGATGGTACTTTTGTTAGGATTCTGTCATAAATAGCATCTGCTAAAAACTGGACATCAGTCCTCTGGCAAATGAACAAATAGATCTGGGAACTAGCTGCCACATGGCGGGTTTTGCCTGTGGGCAAGAAGCATAGCTAGAGCTGGATGTGGTGGCTCTCTCACTCCAGTGATCCAGGCAGGCAGGAGGTGGAGGCAGGAAGATTAGGAATCCTCTGGTACATAGGAGCTTTAGGCTAACCAGGGCTACATGAGAGCCTGTCTCAAACAAAACAAAACATCAAAGATACATACACACACACACACACACACACACACACACACATATACATAATACATACATAATACACACACATACACACACATGAAAGTCAGCAAATTACTGGCTTTCCAGTCCTTGTCAGTGTCTAGTTGCATTTGTGAATGTCTCAGGATTCTTTTTTTCTTGGAAAAACCTAATGATAATGTAGTTAGGGATGAGATGTGTAGAATCGTCACAATGTCTTGTCCTGCTCAGCACACTGTTAGCTTTCAAGACCAAGGGTAACATTAGCCCAGGTGTCTACCTCACAGTGTAAGGTGTTCATTGTAACCCATCAAGAACAAAGGGTAATGACGGGCTCATCCTGGGCCGGGTTCTCCATAGGTCCAGAAAACTGGTAGGCTCTCTTCTGCTGGAGGGGCTTGCTGAGTAGCAAGTTCCTTTGGATCCACAGAAAATCTAAAGGCAGAAAATAGGTGAATGGCAAGATGGAGTAAGAGGAACAGACAGGGAATTATTCTATTCATGCTTCCCCCTGCCCTCTACCCCTCATCTGTAGCTCAACACAGGGATGGAACTGCACATGCTTCTGGGCCTTGTGTCTTTTTCTTGTCAAGCAAAGTTGTCAGAAGATAAACTCACAGGCCTAAGTTAGACATGACTGATAGGACTGCCTCATGATGGAAGCATTGTATTTTAAAATCTTTTAAAAATATTTATTTTTATGTGTATGAGTGTTTTGCTTGCATGTATGTATGTATGTATGTATGTATGTATGTATGTATGTATGTGTACCTTTCACAGGCAGTTCCCACAGAGGTGAAGGTGCTAGGCCACATGGAATTGAAGTTAAGGACAGTTGTAAGCCATTCAGGTTCTCTGCAACAGCAGTCAGTGCTTTTAATCACTGAGCCTTCTCTCTAGCTCTCCCCTACCCCCCATTTTTAAACAGGGTCTTACTCTGTAGCTTTGGCTTGCTTGAAACTTGCCCTATAAACCCGACTGGCCTAAAAACCGCAGAGATCTACCAGCCTCTGCCTCCCAAGTGCTGAGATTAAAGATGAACGGTGCCAGGAAGAGTGTGCTGGCTTCTTGGTTGTCAAGGAACCTCCATTAAAGAATTACCACCATCAGATAGGCCTGTGGGCATTTTCTTGATTGCTAGTTGATGGAGGAAGGGCTCTACCCACTGTGGGTGGTGCCATCCCTAGGCACATGGACCTGGATCGTAGAAGAAAAATAGCTGAGCTGGAGGAAGCAAGTCAGTGAGCAGCAGTCCTCCATGACTTCTGATCCAGTTCGTGCCCCCACGTTCCTGCTTTGAGCTCCCGTCATGGCTCCCCTTCATAATGTAGACTATAAGCCAAATAAATTCTTTCTTTCCCAAGTTGCTCTTTAAAGTTGTGTGTATGTCTTCAACAAAGACTACACTCTCTGATAACTTATTTTTTTATATATTTGCATAGAAGTTGGGGAAACTGGTACAGAGAGGCAGTGGGTACTCCCAGTTTCCCCTCCCCCAAGCTCAGTGATACCACTCGCAGAGTATCAGTGGTACAGTCTTCAAAACTGGGACACACGCTTGGATACAATGTCAAATTAACTGAACCCAGAGTTTAAAACCTTATTTGGATTCAGGAGTGTCTTTCATTTTTACCCATTGTGGGAGTCTCGGGGGTGACTTCGGTCAACAGAGTAATGGTCCACAAGAAGCAAGGTAAGAAGTTCTGTTCAACACAGCTCAGTTGAAGGTGTTGATTTGACCTAACACTCAAGAGTCTGACCCTGAGGAGTTTATTTTTGGCACATTTAAGTTCAGCACAATTTGGTGAAAAATTTTCTGGTGATAAATAACTCAGTCTCTCAGATATCCACATGGTAGTTTACACCTGTCTTTAACATCAATTCCATGGGGTTTAACACCTTCAACTGGCCTCTGTGGGAACTGTAGTGTATGGGGCCATAATAAAGCTTGAGTCATGACTATATCGAAGCTTTGTATGGAAGCTCTATGGAAGCTGACATCTTCCATAAAGCTAGGTTTTATAGATTGACTGAGAAAAACCCCGAGAAGGGTCTGGGGGAGGATCTGGTGCGGTCTTGGCCACACAGGTAGTGAGTGCAAAGGTCACCAGGTCATTAACCACATTCACTCCTAGCCGTCTGGGTGGAAAGCAGGTTATACAGCTCTCTGCTTGAAGAGACAACTGTGTGTGCTTAGCGCTCATGAGTTCACCAGTACTTATCAGTGAGCAAGGAGCTTCCATGCCTCCCGCATCTTGGGACAGTTTGTTTGAAGCTTCACGGTGTAATTTGGCAGCATTCGTTAGAAAATTAATAGGCTGTACTAATTTGAGGTGTGGATGAATGGGGGTACGGTCTTCTGTGTTGCCCAGGCTGCCTTTAACCCATAATCCTCCCCTGCTAGGACGATTAGTGTTCACCACCCACTCCTCCGCCGGCAGTATACTTTTAAGAATGGAATAATATAATTTTGTATTTTTTGTCTTATTTTTGTGTGAGGTGCTTGTGAGCATGGAGGCAGGGGGTCAACCTTCTGTGTTGTCCTTAGAAATGTTACCCTCTGCCTTTTAGAAATCAATTCCATGGAATGCCCTCGACACTCTCCTGCCTCTACCTCCCCAGCACTGGGATTTTGTGTGCACCTCCATTCTGGAATTTTTTTGGTGTTGGTTCTGGGAATTGAGCTCTGGTCCTCTGTAGGAGCAGTAAGTGCTCTAAGCCTCTGAGCCATCACTCTAGCTCCATGGTTTTGGTCTTCAAAGTCTCAAAGGCTCACACCAATAGACACAAAGTGGGTGAGGATGGCCGAGGTCACTATCACTGCATAAGGGAGGCTGGTCTGTGAGGAGGGATCCACAAAGGCTTCTCAGGGAAGTGATTTTGAGGTCCAGAGCAGCAGTTTCCGGAGTGATGTCTGGGGCCTGTGGAGGCAGCAGCAGCCAGCCCTCAGGAACTTGGACAGTCAAGCATTCTGAGTTCCCACCTGAGTTCCAATTGATGGCAATCGGAATCTAGAACTAAGTGGGGCAGTCTGTTTCTAAGAAAGACTCCAGGTGACTCTTCGGGACATTTAGGCTTGAGAACCAGTGATCTCCAGGACGAGGAGAGTTCAGTAGGCAGAGAGGGAGACGTGTGGGTGTGTAGGCAGAGGCGACAGCATGTGAGGACAGAGGTGTCTGCGTGGAAGAGACCTTGTGTGTTTCGGGGACCACCAGAGACCAGTGTGGTAGAGGTGTGGGAACAGGAGTGGGAGGCAGCTGCCAGAAGACACGGGGTGATGCTGTGCATTCGTGGGTATCAAAGCCCAGGGCCCCAGGGACAGTGATAGTGATCAGAAGAAACAGGACACCACAGGGCTTTCAAGTTATTCTTCTGGCTGTTGTGTGGAAGATGGAAGTGTGTGTGTGTGTGTGTGTGTGTGTGTGTGTAAGTGTGTGTGTGTGTGTTGGGCTGGAACCTGGAGGAGGAGGAGGAGGAGGAGGAGGAGGAGGAGGAGGAGGAGGGGGAGGAGGAGGAGGAGGGGGAGGAAGAGGAGAAATGCACCTACAGTGCTCACAGAACAGCTTTACTTGTGGCTCAGAGAACCAAGGAAACTGGTCAGCCCACGGGTGCTAACCCGTGCTCTCTTCTTCCTCAGAATTCTCAAATTTGCAAATATTTGATCTAGAAGGCAATGAAGCGCAGTGGCACCAGGCTAAACGCAGCTAAAGTCAACAGCACCAAGTCAGGCAGCACAAAAGCAAGGTGAGTCGATGCCACACCCAACCCCATGCTGCCTGCTGAAGGTGCCTGCAAAGCTGGGGAGGCTCTTGCTTTGCCACCCCCTCTAGTTTGTGTCAGCCACTCATCTGGCATGTAGGAGCTTTCCTAAACAGGAATGCCCAGGCTCATGCGTTCTGACATGTATTCGTTACCCACAGAGAACTTCCACTGCAATTGGACCACTCAGGATTCCTGCAGTACTTCTATCTTCCTGTAGGTGGAAGCAGCAGCAAATGTTTGGTTGCTTTGCCTGAAGCAGAGAAGCCCTGGCAACTTTGCCTGCTGCATCTGAGGACTTGGGGACATGGCTGGACTATAAATAGAACATGCCAAACACGCTATGTCTGCTGGTAGGCCAGGGATAGAGTTGTCTCCAGTTCTTTCACTTCTGAAGTGCTGAGAACAGGACAGCTCTGTAGCAGCCGACTGTGGTCCTGCTTCTTCCCGTTGTCCTGTGTCTATCAGCATGGTGGGGGCGGGCGCTGAGGAATCCACCGGGTAGTTCATTATGTCCATGACAGAGAAAGCAGAAGCAGACAGTCTGAGACACACAGAGATGTTCCTGCCTGCTGAGAGTTAAAGGTGTGTGCTGCCATGCCTGCTCATTTACTACTCCTTGGAGGACTGATATGTGCTAGGTGTATAGTCATGGTCCCCCTTGTCATAGCCTCCTAGGGAAGACACATGGACATTCATGAGACTTGTGGTCCTGTGGAAACTTTACTAATACTTTCTGCTTCCCATAGAGGGGAGGAGGAGGAGTCATGGATGGTGGCATAATCTTCAGGCGTGGAAGGAAGGAGTGGTGAGAGAGTGTGTGTGTGTTGTGCGCATGTGTGTGTTTAGGCAGTTGAGCATGTGTCTGTTTGCAGTGTGTATGTACCTGTGTGGTATGTGTACAGCAGAAATATGTGTTATGATGTGAGGGGTGTGTGTGTGGTGTGTGGTGAGTGTGTGTGTTGTGTAAGTGTGTGTGGTGAGTGTGTGTGTGCATGTGTGCGTGTGTGTGTGTAATGCCTGTGTGGTGAGTGTGATGTTTGTCTATATGATGTGTGGATTTGTGTGTGTGTGTGTGTGTGTG
>JADRCH010000028.1:1078002-1092931 GCA_019843965.1 Rhynchomys soricoides | reverse complement strand
GGGGGGGGTGAAAGAAGCTGCTTGGTCTCACGAAGCTTGTAAGTCTAATTTACAACTTCCCACATAAAAGTAGAGTTTCAAATTACGGTGTGTGCAGTGCAGAGGCAGTCCTGGTGCCCAAGGAATGCTGGATGGCTTCAGCTAGGAGTGGAAGGGTGCAGCTGGTGGTGGGAGGCACAGGGTGGGCAGAAGCCAGCGCGTATGACCCACTTCTAAGAGAACATCGGAAACAAAACGACCTAGGCTCCACCATCGCAGTGTAGCTATTTTTGTTGCCCCATCTTGGTGCGGTCTTGTAAGGAAGCAGGTATTTAGATCAGGGTGTTTGGACTGCTTAGCTGGGCCCTTTTCTTTACATTGTTCTACATACACTATGTTACTGTGTAGTCTTATAAGCACCCTTTCCAGATCATTAAGACACATTATCTTTAGGAGTTGTGCTGCTTTGATTGTTAGGTTGATGGGGTTTGTCTGGTGCTGTGATGGGGGAGGTGGTTTGAAATCCCAACAGCGTTTCGTAGGCTGGGGTTCACGATGAAAGAGGGGGGGCTGTGTACGGACATGAGAGACTCCAGTGAAGGAGACTGGAGCTCAGACAGAAGGCTGCCGTCATGGAGGCTGGTCAGTTTATAAGCACGGTTGTTTCTGCTACGTTGAATTCAGATGGCTGGCTAAATTGTTTTTTATGACACCCTATCATTTAGAAGGTGCTTGCAGATCAGCTCACACTCTTCTAATTCCTATGTTGAGAACTATGGACCGGGGCTTGCTGCAGCGCCTCCCCACCACCTAAGACAGAGGCAGTGGGGGACACCAGCCTGGGCTAACCATGTTTATGTTAGGACCGTGGATTCCTCAAGGGTGCTAGAGCCCCCCCCCCCCATGTGTGTGAACTTTGAGAAAGTCCCATGGCCTGTGTTTATCAGTCTTCTTCAAGGGTTTTTAAAGCAGTGGGCAAGCTTGTTCAAGTCACCTTGGGGCCACCTGAGAGTGTGCTTCTAAGAGAAGACACGAGAGGCTGGTATGATGGCTCAGAGATATTGTCTGCATCCCTCAGTGCTGGGCTAATACACACATTTGGCTTTTGTTTTAATTTTTACTTCATCTCTATGGTATTTGCCTGTATGTCTGTGTACCATGAATGTCCTTGACACTGGCAGAGATCTCAAGAGGGTGTTGGGTCTCTGGGAACTGGAGTTACAGATGGTTGTCAGCTGCCATGTGGTTGCTGGGAATTGAACTCGGGACCTCTGGAAGAACAGTCAGTGCTCTTAACCTCTGAGCCTTTTCTCCAGCCTGTGCCCAACTTTTTTACATGGGTTTTAAGGATCAAACTCTGGTTCTTATGTATGTAAGGGAGTACTTTACCAATTGTGCATTCTCCCTAACACTGAATTCTGTTTCTTTAATATATACATATAATGTATAATATCTATCTGTATTTGGTTTTTAAACATTTTTGTGTGTGAACATTTTGCCTGCATGTATGTATGTGCATACATGTATGTATGTATGTGCAGTGTCCATGGATGCCAGTAGAGGCAATGGGTTTCCTGAAACTGGAGCTACAAATGGGTGTGAGCCACCATGTGTGTGCTGGGAACCGAACCCAGGTCCTATGGAAGAGCAGTAAGTATTTTTAATCACTGAGCCATTGCTCCAGCCTCTATGATATATATTTTTATTCTTAATAAATAAAATAATTTGTATAAGTTTATAGAATATTGTTTGATCTTTTTATTTTTGGTAGTGCTGGGGCTAGCCTACCAGCCATTAGCCTTTTTGGTAATCTGAGCCTTCTATCTACTAAGCAAGTGGTGTACCACTGAGCTATGTCCTCAGTCTCAATACAGCGTCCGGAGCATAGATCCCGTGTGTAAGGAACAGAACACAGTAGCTGGCTTACGCATCCCTTTAAGCACTCCTCATTTCCGGGTATCTGGAACACTCAGAATCCTCTCTACTAGCTGCTTTGACATGTTGTTAATGCCCCAAAGTTGCCCTCCTGTGTGATACAATGTTAAGAGTTGGGTCTCTATTCAGCTACCTCTGCTGTCCGTGTCCCACCTGCTCCCAGCCTCTCTGTTCACTGTCTTCTATTTGATCCATTCAGTCTCCCATGCCACACCTTGTCCCTCCATTCTACATTGCTGTTGTTAGAGGGGGGAGGGGCCCCTTGTTCCTAAACCTGTGTGTATATATGTTTGTGTATAAGTCCATGTGTATCAACATGTATACAGAGGGCTTAGACAGTTTCTTTCCTCCCTATTTATTTATTTAGTTAGTTTTTTTTTGAGACAGGGTTTCTCTGTGTAGCCCTGGCTGTCCTGGAACTCACTCTGTAGACCAGGCTGGCCTCGAACTCAGAAATCCGCCTGCCTCTGCCTCCTGAGTGCTGGGATTAAAGGCATGCACCACCACTGCCCTCCTTATTTTTAAGATAGAATCCCTTACTGAACCTGGAGTCTGCCAAGTTTAGATCAGCTGGCCAGAGGGCCCCAGGGAGCCTCTTGTTTCAGTCTTCCCTGCACTGGGATTGCTAAATGCCTGCCACCATGACCAGTTTATTTACGTAGGTTCTGGGGGCTCGTGAACTTACATCCCCATGCTTGCCAGAGTAATCAGTTCTCCAACTGTGCCACCATCCCAGCCCTGCTACTGTTTTAAAACACGTTGTCAATGTTCTTTTACCCCCTGACTGAGATGGGAAGACCCGGGAAGGTGAGAAGAATTCATTTCCCTCCCTCTCTAGACCGCAGCTGTGGCCTGCCTGTGGCTTGTGCTGAGTGAATACTTGTTTGGAATATGTTTACATCATGCATGTTTAGGTTGAATATCAAGTAGGGCCTGTTTTCAGAACCATGCCGGCTAGCCTGCCTTTAGTAGGAAGAAGAGTTACAAGAGGTCACACAGGTCACCGAGCCATCCTCCCCTGGGAGAAAGGGTGATTCCCTGCCTGGCTCTCAGCTGCACCAGGAGGAATTGCTTTCCCTAGGATGGTGCTTTTGTTTGTTTGTCTGTCCCCCACCCCCTTGCCTTCAGCTAAGTGTTTCCTGAATCAAATGGCCCTGTACTGAAGTAATAAAGCACACCTCAGGCAATGGTCCCAGTTGATTATCTTACTCCTCAGGTGGCACAGTAAGGCTTGAGGCCAAAGCCTGGGCAAGCAGCGTTGTTATTAAGATGGGGATTTATGGGGAAAATAAACCCCCAGGTCGTGCAGCAGCATGATGCCAGGGCTGTGCTATTGCGGATGTTCCCTCATGCCTGAAGAGAGATGGTGTGTTCACAGCACCCCTACCCCTCAGTCTTCCAAGAACTTAGTAATTCTGGAAAATCACACGACAGCCTTGGCCGTCGACTAGAATGCAAACTTGTATAGCCAAGGGTGACCTTGACCTTCTTATCCTCCTGCCTGCCTCTCCAGTGAGGGGGGGGGTAGGTGTGTGCCACATCATGGTTTTGACAACTTGGCATAAACCTAGACATGACTTGGAGGAGGGAATCACAGCTGAGGAGTTGTCTCCATCAGATTGGCCGGTGGGCCTGTCTGTGAGGCAGATTACTAATTGTCGGTTAGGAGGACTCGGCCATCATGAGCAGTTCCACTCCAGAGCTGGTGGTCCTAGGCTGTATGAGAAAGCAGGCTGAGCAAGCCAGTCAGCAGCTCTCCTCTACGGCCTCTGCTTTAGGCTTCGCCTCTAGTTTCCTACCTTGGCATCTCTGGCTGATGCACCACAAGTTGGAAACTCAAATAAACCTTATCCTTCCCAGGTTGCTTCTGGTTGTGTTATGTCACAGCAATAGAGAGAAAACTAGGACAGCCCCATACCTGGTTCCTTATGGTCCTGGGGGTGAACACTGGGCTTGGTGCATCCTAGGCAGGTGCCCTGCCAATCAAGACACATCCTTGGAGCCTTGCCGTCTCTGTTCTCTGTCTTCATTGCTACAGGGTCGGATCCGAGAGGCCCAGGAGGTTACCTGCTTTGCTTGTGGATCCCCAGACTTGTTAGAAGGAAGTTTAATAACTGTGTGTTTGCCCTGTGGATGCACAAGCCACGGGTTTTAGAACCTGTAGGATTCTGGAAGCTTATCCATGAGACTTTGATCCCTGCTTTCAGTTCAGTTGGAATAAGCAGGTTCTAGAACCTGGGTTCTCAGGTTCTGATGGGCCAAGCCATGTGCTGTGGTTTTGATGCTGATGGAGTATAAGGATCTCATGCAGAAGCTTGGTCCCTATTGGGATAGAACCCTTAAGAGTAGGGGGTAAGTGCAGCGTTGTTAGGTATGGGGGGGGTTCTGCCTTTGGGAGGGCTCAATGCATGTGTGTGTGTGTGTGTGTGTGTGTGTGTATGTGAGTGTGTATGTGTGTGAGTGTATGTGTGTATGTGTATGTGAGTGTGTATGTGCATGTGAGTGTGTATGTGCATGTGAGTGTGTGTACCCACATTGATCAGAAGAGGATGCCAGACCCCCTGGAGCGGGCAATACAGGCAGTTATGGTCCAGCCAATGTGAGGAGAGCTGAGAACCAAACCAAAAGAGTAACCAGTGCTCTTAAACCACTGAGCCATCTCTTTAGTCCAGTGGCCATCTGTTCTTGAACATGTGCATTTAACTTCAAGCAGGTTGACCAAATGGGACTCAGGATTATGATGTGAATCTGGACTCTGCCTCAAAACGAAACAAAACGAAACAACAACAAAAATCAAAGTTGCTACATAACCAAGCAGGTTCATTCCCAGGCACATTCACAAGTGACCCAAAGAGCAGGACCACGCACAAGTGTGTATGTGACTATCCCATAGCATGAGTTACCAAGAGTGCTCTGCTGCTAAGATAGCCCAGCCTTGGTCAGCCTCTCTATGCCCCAGGCACATTGACATTTGCAGAAGGAATCCCACTGGGCTATGCTGTTGTCTTAACCAAGCTGTTAGGTTTAGTTTGTTAGTGTCCCTGTGCCACATAGAACATTGGTCTTTGGCCGTGATTTCTGGTGACATCATCTGCTTTCTGTCAGGCTGGTTCTGGCTTTATAGATTTGTGGATGAGTGCCCTTTCTCCTCAGCCTGGTCCTCTTATTCTAGGCAAGCACTCTGTCACTGGGTGCCACATGAGCTGACCCTCTTACTTCTTAGAGAGCTTGTGGTAGACTGACTTCTTATTATTCCTGAGTGGCTGGTAGAATTCACTGGCTAGTCCATCTGACATTGGACTTTTCATGGCAGTTTTAAATATTGAGTCAGTCTCTTCATTTGCCACTGTGCTTCCTGAGTTCCTGCTTCTTGCTTAGTTCCAATCCCGTCGTCCTGCTCAGAATGCCTCTGTTTTCTCTTGGTTGCCCATTTGTTCTGTGTTTCCTTATAAATCCCTATTTCTGGACGGAGGATAGTAATGTCTCTCCCATTTCTAATTTTAGCAGTTTGGATGTTTCCTAGTTTTTCTTTGGTCTCCCAAGTATTATCAACTTTGCTAATACTGTTAAATAGTGGCCTTTCTGTTCTGCGGCTTTTCTCTGCTGTTTTTGGGCCCCAGCCTTCTTTGTTTCTTCCCATCTGCTCACTTTGGTTTTACTTCCCTTTCTTAAGGAAGGAGTTTACTTTATTCATTTGAGATTAAAACAATAAGCACAGGTATCTGTGGCCAGTGGGCTGGCTTGGCTGTAAGGGTGCTTGCTGTCAATCCTGGCCACTGGAATGTGAGCCTCGGAGTCCACATGGTGGAAGGAGAGAAAAGACTCTGTAGATTGTCCTCTGACTTCTGACCTCTGACCTCCACATGTGAGCTGTGGCATGCACACACACACACACTAAATAAGTAAATGGTGTAAAATAATTAAATACAGGTATGTGTATCACTCACATCCAAGTGTTGCTTTACACATGGTCAGGTTGCTCCTTCATTTCCCACCCTGGGATGTGCACACTCTGCTGGGTCCCTCTGACCTTCTGGCTGTTGACAAGCACATTAATTACTACACAGTTGTGTCGTCTGTTACTGACTTGTAATATCATCCCTGTGCGGTTTAGTTTTATCTTCTGATGTAGCATTATCAGGAGGATGCTTCCCTTTGCATTTGAGAAGAATTTGGGTCCTGATAAGTAGGTGTTCTATAGGTGTCTGTCAGTTCCTTGGAGTTTTTGTGACTTTCAAGCCTGGTCCTTTCTTTTTAAGGTTTTATTTTATGTGTAGGAGTGTTTGCCTGCATGAGTGGCTGTGTACCATGTATGTGCAATGCCTGTAGGGGCCAGAAGAGGGCGTTGAAAGTCACGGAATCAGAACAACAGAGGGTTGTGAGCTGCTTGCAGGTACTAGGAAGTGAACTCAGGATCTCTGGAAGAGGAGCCAGTGCTCTTAACCTCTGAGCCATCTCTCCAGCCCTTGGTTAGATTCTAGGTAGTTCTGCCATTGTTACTGGTGGGTGTGGGAGTCCCCAGCTGTGGCTGCCTAAATGTCTGTTTTTCTGTCTGGTGATGTCAGGAACCTCCGTGGATTAGGCTCTGCTTCTAGTGAACGTGGCCTTGATTCCCCTTCACACTGTTTATCTGCAGCCTGCTGACTTTATTGGTATTATTTCTGACCTATATAACTTTTCTTTGGGAAGATGTTCTTTGAGCGATTCTGCAAGCAGGTCTGCTGCTGCTGAATTATCTGAATTTTCGTGTGGCCAAGGAAACCTTCATTTCTCCCTTACTTTTATGCTGGATATAGAATATAGCTTGTTTTGTTTTTTAAACTTATTTTTCATTGAAAAAAATCTTTTCATACAATATATTTTCACAGAGCTCTTACGTATTGCCTAATTTCTAAAGGCAAGTATGTATGGGACATACTTAATCTTAAATTTTGTGTTTTAAAGATTTATTTTAAAGTGTGTTTGAGTCTGTGTCTGGTATGTGCACATCACCAATGCAGGTGTCCATGGAGGTCAGAAGAGGTGTCAGATCCCCTGAGATTGGAGTGATACGGGGTTGTGAGCTATCTGATGTGGGTGCTTAGAACCGAACCCCAGTTGAAATAACACATGTGTGGGATTATGACAGACATGTTCTCACCCCTCTGAGTGTTCTATTGTTGGCTGTGGCTTTTATGGTTTGGTGGCTTTTCTAAACAAGCTTTGTAAGGTTGAGCCCCTGCTCTGCATGGCCACCAAGTGTCTGGTTGATTAGCTTCATAGTCAGATCATGACAGGACATTTTCTAAGTGCTTGGGAACAGCAAGTCTTCCAGGTTGTCTGGATGCTACCCGTGGTAAAACATCCATTTCTGCTCTCCCAGCCAGGCGTGTGTAGCTCTGCCCAGTCTTCCCTCCTTGTTGTGCAGATGATTGAGGGCAGCCTGAGGGCAGAGTTTGGGGCCTACCAAAGAATGCACCTGACTCTGGATGTGCCCATGGCACTGTTTACTTGGGTGGCCTGCTAGATTTCTGGGGAAGCATGGGAGCTTTTCAAAGCCTCAGCTTTTCCCCTTTAAGGTTTTGGCTAGCAAATTTTTGCCTCACTGCCTACTCATTTAGGAAGCTGTAATTTTAAAATTGTTTTAAATCACATTTTTTAAAAAAGATTTATTTATTTATTTATTATATGTAAGTACACTGTAGCTGTCTTTGGCCCCACTCGCTCTGGCCCCGCTCGCTGTAGCTGTCTTCAGATACCCCAGAAGGGGGCATCAGATCTCATTATGGATGGTTATGAGCCACCATGTGGTTGCTGGGATGTGAACTCAGGACCTTCAGAAGAGTAGTCAGTGATCTTAACCCCTGAGCCCAGCAGTAGCTTCTTTAGCTCCAGTAGCCCTGGTAGCTAGGGGTGAGACCTCATGAATCCTCCCCCATCTGTGATGAATGTTGACTGGCTTGGACTGATGTACCACTGAAAATGTATACTGAAAGCCCGCAGATGGCAAGCCAGACTACTATACCCAGCAAAACTATCTGTCAGAGTTGAAGGAGAAAGAAGCTTTCCATGATGGGAGCAGGTTAAAGGAATGGCCAGCAAACCAGCCCTGCAAAGGGTACTGGGAGGGAATGCTTGAGACTTGAGGAGGAGAGGCATAGCTGGGAGGCAGCAGAAAGACACAACAAGGTTAGGCTAGTGATTAAGTACAGGAAGAAAACAAATGCTTAAATAATCTTTATTCTGCTAAACACAGTCTATACATGACTTGGCGTACCCCTTAAGAGTGGTCAGAAAGGAGCAAACAGCAGGTCAGCCATGTTTACACAATGCAGATGGTGTAATCTTCTCCCTTTTCTCTCACAGGGATTTGATGTACAGAATGACAGTTTTACCAGAATGGCATAGTTTGCACCCAAACACCCGGAAGCTGCCATGTTCCCGTCCCCACTCCTCACCATGCAGAGCTCAAAGGACTGGCTTCCAAGATTTATACAGACCTTCTTCATTAAGTGAGTACTCAGAAGTGATTACAACACCGTCTCCATATACCACTTATTATCCAGCATGAGGTCAGTTGAAAGCATGCACGAGTCGAGTTCCCATACCCTCCCGCTATCCTGTATGGGGAGTGCAAGACATGGGCCCTCAAGCTGCTTTCCTCAAAGTTGTGCCCGTCATTGTAAGTGGACGGGCAGGATTCAAACTCAGGGCATGTGATCCTGGACTCTGTCAGCTTAATGGCTGTGTTACTCAGGAAATGGCAGTTGTACACATTTGAGCAGGCCTGTCCCCCAGTACCTTAGATTTGCAGAAGAGTTGAACAGAACGTAGCAAATGTTCCCAGGTAACCTTTGCCTCCGCCATCTAGGTTTCCCATTACGTCACCTTCCAACTTCATAGTTGTGAGGTTTACGTCAAGACTGTGTTTGTGTCTTTATGGAGGGTTGAAGGTCTACACCTAGATTTTCCTCTCCTCCTCTTCCTCCTGCTCCTTTTTTGAGGAGCCTAGGCTAGCCCCCCACTTACAATGAAGGATGACCTTAGACTTCTCATCCTCCTGTAGCCACTTCCCAAGCTCTAGGATCATAGGCATGTGCTCCATGCCCAATTTCTGTAGTACCTGGGATGGAGCCTGGGGCTTCATGCGTGTTAGGCAGGCTCTCTACCCACCGAGCCATGCCCCCCGCCCTAGACTCACTTCACACTGGATGCCTATTAGCTAAGACTCTCTGTTCCTTGTTGCCTTTTACTTGCTGAGTCACCTGACTGTCTATCATATGCCTTGCAGAAGTTCGTTACCTCCTTCCCCAAAGTGGTTGCTTACAAATTTGGGAATTATGAGAAAGTGGCTGCAAATACATATTTGCAGAGTAGGTTTTGTGGGGATGTAAGTCTCTCTGCCATTCAGATTCTTCACTGGGGTTTAAAGGCAACAACATTTCACTTAATGTTTCCCCAAATGATGTCTCTTTAGATCTTCACTCATCTCCTCCTCAATACATTTGTTACTTATAAGTAGTCTTTGGAGGGCTGGTTTGGGATGAGCACCGTTGACAGGGGCTAAGCACAGAGTTGGGCCCGATGAAAAGCTGGCCCTGCAAGAATGCAGCCAGAGAGCAGGAAAGTGAAGCAGACAGAACACTGAGACTACAGTGAGGGCTCAGGCTTGAAACCCAAAGGATTTCAAGGATTGGAGTCGGGACATCGTGAAGGAGAAACGGGCGTGCCCATGAGCACAGACAGGCACTAATCACATTGGACACATGCTTGGTAGTAGGTGAGACTTTATGCTAACGTACCTACAGGTCTACTAGTGAGCTTGGAGATATAGGCTTGATTTCTGATGGCCACTGTTTACCCGAACGCGGGGTCTGTTGGTAAGGAAGAAGAATGGTTTCCAAAGAAAAAGGTTACACAGTAAAACGTAGGCCCATCAGAGCTCCATGTCTGTGAAACCACACAGATGGAGGGCTTCATGCAGCTGACAAACTATAGAGCAAGTAGTTGAGTGGGGTGGGGGTCTAATGAGTCCAGGCATCCATCTCTCAGAGTTCTCAAACGCTACCAAAAGAGCCCCCCAGAAGCCGGTACATGTGCGCCTCTCCCAAAGAATACAATATGCATTTGTTTATAAGTTTCCCAACAGAAAATTACCCTGTGAGATCTTGTCCATTGGCAGAAGTAATCACATTTAAGTTTTAGTTACATCGTTTTAAAAGTGTGTATGTGTGTCTGGTCAAATACTCAAATGCACATGCGTGGGACAACCTTGGGTGACAGGCCTCACCTCCCGTCTTAGTTATGAACGGCCCCTTCCTGTTCACTGCTTCATAGGCCAGACTTGATGGGCTGCAAGCATCTGGGGATTGTCTCTTAAGTCCCGTCTTAGTTTCATGGGCATGCTGGGATTATAGGTGACTGCTCCTGCCTTCAGTTTTACGTGAAGTTTTTGGAAACCAAACTCAAGTCATGTTTGCATGGCAAGCTTTACCCTCTGAGCCGACCCCTAAGCCCCTTCATGACATTGGTTCAGTAGTGGTTGAACTCCTCATTCTCAGCTCTCGCTGCTGTGCCTTCTGGCTCCACGAGTGGCCTGTTCCATCTGTTGTCCTTTTCTCTACAGCGGGTTGAGCTTTATCTCTAGTGCGCATAACTGTTCTTCGCATGGAGTTGCATTCCTTGATCTGCCTTTACCTTGGCTGTGTTACCTCTTTGTCATTTGCTTCTCATATTTGCCAGGTATAGTTTTAAAAATGTACTGATGTGTTTTGTCTTTTGAAAAGTTATTTCTTGGGCTGGAGAAATGGATCAACTGTTAAGAGCACTGGTTACTCTTGCTGAGGACCGACCTAGGTTTGGTTCCCAGCATCCATATGGCAGCTCATAACCATGGTAACTACAGAGGATACGATGCCTTCTTCTGACCTTCAGGGGCATCAGGCACTAATGTGGTGCACAGGCAAACACTCACACATTTATTTATAATATATATAATTATGTGTCAATATATATTATATAATTATATGTAAATATATTTTATATTATATAAATAAAGAAAAATACATTTATTTATAAAGTAAATAAGTAAATGTAAATTCTTTTTTATAGTTGTGTCTACAGGGGAGGGGAGCCGTGCAGTCAGCAAAGTACCTTCTGAACAAGCATGATTAAGTTTGATTCCCAGAACCCATGTGAAAAATCCAGACACGGGGGCATTTGCTTGCAGTCCCAGACAGGCGGATCCCTAGACCTCAATGCCAGCCAGCCAGCCTTGTTCAGTGGGTGATCTCCAGGCCAAGGGTGAGACCCTGTTTCAAATGGAAGGTAGAAAGTGATAGGGAGGATGACTCGGCTTGAGCTGACTTCTGGCTTCCACGTACATGCATGTATGTACATGTGCCAAAGTACCCGAGTACGTGTGCAACCTTCCCACACTCCCACACACACACACACACACACAGGCACACACACTTGTGCTCACACACATGCACGAATACACACATTGTGTGTGTCTACTAGCACCCCTTTCTGCTCCCGGTGGGCAGCAGCAGCGGCGGCTCAGTGCTCTGAGGTCCATGAATGCACTGGATTTGGAGATCTTAGCTGTAGAACTTGTACAACAGACGATAGTAAACAAATACAATTGCTATCATATGCTCTTTATCTTTCTAAACGTAGTTTTATCTGGGACTGGAGCACTGGGTCAGCTGTTAAGAGCACCTGCTCTTCTTGTAGCGGACCAGAGTAGCTCATGGGGGATGGGGGGCTGGAGAGATGGCTCAGTGGTTAAGAGCACTGACTGCTCTTCTGGAGGTCCTGAGTTCAATTCCCAGCCACCACATGGTGGCTCACAACCATCTGTAATGGGATCCGATGCCCTCTTCTGGTGTGTCTGAAGACAGCGACAGTGTACTCATATGCATACAATAAATACATCTTTTATTTATTTATTTTTGTTTTTTTTTAAAGTAGCTCATAGTGGCTATAACTCCAGCTCCCGGGAAGCTGATACCTTCTTTTGGCCTTGTGGGCATTGCTTTCAGGTGGTACACAAACATATGCACATATAAATAAATAAATAAAAACATGGATGAGAATAGCAAGCTACAACATTTTTATCTTTGTATTTCAACTTCACATTTACTGGTTCTTGTTCTGCATGGAGTCTGCTACCTAGCCAAGAATATGAGACAACAGCCCGCTCTCCAGGAGCCAAGCCTGCCTCACAGCCCTTTTGACTCTGAATGGCTGTGGCAGGGCAAGGACCTCCAGACTCCTCAGTTTTCCAGTTCCCCTGTCAGCTGCGTGCAGAGGGCTGTTGACTCCATTGCCTTGCCTCGAATCTGCAGCAGGCACCTGATGCTCCCTGGGCAGAGACTCCATGTGTTCCATAGGGATTTGCCTCTTCACCCTGTAGCCAGTCCAGGAGATCAGCTGACTCGGCTGTGGGAGGCCTCACGGTTATCTGGGAATTGTTACATAGTTCTCTGTACCTGCCCGGCTTGCTCCTCACATGCATTTGACCAAGGGCCTGGGATGATGGTCTATCTGCCACTACATGTGACTCCTCAGTGTCCGGTTCTTTCCTTGTCTTCCTGTCGATGGTGTATCTGCCCCTCTTCCTTGCAGAGAGAGAAGGCACTGTCCTTCTGGGCTGTCCAGGACCAGCTTGTCCTGTCTGGTATTTGGTTTCTGTTGAATATTCAGGTTTTGGCTTGGTTTGAAACTGTACAGATTTTTAACAGAGTGGCAGTCTGCTGTAACTTGTCTAGCCCATAAACTAACACTGGAAAGCTTGTCCAGTTACCCTCCAGGAAGATGGCATTGATTGGTTCTTCCAGAAACTGTTGAGGAAGTTTGAGTCTGGCTTTCAGTTCTAGTTGGAGGGTCTGCGTCAGGGCTGTGTCTGAGGGTCTGCATTGGGCCTGTGTCTGAGGGGCTGTGTCTTGCTTGTATCTGAGGGCTGCATCGGACCCATATCTGAGGGCCTGCACTGGACTTGTGAAACCGGAAGCTGCTCTCAAGTACTTCCACAGTTTCTAGCTGATACTGTCTGCTGCCTCTAAATCACTATTCTGAGTGTCAAGTTGGGGTTTCTTGGAAAGCAATTAAAAAGTACACAAAAAGACTGAGAAGAGATCTCAAGGTGGGGGCATCCACTGCCAAGAGGGTTCCCTGTGACACCCAGCAGGCCCAGGAAGAGCTGCACGATCCATCTGAGTTACACCACGTAGTTTCTCTGTGGGAACCTGCTGCTGCTGCTAAGAGTCTCAGCAGTTGGAAGAGAGATGGGAGAGTGGAGAGACCCCACCTTGCTGCGCATCCTCAGGGATCTGATGAGAGGTTCTGGTGTGTTCTCTGCCTTCACACTCTGTGTTTGGTCCTCTGCCCACTGTCCCTCCCTGGCTCCATGTTCTGAAATGTCACATGTGTAACCAGTTCTATGCTGATTTCCCCACTAGGTTCCAGGTCACATGTCCACTGTTTGGTTGGCTTTCTGTTTGCAACTTGGTTGCCAGACACCTTCTATAAGCTCCACAAAGCCCTTCTCCCTTGTATTCAGCCAGTGATACAAATGGTCTAGGTCCTCATATCCAGCTTGGAGGCAGGGTCCTGATCTGCTTCTCAAGGCTCTGCCCATCCCTGAGCCACACTGCTGCAAGGCCTGGTCATTGCAAGAACCGGCACTGTGGTCCACATTCCGGATGGTACCAGGGTCAAGCCATACCCATTTCTTCATGGTCGGGATGCATGACATCTTCTCTGACCCCCTTCCCTGGTTTCTTGTTCCTTCAGTCCAGTCTCTGTAGTGGCTGGAATGGTATATTACTGATGCTTCTCTGGTGATCCCTGGGCCTGCCTGCTTCCTCCACAGTCACCCTAGCCTCTTTGCTCTCACGGACAGACTCGGGTTACTCCCAGATGGAGCTTTTGCAAGGCCACTCTGCTCCATGTTTGGAATGTAGTCACCTCTGCTTGCTAGCTGGTGGTTCTAACATTCTGGTCTTGGCTCCCAAACTCCCTGAGGAGAGATCCTGGACCACCTGTCTAGCTAGACCAGCCCACAGTGGCACCATCCTACACTCTGCTGATCTCTTGCCATCCTTGCTGCGTTCACCACCATCTGTCACCACCCTGTGACACATTGGCTGCCTGCCCTTGTCTGTCTTGTCCCCTCCAGATGGTAGGCTGGCCCTGTTTGCCCAATGTGGTGTTCTTGGCACCAGGAATTGGACCGATAGTGATAGGTGCCCTGCTCGTAGTTCTGGAATGGTGAATCCCACTTCCAGCAAAGTAGGGGTTTCCTGGATACCCGTTTTTTCCTTGCCCCTCCCCCACTCCATGCTTCCTGTGCTGCAGGCTTCTGGCTCCCACATAGCTTGCTCTACCCCAGCTTCTCTGATCTCCATAGTATAGATTTAGCCGTCAAGAGGCTAAACATTTAGACATTCCTCACTCAGGAGTTCCCTCTTTAGCCTTGTCCTCCTCTGCTTCAGGTGTCGATTGCAGGGGATGAAGCCCTACACACACTGCCTTGAAAGAACAACGGCCACATATTTCTTGCATGGCGCTGCTGGTCTCAGGGATAGGTGTGACTGATGCCATATACAACCAGGAGTTGGAGATGGGGAGAAAACTCTGCTGGGTTATTTTAATTGTTAAGCCTGAAGCAATCTGGAGTCACCTGGGGGAGGGATTTCACGAGGAGTTGTCTGGATTGGATTGGCCTGTGAACATGCCTGTGAGGGATTTTCATAATCGGGCTACTTGGGGTGGGAAGATCACCCTGAATGTGGGCGGCACTGTTTCATGGGCTGCATGGAAAGGGGAGAGCGAGCTGAGCACAAACATAAGGGCACCAACCCATTGCTGCCTGCCCTTGACTGAGGATGGGATAAGACCATGGCTTCAAGTTCCTGCTGCCTTGACTTCTCCGGGTGATAGACTGTAACCCAGAACAGGGATAGACTGTAACCCAGGACAGGGATAGACTGTAACCCAGGACAGGGATAGACTGTAACCCAGAACAGGG
>JADRCH010000028.1:1025794-1075562 GCA_019843965.1 Rhynchomys soricoides | reverse complement strand
AGAGAGAGAGAGAGAGAGAGAGAGAGAGAGAGAGAGAGAGAGAGAGAAAGACAGAGAGAGAAGAAAGAGAGAGAAACTCAGTAAAGACTGTTGAGGTGGTTCAGAAGGTAAAGGCATTTTGCTGTCAAGCCTGATAGTCCAAGTTTGACACCTGGGCTCCACAAGGTAGAAAGAGAGAAACCCCTCCTCCAAGCTGTTCTCTGACCTCCACATGCATGTGTTGACACACCAGCACCCACATACGTACACACACAAGCACGCACACATTGTAAGAAGAAAGATTGACTTATGAGACACATTTCTTCCATTGCTCAAGCTTTCTTCCCGTATCCCATGTCCTTGTAAAGGAAGGTCACCTTCCCCTCCTTCCCTTATGGATGCGATCCTGTGCTGACCAAATTCCTGAGGTGGGAACCAGTTTTCCTTGTCTGTGGCATTAAGTGAGTAGACACATGAATAGGAAGCCCCTGCTGGGCTCTGCAGTCTGCGCTGAGTCTTGGTTTATGTGCGCTCACTGAGTGTCTCTGTCTCATTCACAGCCACTGCTATTGCCAATCCAGTTCTGTCCTTCTTAGACATTGAACGGATTTTATCTCAAAAGATTTCCAGCAAAAGGGATGAAATGAAAAAAGTCTTCCAGGTACTCGACCAGAACCACAGCCAGACGGTGACTAAGGGGGAGCTGAGGCGCGCCATCGCGGCCTTCCTCATGCCGCTCACCAAAGATCAGTTCCAGGACTTGCTGGCCCAGGTAGGATGAGTGACACTTGGTATGAACTGTTCTGGAAAAGCTGGGAGAGCTGGGAGAGGAGCGTGCGGCCTGCTATGTCTTCTCCTCACCGTCTTGAATGAGCAACTAGAGCTTTGTTCATTGTTCAGAGTTCACTAGAGTTCTGGCCAATTTGGATGGCATGATTAGCATCCGGGTGCTCAGTTAGCACACAACAGTGTGCTTGTCATTTTTTCCGTAAACAAAACTTTTATATGAAAGTATCTTGTCGGCCGGGCAGTGGTGGCACACTCCTTTAATCCCAGCACTTGGGAGGCAGAGGCAGGTGGATTTTTGAGTTCGAGACCAGACTGGTCTACAGAGTGAGTTCCAGGACAGCCAGGGCTACACAGAGAAACCCTGTCTCAACCCTCCCAACCCCCCAAAAAAGTATCTTGTCAGTTTACATATATGAAGATTTATTTGTTTGCTTACTTTTTATTTTATTGTTTTTTGAGATAGGGTCTCACTTTGTAGCCCTGGCTGTTCTGGAACTCACTTTGTGGACCAGGGTGCCCTCAAACTCACAGAGATCTACCTGCCTCTGTCTCTTCGAGTGCTGAGATTAATGGCATGCACTTCCAGGACCAGCTTGAGTATTTTCTTTTTTCTTCAAAGATTTATTTATTTTATGTATACAAGTACACTGTAGTTGTCTTCAGACACACCAGAAGAGGGCATCAGATCCCATTACAGATGGTTGTGAGCCACCATGTGGTGGCTGGGAATTGAACTCAGGACCTCTGGAAGAGCAGTCAGTGCTCTTAACCGCTGAGCCATCTCTTCAGCACTAGACATTGTGTTTAACATCAGCATCTCATTTGGCTCCTCTCTCTGCTCGTTTAGATTTTTCTCTTCTCTTTGTCTTTTTTTTAACTTCCTTAAACACAGTGGAAAGAGCTGTTCTCAAGTCCTTGCCTGGTACGCCGAACATGCCGCTCGTCTCTGGGTTGCCCCCACGGAGGCTCTTATCTGTTGAGAAGGGTCCTATGTTCTATGTCAGGGTTGCTCATCCTGGAGTATGTTTGGGTAATGGCACAGACCAGATTTCTCCAGTGAAATAGTGTGCGAGCCAAACAGGTAAATTTTCTAGAAGCCACCTTAAAAGGTAAATAATGGGCTAAAATGAACTTCATTTTTTATTTATTTATTTGGTTGTGTGTGCGTGCACGCGTGTGTGCACACGCATGACGTGATGTACATGTGGAGGTCAGTGGACAACTGTGGGAATCAGTTCTCTCCTTTTACCATGTGAATCCTAGGAATTGAACTTAGGTTGCCAGTCTTAGCTGCAAGCCCCACTACCTCCCAAGCCATGTTTCCGGCCCAGGAATTAATTTTAATAATGGTTTTAGTCAATCGTGAAGGTTCAAAATACTATTGCATCTCACTGTTGTCACTGTTCATATGAAATTGTTTGTGTTGTACCTTCTTTTAACTCTGAAGTCTTTAAACATGGTGAGCACCGCAGTTCACCACAGCGTCACAGACCTGACTGACCCTGACATCATGAAACTGAAGCTTGAAACATTGGATGAACACTCCCAGTTTTTCAAAAACACTTAGACGTTTCTCAATAACAGAACTAATGGAGTTTTTGAAATTTAGGTTAATTGGCACTAAAAAAAAAAAAAGTGAAAAGCAGTCCATCACTTTCATTGGTCACTTCTCCAGTGCTCGGCAGTCACATGTGGTTTCAGTGGAGCCTCTGGCTTCTGTGCATCCCTCTGTCTTGCCTGCACGTCCTTCTGTCTTGCCTGCACAGGGCAGAGCTCATACCTTAGATCTTTGATGTTCAGCTGAACCGCTTTGAGGTTTGTGCTCACATGGCTCCCTGAGGTCAGCTTGACACTTGGACTGATCTTATAGCCAGAAAGTGGGTGTCTTCCCGGCCACCCCCGCCTTAGGTGCTGTGGTAGGTTTTGCAGCTGAATATTAGTCCCATAGGCCAGAAAGACAGAGCTTTCTCTCTGTCTTTTAAAATATACTATCTTATTATTTTTTTGGAATTTAATTTGTGTATAATGTACTTGGATAACACCCACCCATTCTTTTCCCCAACTCCTCCCAGGTCCATTGACCTCCAACTTCCTGTCCTCTCGTCTTCTAAGTTGAATCTGGGCTGCCCTATACTCCAGGGTGTGACTTTCCACTGGACCATAGTTGACCCACAACCTGTCTCTCCCTCCCAGTGTGCCATAGACTCTCCCCAGCTCCTCAGCTGGGGGTGGGGGCTCATGACACCTATCCTCCCTCATGCTAGAATGCTGACTGGCTCAATCATGTGCAGGCCTTGTGCTACCATCACATTGCTGTGAGTTTGTGGGTGCCATGGACCAGTCCAGCAGACCCTGCTCTGCTCTGCTCTGCTCCTCTCCAACCTCATGATGAACACCCCAATGGCACTAACTCTGTCTACTTTGACAGCTGTAGGTTTTTGCCTTACCCACCATCCACTACATAGAGAAATTTCTCTGATGAGGTCTGTGGGTTTAGGTGTGCAGATTTCAAGAGCAGTCTGATGCAATGTGCATTTAGCAGAGTAAGGTTGCTGAGTAGTGACGTTGACCTGGCTTGAAGCTGACCACTGTTGAGAACTGGAAGCTCTCCCCCCACCTTCCCCTTCTAGGTTTCAACTCTCTCTAAAGCCTGCTTTTCCCTCTGCCCCAGAACTGCTGGTCTGTCACTGTCACAGCCTTGTGTTTTGAAAACAAAATCACAGGCAAGTTGAGGGGTAAAACGTAGAGAACACCTTTTTCCTAGGCCATTTGAGAAAAAGCTGCATTGTTACTCGCAGGCATTGTGCTGTGGATTTCCTTCAAACAGGGGTGTTGCCCCCTATCAGCCACAGCCCAGCCTTGCCTCGTCACTCCCAGCCCAGCCTCGGACAACAGTACATTTGCCCCATGCCCACCCTGTAGGTCCAGGTCATGGTCAGCCCCTGCCCTTGGTTTTGGTTCCCATTTGGTTCCTGTCAGTCTGAGCCAGTTCCCCCATCTTTCTCTGACTCTGCCTTTGGCTACTGAAGGAGTCCCCATGTGGGTTTGCCTGGGGTTTCCTCCGGAGCATGCATTGACAGCATCTCTATGGGTGTGTTCTAGCAACCCCATGCTCTGTTTAGGTTGCCCTTGATTCCATTGTGTCCCGGAGCTGCTGACGCTTGCCTTGGCCACTTCAGAAGGGAAATCTGTCAGGCTTTCCAGGGTGTGCACTTTGTAGTTAATATTCCATGAGGGAAACTTTGAGATGAGTAAATATTCTGTTTCTCATCTGACTTTCAATCTGTTCACTCACTGTTTACATATTCGCAAGGGCTTGAGGTCTCCTTGTAAGTGGGTTATGAATCATTATTTATTCACCTCAATGTTTAAATCATCTCTGTGCAGCCAGCAGGAGCCCCTCTAGTCTGCTTTCCACAGCCTTGGACACGACCCTATTACTATGAGGACTTGCTTGCTTTCTGTATGCTCCTTGTCTGACTCCTAGAATCAGGTGATTCTTGGGGTCTCAGATCTAGAGGTGCTAGAGCTGGTCTCTCCAGAGCTCTGCTAACTGTGTGAATGGAGGAAGATGCCAGGAGCCAGGGTCTCGGCAGGGGGTAGCTCCTTCTCTGTGGACACAGTTCTAGGAGTCCATTGGTTCACATGAGTGGCTCCCTACGTTGACAGTACCTCCATTTCTGTGTCATACAAAGTCCAGTGTTCAAGCCTGTCTGTGTCTTCAGTTCTCTACCAGCATTCTAAGGAGCGTCTGCCCCTCCTTTTCCAGTGTCATAGCTGCCTGCTCAGCGAGTGAGGAGTCTGGACTCCACCATCCTCAGCTCTCCCCAGCACCTTCTTTTAGTTTTGGAGGATGCCCTGCTTTTTCTCAGGGTCTTCCTGCAGCAACCCAACATCAGAGGGCGTCGCATGTTGAGCCAGAGACAGCCGGCTGCTGTCTACATTTTTAATAGCAGTTTAATTAAGTTCAAATGTATATGCCCTGAATACCTAATGAGTCATGCTCATTAGGAGTCACTCTTCCCCACCCCCTTCATCTACTGGGAGTGACTAATCCACTCATTGACACTGGAGTTTATTTATGTGCCAGATATTTATTTATTTATTTTTGTTTTCCTTTCTCCCCTCTTTTCTTCTTTCTCTTCTCTTTGCCAGTGGCTCACTGTATAATCCCAGCGTGCTTGGAACTCACTATGGAGATGGAGCTGGGCATGATTATCTGCCTGCCTATGCTTCCTAGGTGCTGGACTTAAAAGAAGTGTGAGACCTCATCCAGCAATGTGGAACATTTCATATAAATGGGGACCCAGCCTGTGGTGGTTTGAATATGCTTGGCCCAGGGAGTGGCACTTTTAGGAGGTGTGGCCTTGTCAGAGTAGGTTCGTCCTTGTTGGAGGAAGTGTATCACTGTGGGGGTGGGTTTTGAGACCCTTCTCCTAGTTGCCTGGAAGACAGTAGACTTCTAGTAGCCTTCAGATCAAGATGTAGACCTATTAGCTCTGTCTACAGCACTGTGTCTGCCTGCATGCTGCCATGCTTCCCACCTTGATGATAATGGACTGAACCTCTGAACCTGTAAGCCAGCCCCAATTAAATGTTCTTATAAGAGTTACCTTGGTCATGGTGTCTCTTCACAGCAATGGAACCCTAACTAAGACAGTAACTGAGGCACTGTAATTACTAAGTTAAGTGTTGCCTTGGTCATGGTGTCTGTTCACAGCAATGAAACCCTAACTAAGTCACATCCCGTGTGTGCTTCTTTATTAGGGCCACTTTTTCTTAGCATGATCAGAACTCACCTGTGCTGTGCTGGGCAGCACTGGCATTCTTTCTGTAGCTGTCTGCCGGATCCCATGTGTGCATGTGCCAAAATCTCCTGCCTTTGGGATCTTCAGGTTGTCTCTGCTCTCTGATGGTTGGGGATGTGGCCGCCATGAACATTAACTCACTCTCTTGGGGACCTGCTGAGGCTTGGGTGGCTCTAACATGGGAATATTTCTGACATATGAAAACCGTTTGCGCTTGTAAACACTGGGTGTCTCCTCTAAAGCCTGATGTGTGACAAACACTTTATACCACATGGAGAATTAAAATATAAACTCTTGGCTGAGCGTGGTGGCGCACACCTTTAATCCCAGCACTCAGGAGGCAGAGGCAGATGGATCTCTGAGTTTGAGGCCAGCCTGGTCTACAGAGCCAGTTCCAGGACAGCCAGAGCTATACAGAGAAATCATGCCCTGGGGCTGGGGGGAGGATCTCTGTATTGTTCTTACAGCCACAGTCTGATGTCTGTTGACAGTAGAGACAATCTCCCCAAGCTAAGCAGCTATGCAGGAGGAGAAAAGTACAGAAACCACGACTTAGACATGTTTTCCTAAGCAACCATTTCCAGAAGAAGTTACTGGACGCTGGAGACCCTTTAAAGAGTAAGATGCTGGCTGTCTCCCCTGACAACAGGCACACTTCCTCAGGGCCTGGAGCCTCCCGACCTGTGGTCAGTCATGGGCACCAAGGTCCTGGGATGAGCTCAAGCATGATGCCTGGGCTAGCTGAATGACTAGTCCACAGGGTGACACCCTCCCTCCTCAGTGGGTAGCACAATTGGTAATGTACAAAACAAGTAAAAGATTTCATAGTAATTCGCCCAAGGAGTTAGAATGCAGTTTCAGAAGCCGTCTGTACATCCTTTAGCTCTGGTGTTCTTTGGAGAGCCACATCAGGGTGCTTTAATATTGGGACATCTTGGACTTTGTGGTGGCTTGCTCTGGTTTCCATGACAAGTCTCTGAGTATGAACCAGATCCCCCACCCCCAAACCTTGTTGTATCTGCATCTGCCTGTGGAAGCAGGAGCTCAACCGTGGCTGCCTTTTTCCATTGCTCCTCATCTTATTTTTGGCGACAGGGTCTTTCACTGAACGTGGAACTCTCTGATCGGCTAGACTGGTTGGCTGCTAAGCCCCACCACATGCCTGTCCCTCTGTCCCCTCAGCATGGGGGTTCCAGGTACATGCTTCCACACCTTGTCTTTTCATAGGTTCATGGGATCTGCTCTCAGGTCTTTTTCCTTGCGTAGCAAGCATTTTAACCTGTTAGCCATTTCCTCAGCCCAGTCATAAATCATTTAAAGAAAAAAAAAAGTCTTGTGAGCAAATGGATTTCAGAGAACTAATCTCTGTGGGGCTGCCCCTGTGGTATTCTGAGAGAGCGAGGCTGTGGGAATTCTCAGCCTGCCAGACACAGATTGTGAAGCTCCCTCATCTCCACCTAAGAGCTCCCTTCCTGCAGTCCACTTGGGTGTGGATGCTTGTGAATCTTAAACCCTTATAGTAGGTCCCTAAGTCCCGCAGAGCTCAGTGCTGAGCTGCAGAGCTCAGTGCTGAGCGGAGCCTTCCTGTCTCTGTCCAGGGAGCTTAGCGCTGGATACCAGTCATGGCAGGCTGAATCTGCAGTTAGAATTGAAATGTGTGTCAGGGACTCTGAGACTATTGAAGCCTTTGTCCAATAGGATGTACAATAGGACAGCTCAGGCTCTGGAGTCGCAGACTTCTGGCACTGACTGGCAACAGCACCATGCAGGGTGGCTGTGAACTGTGGAAAAGGACTCTGCAAGTGGCTTAGGGTGGCTCCTGTCAAACCCTGAAAGTTGTCCCGGGCCTGTTTTATTGGGTGTAGTCTGGCAAGTGTCTTCTCTCATCACTTTATTCTCTCTCTCTCTCTCTCTCTCTCTCTCTCTCTCTCTCTGTGTGTGTGTGTGTACACCAGAAGAGAATTTCAAATGCCGTTTCTAAGGCACTGTTCACCTTGTTTTTGAGACAGCCTTGCTTTTTGGCATAGAACTTACCTCATAGGCCAGACTGGTTGACCAGTGTACCCTGGGATCAGTCCATCTCTCCCTTCCCAGCACTGGGATTATGAGCATGTGTCCCCACACTTAGCTTTCTAAATGGGGATTCTGGGGATTGAACTTGGGTCCTTGCAAGTACTTTATTGACTGATTCCCTCTCCCACCAGGGCCCCAGGTTTCTTTTCTCTTATCACCCAGAACATCCAATCTTGAACCACACATCTGACACTTTCTTGTCCATCTTCTGTCATGTTAGGAAAGCTTTAAGTACCTGCTGCTTTCATATCCGCTAGCACACACAGCCTTAGAAGCAGCAGCAGTCACAGGTGCCCCTGTGCAGGAAAAGCTTCTCCGAAGGCATGCCATAAGCCCACATCCCTCCGGCCTCGTTTCCTGGTTACACATGCTTTAAATTGGGAAGAGAAATGTATCCTTTGGGGAACACTGAGATAACCATGTTAGGCTTTGTCACTTCAAGGCAAGGTAAATACCAACTCAGTTGTGCAGACTTTGGAGTCATTAGCTGTGAAGGATGATGTGTTCCATTAACCTGTATGAGACTTTAATAATATATTTTTATGATCATATGCTTATATAAATTCTAGATCCGTAATCCTTCTTGGGTAATTATCTTCATTTTAAAAAGTTCAAGTTTGTATTAGAAATAATTCTGAACTTACAGAAAATTTTCCATAAGAATGATACTAAAAGCACTTGGGGCACAGCAATCCTTAGGTCTCTCTGCTTTGAGGCACAGCCTTTCCCTTACTTTCTTCTCCTGGGATCTCTTCTCTTCTCTTCTCTTCTCTTCTCTTCTCTCTCTCTCTCTCTCTCTCTCTCTCTCATGTGTGTGTGTGTGTGTGTGCGCACTCACTAGCAATATACTCAACATGCACACTGTGCTTATTTTTAAGACATTTATTTTTGTGTATGACCGTTTGCCTGTGTGTGTGCCATGCTTGTGGGGGCCAGAAGAGGGCATCAGATTCCTTGGAACTGGTGTTACAGATGGTTTTGAACTACCATGTGGGTACTGGGAACTGATCCTGGTTTCTCTGAAAGAGCAGCCAATGCTCTTAACCCCCGAGCCGCCTCCTCAGCCCAGGGCATGTTTTTTTTTTTTTTTTTTTTTTTTGAGACAGGGTTTCTCTGTGTAGCCCTGGCTGTCCTGGAACTCACTCTGTAGACCAGACTGGCCTTGAACTCAGAAATCCACCTGCCTCTGCCTCCCGAGTGCTGGGATTAAAGGCGTGTACCACCACAGCCCGGCTAGGGCATGGGTTTTTATCAGTAAAGATTTACTGTACAAAACAAGGTCTTCACTGAGAGGCTCCACACACGTTTGTAGCGCCCTTTTGTCATGCTGGTCCCCCATCATGCTTTCATCCCTCCTTCTTCCCAGCAGTCCTCCCTTTCATCCCCTTCTTCCTGACAGTCCTCCCTTTCATCACACTCTTCTTCCTGACAGTCTTCTCTTTCATCCCTCCTTCTTCCTGACAGTCCTCCCTTTCATCCCCCTTCTTCCCAGCAGTCCTCCCTTTCATCACTCTCTTGTTCCCAGCAGTCCTCCCTTTCATCACTCTCTTCTTCCCGACAGTCCTCCCTTTCATCACTCTCTTCTTCCCGACAGTCCTCCCTTTCAACACTCTGTTCTTTCTGACAGTCTTCTCTTTCATCCCCCTTCTTCCCAGCAGTCCTCCCTTTCATCACTCTCTTCTTCCCAGTAGTCCTCCCTTTCATCACTCTCTTCTTCCCGACAGTCTCCCTTTCATCACTCTCTTCTTCCCAGCAGTCCTCCCTTTCAACACTCTGTTCTTCCTGGCAGTCCTCCCTTTTCTTTCACACATATTATTTTACATTTAATCTTAGCTGCAAGGCTGAGAAATGATGTATCTTTTATTCTTAAATTTAGGCTGCGTGTATGAGGAAGCATGTTTGCTATGTCTGCCTGTGTCTGGCTTACCTCACCTAACAGGATGACCTCTAGTTCTATCCATTTTTCTGAAAATGACATAGTTTCACTCTTCAGAGCTGAATAAAACCCCATTGTATATATTCACCACGTTTACCCTGTTCATCCGCTGATGGATATGTAGACTGCAGCCATAGCTTGATTATTCGTGGTGTAGTGTTGAACACAGATGGCTAAATATCCCTGTGGTATGCAGCTTAGGGTTCTCCATTATGTACCCAGAAGCAGTACAACTGGACCACATGGCAGTTGTGTTCTTAGGCTTTGTAAACATCCTGCATGTTGATTTCCATGATGCTTAAACTAATTTCCATCAGCCTTAAAAAAAAAAAAATTTTTTTTTAATGACCAGAGTGGGATAGAAATATATTGGAGCTAAAATAAAATTAACCATGTCACGTATATTTTTAATTTTAGTGCTGTGTGTGTGTGTGTGTGGTGTGCATGTGTGCATCTCCCTGTGTGTGACCATGCCAGTATGCAGGTACACGCCCATATATACATATGCAGAGGCCAGAACAACCAATTAGAGTCTTCCTCCCTGGCTTCCCACTTTACTGCCTTGCTGCGGGATCTCACTGATCAGGAAACTCACTGTTTTGGCCTTGAATGTTTGGCCAGTCAGCTCTTGGGATCCACCTGCCTCCAGTCCCCAGTGTTGGGGTTACAGGCATGTTTATCTATGCCTGTTTTGTTTTGTTTTGTTTAAGCTATTTTTGATTTTTCTTTCTTTCTGTCTGTCTTAGTCAGGGTTTCTATTCCTGCACAAACATCATGACCAAGATGCAAATTGGGGAGGAAAGGGTTTATTGAGCTTACACCTCCATGCTGCTGTTCATCACTAAAGGAAGTCAGGACTGGAACTCAAGCAGGTCAAGGAGCAGGAGCTGATGCAGAGGCCATGGAGGAATGCTGCTTACTGGCTTGCTCAGCCTGCTTTCTTATAGAACCCAAGACTACCAGCCCACAGATGGCACTACCCACAAGGGGCCCTAGTCCCTTGATCACTAATTGAGAAAATGCCTTACAGCTGGATCTCATGGAAGCATTTTCTCAACTGAAGCTCCTTTCTCTGTGATAACTCCAGCTTTTGTCAAGTTGACACACAAAACCAGTCAGTACACTTTCTTTCTTTTTTTCTTTTTTAACATTCATGCTGAGAATTCAAACACAGGTCCTTCTGGTTGCAGATCAAACACTCTTACCCACTGCACCATCCCCTGAGGTCTACATTGTAGATGGAATTTACATTTCCCTGATGACTAGGGAGGTTGGACATGTATTTATTTGACATTATTTTTTAGCCACTTAAACTCTTGAGAACAGCTTGTTCAATACTTTCACCTGCTTACAGATTATTTGTTCTTTTGGTATTTAATCTTTCAAGCTCTTTATATACGATGGATACTAATTCCCTGTCAGATGACTGGCTGGCAGGCTTTTCTCCCGCCTCATGCCTGCTGCTTCTCTCCGCCCATTGGTCCTTTGCTGAAGAGATGCTTTAAACTGTGTGCTGTGCTTCCTGAGCTTCGGGTACATTCAGAAAGCCCTTGCCTGTGCCTGTTTCTGTAAGCATTTCTCCTGCATTGTCCTTAAGGGCTCTCACGGCATCAAGTCTTACAGTAATGTCCTCGATGCATTCATTGTTTGTGCAGGTATCTAGTCTCAGTCTTCAGCCTCTGGGTGTCCCATGTTTTCAGCACCATGAGTTGGAGGAGGCTGACATCTCTCCAGTGTGTGCTCCTGGCTGAGAAAGAGCAAGCGGGTGACTGTGTGTAGATTTCCTTCTGGGTCCTTCAGACTGTCCTATTGGTTGGAGCCTATGTTTAATGTCAGCACCATGGCAGGTTTGTTGCCATGGCTCTGTAGAGTAATTTGGGTCTTTTATACTTCCATATGATGCTTAGTTTTTAGTTTAGTTTTTTTTTTTTTTTTTTTTACTTTCTGTTTAGAATGTCCCTGGAATTTGATGGGGATTGTGCTGACCCTGTAGGTCACTTTCAGGAATGCAGCTGTTTTCATGAGGTTAATTCTTTTGATCGGTGTGCTTGGAAGGTCCTTCCTATCTTCTAGTGCAGTCTTCAACACACTAAAGTACATTTTGTTTTCTGGAGAAAAGTCTTCAAACATCAAGGAAGTTGATAGTCTCACAGTTCTTCATTCTGACTTCAGGACATCTATTTCTTAACGACAGGATTAACTTCTCACGTCATTACAGTGCAGCGCCAATCTCAACTGATTGAATCATTTTATTTGATCTATAATTCATGCGGACTCACTTGACCCAATAGTACCCTTTCTAGAACTTTTGGGCCAGCAGGATGGCTCAGTAGAGGGTTAAGGGGCTTGCTCATTGCCCTAACAACTTGAGTTCATTCTCTGGAACACATATGGTAGAAGAAAACACTCTTGTCAAGCTGTGCTCTGACCTTCCCACCTACACTGTGACATGCAGTCCCTTCTCCAAGAAATCAATAATCATAATAGAAATTTATTAGAAAATAGCTTTAAACAGTGACAGTTTCTGCCTTGAAACTAGATGAACGTCTCTGGTCTCTCCTCAGCTAACAGTTACACATATGCTCAAGAAATGTTTGCTCCAATTCTGTTTGATTTCTATGTCAATGTTAGATTTATCTTAGGCTAGATGTTTGGTAGTGTTGTAAATACATGTTAGCTTTTCTTTGGGCACAGGCTAGCCTTGCTCTTTGTTCTCTGAGACCGTGTATCAGTTATGACTCCCAGCAAGGACCCACAAATGTCTAACAGTGTCTGTTCCCTTAGCAGCTTTGGCATCACGACAACATCTAACATGTTGTCGTTCTTCCTGTCTGACCGTAGATCCCGATCACCAGCTTGGGTAACGTGCCATACCTTGAATTCCTCTCCAGGTTCGGCGGAATTGATATAAACATCAATGGTATAAAGAGGTAAGATTTTTTCTCTCAACCACATTGACATTTGACATTTGAACTGGTGTATAGAGTCAGGATACAGGCCATTAGAGTCAGGCCTAGACATGCATCTATATCTGTGTCTATATCTCTTTCTTTTCTCTCTGAGACTGAGGCTTGCTGTGTATCCCATGTTGGTCTTAAACTCATGATCCTCCTGCCTCAGCCTCTCAGGTGCTGGGGTTTTCAGTGTGCACCACCATGCTTGGCTCGTATCTGTATCTCCATAGAAAACGCACGGGGAGAGCTTATCTGTGTAACACTTAGCAAATGACACTCAGTCAGAATTTTATTTAGAAAGAAGAACAAGGCTGTAATAGAAAATAAAGGTAACAGGTAACATCACATTTAAAATATCCCTTGTACAGTGTATTTTAAATGTGGAAATAATGGGTTTTAATTTTGAAGTAAGATCCTAAGATGTCAGGTGTGAAATGCATTATCTTTTGTACGTTTTTGTGCCATTCATTGGAAAGCAACTGTGTTTCTTGGATGGAAACAGGATCATAGAGCTGCTTCAGGATTTTAGCACAAATGTGGGGCTCACTGGCTCACTGCAGCCTGTGGGCACAGCCACACGGCCTTCAGTGACTCTGTCAGCAGGAATGCTTTGGGTTCCAGTTTATGGTTTAAGAGGTACTTTCTTAGTAAGAAAATCCCGCACTGCTTAACTGATGCTGTGAATGAGCCTTATTTTCTATGAAGCATTGCAAACAATTACAATAATTAAATTTGGAGGCTGGAGAGATGACTCAGCAGCTTAAGAGCCCTGGTGCTTGTCTTAGTTAAGGTTTCATTGCTGTGAAGAGACGATGGCATGACCACGACAACTCTTACAAAGGAAAACATTTAATTGGGGCTGGCTTACAGTTCAGAGGTTTAGTTCCTTATCATCATGGTGGGAAACAGGGCAGCGTGCAGGCAGGCATGGTGCTGGAGAAGGAGCTGAGAGTTATACAGCTTAATCTGCAGGCAGCAGCAGGGAGAGACTGTGAGCCACACTGGGTGGAGCTTGAGCATAGGAGACCTCAAAGCCCGCCCCACAGTGACACATGTTGTTTAATGAGGCCACACCTACTTAATCAAGGCCACACCTCCTAACAGTGCCACTCCCTATGCCAAGCATCCAAACCCATGAGTCCGTGGGACCCACTCCTATTCAAACCATCACAGTGCTCTTTCAGAGGACCTGAGTTCAGTTCCTAGCACCCGTGTCAGGCAGCTCATAACTGCCTATAACTCTTGTTTCAGGGGATCCAAAGCCACCTTCTGGCCTCCCTGGTACTGCATCCATGGGCACATAGACACACATGGATATACACTTATCCACATAAATAAAAATAAAAGATACCCTGTGTACTCAGAGCCTTTCAGTATTGCACTTACAGAGTCACCGTTGACTCCCTAACCCTACCACTGCAGCTCAGAAACAAGTACCAGTGTAACAGAAGGAAGGGGTGATGGGGAGCCAGGAGCAATGGAGAGCTGGGGGTGGAGAGGATCTGTGGCCCTTAAGACTTCTTTCTGTACAGCATCTTGCATATGCTAAACACCACTGAGCTGTGTAAATGGTCCAGTGGTTCTTCTTTTTTTCTTTTTGTGGTAGTAAGAAATTGAACTCCAGAGACCTCACACATGATAGGCAAGTGCTTTATCCATGGAGATATACCCCCAGTCCATAAAGACAAATTTTATGTTTCAGCCGGGAGATCCAGAGAGAAGAGCCCTGCTGACAGTATTGGTGCACAGTGGAACCGGGATGCTGGGAACTAGAGGTGTAAACTTAGTAGGCTGGTAAAGTCAGGGAGTAAACCCAGCTGAACAGAACACCAGTGGCCTAGAAGGCAGCTCTGATGGATGTAGCACAGAAAGACACAGAGAAGACGGGCACACGGGACAAAGGTTGGGAGGAAGAGGGCACTTGAAATGGCTCTTCCAGGAAGATCTGTCCTGCTTTGTTCCATGTAACCTATAACAGGATACACAGTCTGGGTAATTTCTAAGAGTGGCAATTATTGCTGAGAGTCCCAGAGGCCAGGAAGTCCAAGCTCTAGGCCCTAGCACCACAGCCTTCTCCTCACATCTTACTGGAGGAAGGCGAGGGGGTGGGTGTGCTAGCTACCTGGTCACAGGTCACTTCTTCAAGCCCTGCTTTGTAGTACACAGCACCAAAGTCTGGAGGGGACATTCAAACTGTCGAAACAGGAGAGAGAGAGAGAGAGAGAGAGAGAGAGAGAGAGAGAGAGAGAGAGAGAGAACGAACACGGGAATAAAGAGACAACAGCTGGGAGTCTCAAGCCAGATAAAGACAAAGAAACGCTTAACTGATCACATTATAGTGAAATGGATGCAGAGTGTCAGCATCACAGAGAGCTCCAGCAAGATGACTCAGTAGGTAAAGGCCCATGCTGCTAAGCCTGATGACCTGAGTTCAATCCCTGGAAGGGGAGGATAGTTCCCACAAGTTGTACTCTGACCTCCATATGCATGATGTGAAAAAAAAAAAAAAAACCAAAAAGGTAAATTAATCAACATTTAAAAATCAGAGAAATACAAAGGCAGTGAGAAAGTCCTTACCAATCCCAGAATTCTATGCTGTTTGTAAGAATAAAAGCAAGACTTCCCCCTCAGGGTGCAGTACTGCCCTCTCTTCCTGCCACAGTGCCACAGTGTACCCAGTAACCAATGCCAGAGCACGATCGATACCCATTACTGTGACTGTCCGACTATGCTGGAGAGTTTTATGTCAACATGACACAAGCTGAAGTCATCTGAAGGGAGGAAATGTGAACTGAGAAAATGCCTCTGTAAATGGGGCTGCAGGCAAGCCTCTGTGGCATTCGTTAGTGATTGATGGGCAGGGGGGGCCCATTGTATGTGGTGCCATCCCTGGGATGGTGGTCCTGGGTGCTATAAGAAAGCAGGCTGAGCAAGCCACAGGGAGCAAGCCAGTAAGCAGCACCTTCTCATGGCCTCTGTGTCAGCTCCTGCCTCCAGGCTCCTGCCCTGATTGAGTTCCTGTCCTGATTTCCTTCCACCATGAACAATGATATAGACGTGTAAGCCTAATAAACTCTTTCTTCTCTGTTGCGTTTGGTCATGGTGTTTCATCCCAGCGATACTAACCCTGACTAGGAAACCTATGTACAGATTTTTAACCTTATCATGCTGTGCGTTGGTGTGACTAGGAACTGTCTTCTATAGGCTTATGAATGAGGCCTTGATTGACAGATGAAGGGCTTTGGGAAATGACTGGGTAATGAGGACCCTGCCTTCATGGATGGGCTAGCCCAGTGTTGGATTTAAATCTGGAGTAGACTGTCAGCTTGTGATTGCACTTTGGAAGGCGTAGTCTGGTTTGAGGAACAAACTCATTGGGGTGGGGTGGTGTGCCCTGTGAGCTCTCTCCACCCCGGCACTTTACTGAAACTGCTCTATGTTACAAGCTGCCATGGGCTGAACAGACTCTGTTCTACCCCTTGTGGCCTGGCAGATGGAATCTCCATTTCATCACTGCAAGAAGAACATCACTAAGACCATGTGGAAGTTGTGAACTTCCCATGATCACATGTGGCCGCTGACTCCCAGTCTTCTGCTAGCTAGAGGTGTGCAGTACAGCTGTCTTGTGATGCTGGGCATCAGGGACTTGCTGCTTCTAGTCAGCTAGGGATGAGCCACTCACGGTCTGCAGCATGCCTCCATGCCCGCTCGGGTGTGGGGCCAGGCTTGGAAAGGCTGTTATGTGGAGTTCTGATATTCTTCATGCCAGGAGTTGAGCATCTATCATTGGAAACAGCAGAATCACACTTTTGCTTACTGTCTTCAGTCCAGTGTGTGCCAGTCAGGTCCTGGATGATTTATTCACATCAGACTGTAATTGCTGCTTAACTTCCAATCATGGGGCTGTAGCAGAATAACAGCTCAAGTCTCTGCCGTGGTAGAGGTGAGACTTACCTTGGCCACGGCACCCCCTTCCTGGAGACACAGTTGTGGAGGCCACACTCCATGCTTTGGCATGCTGAAGAAAGACTGGTCAGAAGTGTTCTACATCACTTCTCTCCTGCCCTGGCCGTTCTCAGTACACCAGAACCTGCCACATGTTAAAATGACCACTGGAGCTCCCGGGTGTCCTGTGACAAGCTGACTTGGGATATTTAAGTTTGTGCTACGTTCAAAATAGAGGACTGCCATCTCCAGTGTGGGGGAGCTTGTGTTCTCTGTAATATGGACACTGTTACCTAATTCATCTTCTAGAAACACCCATGGAGTGATTTACTAAGAGAGAGGCACTAGTCTCCTTTTCTTCCCATGTGTTTATGGAGAGGCTGGGGGAGGGGTTTCGGGGAACTAGCTAGAGCCTTGCCCACACTAGGCAAGCTCTGCAGTGAGCTATGTGCCCAGCCATGATGAGCCAGTATAACCACTGTGATTACTTCTGGTGAGCCCTCTGTGCGGTGACTGACCCACACGGCATTGACACTGCTGACTGGATGAATTGCAATAGTCTTTCATGTAAAACACCATCCCAGTCTTGGTGATGTGGAAAAAGCATTGTGAGTTCTATTTTGAAGACTAACTACAGAGTTCTGAAGACGTTTCTGGAGTATGATCATTATGTTAAAGCTGAATTCCCTATCAGAGAACAGGTCTTGTGGCACGGAGTTGCTTCCTCATGCAGGTAAGCAGGATTCAAATGTGTAAAGCAGGCAGCACTTGCAGAGCACAGATTCAAAGGGCAGATAGATGCATAGCTGGTTCCAGGCAGGTAGCTTCACCACAGAAGACCTGAAGAACAAAGGCTGGCAGCTGAGAGAAGTAAGGCTTACAGGGGAGACTATTTACTGGGAAGAGGCCACAGTTCCGCTCCATCAGGAGAGGGGCCCGTGTAGAGGGAAGGAAGGCTGATTGATATATGACCGTCTCTTGAGCTTGAATGCTTCCAAGGCTAATTCAGCCTGGGCAGGTGAGATGGAGCCAGTGCTCGGGGTGGAGGAAGGAGAGAAGAAGGTGAAGCTCGGGTTCCTAGTAACACCCAGTCTCAAGAAAGAAAGGGAGCGGGAAAACATGTTACAAAATAAAGATTTGGGGCCAAGTGAAGATATTTTAAATTCTATTTGTGAAGACAGGCAGCTAATCTGAGACGCTGGCTTAGCTGTATAGAAGAGGTAAAGAAAAATGCTCAAAGGCCTGAGGTTTAAGGACAAGAACATCATGAAACTGAGTAAATGGAAACACCGTTGGCTGTACAAATGATCCCAGCACTTCTATGCCTTCAATAAAAGGTTTGGAGTTCAAATACCGACATGAGACAGAGTGGATGGACTGAGTCTTCTGAACTCTGCCTGTTTCTTACAAGAGTCTGGGTGCTTTGACTGTGCACACAGAAGTCTCACATCTGCACATTGTGATTGTTAGGCCAGCTGATAGATCACAGATGCAAATGTTTAACTTCCAGACAAGGAAAAGGGAAATGAATTTTTAAAATATTTAACCTAGAAATAAGAAAGGAGAGAGAAATCTAGAACAAGTGATAAAAATAAAGACCATGAAGCAGATTGTCAGCGCCAAACTCTTGAGTACATCATGCATTACGTAACAGGGTGTAAACCCTCAGGTAAAGGGTAGAGGCAGCAGGTGGGATAGAGCCCAGCTACTGGCTTTTAAAAATGAGGATAGCTTTGGTAGAAAGGTCAAGAGTTGAGGAGAAAAGATAGAAATCCTCTCCCTTCAGAGAGTCAGAGTAACTGGCAGTTACAGTAAACGTGTGTTATAGACTCAATCATTGCAAATGCTTTGCTTAAAAGACAAAGATTGACTAGTTCTAGTTAGAGAAAGATGTAGATACAGGCACACAGTGAGGGGAAAAGAGAAAGGATTTAAAAAGTGCTATTCTACGCTCCTCATCAATTTTATTCTTTAACTCTTAAGTACATCCCATGAGCAGTATTTTTCATTGACTGAATGTCACTAAAGCAGTATTAAGAAGCTTGCGTTAACCCAGTTAACACACAATTGGCTTGCTGATCCACCCTGTCTTTAACGTGGGCACAGAACTGAACAGCTCTCAGCCCTGGCTTCCTCCTACAGGCACAAAGTGGTGTGAGATGCGAATTCCCTTTTATGGCCCACAACACCACTGTCTCTAAACTTCCCTTGTGTGTCTCTAATCCATTCATCTGGCTGCAACTGTTTACTGCTGACTTCTGTGTGCTGAGGGCCTGCCCGATGTCCCCTTTGTGTGTCCAGGAAAGCTGTTCTGTCCTTCAGCGCAGGGGTCTCTAGTCACATGACACCTGAGCAGAGGCCTCTTAACTACCATCAGCCCGAAGATTGCCCATTGTCCCGCCTCCAGCTTCCCCGTTCCCCATTATCCTCCCCCTGGCACCCAACCACTCCATGCTCTTGTTTTTCCATCTGTGGCTGTCACTCGGTGGGATGGTGTCCCACTCACCACCCCAGCCTCAACTGGCTGTGTGGGAGGTGATAGAGAACTGGCATGAGGGAGAGAGGCCCAGGCTCTGCCTCTTCTGTTCTCTGCTCAGCACCCGATCCCTCCAGTCAGTCTTAAAGAAAGCTCTGAGACTTGGTAGCTACACAGATCCTGCAAACCCCAGGAAAGCTGGCAGGAGGAGCAGATGGAGCCAAGTAGGATATGGGCACATGGTGACCCGGAAGTCCTTTACCAGGAGGTTCTCGGGGTCAGTGCTGTGGGCGCAGCTGAAGTGAGGCCTGGTGTCCATCAAGTCCTCACACCCCCTGAAGACGGTAGATATCATGCTTCCATTTACTGTTGAGGAAACCGAGGCCCAGGAAAGCTCATCCTCCTGGAGAAGTGATTCAGAAAGCCTGTGACTCAGCACTATGCAGGCCCAGTGTCAACAGCTGTTCGGGAGGAAAATGTTAACAAAAGTTATTTTTATTTTATTTTCAAGGGTAAATGAAAACGAAGTAGATGACAGACGAGCACTCAAAGAAGTCCAACTCACTGAAAAGGTAAAGGGATTGAAAAAGATGCTTTACTTTACATCACTTTGGTCAGCCCAGGCTGGTGACCCTAGCAAGGGCTCCTAGTCACGTGGGCTCCGTGAAAGAAGGCAGCGAGTGTATGCTCTGGCACCCCACCTGCCACGCTGAGGCTCTTGACAGCGATCTTGTCTCTTGTCTTAACTCGAGACATGTGTCAGCAGGCTGTCTGTCCTGTTCCTGTGTCAGACTGAGTTTCTTGTTAGGATGAGGACACAACTTTTCCTGAGCAGTAAACGGCAGTGTGGAGAAAATAACCAGCCAGCGCCAAGCACGGGGTTTTCAGTGAGGGGTCCCGGAGCCCCAGGAGCTGTAGGGAGGAGCTCTGCCACTTGGTTAGGTCTCAGCGTGGCAGGGCGGGGGTGGGGATGCCATACCAGGCTTGGAGCTGAGACGCCTTTTTAAAATGCATCAGAGCCTGTCAGTTCTGTGAGCAGTTTGAGAATCGTGGCTTAATTTACTCGATTCAATATGTTGGTTTGAAATTGGACACATTTTCTTTCTTTTTTGAACTCTTCTGAGACTTCCATACCATTTCAAACTCAAAAATAACCCGAGGGCCACAAAATGTTTGCTTCCAGTTCCCTGGCTTGGCCCATCCACAGCAGAAGAATCCTGTAACTGATCATTTCAGAGCACTGTGTGTCCCCAAACCTGAGTCACATGAGTCGTTCTGAGTTGGAGCCCTGGCCCGGACCCCTGTGTAGCTAGCCTAGGGGTTATTCTGTAGAAGCATTTGTTACTAGGAGTCTCTGTTTTGGTTTTGTCTTTTATTTGTCTCTGCATAAGGTGTATTTATCACAAAATGCTCCTTGGAAAGCCAGCTGTTTGGGATGGTCATTCCTACTGCGAAAGCTTTTGGATAGATAGGAGGTGTTACCAAGAGTCCACAATTTGTGGACATGAGTGGGGGTTGTCAATTATCTACAGTGAAGCTCCCCACCCCCACCCTGTGGTCACATCTGAAAGTGAGGATCCTCACTCTCCAGCCTTTGGTCTAAGGCCTTTTTTCAGTCTGACTTCTTCCACGTGAAAGCCATCTGTGAATGAGTGAGTCTACGCCATTACCATTACGGGTTTGGACCGGGCTATGAAGGTGAAAGATTAGACAGCACACTCCGTTCCAGAAGTGCTGGGGTTACTTGGCCGGGTGTTCTCACCATTAGACTTCGCCACTCCAGTTCCATCTACAACTCCAACTGTGCCAGACACAACTAACCTCAGACACCAGTCATGGACCGATTCTTCTCTTCGGGTACTGCCATCTTCCTGCCAGGTGGCCTCAGGCAAGGCCTTGTTACTAGGTTTAATCATGTGTCATAGTAGACATCAGTGCTCACCTTGAAGGAAGTGCCACCCAAGAGGAAGCAAGGCAGCTTGGAGTGGAGGCTAGCTGCCAGCTACAGCTTCTTCCTGAGGGGAGGCAGAGCCCAGAAAACCACATAAAACATCTCTTCCATTATGCACCCCACACAGGGCCATCATACTGAGCAGACCCAGCTGCCCACCCTTAAGTGCTTGTCCAGCTCCCTGGATCCTGGTAGTGGTTACCTGATTCTGCTAGATCCCAAGGAGATGACCATGGGATTAGTGCAGTTAGGCGCTTTCTGTGCCTTCCTTCCAGGGCTGGGAGAGAGGTAGTTTGGGATGAAAGCATACCCATTTGTTTTAACTACAGGCATGCAAGGCTTATTAAAGCAAGAATACATACACATGCCTCTGAATCTGGAGGTCAGATTTGCTCCTGTGCAATTGAATTAAATGTCTGAAACCAATACATGACACCTGGGCGGACTAGCTGGATCCCAGGCCGGCATGCCCCCTTTTGTTCCCATGGTGAATCTGATCTGATAGCTGGCCTGTCAACATCTGCCTCTGACTCAGATTTTCCAAAGTTTGTTCATGGCTACCCTCATTATCCAGTGAACCCCTGAGCATTCAAGTCTTGCCCTCATCTGTCAGCCGGAACATAGTCTCGGCTGGATGATTCCCAAGCTCTGTCTCAAATCAGTGATTTGCTGTGTGACTCCCATGTCAGTGGAGGGCATTCTCAGGACATCCTCAGAAGATCCTACCTAGTCTTGGCTCAAATTTAGTCTATACTCAGGGCCACTCCACTCACTCTGAATCCTTCCTGGACCTCACACACTCACAAATAAGCCCTTTGGCTGTGTGTCGTTGAGCCTCCACTGGCTCTCTTTAGTGTTCAGGTTCCTTATGCCTGAAGACTAGGGAAGTAGTGCACTCTAGAGAGTTACAGGCATCCTAGTGGCTTCCTGGGGGAAGGAGCCAGGCTTCTCACTGCCCTGGTTTCCTGTCTCTATGTTGGGATTCGCCATGGCACTGTAACAAGAGGAATAATGTGGAGACCGTAGTGTGATCAATGGATGGGTGTTCCCTGCCTCTGATGACTAGAGGCTGTTTCTCCATGCCAAACCCTTAACAGGACACTAGGTGGCACTTTTTTGGCCACACAGATAAGTGATATTTTTCCAGGTGAGGGCTAGTTAATCTCTGCTTCTCATTACTGGAAGGGAGGACAGGGGCAAAGGGGGAGGTGCAGGGAAGGGAGGGGAGGGAACTGATTTCTCTATTTGATTGCCTCTTAAGCTTGAAGTGAAGCCACTTCCCCCATTCTTCCAAGGAGTTGCCCTGGAGCAAGGTGTGCTGGTTAGGTTTAAACTAATCTTGCTTCAACCTAGAATCACAGGAAAGATAGTCATACTGAAGAATTATCTAGATCAGCTTGGCTTGTGGGCATGTCTATCAGGGATTGTCTTGATGCTAACTGAGGTGGAAAGACACACCTAGAATGTGGGCATCGACATTCCACAGGCTGGGCCCTGAACTGAATAAGAATGAAGAAAGCAAGCCCAGCATAAGCAGCCGGCAAGAGTGTGTTTAGTCTCTTTGCTCTTGACTGTGCAAAGGGTATGACCAGTCCCTGTGTTCCCTCTCTGACTTCCCTGAAGTGATGGCAGGCAGCCTGGGATTGTGAACCAGAGCCTTTCCTTATGTAGCTTTTTGGTCAGAGCAGTTTATCAAAGCTTTTTAGAAAAGCAATTAGGACACAAGGGGAAGCTTCTTCCTCACAGCCAGGGCGTTCCCCTCACCCTCTTACACCCTCAGTCTGGAATGAACTGGTCTCCGCCAGCAGCCTAAGCCAGCCCTGTGTGGCCTCTCTTGTGGTGGCAGGCTCCCTCTTATGCACCAGGTAGCCACCCAGGAAAACCACAGCAAAAGAGAAAGTTGAGCTTGTTGAGGTGGAGGACAGAGGAGATAGGGTTGGGAAGGCCCTGGCAGTTGGTTTTCTTTTGGACTCTTATCAGTGACTTTTGCTTTCTCGAGTCACAGTAAAGGCAAGAGGACAAGCGTTCACCAGGATTTTTCTAGGCGCTTCATTGTATTGAACCTGTCTCCAGAGATACTCACAAAGCAGCACCACTCTCATCCCTGGGGGAAACTGAGGAAGGGGTGAGGAGCAGCTGAGCCATGGGAACACAGCTATGGGTGGAGAAGAAGCCCCAGCTCCAGCCTTCTTTTCACCACCCTGAGCTACTCTGCTTTTTGGGTCTCCCAGAAATGTGCTGTGGCTGATTTTGCATTCAGTAGCCATACATCTGGTCAGATCCGTAGCCAGGATCACTCTAGATGTCAGAGTGCCCTCTGTTGCCTCCACCACAGTGGTAAACAAAGCTACTCTGCCTGTGAGACCACCTGTCTGTCTGTGGAGCAGTCGCTTTTCCTGTGTGTTTTTTTTTTCTGGCACATGGCCCTTTCTTTCCACTCCCTCCCAGCCAAGTTACCTATGCCCTTGCCCTTGCCTGTCTTGCCAGTCCCAGCTCCATCCTGGGGTGCTGGATAAGTCCAAGACCTCAGACTTAGCCAGTTGATAGTTTTGAAGTCAGGACTCGAGTAGGATAACAAAGAATCAAAGGGAAATGTCAGTGCATGGTCAAACTAGTGACATCAGTCTTTGCTCTGTTTTGTCATCTGTGGACCCCCACATGAGGTGCCATAGAGATGGAAGAAGAGGCTAAGGAAGGAAGAAAACCTCACCCTACCCCTGGGTGGGAAGCACTAATAGCTGCGTAAAGAGGGTAGCTGAGAAGCCCCAAAGGGTTCTGCCATGCTCAGGCACACAGTAAGAACAGGCAGGGCTCCAGACCTTTCTCAACCTGCCACACATAAAAACAGTTCTGAACTGAAGATGGAATTCAAGCATATGTCATACAGTTAAGGAGGCATAAAAAGAAAAACAGCCAAAAGCCCAGGCTGTTCACGTTGTGTGGCTTTCCAAGTTAAAGAAACTCTCAAAAGTAGGAAGGATTCCAGGGCTTGGGTATTTGTGATGCTGGAACATCTGGCCGACCCAGTCAGCTGTGACTAGCATGTCTGTTGGACACTGAGTGATCCCACACAGCTTTGATGGGATTACCCTGGTGCCTCAGATTTGTAGGATGTAGCCTGCATCATTTCAGAGGTAATTGGTAAATCATTCAAGTGAGCTGCCTGCTTGTTCTTTGCCACCCCAGTGGAGAAGGCACAGGAGCCAGGGGCAGGTCATCCTTTCTAGACAGGTGAGCTTTCCTTTAGTTTTCAATTAGCAATAATGGTGCCCCAGATAAACCTCATTGGCTATGATACTGCCACTGTGCAAAGCTGAGCTTTCCTTTAAAAAGGCATTTACAAAGCTACAGTAAGGGCTGGGGAGATGGCTCATCTGGAGAGGTGAGGTTGCCTGGCAAGCATGAGATTCTGAGTTCAGTCCCTAGGATCCATGTAAAAAGACCGATCCTTGTAACGCATGCTTGTAATCCCAGGGCTGTGCAGGTGAAGGTTTATCTCTGCAGCTTACTGGCCAGTCAGCCTAGCCTATGTGTGTACTCCAGGTCCTAGTGAGAGATTCTGTCTCAAAAAACATGGTTGGCTCTTGAGGAAGACTACCTGAGATTGACATTTGGCCTCCACATGCCTGCATGCATACTAGCCCCCCACCCTGCATAAACACACACACACACACACACACACACACACACACACACACACACAAGCCACATCAAGCTGAAACCAAGGCCACTTGCTAAACCCAGAGGCTTCCAGCCCCTGCTTAACCTGGCCCATCCTCCCATGCCTGCTTACTTGGCCCCTCTGGAGCTCTCAGTATCAATCTCCGACTACGGCAGGGATTTGAACACATCTCCTCTTTCATCCGAAGAAAATATTAGCATATCGCAGAGCTGTTGGGACAGATTGTATCTGAGGCACTTCTTCCTCCCCGCAGAAAAGCCCATCAATCATAACTGAATATAGTGATTAATAATGTCACAGCTTCCTCCACGTGCCTCCGTGCAGCTAAATGAAGAGCAGTGCTCAACTCACACCACAAAACAAACACTTGCCACTCGATCGGAAACTCGTACCAAAAGTACTTCAAGCCCAGAAACTATTTTTGGTTGATCTATTATTAATTTACTGAAGCTTCATGAGGAAACTGTATCAAGGGCTCAATTGGAATTTATAGTTATTTCAGACGAAGTTTATCTTTTTGACTTTTAAGCTACATATCCTACATATGGCCAACCAATAGCACAGACAGAAGTTTGTGGGGATAGTCAAGCGTTTGCACAGAGTGGAGAACCGGGCAGCCTGAATGGGGCATCTGGACCTCAATGTTGAGTGGCCCAGAGCATGCTGGTCTCCCCTGGGACGGTTGTTCACCTGGGAAACTAGGAAATGGTGTCATTAGGTTGTGCTTCTGTGAGAAAATAAAAAGAGCTTGTCGTGTGCTCAGCTCATAGAGATGGCTAGAAAATTAGGGAACATTTGCCTGTGGAAGGTGCACCAGTGGTTCTCAGGTGAGGTGAAGAGACAACATGTGGTTTGAAGCCACAGGGCGGGGGGGGGGGGGGGAAGCAGGCCCTGTGCTGATGGAACCCACATTTACCCCTTCTTGGGTGCCAGCCTCATAGGTGTCCAGAGGAAGCATCACTGTAGCCCGTCTTGCATCTGCCTGCCCTGCCCCTCCACCCCCCCACACTGACTCTTTAACACTGTGGGCTGCATGAGAGCCAGAGTAGGAGCCACTGATCTGATCTCATCCGGCTGCAGGTGAGGATGCTCATGGATTCTGCTGTCCAGGGAGAACTCGTGGTAATCCTAAATCATTCTGAACCCACTGAGCTGGGAAAGCCTTGTCTTTTTTCTTTAGTCCCCGGGCAATTTTCTTCCTGGAAACTTCCAAACTTCACACTAGGCTGTTCTGCCTTTGCCTGTTTGTTCTTTGACTCTGAGACTGAGAAGCATGGTGTCTTAGTTTCTGTTCTATTGCTGTGAGGAGACATCCTGACCAAGGTAACCCTTATAAAAGAAAGAAAGCATCTAATTGGGGGCTTGCTTACAGCATCAGAGGCTTAATCCATTATCCTCATGGCAGGGACACAGCACTGGAGCAGTGGCTGACAGCTACACCCTGATGTACTGGCTGAGAGAGGTATCGAGAACCTGGGCCTGACATGGGCTTTTGAAACCTCAAAGCCCCACCCCTTCCTCTAACAAGGTCACACCTCCTAGTCCTTCTAATCCTGTGAGTTCTACTCCCTGATGACTAAGAGCTGAAATATATACATACATACATACACATAAACATGTGTATATACATATATACACATACACTTAGATTTCCAAATGCATAAGTACAATTTGCTCAGTCTGTATAATGTTACTTATATGTATATAAGTTTTCAGGGCTGACCATTTGCTATGGATAACCAACTGGTGTGCTTCTCCCAAAGGAAGACTGTTTCTCCTGTTCTCAGCATCCCTTCCTTTGTTGCCTGTGCTTCCTTGTCTGGGGCTGAGCCTTGTGAGCTTCCCCTGTCTACATTAGCATGTTTATTGGAGTCATCCTTGCTCAGCTCATGTCTAGGCAATCATGTTGGTGAAACTTTATGGGTGTAGCTTCTGACCTTCCAAGGAGACACAGTCTCACAGCAAACTGTCCAGTGCTCTGGCCCTTACACTCCTTCTGTCCCCTCTTCTGTAATGTCCCTGAGCCTTGGGTGCAGGAGTTGCTTTGTGGCTATGTCAGTTAGAACTGGGCTCCACAACTCTGCATTCTGGTTGGTTGTGGTTTTCTGTAGTGTCCTTTGCAAAGTAGCTTTCCTTTGCAAAGAGACATTTCCTCCATGAGGGGCATTATTCTGTTTTTCGCTGGTCATCACATCAGCTTGAATAAGAAGATTTAGTTTTGAATAAAACAGTGTCTGTTGATATGTGGAAGCCAGTTGAGGGACTAGGATAGTGGGTTTTGTGGGTTTGTCAGAGGGGGAAAGACTGTGACCATTGGGTGCCTTAGAGCATAGTGGGTGCCAGGCTGAGCCTGGCCTGAAGAAGAGTCAGACTCCAGGGACCTGTGCTTACCACAGGCTCCTCAGCCTGAACAAACAGGGAGAAGGTAGGAAGTCAGTGTGATTTGGAGACATCGCCTGGGACAATTTTCTAGGAAAAAAGTATGCAAGGCTGAAGGGAGATTACAAAGCATTCCCAGCCCTGTGTGCCCTGAGTGATCATGCTCAAGCTGTGCTGTGCTATTCTCTGTGTTCTCCATCTTGTCCATTCTGCTGTGCTGTTCTCTGTGTTCTCCATCCTGTCCATCCAGCACCCTGTGCTTGATACAGTGCTCCACCTTGCCTTTCCTGCCCTTCACCCCAACATCCAGCTGTTACCTGGTCCGTGGCTCAGTGCCCTGAGTCTGCCATATCTTCTTTCTTCACTGAGGTTTGTCTGAGCCTTATGAGTTCATGGAGACATTGGCAAAATGCAGCTCAAGAGCTGCTACAGAGACCCAGGCATCTTTGCAGAGATCCAACATCACTGCAGAGACCCAGTCATCACTGCAGAGATCTAGGTATCTCTCCAGAGACCAACATCACTGTAGAGTCCCAGGCATCTCTTCAGAGACCCAGTCATTTCTGGAGAGACCCAGGCATCACTGCAGAGACCCAGTTATCACTGTAGAGACTCAGGCATCACTGTAGAGACCCAGGCATTTCTTCAGAGACCCAGACATCTCTGCAGAAATCCTACATCACTACAGAGACCCAGGCATCTCTGCAAAGACCCAGGAATCTCTTCAGAGACCCAGCATCACTACAGAGACCCAGGCATCTCTGCAGAGACCCATCATCACTGCAGAGACCCAGGCATTTCTTCAGAGACCCAGGTATAACTGCAGAGACCCAACATCACTGCAGAGACCCAAGCATCTCTACAGAGACACAGACATCACTATAGAGACCCTAGCATCACTGTAGAAACCCAGGAATCACTGCAGAGACTCAGGCATCGCCTGGGCATCATTCTTGCTTTCTATGTGCTGCCCTGGAGCTGGCAGACAGGAACTGCTGGGGCATGCTGGGGGAGGTGACAGAGCTTGTCCTTGTCTGTTTTAGAAAGGATTCTGGTCTTTTAGTATTCAGGAGGCTAGACTGGCTCAAGTCTTGGCCACAACCAGTGCTGGCCCCATCAGAAAACTTTTCCTGAGAGCCCCCTTGGGTGTGTGTGCTTGCTTCTGAGCAGGACCTTTTCCAGTGACATGCAGCCAAGAGTGGATGCCAGTAGGGTGGCAGCCCAGTCTCCCCTGCTGTGAAGCTGTGTTGTGAGTCAGCTGGGGTACTCTGCCTTGGTAGAGATACTACCTTAAATGTAGGCATGGTGAGAAAAGAAAGCTAGGCATGGTGGTGTTTGCCTCTAATCTCAGGGCTCAGGAGGCAGAGGCAGGAGAATGATTGCTGTAAGTTCAAGGTCAGGTTGATATTGCAATTTACAAGCCTGCCAAGGGTTACATAATGAGACTTTTTTCTCTTTTTTTTGGTTTTTAGAGATAGGGTTTCTCTGTGTAGCCCTGGCTATCCTGGAACTCACTCTGTAGACCAGGCTGGCCTCGAGAGACTGTGTTTTAATGCCATCATCATCAACAACAAAACCAGCAGCAACAACCTTTTGAAAGAAGGAGAGGGAAGAGAGAGAAAGAAAAGAGAAACGGGGAGTGTTTCCAGGAGACCTGGCACCCTGGAGTCCCTTGGTAGACAAGCATGGGCCTCTTGTCATGGGTCTTCTAAGCTATAGTCTTGGGTGAACGCCTCAGCAATGGAGACGAAGTGCAGGCTTTGTGCATGGCTGCAGAGTACACAGTCTCCAGCCTCCCTCCTTATGTCCCTGTGGGGACACCCAGAACCAGGTCTTTGTTCCATCTCAGGAACTGCAACTTGTGGGTTTCTCTGATGTGCGTTTCTCTTTTTGTCTGCCCTCTTTTCTTCATTTCTGTGGATCCCGTTGTTCAGATGTCTTTTTATGTAAGCTTGTTCAGCTTGGGTAGAATCAGGGTATGCATATGCTCCATAAAGAAATGCAACGTCTTGGGCCCGTGGGGGTGAGTGCCAGAGTGAGCAGAGCCCAGGGACTCAGGCAGACAGGCAGGGAGATGAGGGCTTTGTTAGAGGTGAGCGATGCCTGGCCACCACTCCCCCGCATGTCCCTGAGATGAGAGTCTGCGTTTATGAGGCTCTGAATGCAGTCTAATTTTTTCCTATCTGGTTTGGCTCATCTCTACCAGCTGGTAAATAGGAAATGTTCACGGTGGGAAGCCAATACTCCTCAGAGTGTAAACAGATGGAATCCATATAAAGTGACAAGTCAGACTGCGTTGCTGAGAACGTGGAGCCAAAACTCAGAACATAACCGCCAAGCGTCTCCTCCGTTCCAGTTCATTTAGTCCCGAGTAGTGCTTCATATCTGCACAGCTGTGTTGTTCTTTTTCTCCCCCGTCCTTTCTTCTGGGTTGATAATGACAATTTCAAAGAAAAACTTTAATTAAAGATTTTATACAAAATAGCCAAAAGTAGAATAATAAGGAAAATGAGCATTGATGTGTTTATTGTGAGAGGCATCCTTTTTGGGGGTCTCATTTCAAAATGTTCACTTGTTCACTTTGAAACGAGTTTGGTGGTGGTGACAGAAAGGTGGCAGACAAACAGCAGTGGCTGCTGAGCACTCTCTTGCACACTGCAGGGAGCCAAGATTGGGGTAGTAGCAGCTCCTTGCTGTGGGGCTCGGGCTGCAGGCTGCCCCTCACACCCCATGCTTGTGTGTGTGTGTGTGTGTGTGTGTGTGTGTGTGTGTGTGTGTGTTTCTTTGTAGGCAGTTCTTGACCCCCTTCTGTCAGGGTTAATCAGGAAGAGGTGTCTCCAGCAGAGGGACCTGTTGGCCAGTAGGTCAGAGAGCTGGGAAGGATTCAGAGAGTCTCCAGTTCTGTTCTAGAACGGCCTCCTCATAGCCAGGCTGGGAGAGAGTCTAGGCTCCAGAGGGGAAAGTTCTGGGTGCTTACAGTCAGGTTGGATGACATGTGCTTGTAAACCCAATCTTGGCCAAGCAAAGGTGGTTGGATTCTTCAGGCTCATTGGCCTGCTAGCCCCAGGCCAGTGAGAGGCCCTTTCTCAAAATCCAAGATGAATGGCTCCTGAGTAGTGACACCTGAGGTGTTTCTTGTCCTCTGGCCTCTCCATACCTGTGTTCTCTCTCTGTCTCTGTCTCTGTCTCTGTCTCTCTCTTTCTCTCTCTCTCTCACATACACACACACACACACACACACACACACACACACTACAGTCTGGGTGGCTGTATTTATTTGGGCTTGTGGCTTTTCTTCCCAGAGCTCACACTGTGTACAAAGCATTTGGAACAAAGCCCCGCAGAGTGATAACGCATCCACTGCAGGCAGTTTATGGAGCTGTCTGAGCTCAGTGGGGGACAAATAGGAAGCAGTTGGATATTCCTCCTCACTCTGCTCTGCAGGCCCACACAGAGCTCCCCTTTTTGTCACTGAGGGATGCCTATGGCAAGATCACATGTAGATGAAAGCCAGGCCAGTGCAGGTCCTAGGGTTAGAGGTCTCTGTCACATAGTAGTTCAGGATGCCTTCTTGGGCTGGCTTCTGCCTGTCCTGTCTCTCACATGTGTTCCCCATGTCTTCAGGTCTTGCCATCTGTGATCCAGAAGGGATTGTGACCCTTCCTTACTTGGTGGCTTCTCTAGGAAATAAGGTCTGAGGACCGTGCTTGGGGGGCCTCAAAACAGTGTGGATGCCTAACCCCACCTTCTGACCTCCTCAGCTCCCACACCCGATGGTCCACCCTATATGCCTCCAATGCTTGGTACCCTCATCTGACCAGCAGCCCCAAAGGACAAGCGGAGCACAGAGTGCCACCGTTCCTGGTGTCCACTCTACCCAGAGACTTCAGGTGTGCTCTCCGAGCACATACTGTCCACATCAGGGAGACAGGTTTCATTACTGGGCCCCTTCTCCAGACCTTCCCTCATCTCCTCTATCAGAAGGATGCTGAGCAGATCCCCATAATGGAAATGAAACGCCTGTCTGACACGCACCTGTACAAGATCTCCTTAGATCACACAGATTATTCCTTATGTGTATCCCATTCACCCACCCACTTACTCATCTATCTGTCTGTCCAGTCAGCCAGCAATCCAACCATTATCTACCAGTATATCCACTTGCCTGTATATCATCCATCCATCCTCCATTCATCAACCATTCATCTAGTCAGCCAGCCATCATCTGTCAGTCTGTCCACCCACTCACTCATCAGCCAGCCAGCAGCCAGCCAGCAGCCAGCAGCCAGCCAGGCAGCTAGCCACTCTCCATTAATCCACCCACAAATTCGTCTGTTCACCTATCTACCTTAGCCATAATACATACATACATATATACATACATACATTCATACATTCATTCATGCACATACATATGTACATACACATGTACACATACATACATGCATACATACATACAGTCAGTCACCACCCATCATCCCACCTACCAGTCCATCTATCCATCCACCTACACATAAATTCATCCATCATCCATCTCCCACCTATCCCTCATCTGTCCAACAGCTAGCTAAACAGCCGTTATCTATTAATCTAGCCACAGTTCATTAATCTAACCATCTGTTCACCTATATACCTATGCATCCATATGTAAAACATACATATAGTCAGATTTACCTATTAGTCCATTCACCAATGGATTCCTTTATCTATTAATATACCTGCATATTTATCCACTATCCATACATCTGTCCAGCCAGCCAATTAACCATCTACCCACCTATTTACCCACACATCCCAGTCCATCATCCATCTGTAATTCATCCGTCTAGCCAGCCAGCCAGCCAGCCAGCTAGCCATTAGCCATCAATCCATCCACCTACCCACTATTTACCTCCATATCCCAGCTACCACCCAGCCATCATTTACCTGTCCAGCCAGCCAGCCATTATCCATCAATCACCTGCCTGTCTACAGTGCCACCATCCATCCGCTCGACCATCTCTAGTGGTTACTATTGCTTGTGAGCTTTATAAGATCTAGTACCACCCGGGGAATAGTCACTGGGCATGCCTGCCTATGAGCTATACTGTCTAGATTAGATTAGTGAGGCAGGAAGACCTTGACTGTGGGCAGCATCATCCCATTGGCTGGGGTCCTGGACTGAACGGAAAGGAGACAGTGAGCCAATCACCAAGGTTCACACCCCCTGCTTCCCAGAGGTACAATGTGACCAGCTGCCTCACGCTCCGGTCACCTTCCACTGTGGGTCAGAATAAGCATTTCCTTCCTACATTGTTTGCCAGACATTTTATTGTGGCAACGGGACAAGTAACTCACACACCAGCCACCATTCATCCACTCTAACCTTCCTCCTCCTCTAGGCTTCTGCTGTGTTAGGATGGGGGCAGGGCTGAGCAGTGTCTTACTGGTCCAGGCGGTTTCTGTTCCCTTAATGTGAGAGCATGCTACTTGGTCACTTAGCATCATGTCTTGAGCCTTTCACTACGGTCAGCAGTTCCCACCACAGTTCCATTGACCTCTTAAAAGTCATCTAAATGCTTAACAGGATATGGTACTTTAAATTCTGTTCCTTTGCTTAAAAAAACAAAAATAAAAAATGTTAGTGGTCAGTGCAAACTCAAGGCCTGTTATTTGTATGCCTCCTCGCCCGGGCCTCAGGGAGCTGATGTGGCACTGCGGAGAGGTCTGTTCTCAGGGGAAGAGACAATGAATGGTGAGAAGGGGACAGTGGGGGACAGCGTCTGGGTATAGCCTCATGCAAGTGGATGTCTGCCTTCCACACTCTTAACTTCAAGCTGTAACTAGTGATGTTTGGGTCTTTCTTTGTAGATCTTGAACTCCTAGCTCTACTGGCTGTCCGTCCCAAGTGCTGTGATTACAGGTGTGAACCCCCACGAGTGGCAAAAATATTATTGCTTTGGTCTTTTGTTTGTCTGTTTTTTTTTTCCCTTGTTTTTTTTTGGCTGATCTCAAACTTGTGACCTTCCACTGCCTCAGCCACTGGAGTGCCACCATACTTGGCTTTCAGCTCTCTGCTTAAATCCTCCGTACTCCCTGTAAATGTATCTTCCCTGAAATGTCTTCACTATTCAGCTGTCTGCAAGAGAGGTGTGGGACAGAGAGCAGAGTGCCCAGTGTCTTATTCTGCACAGAGGTGGAGAGGGTGGAGCATCCCTGCTCTTTGTGTCCCCAGGATCTTTCCAGCCTGCTGCCTGGGTCCTGGTGGGGGAAAGCAGCCCCAACGGTATGTAAATGGCATGGCTGAGTCCTTCAGATCTGTTTGTGGACACTGAATTTTGAAATTCACATTACTTCACATGACATGCAAGAAGATTCTTCTTTTGATTCCCCCCTCCCCCAACCGTTTAAAACTTCTAAAGCCAATTTTAGTTTGTGGGTATGTAAAACTGGGTGGCGGACAGTGGTTCACATACATACATGAAAATTAGCTTTCCGTTAGGGAGGGAGGCCAGCATAGAGGTAAGCCAGAGAAAGGTGAGCTGCTGGGTCACATATGAGGCCTGCACTTTCCTTTCTGAGAAGTGTGCTGGGTTTGGATGGATGGGGCAGCTAGGATTAGCACAACCACCACCACTACCATGACCACCACCCCTTTTGTAATTTGTACCCACTCCTCCTTCAAGGGACACCAGGGTCTTGTGAAGAGCTAGAACAGAGCAGAGTCAGGCAGGGGGTGGGCATGGCCCTTCTTCTCCTAAAGGGAGGCTGCCAGAGTAACCCAAGGTCAGTATCAGGGGACAGTGACAAACTGGCAGGGTGGTCAGGAAAGCTAGAGAGAAGGTACCAGACTGCCCATGTTAGTTTTTTCTTTAAATAATAAAAATAAATTTATTCTTGTAAGTTTGATTCCTTTTTTTAAAAAAAATCCCATATTAGTTTTTAATTGTTAATTTAAATTTTAATTGGTACAACCTAGAGTCACTTGGGAAGAGGGAACCTCAATGGAGGAATTGTCTGAATCAGATTGGCTGGTAGCTACATCTGTGAGCAATAGTCTTAGTTGATAACTGACATGGGAAGAGGAAGCCCACTGTGGGCAGCACCATCCCTAGGCAGCTGAGCATGAGTCAGAGAGCAAGCCAGTAAGCATCTTTCCTCTGTGGTCCTGCTTCAGTTCCTACCCTGACTTCCCTCAATGATGGACCCAGAAAAAGAAACGGAAATAAACCCTTTCCTTCTTAAGTAGCTTTTGGTCAGAATATTTTCCCACAGTAACAGAAAAGCAAACCCTGCTCATTGGAGAGCAGAGGGCAAGGGAAGGGCTTTCTGGGTGAAAGTTACAGCATGTTCAGCCCTGGAAGTTCTGAGCTCCCAGGATATCACAGACTAGAGCAGGGCCATGTTCCATGCAGGAAATAAGCCTGGGACACAGGCTGTCAGTGGATAGAGAAACAAGGGGAGTGGTCAGAACAGGCTGAAGGTGTGCTCTGGCTTCCCTCTGAGCAGGCACAGTGTGACTGAGGCATGCAAGAAGGCAGGGAGGGGCCTGGCCAGCACAGAACCCCAGAACTAGAGAGGTGTGTACTGGCTTGCTACTGTAAGCAAGGCTAAGGCTGGGCTCATAGCTGGGACAGAGGAAGGAGGAGAGAAAGGCTGGGATCATCCAGGGTCTTGTAGTCTTCCAGTACCTGAGAAGTCTCTCACAATGGCAGGTGAGGGGACAGGGAATAGGGTGGAATTTACTTTCTCATTCCTTTCCTGTTCTCTCCCACCCCATACCGACCGGTCCTCTTCACCAGGACCCTCGCTCTGATGCCTCTGCTAAGTCTCACCATCTGCAGCTCCCTTCTGTGGCTACTGCCAAACTTCCATCTGACAAGTGATAAGGAACTTGGAGAGGTACCTCTGGTGGGCGCGAGCTCTGTGCCAGGTTTGCGGCTCATGGCACTCCACACAGAGGACCCATATGGGTTGCCGTGGGACTGTAAAGTAGAGTGTCGCTCTGGTCCTCCTCCACGTTCCCAGAAGAAGTGGACAAGGACTTAGCAGCAGAGAGGGCATTGCAGTTTCTCTTGCCCCTGGGACTAATTGCTGTGGGTATCTTAGGGTTCCATCTTTAGACCCAGGGATGTGCTGGCTAATCTGTTTTCCAGCACCAGTCTGGAATATGATCAGAGGCCTGTGTGCTCTGGCTATTAGAAGATGGTGGGCTGTCCTCAGTATGTGGCTTTGCCCCTGTTGGCCGGTGACCCTGTGACGGTCGTCATCATATCAACACCAAGCAAATGCTGCTGCTACACCTTTTAGCTGGGCCAGAGCCCTCAGAGCCCCGGTCAGTTGGAGGAGACTTGTGCAGCTGGGCCACAGGCTTCCCTAGCATATGGCTTTTTTCTCAGGCAGTCAGGAAAGATCCAGTCACTTATTCCAGCAAATGTTTCCTGAGCATGAACATTCCACCCAATGGCACTTAGACCAGGACCAGCAGGGAGAGTCTCCTGCTAATGCGTTCCGGGGGACTGCAGGGACAACAAGTGTCCTGTGACCTTCTGAGGAGTCCTGTTGAAGAACAGGGAAGTGTGAGGGGCTCTCCAGATGGGCTGAGTTCAATTGAGTACCAGAGAAAAGGCAGTGGATCTGCCATCCTTGGGGTGGGAGGGCGGAGGAAGAACGGCTCCAGTCTGGGAAATCGGAGGGGTCACTGGCACGTGACACATCCAGGCAGCTGGATGTTGTTCTCTGGACTCTGCTGTGCTCTCCATAAGGCAAACAACCAGCTTGGCAAGGTGGGGCAGGACTTTAAGACTGGGAAGTGAGGAAGATAGGGATGGGCTTGGAGGTGGCTCAGTGGGGACACCTGCATAGAACATGCAAGGTCCTGGACTCTGTCCCCAGAACTGTCAACAAAAATGTTAAAGTTGAAATGGGTATATGAATGTTGTGGGCATGTGTACATATGTATGTTCATGTATGTATCTGTATTCCCCCACCGTGTGTGTGTGTGTGTGTGTGTGTGTGTGTACACCACAATGACAGAGAAGACTCAGAATGCAGTGCCCAGTCCTGGTGGAATGGGGGGGGTCAGGGATAAGGGAATAGGACACACTCACTGGCACATTTCTCTCCAGGTTCATCAGGCCTCCTGTGGGAGCATAGGTAAAGGGCGGAAGAGATGGCTCAGCCAGTAAGAGTATGCGGTACTCTTGCAGAGGACTGAAGGTTGATTCCCAGCATCCATATCAAGTAGCTTACAACTGTCTGTATCATATTTAGGGGATCTGATACTTCTTGAGTTTGTGGGCACCTTCATTTAAGCCCCCCCCCCCCCACACTTTGGAATAGACCATGGGCTGGATTCACTCAGGGTTGAAGAGGTAGGCAGAAGAGGGCTGATGCATTCGAGGGGAGATGAGAGGAAGTCTAAGCAGGGAGAATGCAAAGGAGGGGTCCCTGTAAGCAGGGGACCCAGGGGCAGAAGTTGGTAGGTTTTGGGCTTTGGAGGGGGTGAGCTAGAAAGCAGAGGGGACAGACACCTTGACCTTGCAGGGTCAGTGGCTGTCGGTACTAACATGGCACTAAGCTTGGAACTGTGGCCTCTGGAAGGGAGCTCAGGTGTCAGAAGGATGGTTGACATAGACACAGGGACTCATGTGACCCTGGCACCTGCAGCCGGAGGGGTAGAGCAGTAGGTGGAGGGACAAGTGGCCAGGATGAGGCAGAGACAAGGACTGGGGGAGCAGCTCCAGCAGACCACTCACCGTACCCAGCCCCTGACTCCTCCAGCCAAAGACTGAAGAGACCTGGGACTGAAGAGCCAAAGACTCAAGAGGGGCTGTCTTATGGATAGACCAGGCTTCATCAGCCTAGGATAGCCTAGGAACCTGTGGAGAAAGCTTTGAGGAAAGGGGAACCCACTTGCTGCCTAGTGGTTCTCCCCACTCTGAGGCTTGCTAAAGTTCCTTAGAATCTAGGCTAGACATAGCCGGATCTGTTCCTCTGACTGTAGAATCAGCTCCCCTAGGACCCAGGCTTCTCTCTTGTTTCTCTCTCTTTCCTGGCAGTGCCCTCTGTAGTCAGTCACTACTGCTGGCTCAGTGCCACCTCCTACGGGAAGCCTCCCAGACCACACTAGCTGAAAATGTTTATGTTCCTTTGAAGGCCTGTTCCCCTGCCCACCCCGTCTCTGGCTCTTACTCCCAGTTGACGTTTTCTTCTAGTGTCATGGTGTTTGTGCATCTAACCTTCCTTCAGGGGAAGGTTGTGAAGGGATAGGCCGGAGCTGAAAGATGGCATTGTGTTGTCTAGCCGTGACTCAGGCCTCCTTGGACCTCAGTTACTATATCTGAAGATGCAGACACGGTGGGGTGGGAGCACTTGCTGGCGGGGCTCTGAGCACACAGATGACTCCATAGAAGTCTAATCAGCACAGAGACCCAGCTCCACGCCCTTGTATCTTTTCCAAGGACCCTGCCAAACATCTCACGCGGTAACTCTCATTTGCTGAATTCAGAGATCGTTGCAAAACTTTTCTGTGGTATCTTAAAAAAAAAAAAAAAAATTGAGAGGTTGAAATAGACCGTCAGATTTTCCAGCTCGCAGTAAAAATAGTTCGCATATGGCCATGAAAAGCAAAAATCACACAAGTCCAGCTATGCCAGGACTAGTTTTTCCAGCATCAATTAGCAGAAAAGAGTTTTTCATACGGCTCTAAAAGAGGATGAATTGGTGTATGAGGCTTACTGCTTTACATTAAAAAGAGATTTTTTTTTTTACAAACTTACTAAGACTGTTTACTGAGACAATTGCCTTGCGAACTCTCAATATATGCAAAACGTTCTTTTTTTTCCCCCAAAGATGTCATTGTGCCATGTGTACTGCGGTGAATCTTTGAAAACATTTTATTTTACAAGAAGTAGTAGTAAAAAAAACAAAAGCTCCTACATATTTTGTTGCCATTTGACTTTTTGACTTTTCCAAATCCCTCTTCTGTTATGCAGATCTTCCGAAACATGAGGACGATCAGGAAAGTCTTCCAGCTCCTCGATGTCAACAACACAGGCACGGTGCAGCCCCAAGAGCTAAGGCGGGTTCTGGAGACATTCTGCCTGAAGATGAAGGATGAGGATTATGAGATGTGAGTGGCAAGACGAGGGTGTGGTGACCCTGCCGCCAGGCCAGGATCCAATGACAGTGGGAGGTTGCTGGGCCCCCCCTCCCTCCCTCCCTTCCCTCCCTCCCCCATAGCTCTCCCCTTGCCTTCATTTTGGACATTACACCCACATCCGGAGACTGTGAATTCTCAGAAGCAGAGCCTAGCCCCTCTTATTCCTTGAGGAGGTGTGGTGAGCATCCTCATCCGGCTTGTAGGTCTGCATAGGTTACTGCTGTCCCACCGCCTGCCTGCCATTCCCTCCTCCTGCCAAGTGCCCCCATCCTGTATGGTTCCAATTCACAGTGAGTTTGACTCCAGGCCTGGGGCAAAGAGAAGGGGCCAATGTTGAAACTCACCCATCTGTTGGCTCCCACCATGGAGTCTGCCTCCACATGTAATGGCTCAAACATCCTTCTCCCTAGAGGACATTGTTCCTGGGGGCAGCAGGTTGTGACAAGGTAGGGACTAACACAAAGCATTTATCTGCTTCCTGACACTTGCCAAACGCCACCACCTGCTCCTGACTCTGGCCGCCGGCACTCATGGGTGGCCATGCTTGGCTCTTGCTCTGCATGAGTTTTGAGGGAGAAGTGCTGGGGGCCCTGTGGTGTTCCTTTAGGAAGTGTCCAGCTGAGAGGATGCCCTCTTCCCACCTTTTCCCATCCTCTTCTCTAAGCACAGCTGCCGCCCTGGGCCTTACCTCTGCTCCCTGGGGTATCAGTTCCCACAATTCACTGGTCCAAAACTGCTCAGTGAGTCCCAAAATAAGCAGTTCATGTATTCTGAGTACTTTCTGCCATACAGATATGCTGCCTTGTCTCCTTGTTAACCCGTTCTTATTGGTCTCTCAGTGTGCTTATAAATTAATGGGTAACAACCTAATGCATACTGTGGACATAGTCATGAATACATATATAGATAGGCAACTCAGTGTCATGTGATTGGTGGACCCTGGCTCATGTCCTAGTGGCTCAGGGATGCCTGGACCCTTCAGGCCGCTCCCAAACCACGGAGCCTTTAATGTTTCTTCAGAGGCTAAGAGTTAGGTTAAAGGCTCTGGAGTTAAAGGCTGCTGTTGTGAGGGGTCACTGTGGCTTCTGACACCTTTCCTATACGCAAGATCAGGGCTGCAGGCAGTAGATCGTCTTTGCCCAGAGCAAGGAAGCACAGAGGGCATGCGCCTGTAGCTCAGATGGGGCTCACAACCAGAGACTTGAAAAAAATGGATCCTACCCATTCTTGAATATGTGTTCTTCTTTCTTTCTCTTTATAGCCTACCTCAGAATATAAAAGGCATAATAGATGTTTTAATTTTTATATCCTTTCTGGCTGGGAAAGTATCCAGAATAAGATACAAACAAAACAAATTAAATAATTTTGTGCGTGCAATTACAGAGCAGAGGCAGACCTCGTCTAAAACAGGCCGTCAGAAACAAAGCGGGCTTTTATTTGACAATAAACCTTGTGTTTGGCACTGCAGTCTCCAACCTAGTAAATCTATTAAAAAAAAAAAAAGTTACTGTCTGTTTCCCCATCTCTTAAGGACTGAATAATAAAGAACTCCACAAATTTTTATCTGAGATTCCTTTCAGGCCCCAGAAACAGTGCTGATTTGTCATTATGGCCCTGAACAACATCCTGAAATAGGATTGGTTCCCATAAATGCACACAGAGGCTCAAAGGAGCTGATCTCTGGCCGGGCTTTAGTGCCTTCCTCATGGGACTCCCAGAAGACGCTGTCGCCTGCGGCTGCTTTGCTGTTGACTCTGCCCTTTGCAGTTCGGAGCAGGGTACAAACGGCCTTTTCAGGATTTTAGTCTAGTTTCTTGCTTCTGTTTAAGATCTGCACTAGGCGGTTGGTGTGGTAAGAATGTCTAGGCTCTGAAGTCAAGGCTGTGCTTGGTATCCCCATTGCTGGAACATCAAGGTATTGCCAGGACTCCATTTTCTCTTAAAGAAGTAGGTATTAAGGGGAAATGGGGAAATAGCTCAGACCGCAGGGTGCTGGCCCTGCAAGCAAGAGGGCCTGAGTTTGATCCCCACTAAATACATTAAGGAAAAGGAAAACAGGGGTGTGGTGGCATGGGCTTGTAACCCCAGAGTCTGTGAGGTTGAAACAGGTGGATCTCTGGGATTCATCTGCCAGCCAGCATAGCCTCCTTGCTGAGTTCCAGGCCTGTGGGAGACTGTTTCAGCCAGCAAAACAAAACAACAAAACCAGGAGGATAGCACGGAGGAACAAGAGCCGAGGAGCTGTCTTCTGGTCCCCATACACATGTGCCTACCCACCCATGTCCACCAGCATGTTTGTGCAGATACACAAAGACAGGTCCACATGCATACACACACACACATGCACACATAGACATGTATGCGCACATGCGGAAATGGGATAGGCACCGAGAAGCCCACCCCACAGAGTAGGGATGAAGACATGATGCAATGCGTGTGGCATGTCTGTGTTATGCTTGCATGTGTTGGGTGTTCATCTCAGTGGACTGTCACAGTCGTGATGACCTGGGGTACTGTTACAATTTCTCGACAGTTGCTGTTTGCCTGCAGAGTACTTCTCAGCCTGTGCAAAATCCCAGGCCAGAGATGAACTCACCACTAGGTTCATCAGCACTGGCCTGCAACCTAAGCACTGATTTTCCCCTCCTCGGATCCCTCCATCCCAAGCCCATCTCTCTCTAGGCTGAAGTATTTCAATCTATGAATCTATTGAATCTGTGTGAAGTCATTTCTGAGCATCCCTGTAATCGAGCAAACCATAGAAGGCCAGCTTGTGCTAGGGTTGCCTAGAGGGTGTTTTTCCAGGTTGTGATGCTGGAAAGGTTCAAGGGCTCACCAGAATTCCTCATTCTCCCTAAATTTAGCCTTGTGTGAGCCCCACTTATCTGCTGCTTTCTTCAGGCTGTGCACCCACCCTGGCCTTGCTGCCTAGAGTTGGAGTCCCTGGGATAGTGTCTTAAGAACAGGTTCATCTAAGCTCTTTCTGGGAAAAGCTTTACAAATATTTATTGTATGTCTGTGAGGGTGTGTGTGTGTTCCTATATGTATGCTTGCATGTGTGTATAAGCCAGAGGTCAGCCATGTTCATCCCTCCGGAATTGACCACCTTGTTTTCTGAAGCAGAATTTCTCAGTGAGACCTGAGGCCCACTGATCAGGGTAAACTGGTTGACCGGTAAGGTTCATTACTTAGGGTAGAGTGGCTGGCCAGTGAGCAACATGGACTCACCTGTCTTCACCTCTCAACTCTGTGATTCTGGGCCCTGGGGATCAAAGTCATATCTCCATCAGGCACAACAAACATTGTACAGACTGAGCTATCTCCCCAGCACTGCAAAAAGCCTTTTGAGACCCTGCCTTTCTGTTCAGCTGCAGGTTTCGTATCTAAGGTGTTTTCTCCAGGGCACACGACCATGGGCTTCCATCTGTCCCCCACGTGCATACAGCAGGTTCCTGAGCTAGGATTCCAGGGCCTGAGCCCAAGCCAGGGTTCTCCTGTAGGCAGACCCTGGCTGCCAGGATACTGCAATTGCATGGAGTCTTCAGTGCTGGGTGAGCCTTCAGCAAGCTCCTTTGCTTGAGCAGCATGCTGACCAGCAGCCTTACAGGACTTAAATAAACACTGCCTCCCAGGTCTGGAGCTTCTGGGACGTTTTCACAGGATCAGGGCTGAGAGGAAAGCGGGTGCTGTTTAGGCAGCAGTCATCTCTCTGGATAAGTTTTCCTGTAAGGACAATAGGGAGCTTCATCAAGTGGAAGAGAGGAACAGTGGGGAAGGAATCCATGGCGCTCCCTGTGCAATCTGGGAACCAGAAAAATAACAAATACTTTAAGTATTAATTACTAAATTTTGAGAAAGCATGGAATTAGATAATTATAGAAACCAACACACATGGGGAGGATATAACCAAACATTTAAAAACTGTGAATTCTTTTAGAAATGTAGTAACCCAGGAATCATCTAGAAAAGTGTTTATCACACACAGATCTGAATAATAGGAAACACATTACAAACCCAAGCATCCCGTTTATCTCGGTGTATTCTAGAGACAGAGGTGTTATGTGTGTGTGTTTTCAATTTTCTTGCTCTAAATTGGATGTGGCAGTTCCAAGTCTATAACTCCAGCACTTGGAGACCAAGGCTAGAACGTAGCAAATTCAAGGCCAGTCTGGGTTACATAGCGAGACCCCGTCTCAAAACAAACAGAGAAAGATAAGTCTTATTATATGTAAACACCATAAATGCTTCCAGAACAGCTGGATTTCCTCTGCCATTTGCTGTTTGGAGACTGTGTGCTTCTGTGGGCTGAGGTTTCATTCTCCTGTGGTGATAGGCTTCTGTCAGTTATAAGAATCACCTGCTTACCATCCCCCACCCTCCACACGCTGGGGGTCCCTAGCTGCAGAAATGTGAGTCTTGCTGGCTCACTACCCAGATCCCTGTCTCTGTACTTCTTACAGGAAGGTATCATTGCTCTTGCTGTCTGGCAAGGAGAGCCTCTTGGGCCCTGGGACCCACTGTCCTCCTCCTTCCAACAAGGAAGGGAAGAAAATTGTAGGATTTGTGTCTGGAGAATTCTCAAAAAGGGGCCTAGACTTTCAGTCCCTCTCTCTGTAAGCTGATAGTGTTCTCTCTCAAGTGTCTGCAGGTTATGTCTGTATGTGTGTATGTGCTTGTGTGCATCGGGAGACCCAGGGGTTGCCTACCTTTTATTTATTTGTTTTTGTTTTAAGACAGTTTGTTGTTATTTTGATGTTTTTGTTTGTTTGTTTGTTTGTTTGCTTTAGGCAGGGCCTCTCACTGTCCCAAGGAGGATATACTGGCTGGCCCATGACCAAAGGAGTCTACCTGCTTCCACCTTTCCATCACTGGGATTCTAGACAAATGCCCAGGCTGTCCTGTTTCCTGTTTTGTGTAGGTGCTGTGGATGGAACTCTGGTCCTTGTCCCAGCACAGCAAGTGCTTTACTGACTGAAGCATCTCCCCAGCAGGAGTATTTCCCATGGTCTCATTGTTAAAGGCAGCTACAGCTAGGAAGACGTTGAAATCCGTGCTGACCCCATATAAAGCAGAGCTTGTAATATGTATGCGTCAGTCCCCGACTTGCCTTGGCTCTGCCTGACTTCAGGGAACGTCTGTGTTTCAGGTTCTTGAAACAGTACAACGTCAACAGCACCATTGCAGTGGATTACAACGCTTTCCTGAAGAATCTCAGTGCGAAAAATGACTCCAGCTTTAAATACCTACTATCCAGTGCAGGTAAGGACTTCTCAAGCACGTCGCTAAGGCTTTCACTGTTTGTTTGGTTTTTTCCTTGTGGGTCTTCCCTAGGAATTATATCCCAATATGGAAAACGAATCCACTACAGAGATACCCACAATGTCATTATTTATAAGAAAAATGTGAGGGCTGAAGGAAAGAAGGCAGTGGTTAAAGGCACACACTGATCTTACAGAGAAGCCAAATTCTATTCCCAGAACCATTTCAGGGGCCTCATGTCTGCCTTAACTCCAGCTCCAGAGGATCCAACACCCTCTTCTGGCTTCTGTGGGCAACTGCGCGCACGCGCGTGCGTGTACACACACACACACACACACACACACACACACACACGGACACACAGAGCCACACAGAAGGATATATATCTGGGGACAGTGAACTCTGCAAAGGAAATGCATCTGGAGTCAGCACTGGACTGGAACCCGGGTATCATTTGTCCTTCTTTCTGTTGCTTCTGACCTTTAAAGAGTTCGGAGGGTGAATCCTTTTCCATAAGTGAGAAACCAACTCGAGAGGACTGAGTAGAGGAGCTTGCAGCTCTATTAGATGTGGAAAGCCAGCATCTCTCTGTGTGCGTGCTGTCCTCAAGGGAGAAGCTTCCCCACCTGCCCAGAGTCTCTTTCTCGCCACAGTAACATGGTGTCTGGAGCTGTCCTGCTGCTGGTGTTTCTGAACAGAACCTTGGCCCACTTCTTTGGGAAGAATATTTGAGTCACTTAGCTGGACACTCAGGTCACTTGGATTTTTAACTCTGTCCCCTGACCTGGGGCTATCCCCTGTGATTGGATTATAATTTGTCCTTATTGGCTGGTCTTGTCTTAATGAGGCTTAGTAAATCCCCTCAGGGCACACCTGTGACAGAGTGCTGCCTTCCCAGCAAGCCAAAACACCACTGTTTTCTGGCTCTGACTGGTTCTGCTAACCCAGACTGCTCGGAGCTGGTTCCAGGACTCTGCCCTTTGGACTCAGGTGGCAGGTACTGGTGAGCATGGTTTTGTCATCTCTTTTCATCTCCTGAAGCCCCACTGGGCACTCACAGACAAGCCAAAGGCTGAAGGAAGCCATCAAACCAATGCCACCACTCAGAAAGAAGCATCATCAGCCTCACCCTGGCACCTTCCCATGCATTGGATAGCAATGGAGATTGGGGGGGGGGGGGCTCTTTTAAAGATTAGGCCATAGACTATTTTACAAGGATTTGTCACTTGAGTTGCCATCTTTAGGATTTGTTGTTTGATTTTTTTCCTAGTTATTCACATTACATGCGTCTTAGACCTTTTTTTAATGTCTTCTCTCGTAAAACACTGCTTTTTCATAAGCCCCCTTTCCCCTCCCATCCCTCCTTCCCTCTTTCTCTCCCCTCCCTATGCCCACCCTTCCTTCTTAGTCTTTGTTTTAACCCTTTCCTCTGCTGTATTTATTTGCTCTGTGTTCCTTTCAGCTTACTCCTCCTGTTTGTGGTGATTTGGGCATGTTTTCCTCCTCTGTTGGCTTTGACAAAATTCTTGACAATCCTTAAGAGAGAAAGGCCTGGCTTTGGTCTGCTTCAGGGATCACAGTCCTTTAGGCAAGGGAGGTATGCTTGTGGCAGGCTGCATGCTCACACCTCAGTGGATCAGGGAGTAGAGGAAGGGGGACATAGGGCTCAGCTGCCTTCCTCAGCTTGTGATCACTTAAGTACCAGCTTGACTGGAGAATAATCAACAGCTATGCTTAACACTGATGATGTTTTGATGTGGCATGGAATGATTACCACAGTCAGGTTAATTAACACATCTGTGATCTTACACAGACATTTCTGGCATGTGGTGGCAACAGTAAACATCTCTCCTCTCAGCAAATCTCACACGAGGTTAGTATTTAAGAGTACTGCGATTTGTCCTGGGCGTGGCATTCCCTTCTGATTTGCACCTGAGAGCTCTTGCTGCTGGAGACCCTTCTTTCTGGCTTCTGATTACTGGAGAAATTTCTTACTAATTGGTGGACAACTGATGCCTGTTGAGAATCCATAAGGAGTCACACGAGTACAAATTCATCCGGCGTGTTGTAATCTCATGACAGATACAACCTCCCCCCCCCCTCATTTTGCAATGGAGGAAACAGTAGTCCAAGGCTGTGTAACTAGGGCAGGCAGAGTCAACAGTCACAGCCAGGTGGCATGTTTGTTGAGCATGGTCTGCTCCTTGTGTACAAGGTCTTGGCTGTTACAGGCTTGGGAACTCCCACTGGGAAAAACCTCCTGAGACACTGGAGTCCCCACTCTGTTACCTCTAATTCTTCTGGTGTGACATCCTCACCTACCAGTGCCTTGCCAGTGACATTTTTCTATACGATACAGTGTGGCGTTTATGGAAAACATTCTCAGGCATCTAAGAACTGAAGCAATATCCATATCTGTTTGCATCTGTTTTAAATTTTCACTTTTGTAATTAGGAATGACAACATAATTCTTTTTCTAAAAAATTTTTCTAAATTTCCTAAACTAATTTTCTAAAATAATTTTCACCTCCTCTTTGACAGTTTTATGTATGAATATAATAGATTTCCGTCCCGTCCACCCCGTTCCCCTCCTTTATCTCCCTCACTCTAGAACCCTTCCCCCCACCCCCTACATGCCTGCTGGGTTTACATTATTCTTTAAAAATAACCGATTTAGTTTGATAAGGGCTGTTTGCACGGGTCCACTTGATTCTTCACACCTGGCACTGCCTCTGCCTCTGCTGTGACCTTCCACTGTGAATGGTGACTGAGAGGATGAATTTTGCTAGAATATGCTCATATGTTGATGAAACATCAGTTCCTGGACTCTGTTGTTCCTACCTCTGGATCGAGTTTCAGAAATTGTTACTTTTGGTTTTTCTGAATACAGGACAATCATTTCTATTACTTTTGGCTACACTGGCCTCTATAGGCATGTGAGGCAGTCATGTAGGGGCAAGGGACAGTTTCTGCTTGCTGCTCCTGGGGGAGCCTAGAGCCCTATAATGTTTGCACTTCTCTGGGTGTTGTCGTGTAGATGTTACCTGGCATGGAAAGGACTCGGTTCCCACCCCTAGCCCTCTCAAGGGAAGGGAAAGAGAGATGAAGAGAAGATGAGTCCTGGAATGAGTGTCTCAGGAGATGAGGCCTCACAGGTAGGCCTGCCAGATAGGCCTCCTGCCTCATCGCTCTATGCAGCCCACAGGACCCTTGCATTTTGTTTAAATAGAGGATGTATGAGCTGCCTTGGCTTTGTGAGTGATGTGATGTGTGTGTGTGTGTTTGTACATGTATTTGTATGCATGTGTATGTGTGTGTGTATATGTGTACATGCATGTGTGTGTAGTGTGTGCGTGTGTGCATACATGTGTGTGTGCATATGTGTTTCAGTTCCAGGATCTCAAAGTAGAGAATCAGATGAAGTACAAGAGAGCCTGCTGGGAACCCAGAGCCACCTTGGCCAGGTCAGATTCGAGCCTAGTCTGTTCTGAGACACTGTGAGGCCCAGCTAGAAAGACTGTCTCTGTGTCTCTAATGTAGCTCACAGGGACCTGGGGAAGGGTCTTTCTTTTCCCTTTCCTCCCTTGGAGATGAGACGTGGGATTCCAGATGACTGGCAGCCTGTTAGCTATTGCTGAAGTAAGCATGCCTCATTTGGCTGTGGCTTATTTGCAGACATTTTAGGAAATAAATCTGGGGAACCATTTGTGCCTCTTCACATCTGACGCTGAGAGAGAAGATGGCTACACTTGAGACACGCTTCATCTTCTTCTGCAATGAGAAGCTCACAGGCTTGTTGCACAAAAGCCAAATGCATAAAACCCAACAAAACCCAAACCCCTGACCCTGGGTCATACACCTATGAACCCTACCCCTCTGCTGGGTCAGATACTTCCAAGTTATTTTTTTCTGATACGTAAGTAAGTAGATGATGGATAGACAAGACATACAAAATAACTGAGAAAATGAAAATTAAATTATGTTAAGTACCCTTTAAGTCATGAAGGAATATATTGCAAAGAAACGGAGATTTTTATGTCACAGACAGGTCTCTCTTGTTTTTTACCATTTATTTATTTTAATGTGTGTGTTTTCCTGCTATATACATTTGTACACCTCATGTATGTCAGATGAGAGCGCCAGATCCCTTAGAACTGGACTTCTGGACAGCTGTAAGCTGCCATGCAGGTGCTGGGAGTTGAACCCGGGTCCTCTTCAATCAACACGGGCTTTTAGTTGTTTTGGACAGCTGTGTTCTATTGCATTGCCTTGGCAACATCTATGTGCTCCCTGTGAACACTGCTGGGAGAGTTGCATCGGGTTCTCTCTGGCACTGCAGAAAGTGTCCTCACATGCAGTCCTTCGCTGGGTGGTCTGCTGTGCCGCAGACAATGAGCAGTACAGCTCAGAGCTCAGAATGTTTACACATGGATCGCTTCTGTGCCAAGTGAGGGCTGCTTCCCGCCATTGTCCTGTATCAGTGTGTGTGTGTTTATATGTTTCTCTGTGTACACATGCACGTTCATGTGTATATCTCTCTGTATATGTGTGTGCTGTACATGTGTGTGCACACATATGTGCAGCTATACTCTCCTGTGTGGGTTGAGGACTATCCAGGTATCTGCCTCTTTTGTCTCTGTCTTGGTTGTAGGAACACCCACTGGACTCCGGGCCTACCACTTGAGCCTCTGATACCTGCCCATCTTTCTGAAACCCGAGCACTAGTTTATGGGTGTGTAGAGCCATTTCTGGCTTGGGATTTGAACTCAGGTCCTCTTGTGCGAACTTTAGCCGCGAGCCCCTCAGCCTCCCCGTTCTCATCCTTCTTAATCCTCACCATGATAAGTAGTTTATCCTTGCTAGTGTAAGTAGATTTTAAAAATTACCCATGGTTTGAACACTTTTTATACATTTACTATATGTCTTAGTGAGGGTTTCGATTCCTGCACAAACATCATGACCAAGAAGCAAGTTGGGGAGGAAAGGGTTTATTGAGCTTACACTTCCACATTGCTGTTCATCATGAAAGGAAGTCAGGACTGGAACTCAAGCAGGGCAGGAAGCAGGAGCTGATGCAGAGGCCATGGAGGGATGTTACTTACTGGCTTACTTCTCCTGGCTTGTTCAGCCTGCTTTCTTATAGAACCCAAGACCACCAGCCCAGGGATTGTACTACCCACAATGGGCCCTCCACCCTTGACCACTAATTGAGAAATGCCTTACACCTGGATCTCATGGAGGCATTTTCTCAACTGAAACTCCTTTCTTTGTGATAACTCCAGCTTGTGTCAAGTTGACACAAAACCAGCCAGTACACTATACTTTTCAGTTCTTTGTATGCCTGTCTCCACATCTAACCTTTGAATATTCACATTCACCTGCTCAAGCTGCCCATAAACTCAGAACCTACCTGCCTCAGCCTGCTGGCACTGGGATCACAGATGTGGCCATGCACCAGCTTCCTGCTCCTGTGTGTGAATAGAACTTTCCCCTGCTCGATTTCCTTCCACTGTTCTCTGCAGAGAACCTGCCTGTCAGTGAATGGTTTCTGGCTTTGATGTTTTCCCTGACCTGTCTCTGGTGAAGTCTGTGCTATACAGAATGGCTATAGTTTCCTTCCACTGCACAAGCAGTTCTAATTTCATCACATTTAGCTCATAGGGTCTACCCTGGCATATAGTAACACACAGAAGGCTACCGCACATTTCAGGATCTATCCTGGTGTACAGTAACACACAGAAGGCTAATTTCCTCCCCCCCCCCATCAACCTATCTCAGTATAATGAACCCGGTGACCCATCCTTTTCTCCGTTCATTCGTCTGAATTTTTACCAAGTAGGTGATGGTTGGAAGCAAATGGCCCAGAAATGCCCTTACAATGTGAATAATACACCGTGATCTTTTCTTAACAGAACTCTCAAGGGAGAAACAACAAGGCAAAACTGCCAAGAGGCCGCTCGACACCGTATTGTCTGAGGATATCTGGAAGAACTACTCCTTAGATGACCTGGAGAAGAGCTTTTGCCAAGAGGTGAGAGCCGAAGCGTGACTGCAGGCAAACTAACAACCACAGAAACCACTTCTGTTTGGGTGTTACTCTGAAGCTTTGGTTTGCTCCCAGCCGTACCCCTCAGACTGCCAGGGACCTCTCCTCAGGATGTACTGATGATGCTGACAGTAACCAAGCTAATTTTGTTTGGGAGCATGGGGTGTGGCTGTAGGGGTGTATAGGTGTGGGGTGTGAATATGAGGGGCATGGGAGTGTGGTATGACTGTAAGCTGTGTAGGTGTAGGGCGTGTGGGTGTAGGGTGTATGGGTGTAGGTTGTGTAGGTGTCGTGTGTGTGGGTGTAGGGTGTGTGGGTGTGGGTGTGTGGGTGTGTGGGTATGTGGGT
>JADRCH010000028.1:1000331-1025694 GCA_019843965.1 Rhynchomys soricoides | reverse complement strand
GTGTGGGTGTAGGTGTGTGGTGTAGGTGTGTGGATGTAGGTGTGTGGGTGTAGGGTGTGTAGGGTATAGGCCTGGGCTATGTGTGTGGGAGTGTGAAGTGTGAATGTGGGGTGCATAGGGGTAAGGTACGAATGCCGTGTTGAGGGGCTGTGGTGTAAATGTGTGGGGTGTGGCTTTGGAGTGTGGGAGTGAGGATATTTAGGTGTCAGGTATGGGTCTGGAAGGTGTGTGTGTCTGGGGGTACATGTTTGCTGTGTGCACACGTGTGTACATGTGCAGAGCCCATGAGTGTCCACGCTTCAGTTAGAGAGGATGTCGGCCAACTTCCTCTATTGCTCTCCATTTTGGGGGATAGGGTTTTGTCACTAAAGTTAAAGTCTCTATTTTGCCTGTGCTGGCTTCTGGACGAGATCTCAGGATTCACCTGTCCCCAGCTGCCAACACTGTGGCTAAAGGCATACATGGCCATGCTATACCATAGCTGCTGGGGATTTGAACACAGTCTTCTGATATTCATAGGTAGCCCTTTTACCCACAAAGCCATCTCCCCAGCCTGAGAAGTTAATCTCGAGTGTAGCTTCTGTGCTACTTGTGGGCTAACCAAAAAAACAAAGAAAAAAAGAAAACTTGACTGAATGAAGAAGCATCTTCTGACTTTGGGTGGGAGTTGGTTGTTAATGAATAAACGAGCAGGCCTCTTCTAACTTTGGGTTGGGGTTTGGTCATTATCTCTGGTCTCTGTATTTGGATTATATATGTGCTTTTTGAAAAGTAAAGCTTGAGGGGGAGCAGAGGCCCTTGGGCCTGAGGGGGTTAGATGCCCCATTTTAGGGGAATGCCAAGGAGGGAAGATAAGAGTGGGTGGGCGGGTGGGTGGGTGGGTAGGGGAATACCCCCATAGAGGCAGGGGAGGGGGAGGGAATAGGGAGGTTCCAAAGGGGAGACCTGGAAAGGGGAAAACATTTGAAATGTAAACAAAGTATCAAAAAAAAAAAAAAAAAGCAAAGTAAAGCTTGAGAATTTCTCCTACATTTAAATACCCTGTGAAGGTGTAACAGTTGGGGCAATATAGAGCTGGCGCAGCCATAGACAGCCAGCGTGGGTTAGGAAGGCAATTTCAGTGGGTCAAGCTGTGTCAGAAGTTCAGCCTAGTGTTCTGGTTTCATTTCTGTTGCTGTGAGAAAATACCCAACAGAAAGCATCTTGGGGAGAAAGGTTTATTTCAGCTTACAGTTTCAGTTCATCCTTGTGGGGAAGTCAAGGCATGAACTTCCAGCTAGTCACATCATGTCCACAGTCAAGAGTAGAGAGAAATGAGGCACAATGCTCGCTTGTGTTCAGATCATTCTCTCCCCTCATACACAATTTAGGGGCCCCTGCCTAGGGAATGGTGCTGCCCACACTGGGCTGAGTCTTTCTTCATTAACTTAAGACAATCTCCCACAGACAGGCCAACCTGATTGGGAAAATCTGTCATTGAGTGGTTGTAGGTCGTGTCAAATTGACAGTTAAAGCTAACTGTCACACAGCCAACACACACAGCACAGGCCATTTTAGTGAAGCACTACAGGGGCAAGTTAGCTATGAAATTATCATTCACCATAACATCACTGTCAGTGATAAAATTATCATTGAGATAGTTTGTTTGCAAGACATTTTGGGAAGAAAGCTTGTAACCTATTAAGCCCTCACCAAAGCCAGTTTCTATACATAGCAAGTACTGTAAACCTAGAGTGAGCAATGTGGATGAAAGCGATTTTTGTGGTATTGGGTATCGGAACATGCTGAGTAAGACCTCTAGCACCAAGCTGAAGTCGCAGCCCCAGCCAAGGGGGAAAAACTGAAAGTCTGAAATTAACGTGTCTATCGAGTAGGAAGGAAAGCCCAGAAAATGTAAGGCAGAGGGCAAAAGTTTGACATGGAAATGAAAATGTATTTTTGAACAGTAGAACTCTGTATGAACACGGGACCAGCCTGGCAAAATATGACGGCACAAATGACAAATGAATAATAACCATGCCTTTTTAAAATGTCTTTTTATTTTTATTTGTGTGTGTGTGTGTGTGTGTGTGTGTGTGTGTGTGTATGTGTGCACTGGTGTATGGGTACCCAAGAAGGCCAGAAGAGGGCGCTGGATTCTCTGGAGCCAAAGTTACAGATGATTGTGAGCTGCCCCATGTGGACCCTGAACTCAGATCCTCGGCAACAGTGCGAGCCATCCCTCCAGCCTCAATAACTGTTTCTAATGTGCACAGAACTTTGCAAGTTATGAATGTAGACTTTTCAGCAGAGGAAAAACCAGCGAGGAAACACTGACAAAGCCTGCATCGGTGAAAGGAACCAAGAAAAGACAGCTTTCATATCTACTGATAAACTGGCAAAGGTCATTTTCTCTTCTTGGTGAATGACCTTTATTATATTCAAGAAAATGTGACCTTCAAAAAATGTATAATCCTCAAAAAAAAGTGAGCTGCGCTGGAAAGCACATGCAGGAAATAGGAAGTCATCCACAAGCCACAGGAGCAGCCCAGGCTGTATTTGGTGACCACCATTCAAGTTCTTTCTTGTTCATATGTGGAAAAGATGGCTACATCAACGAGCAGGCAAAAGACAGAAAGGCTTTTCTAAGAAGACCATTCTTAGACATTGTGGTGCTGGGCTGGAGATGCTGAGGCAGGGGTATCTGAGTTCCAGGCCAACCTGAGTTACACAGAAAGGCCACGTCTCAAAAGAAAAAACTGAAAAACAGAACAAAACAAAACAAAAATCCCACCACCACCACCACCACCACCACCACCACCACCACCATCAAAGACCACTCTCCTTTAATAACATACACGTTTAATTAAATGTCTTTGATTTTACCATAAGTAAAGCAAGCCTCTGTGTCACGTGACATCAAGATTAACCCTGTCCATGGGTTGTCCCTCACCAGGCCAAATCTCTAGTGCCCTGGAATTCCCAATTCAGTCTCCACATGATAGGCACTGTGAGTGGCTCTTCAGGTGAGAACACCAAAGCAGGAGGAGGGCACACAATGTGTCCCAACATCTAAGCGTTGTGGCTCTGGGATCCCAGCTGTCACCACCCACTTCAGTACTGTCAATCACAAGTGACAGGAAGACGCCCTGGAACTTCAGATGTCTGTTTCCCACACGACATATTAAGCCCCTGAAGGGACATTAACACCGTAAAAGGGATGGAGAGAACCAGGCAGAGCTGAAGAGGTGGTGATGTTTGTGAAAGGGCTGGCTTGCTGCCGTGGAGCTTGGTGACAAGTGACAACTGACTGACACTTGCTGTGCTTCCTCTGCCCAGCCCCCACCCCACAGATCTTGCTGTCTATGCTGTGTTCTTGGAGTTACAGTTATGACAATCCCCAATGGTTGGCCTTCCTTTCATCCTCAGCTATATTTGGTGGTCACCAGTGGAGTTTGGTGCTTTGGGCATTTCATTCTCTAGTTCTGATTTTTTTTGGGGGGGGGGCTTGGCTGGGTTTCATTGTCTGTTAATTTCCTCAAGAAAGGCTCATGAGTGCTCTGCTTCCCTTGCATCCGTACCTGGGAAGCCGTGTACCGTGTGTGGTTAGACATAAGCAGAGTCTGGCTGTGCATGGCTACACTAAGATCTCATTTCATCGTAACAGAGTGCAGGTTTTCCCATTGCCTTCTGGCGATGGTTGCTGCTGTGAAGCTTCTGAGGTCATCCTGGTGGCTCTCCTGCAGCTGATTTCTGGTGCCCCAAATATGTTCTTCTGTTGACCGTTGAAAAGTAAAAACCACACTGAGCTACGTCCTAGCTTGGAACATTTTGACAACACTTCACGGACCATGGACCCATTCTTTAGATGTTCAGCTTCAGGGCCTTACAGACTCTGTGGATATCCTGGGTCATAACACAAAACCACACATACCTTGTCCCACCCTCTTCCAGTCTTCCTCTACCTCGCTCCTTCAGTACTATCCCAGTTGTCCCTGTATTGGGTTATTTTGCCCTGATGGCCATCATGTTACCTGCTCCAGGTCGCATTAACCCTTTTGTCTTATGTTTCTGAGCTTTGAGATTCTTCCATGCCCCACGCACCCCCCATTAGTGCTCGTCTGCCCCCCATCTTTCTACTCTCTGATTTTATTTCCTCTTGCAGGGCTGTCATTTTTATTGCCATGACCTCAGCTCTAACATCCCCCCTGTCTCTTACTATTTGATTATTTCAGGACACCCTTGTAATGAATCCCCCGTTTCACTGCATGACGTTTTCACAAAAGCTGCATATTTGGTGATGTCCCATGTAAGCTGTGTCCTTTGTCTCTTTCTGGTTGTGTGTTTGTCTGTCCTTTGCTCTGTCCACTCTGGTGTGTTGGCACAGTGGCAGAGTGCTTTGTCTTAACCATTTGTGCTTAGGATAGGGTACACTCATGTTAAAATGCAGCTGCATTGGCAGCTTCCTGATGAAGTCTTCTGTTGTCACTGACCCCTGCAGAGTGTCTGTGTCATCTCACCCTGCACAGTGTCTGTCATCCCCTCCTCCTGCACAGTGTGTGTGTCACCTCCTCCTGCACAGTGTCTGCATCACCTGTTCCTGCACAGTGTGTGATTCACTCCTCCTGCACAGTGTGTGTGACCTCCTGCACAGTGTCTGCATCACCTGTTCCTGCACAGTGTCTGCATCACCTGTTCCTGCACAGTGTGTGGTTCACCTCCTCCTGCACAGTGTGTGTGACCTCCTGCACAGTGTGCCTGCCTAGTGTCTGTCACCTCCTCCTGCATAGTGTCTGTCATCACCTCCTCCTGAGTGTGTGTGTCACCTCTTCCTGCACTGTATCTGTATCGTCTCCTCCTGCACTGTATCTGTGTCACCTCCTCCTGCACAGTGTGTGTGTCACCTCCTCCTACACTGTATCTGTGTCATCTCCTCCTGCAGTGTCTGTGTTACCTCCTGCACAGTGTCTGTCATCATCTCCTCTTGCAGTGTGCATATCACTTTCTCCTGCACAGTGTCTGTGCCACCTCCTCCTGCACAGTGTCTGTCATCACCTCCTGCACTGTGTGTCACCTCCCTCTATACAGTGTCCTCTGAACACTATGTAGGCCCACTGCCTGGCAAGAGCATGTTTCAACACACGTTGCTAAGTAAGGGAAAACATCTGTCCAGCCTGAAAGTGTGGCATGATTCACTGTTTGTAAATTTATCGTTGTAACCTTGGCTGCCTCGAGAGCTCTCAAGGCACAGCTGGGGACTCGAGGTGTCCCATACCTCTGGTTCCTTTGTGTGCTTTGCTGAATTGCTTGTGTTTTTCTGACACGAAGCCTTACAATTTTTAATAAACAGTGGGAGTTTTGGATGTTCCAGATGTCACCTAGATACAGAAGCTGCTGGTCACTGCAGAAGCCATGTGAAAAGCCTCCTGGAAGCCCATGTGTTTTGGGGGTATTAAGATGAATTCCATTAGCTGCATAAGGTTTTCATCCTCGCTCTCAGGAGGTAGAGGCAGGCAAATCTCTGGGAATTTGAGGCCAGCCTGGTCTATATAGTGAGTTCTGGACCAGCCAGGGCTATATAGTGAGTGAGACCCAGTTTAAAAAAAAAAAAAAAAAAGATATTATTAGCTCAGCAAATACATGAAGAGTACACATCACATAGGGCTCTCAGTTCTCTGGATGAGTCTTCCCCCAGGCAGGGGACTCTGACAACACTCCCTCTCATGGAAGAAGCAGGAAGTCTTAGAGGAGGCTTATGTTAATTCTTTCTTGGAAGCTTAGGCTCTTTCTAAGAGATTTGAATCAATAAATATTTTTAGGATTTTAAAATTCTCTCCCCCCCCCCCGTGTGTGTGTGTGTGTGTGTGTGTGTATGTATGCGCGCACACACACACATTAATGTGTGTGTGTGTGTGTGTGTGTGTGTGTGTGTGTAAGTCAGAGAACAACTTTTGGGAGTTGGTTCTTCCCTCCACCTTATTAATGGGGTGTGGTGTGCATCACTGTGCCCTGTATTCCAGACTCTGGCTCATGACTTTGGGCCTCCCACCTCGCTGTAGGAGTGCTGGAGTTACAGGTGCAGGCCACAGAATCTGGCTCTTTATGTGGGTGTCAGGGATTGTACTCTGGCCAGAGGGATTCATTCAGCAAGAGCCATCACCCTGGCCCTCTGATCCCTCCCAATATTTAAAGGCCTCCAGTATTGCTGTGCCCACTCATGAGCAGCTCTCAGCTTACTTCTTATTCCCTGGGTGGAGGGAGACTCCTGTATGTGTTCATTCATTATTTTGGACACCTTTAAAGAAAGCTACTTTTTTACACCAAACTGGTGGTTAGTCAGTTTCCCATCTTTTCCCAGTTAGCAGGAAAAAAGCTGAATCCAGACAAACTGAGATGGTTGAAAAGAAATATAGTTATCAGCTAATAATAAATAGCAATGTTCCATAAATGATAACCAGTGTCCACAGTGGCTTTATGAGTCATGAAAAACAGCTTTGAACCAACTTCCCTGCGTCTTTGGAGTCCCAGAAGAAAACTGGTTTAGCCTCTTGGAACCACCTTCCTGTTACAACTGTGATTTACGAGGTGTCCAGTGTCTATTGTGTTTGTGTAATCCCTATATTAATCAATTTCCACGCCACAAAAGCCACTTCTATTTTTAATAAAATGCTCCCAGCTTGTGAGCCTGATGTCTTGACTTAATCAGAAGTGCATGGTGTGGGCTCACGGTAGGGAATGCAGGAAGCATATTAAGATGAGGCACACTGGCAGAACTGCAGAGTATTTTTAGCACTGCAGTCAGAGGTAACATTCTCGTCCTCGATGTCCCTCCCTGAGAAACTTGTCAGCTGTGAGCAGGATGTTTGTTGTTTGTAGTGAGCTCATCAATTAAACATTTGAGGCTCAGTACATACCACAGTAACCTTTTTGATCAGCTTTCAGAGATGGGATGTGAGAAGGTTTTGGTTTAACAGAAACAAAAACCATGGCATGGTTGGACGGCTCCCGGATGTTCACTCGACTGAAGGCAACCTTCGAATTTTAATTCCTTGCAGTTTTCGAAGTCATATGAAAAGATCGAGAAAGCCCTAAGCGCAGGAGACCCCTCCAAAGGTGGCTACATCTCTCTGAATTACCTGAAGGTTGTCCTTGATACCTTCGTATACCGGCTACCGAGGAGGATTTTTATCCAGTTAATGAGGAGGTAAGAATCTGATTGTTTCTTGACAGGTTTTCCCCCAGACGTCAGCAGGGACAACACGGCAGAGTCTTATTTATATTTTATTTAGTGCTTTAAACTCTATGCCTCTGAGATTTCCCTACATACGCAGAGGCAAAGACAAAAGCACTACAGACCCACCCTTGAGCTTACTCACCAGCTGAGAGCCACCAGCCCATGCTGGTCACTGCCTTTGAGCCTGTGATCACCAGCCTCCACCCTGGTGTCTGTGAGAATAAACTTCAAGCCTCTCATTTCCAAGCATGCCTCCAAAAGATGCCAACTCTTTATAACTCCAAGACAGTCTTCGCACCAGACATGACTGTCAGCATTATTAATAAATAGCTGTCTGGGGTTCAGTGTGCTGCTCAGCTCCTGCTCTCTTTCTCAGTATCTGAGAGTCAGGATCTAAGTCAAGTCTGCACATTGCCATCCTTGGCTCACCTCATGTCTTAGTTAGGTTTCTATTGCTGTGATAAAACACTATGGCCAAAAGCAACTTGGGGAGGAAAGGGTTTATTTCATCTGAAGCTTCTAGGTCACACTCCATCACCAAGGGAAGCTGAGGTGAGAACCTGGAGGCAGGGATGGAGACAGAGGCCATGGTCTTCATGGCTTGCTCAGCCTATATAGCCTAGGGGGTGACGTCACTCCCTGTGAACTGGGTCCTCTTACATCAATCAAGAAAATGCCCCACAAACTTGTCCACGGGGCCGTCTGGTGGTGGGTATTTTCTAAATTTAAGTTCCTTCTTCTAAAATGACTCCAGCTTATGTTAAGTATACATAAAACTATATGCACGCCTTGATTCCCTGTTAATCTGCAGGCTTCCTTCCCACATGTTCCTTTTATACAAGGGTAGACTAAATGTTCCTTGGAGTTTCTTATAACCTGGATTTGCTTGTTATAACCCACAGTACCATTTCCTATGGTCCCCCTGTCCCTCCTGTAGCTCCCTGCCCTGAACTGGCTCCTCCGAGAATTCATGGATATGGTTTTATTTATCTGCTTTAGGCAAGACAGCTCCACAGATTGGTGAGATGTGTGGGCAGCTTGTCTGTCTGTTCATGTTAGCTGTCACTGTCAATCAGACCTAAATCCCAGAGTTTCCTAGAGACCAGAAGGTGGTAATATTCTATTTGTTCTTCTGCTGTGTTACAGTGCTTCTGTGATAAGATTGTGCCCTCTCCGTGGTTAGGTCAGAAAGTCAGGGACTGGGGAGACAGCTCAGAGGTAAGGCCCTTGCCAAGTAAGCATGAGAACATGAATCCAGATCCCCAGGACCCTGCAGAGCTGGACTCAGTAGCATGCATCTGTAACCCTGCACTTCAACGGTGAAATGGGAGGTCACAGTCCTGGGCTGCGCTCAGACCTTATGCAGCCACAAACAAGGGTCTGTCTACAGCAAGGTGGAATGCAGGAATTATCACTGAAGTTCCACAGATGTACACTGGCCTGCTCATGCACCACACAAATCAAAACAGCAGCAACAGAGCCGGGTACAAATGGCAAAGAAACGCCATTGGTTTTGTCCTTCTGCTGCCTCTTCTCAAGACCGGAGCTGGTTCTCCAGCCGCTTCGGCAGAGAGCAGCGGGAATCTTTTCTTAACGACCGTTTCTTTATGATGAACCCTCAAATTTAAATGTATCACATGTTTTTACTCATTACAGTTATCTTCTCCTCCGCCTCCCTCTCCTCCATCCTTTATATTCTCAGACGAGGGTCACTTTGTAGCCTAGGCTGGCCTTGAACTTGAATCCTGTGTGCCTTAGCCTCCTGAGTGCTGGGATAAGTGGATGCGTTATGCCCAGATGTCACAGTCACCTGGGTGTCCTGTTCCCCTCTGGTGCAAAGGCACTACAGGTGCCTGTATTAACCCCCCTTCCCAAGGCTTCTGCACCCGGTGATAATTGCTCCCCGGGTTTATCTCTGTCAACCTGAAGAACTCGCCTTGCAGATGTGAGGAAGCTGAAAGAAGAGAGATCCTCATCCCTCTGCTCATTGGACTAGGCCTTGCTGTTTCCTTGGGTGCGACAGAAACCGCTGGAGCAGCCCTCGTCCAAACACAACATCTGGCCAGCAACTTCCAAGGCAATCTTGGCTGGGCAATGGCCTCCTCTACAGACAGCCTTAGTCTCTTCAGTGCCAGCAAACCTCCTTAGCAGGAGTTGCTCTCCTGAACCTGAGAGCCCCAGACTTACCGATGGCTGAACAGGGAGAGACTTGCATTCCCTTTCGGCAGGTAGGGCTTTTCCTTGCCGGCTGGTGCCTGTGTCCTGTGGCTGGCCCCCTCATGGTCTCTGGAAGTCTTTTTGCTTTTGATATGATAAAATGCCCCAGTGTCCTCTACCTCTTGACTGACACCAGGGTTGCCAATCTCTAGAGGGATCCCTGTGTCCTTCAGGTGGTAATGTGACAAAGGAGATAAAACACTGGTCACATTGTCTCGTTTTCCTGTCCAAGTCCCACGAAGAAGAGCCTCCTCTCAAGGGAACAAGATGGAAGCAAATGGAAGGAGTGTCCCATGGAACTCTTGGTGACAAGGCTGCTTTGAGGTCCTCTAGAAAAGATGCTGTGGAAGAGCAGCACCACACTGCGGCTGTTCATTCTGGGGCATGCTGATTGCACTGTGCATAGTGGAGAAGGACCCCACCCAGGATTTCCAAAGCAAGAAGCAAATTAAGCCCAGTCCGTGGCTCCCTGGCTCAGAAAACAGCTCTGTGGCTGAATGACTTCCGGACTTATTTCTCATATAGCTAGAGGCCACATAGAACACCCATTAGCTTCAAAATCTTGACAGTCATGTAATAGAGAGATGACGGAAATGACTGGAAGATGCCCCTCCCCCTTGCCCAACACACTTCATTGCCCCATGCCCTCATCCACGCACATAGGAATCTTTTCCACACGTAGTCAGGCACACCTACAGTGTTGCTTTGACTTTAAAAATAGAAATGATGTCTTAGACACCTTTGCTACTGGCGTCATATTCTTGGAAGTTATCATTATGAGGAACACGTGGAATGTTATTCAGCTAACATTTTCCAAGCACCTTCCTCTGCCAGACACTCTGCTAGGTGCTGAACACGCTAAAGTAGATGCTGAACAGATTCCAGCCAGGGTGGCATGCCCAGTGAGGAGTGCCCCAGGCACACAGAACGAACACATTGGGGATGTAGGTGGCCGCCGCATTCTCTTGGTAGAGCCTCTTCTTCAGGGACCTAGGGTTTCTGAGCATCCCCCCCTTTTTTGTCCCCACTCAGAATTCCCAGGAGAGCAGCTAGAGAGGGTGGCTTGAACATCTTCAGCCTCAGAATCCAAACTCTGGGCTGTAGGGATGGCTCACTGGGGATGGCTCAGGAGGTAAAAGTGCTTGCTTCTCAAGCCCTATGACCTGCATTAAATCCCTGGAACCCACATAGAGATGGAAAGAGAGAAGTGACCCCGCAAGGTTGTCCTTTGACCTCTGTACATGCATGGAGGCATGCACACAGAGCCCCCCCCAATTTACACATATGCAATAATACATTTTTAAAAAGAAAACCCAAATTTTGAAGTGGTCCTGAATCTTAAAGTTTCTGAGCTCTGACATGACATCCAAGGGTCCAAGTCAGAATGCAGGCCAACAGAAATCCTGTGTCCGGCAGCCTCCAGGCTGTGAGCTCCAAAATACCAAACATATGAGAACATGAAATCTACTGAGACTTGAGGTCCCTTCCCAGGTCCCTTACTATACGTAGAAGTGTTCCAAAATGCAGAACATTACCAAATCAAACAGCATTTCCCAGTGTGACCTCTGTGACCCCTGTGCACAGACCTGAAGGTGTGACTGTTTCTCACAAAAATCACTGATGGTTGGATTTATCTCATATTGAAACGCAGTAGTACATTTCTAACTAGTGTTCGCCAGGTGTCTTCTACCAGCCAGCAATTTAAGGACTTTTAGATAGGTTTTCAGAGTTTCCAAGGCTGGCCTCTAACTCAGAATCCTCCTGCCTCAGTTTCCTGTGCCCTGAGATTATAACCATGTACCACTGTGCCTAGCTTTCTTCAGTCTTTTATGTTTTCTGTCTTTGTGTAGCTTAGCCATGGTAGGTTGCATGTGTCTGGGAAGACCCTGATTTTTAGGGTACCCCACTTTGGGGCATAATAGTCTAGGGATCTACTGGGCTTCCATGCCATCCACTGTGTGTGTAGCCTCCTCCTTTGGAGAAAGGCTGTGTGTGTGTGTGTGTGTGTGTGTGTGTGTGTGTGTCTGTATGTGTATATGTGTGTGTGTCTGTGTGTATGTATATATGTGTGTGTGTCTGTGTGTGTCTGTGTCTGTTTGTATGTGTATGTGTGTGTATATATGTGTGTGTGTGTCTGTGTGTGTCTGTGTATATATGTGTGTGTGTATGTGTGTGTCTGTGTGCATGTGTGTGTGTGTTCTCTTTTCCTTGTTCTAGCTAATCATGAGTCATTTGTTTAACTTCTCAAAAGCTCACCTCTTAGCTTCATGATCTTTTCTTCTATCATTTTCTAGACTTGGATGTATTTCTCCTCTGATCTTTGCTGCTGATACTGTGTTTCCTGTTCTTTTTTGTAGTTTGTTTTTATTTATTTATTTATTTATTTATTTATTTATTTTGGTTTGTTGGTTTGGTTTGGTTTTAGATTGTTGATGTTGAAGATGGGGGATATTCTCTTCTTCCCCACCCCCCTTCTGTGTTCCTGTTGCTAAAATTCCTGCTGTCTCCTCTTCCCCCAAGCTCCCAAGGACAGACAAAGGCATGATTCCACCAGGGTTCACTCTGAAACCAATGAGTTTATTGGGTTTCCTGGAGTGTAGGTGAGGGGCTGCATGCAGGTACGTGGGTGTGCCTACCCCAACAGGCACCTGGAAAGCCTTTACCCAGCAGGAATGAGGACTTCCCCTTACCTGCAAAGATGGAGCCCCTCCCCTAGTCTTTCCAGACCTATACAATCTAGCTCTACCCATGGCCAAGGGCACTTAAGGCAGAGTTGCAAACAATAGGTGATAGGGGGGCCAGATGCTCAGGTGAGGGTCTCATCACCTCCCACCCTTCCAGAGGGGCTGTAAGCAGTCAACAGGCCCAGCTGAGAGGATCTTTTGCAAGAAAGCTGAACTCCCCAAGATGATAGCTGTGTGGTCCAGAGGATGAACAACAGACCCCATGTTAGAACACACACGTGGAGGTCAGAGGGCAGCTCTGTCAAGTCTGCCACTGCAGAGCGTACTGCACGCTGGCTGACCTTTCCGGCAGGCTAGGGACTAGCTGCTAACCTTGTCCTCTGTCATGCTGAAGTGAAGTTTCTGCTCCTCACTGAACTACACCCTAGTGGTGTACGTTGCCATCACTCACTGTGAGTGATCCCGTTTCACTTTCTCTTCTACGTTGTACATTAACATTTTAAATATTGATTGTGTAGGAAGCATAAAGCAATGCCAGTTATTGTGTTAATTTGTCTTTGTGGGGTTGATGCTGAGACTGGCTGCCTCCAAGTACCAACCTGCTGTGACTCTGCCTCCCTTGGTGGGATCTTCCTCACATCCTAAGGCCCACACAGAAGGGGTTAAAGTGACTTTTACCACCTTCAGGTTTAATTCTTTATAATTATGTATGCATCTGAAGAGAACCTGATCCTTGTAAGAGCTCTCTCTCAGCTTGCTATTTCCTTCCCATTAATGTGATACTCAGCATCTTTAAGTTTGTGTTTTAATATAATCAAACTCTTCCATCTTCTCTTCCTGCATTGTCTTCTGTCATTTAAATCTGTCACTCATTGCTCCTGCCCAGCTTGGGCTAGGAGCTCTACTCTAGCTCATGTCTCATTCTTAAAATTAAACACTTCAATTCATTGTAATATAAATTGGATGTTCAAATTAAGTTTTTTTCCAAATCAATGATTTATTTTTTGTGGCTGTTTATTAAACTACTGTTTCTATCTCCAATGTTTTAAAAATAGCTTATCCATAGATTTTTTTTACATTTGTGTGTGTGCATATGTGTGTGTGTGTGTGTGCCCCATACCCATCCCTACACATGTGCATGCTCATGACACAGCACACATGCAGAGGTCCGAGGACAACTTGCAGGAATCAGGTCTCTCCTTCCATCACATGGGGTTGGGTCACCAGGCTTGACAGGAAGCCCTGTTACCCAGCTGGTTTTGGTTTTGATGTCTGCTTTTCCTTATCTTAAATGATTGCTCATAATTTGATCCAGCCTGTGCTCCCTGTACTATTCCATCAGTGTGGATTTCTATTGTGCACAAACCTTTCTCTATAGATTCTGTCTGGAGTGGCCCCTTCATTGAATAAAGACAACTTGTTTATTTTCCATTATGGCTTTAGAGAGGACGCTGTTGCCCCGTGCTGTCAGTTACTTGTTCCTAGCCCTATTTTTTTTTTTTTTTTTTCAGTTTAAGTGGTGAATGCTGAAAACTCGGGATTCCCTTGTGAAGGGAAGCCCTATCAGATTCTGAGATGAGCAACCTGCACTGGGCCCTGAGCTAGGAGCAGAGAGTCATGAATGCCTGTGAGGAACGGTGCTGGGGTCACTTGGTCCACAGGGTTGTCTCCACACCCCTCTTTCTTTTAGCCAAAGTTGTCTTTAATTGATCTCTGCTATAGACTCAGCACATCATGGGAAACAAGACATAGTCTTAAGAGTCCTGATCTTACCACCACGGTCTGTGTTTTACATGGGTAGGTCTCATCTGGCTTTCAGTGTCTATTAAACACCTGTCCCTGAGTAGTCCTAGCTGCTCCATTCAGAGTCACCCTTGACCTGAAACAAATGGAAGGCAGCATGGGGTATCTTGGGTTAGCAGGCTCCCTTCTGCCTAGACCATCTGCAGCAAAGATGGCTTCCTTATGCAAATGATCATAATCACTGGATCAACCCAGGGCACCACGCAAGCATGCGTGTCTTTCTGATTGCTGGTACAAGGACCATTCCAACCGACAGGACTCAGACCTCAATATTCCAAACCTTAGGCACTTTACAGGGACCGGAGCCCTTGCTCTTCATGGCTTCATCTCCTCCCCTTTGAACTCACAGGTCTTTCTACAGCCTCCAGGGCCATTTCCCCCTCATTCTTCCAGGTCCAGTAACTGTAAAACCATAATCAGTGTATGAGAAGCACTTACTTCATGGTAAGAGTACAGGAGATGCAGAGTCGCAAAAATCAAGTGGTTTACTCTATGACCTTGCAAGATCGAACTCAGCTTAGAGAAAAGGCAGAAGTGGCTGGTGGGCCTGGTCTGGCACACAGTGATGGGTTTATATACCCCTATATCACCTGGTGGTGCAGATATAGGCCAGATTAGACCAGATTAAAAGTTGATAAAGACAGGTTTATTGGGAAGCAGCTCTCAGGTGGGTTCACTGATCTCACAGGTGGAGGTCAGTGAAGACACACATCCAGGCTAAAGTAAGAGGGTTTTATAGAGCTTAGGTGAGGCTTGGTGACATGCCAGCTAGGAGCTGGGATTGTGTCCACATATGGTCAAAAACAGAGACCCTGGGCGGGCACTCTTGGATGGGTTGCCAGGAAACTCAGAGACAAGGAGTGGTGACATGTTAGCCCAGAGTTCTCTCCAAGTGGGCGGGCAGTTTTCTCTGTGTGGGCGGGGCTAGGGGAACGGGGACAGCCTGGGTTTCCCCACCTGTGCAGGGGATAAGCAGCAGAACCCCTCATCATGCATTATTCAGGAAGGTCCAATCTTCCTGGTGTCTATTCCACACCCCCCGCCCCACCCCCACCCCTATCCCTCATCCCCCGATTTCTTATTTTGTTGGTTAAGGTCTCAAAACTATCTAATGCATATCCTGGGCCTCAAGAGTCCCTCCCTTTCTCGCCCAGGAACTGTCACACAGCAGACTGCCAGTAACTTTTCAACCCCAGGATAAACTGACAGTGCTTAGAGAAACAGATACCAGCTGCCAGCTAGGGAAGGCAGGGGCATGGTACCTGCTGCTTATCTGCGACTCCGGTGAGCTCCAAGTGAACCTCATACTGAAAATGTCCCCTACAATGATTTGACTCTTACAAGTGTCCAGTATGATGGTTGTGACACAGGAGAACAGGGCGTGAGGAAACTCTGTGTCAGCGTCCTTTCACGTTTTGTTCCCACAAAAAGCAGGTGGGTCAACAGGCCTAATGCCACTTGAAGTTCTACTGCTGTCCCTGCCATGTGAAGGAACCTTTGCTGTGAGACACTGGAAAGTTGACAGTCACTGTGCCCACAGCTGCAAAGGAAATGCCAGGGCCGTGCAGATCTATGTGTTATAGGTGTTATTGGTCCCAGGCTCAAGGAGCGTTTGTGCTGGCCAAACAGTGACTTCAATGGAAATAAGGTAGGAGCTGGCCCACATCCTTTTACTCATTAGCAGTAGCCACAGTCGTCACTGGCCCCAGGCAAACACAGAGAAGAGGACTTGCTTCATTTTCTGGTGTGAGCTGCTGTTCCCCCTCCCTAACCCCCACCCCCGGGTCTGCCACTGTGGCTCTTTTTCATGTACCAGTCGGTGCAAGGGCTTCACACTGACTAACAGTCCCATCAGCATGACTTATTTTGGAGATGGGGAAGTGGCTACAGGATGAGACTGGGGTCCTGAGAGTCCCTCTGTGAAATGGGCTTGGCTCTTACCCATCACTTCTGTGAGCCTATGCCCTACCCAACAGACCTTGTTGCTTCCATGGCTGTCATCCTTCAGAGCCCCATTTGCCGACACCCCGGTGTCTTGGTGTGTCCTTTCTTATGGAAGTCATCTTAGTCCAAGGCAGACAGACCTGCCTGACTTGAATGAGATGCCCCAGAGCAGTGGCTCTCAACCTTCCTAACCCTGTGACCCTTTAATACAGCTCCTCACATTGTGGTGCCCCCAACCATAAAATTATTTCATTGCTACTTCATAACTGCAGTGTGGCTTCTGTTATGAATCATAAATATCTGATATGTGATCCCTGAGAAGGGGTCATGACCAACAGGTTGAGAGCCACTGCCATGGAGCAGGCTGGGAAGAAACACGGTTGTAGCCCTGGTTGTTTTGCAAGCTTGCTCTCTGTGAGTATCCAGGGCTGTCCTTGATCCAGGAGCTCTGGTATGACTGCTAGGCTGTGTTTGTGTCCTAGGCAAAGGCCATGAATTCCACATAAAAGGCCCGACACTGGCATCTCTTCTCTCTACTGGGCCTTTTTGTATAGATCTCCAGAACCAGTTGTACCTGGTTGCACTTTGATTCTACCCAAGCACACCACGGGTACTTTGTGATGGCTGGAAATCCTCACATGCATGAAGCATTCTGATCATTTGGTGGTGTGTGGTGATTCCTTTAGTCCACAACTGCAGGAGCTTGGGCCTTGGCGAAGAAACATGGTCTCTGACAGCAAAGCCAATCGACACATACTGTATTGCTTGGGCCTCTCATTCCATGCTCAGCCATCAGAAAACCTGGCAGGAGCCAGAGGACTCCCCATTGATGGGCCACATGGCAGTCAGCCTGAGAGCACAGATCTGGGAAGCTAGAGGGGCAGGCAGAAGGCCCTGTGTACGTCTAGGACATCAGCCAGGCTGGGCTCACTGCAGAGGGAAGAGCCTGCCATATATTGGAAGGAGCTCAGTGGCGTTCAAGGCAATAGAAGGAATGGGTCAAATTAGGAATTTCACTTTGCATGCACTGAGTTCAGGATGCTCATTAGAACAAAACCACAGTAATGCCTTTGCAGCTAGGAGAAGCAGGAGTCAAGGCCAGCCTCGCAGGTGTAGACACCCTAAGACCCAGACTGGATGGCTGGCTCAGCAGGCCAGAGGCACAGGTAAGCTTGCCCAGAGGGTGACAGTGGCCAGAGAGCAGAACTGGGATGATGTTGAAGCTTTAAGCAGTGAGGAGGGGATGGTGTGAGCCATGTGGTTCTGGCTTCTCCCGAGTCTTCCTCCTGCCCTCCTCACTGCTGCTCATGCGCCGTATTCTGCAGGGAACTCCTGCCTGTGTCCTCCTAGTGAACTCGTGCTGGGTCCTAGGGAAGCTCTCAGGATCCTGGACCCACATAACTGATCTCCGTTCTTGCCACCCTTTGTCACCTCCTTGGACGGCAGCCACTGTCACACCATGTACAATATGATGCATGTGGCGTTTCTTCTGCTGTAAGTCTCCACCCTGGTTCTTAGGGTAGGGAGGACACGAGGAAGCAGGGGGTTGACTCAGGATCCAGAGTAGGGGTCACCCGGGACAGTAAAGGGTCCCCCAGTGCTAGAGAGAGGACAAGAGCCAGGTAGATGGCCCACAAGACCCAGGGTTTGTTCCCAGTCCTATGTGGAGGGGGACTCTCTCTTTATGACTTAGGTTACTAGTGCTATTCGTGGAAATTCTAGGGAAAGAATGTCGTTTCTGAAAGCTGTGTTTATTCATGTTACTTATTCAGCCATGTGTGTTCCAAACAGGCAAACAAGGAAACCGTAAAGGAAAAAGTGCATTACCTATTCACATAGGAGTTAGTGACAGCCTATAAATATAGCCAGAAATGGTGCTGCTCACATAGGCAGAGGTAGCCACTGCTAATGTAGCCAGAGATAGCTGCTGCTAGTACATTTTCTATTTTATGTCAGGATCTGTGAGTATACACACTTGCCTATACAAGCTCATATAGATTCATAGCTGGAAATGTCTGAGGTATAATTATGGTCTGTTTTCTCACAGAAGATTGCATCCGAAACATTTTAATTCTGTTTTAAAAACCTGAAATGCATCTTGTCATCCCTCAAGTCAAAGGGCTTGAACCATTTTAAGGTTTATATTACATATTGCTAAAATGCACCGCAGAAAGGTGCTAATTTATTCTTACAAGGGAGGCTCACAAGAGCATGTTGGCAGGCACTTAACATGGATGCTTTGAATCCTTGCTAATTTGATAGTCAGCAGTATAGTTTCTTGTTTTGATTTGCCTGTTCTTGATCGCAATTGATATTTTCATTTCTCATTACAGTGTGGGTGCGTGTGTGTGTGTGTGTGTGTGTACATGTGTATGTGTGCACATGTGTAGGTCACAAGGAAACTTGAAGGCATTGGTTCCTTCCTTGTTTGCTTTTACCATTCAGGTTGTTTTGTCATGTTCAGTTCTGTATGGAGGTTTTTATTGTGTAGCCTTCCTGCGTCAGCCTATAAGAGAAAACACAACCTGAAGTGAACTGTATACTGTTGATACATTCATAGGATTCTCTAAGAGAACTACACCATAGAAAGAGTATCTGCTAAAATGGGTTTATTATATCCTATGGTCTGGGTAGTCCAGCAAAGCTGTCTAACATTGGAGAGGCTTAGAATTTGGTAGCTGCTCAGTTTGCTAGGCTGTGTGTCTCCGCAGTCCCAAGTAGAGCTATAAGCCTGGACCATTCCTGGAGAGTCATTGTCCAGCCAGAGCTTTTGATGGTTGACACCGTCATGGCTGGAGCAGAGCCTTCTGGGAGCCAGAGCATCAGTTCCCATGTTCTTCACAGCTGGATTGGAGTGTCCCTTGGAGTGGAATGTGAACAGCTAGCTGGAGTTCCCATTTGAAGCACAGGATGATATCTGCCGTTTAAGTGACTGGCAGCTTGTCCCCTCAAGTTCAAATTGTTCAAAGAGGAAAAGCACAAAACAAGACACACCAAGGGGTGTGTGTGTGTGTGTGTGTGTGTGTGTGCGCGCGTGTATACATATCATAGGTTCAACATGCAGTTAGCATTATCAGAAATACTTAACTCTGAACAGAGGCTCTTAGCGAGGGCTGGCTCTCCCTGTCTCAAGCCAACCAGTAAGCCTCCCCTGACACCTCTCTCCTCCATGGCTAGCCAGCCTCACTCTCACTTGGAGGATTTCTGGGGAGACAGGTACCCGTCGTCCAGTGTCTGGTGACAATGATGGCCTTTCTGCAGTGGACTGTTGGCTTCACACAGGCTCAGCTGAATGGCATAAGTCAGTCAGTGGAAGGAAGGCAGAGCTGGCATTTAGGTCATTTAGGTCATTTAGGCAATTTTGTCCTAAAGAAGCATCCTTTCAGATTTAGACGTAGTCCATGTAGGAGATGGTGACCACAGACTGATGGTCACCTCATCACAAGTGGAGGTTTGGGGCCCAGAGACACACATGGTCTTGAACCCCTGGCAGCAGATGTTTCTCTCACCTATAAACTGCAGGGACAAAGACAGTCACTCCACAGATTGTTCTTGTCACTTGGGGTATGTGGGGGAGGGGTGGGAGGAACACAGCCCTCAAGGCATTTCTGGAGACAGTAATGAAAGAAAACACCCAGAGGCGAGCGAGAGTGCCCCAGCCCACCCCAAACCCCTGCCTGCCCATGGCTTTCTCCACTTGTAAGGGTTCATGTGCTGGGTTGGTCCACCTGTATGGCCAAGGGGTATCGTCCATCTCAAGCCCATCCTCATGGTTATTGTTACTGTTTATTTTGTAGGGCTGTGGATTAAATCCAGGGCCTTGCAATGCTAATTAAACACCCTACCACTGAGGTATACATGCCCCCAAGCTCCATCCCAAATCACCATATAGTCCCCTCTGCTGTGTACAAGGAACAGCCACAGGCCTCAAAGCTGAGGTCACCAGCAGTTTTAAGAGCCATCATTTCTGCCGACCAAGGTAATGAGTTCGTCAAGTAATGAGTTTGAAAAGATGATTTCATGGACATCAGAATTTCATCCAAATCCCGTTGTTTCTTCATTCAGAACTTGCCACCATTGAGAAAACATGGCGACCCAGGGTGTTACAGTTCTGATTTTTTTTTCCTTGCTTTTAAGGAATCTATCTGTGATGCTGTTTTGCAAAATGACTTTGTTTGCCTTAGATTTGAAACTTCATATAAATTCATAGCTGCTGGTTTTGACTCAATATTAAGTATCTAATCCAGGTAGTATTACAGGAAGGGGGAAAAAAACCCTGTTTTTAATATTATTGTTTTCATTTCATGCAGATTTGGACTTAAAACCACCACAAAAGTCAACTGGAAGCAGTTCCTAACAGCATTTTATGAGCGGCAGGGGTTGGGAGCCAGTAAGAAAATTCCCCTGAAGAAAAGAAGAAGGTATGGTTAAAATCCAGCTTTCAAGCCACAATATGTACTAGGCTATTTTTTACACACTTTGTATTAGATTATATTTTTTCATTTATTCAATGGCCAACTGTCTTCATTGACTGTCAACGTCTACCTAGCACTTAACGGTTTATAAATGATTTTGCATTTGCTTTTCTTGCTTAAAGTTTCCTTAAATGATAGGGATGGTATTCTTATTAGTTTCTAGAGAGGAAAACAAACAAACAAAAACCCACCTGAGTGGTACCAGCGGGGCCACACACCCAGAGCTCCAAGGCCCCTCCAGCACACACAGCTGCTCACAGGAGTCCCTCAGCTCCAAGTGTGTCCCCGGGAGACCTGTGCAAGCACACACTTGCTGTGTGTGTTTTCTGGTAGGGGAAAGACGCACTAAAGCCGCTTTCCTGTTGCTCTGCTGCACGCTGCAGTCACTTTCTTCCCTCAGGCCCCGGTGTTTATCGCCGCTAATGTCTGTCATAACTTCCAACTGGAAGTTGTAGCAGCAACTCAGAAACTGGAAATAAAACGGAAGGATGGAGACGGCCTTTTAGGATGCAGACCTCAGCTCCAAGGAGTCTTTGGTTTATATTTCTGTGTGGTCTTTATTGAAATGAGCCATGAATTAAGCAGGACAGGTGTTTTTGTTGTTGTTTCTGTTGTTCCTTACACACACACACACACACACACACACACAATTTAATCGGGGACATTGAGAGTAGGCTGCTCTGTTGTAAAGCAAAACGCCCCACAGAGTTAATTCTGGATCGGTGGCACTGGGGCCTGCCCTGCCTAAGGACTCAGGGATATTTAATGACCACTTTGGTTACTATCTTTCCAAGTGCCCAGAGTCCTCCTGCCCTGCTGCTAGGAGGCAGCTGTGAGCCCATGTCATAAGCAGTCACCTCCATTTTTCTACAGTTTCCTTCTCTGGCAGCGCCTTGTCAAGGGCTGTCCAGAATAAAATTAAAGTTTTATCTATTTGTGGCATACTTTTTTTTTTCCATTAGAGACAAGGTCTACTGTGTCCCCTAGGCTGACCTTGAACTCACTACCCTCCAGTGTAGGATTAGAGGTGTGCACCACTGTACCCAGCTGCTGGTCTTCATTGGCCACACACAACAGTCCTTCAATGGGGGCAGTGTGCCTCCCAGGAGGCCCTTGGCAATCACACAGGACATTCTTGATTGGCATGTGGGCATGATAATGTCTCGTGAAGTCTGCAGTTAGGAGGTGAGTGGTACAAGAGGTCTTCCCACAATGGAGAAGGGCCTGTCACTGTGCCTGGTATCCACGATAAATAAGTGGATGGGGAATGACTTATACAGTATCTACTTGTCCCAATACTAACTTCCGAGACAACCTCTTCCCATTAGTCACGTGATCCTGAGGCACAGAACCAGAGTGAGTACCTTTATGATAGGGGGTAGTAGATGTGTTCTAGCAGAGCTGATAGTGTGTCAGATCCCTAGCAGGCATGGGAATGGTCCTGTAGGTGGACCATCCATCTCATGTCCTATCTTATGGGAGCAGAGGGCATCTGTTAAGTAGTGAGGAATGAGAGGCCCACAGCCGAGCTTTCTTATGAGGTATCATACTTTTCAGTTGCTATAACAAAACACTATGACCAAGGTAACTTTTTTGGGGGGGTCATGGTTCCAGAGGATTAGAGTCTATGACAGTCATGGGAGGGCACATGGCAACAAGCAGGTGCTGGAGGAGCTGAGGGCTCACATCTTTATCCACAAGCAGGAAGGAGGCAGAGAGCTAACTGGGAATGACACAGGCTTTTTGAAGCCTTGAAGCCCACCCACAGCAACACACCTCCTCCAATAAGAGGTGTCTCATAATCCTTCCCAAACAGTTCCACCACTGGGGACCAAGCACTCAAATATGAGACTATGGAGGCCATTTTTCTTTAAAGCACCATGTGAGGGACTGGGTCTCCCTTTCTGATGGGAGTTTCCAAGGAAGCCTTAGCTCTCAAAGCAGATGGCTGTGGCCTCCAAGAACACTCACATGGTTGACAGAACATCAGGGTGAAAATTCAGAGGTGAGAAAGGACAAGAGGTCCCAAGGGTGCAAGTGGCTCTGGCATAGTCACTGGAGGCCAGAGGCTGGGCCTTCCCATGTCCTCAGCTGTGAGGCCCATATGCTGCAGTTTGCTGCCTGTCCCAGGGTGCTGTTGGCCAGCAATCTTTGGTTTCCTTCTCGGATTTGAAAGTTGTCTGACTGGGGTTGGTCAGCACTGGATGCCCAGCTTATGGATACCTGTCAACGTCTCCTTCAGAACAGTCCTCTGTCATATGTTCCCTCTAAGCAAACAGGCCTGCCCCTATCTACTACCCTTTTTGAAGAAAAAGCTCCGCAAAGCCAGTCCTGTGAGAGTTGTAGGATACTTGATATTTGCTCTAAGAACAAGTCCGAGGGTGCAGTCTTCTTCCTGTGTTTCTCCTGCCCACCCCTCCTGTAGCACTGAAGCTAGAAACCGGTCTCGCAAGGAAAATATCATCAAGAAGTTATTCAGGTACTCAGAGGAACGCTACACAGCCCTGAAGAAGACTTTATTAATTATCAGTTCGGTAAGGACTTGAACCCTTCTCTGGAAAGATCCACAGGAGGTAGGAAAGTTAACACACAGTGTGGCCAATGAGTAGAAAGACGGTCAGGAAGCTACTTCTTGTCCATTAGGATGAGGTAACCAAAGGGTCTTAGTTGACAAGGATGCAAGGACATTGGAGTTCCCGTGCACTGCTGGTGGGGATGAGAGCTGGTACAGCTGCTGTGAGGATAGTGTAATGGGGTTTGTAAATGATGGACCGTGTGACCCAGTGGCTCCTAGGTATCAGCCAAGAGAAACAGAGGCGCTTCCTCACAAAGACACGTGTATACGTGTTTCAAGCAACACTGTTTGTTATGTTTAGACTGAAGATAACGCAGACACAGGTAAGTAGTGTGTACCATGATGGTATGGTGCCAGTCAGGAATGAGAAGGAATAGACGTGGGGGGTGGAGGGGGACACGGATGTTCAAGAGGCTGCTTTGGGAATGATGTGAAGGTTCTGGTATCTGTAACGGCGGCCACACAATGCTAGGCACACGTCAGAAGTCAGTAAGAAGTTGTCTGTGATTTTGGATGTTTGAACTAGGATTATCATTTTAAAACCAAACCCAAACCAGGCTTCTTTAGTTCAGTGTGCCTCAGAGAAGCTAACCTCCAGAGCTGGGAGTGGCCCAGTGTGTATGAACATTTACTGTAAAGACAGAAGCTGAGTACAAATCCCCAGCACCCTGGTAAAGAGCCAGACATGGCCCATGGCCGTGTACCTGTAACCCGGGTGCCATTCAGAAGAAGACAGGGATTCTGGGACTCAACGGCAGCCAGCCTGGCTCCAGGTTCTGAGAGACATCAGGTCACCTGATAACCTTCTCTGGCCTTCACACATGACACAGGATACCTGTACTCTCATGTGTACGTATACCACACGTGTACACAGAAAACAAGAACTTCAGGGGTTGGAGAGATGGCCCAGCGCTCAAGAGCACTTGCTGCTGCTTCAGAGGACCTGGGTTCAGTTCCCAGCACCCAGCTTCCTATGACTCCTCTCCTGGGGGCATTTGATAGCCTCTTTTGGCCTCCAAAGGCACCATACACACACAGCTACACAGATACACACACACACACACACACACACACACAAACACGTATACACACACACATACACACATACAGGCTCTCACACAAACACATATGAAAATAAATTAAAAAAATAAGAACCATGCGGTCTTCTCAGCTTTTTGGACCCACATTTTACCACACTATGGCAGTCAATGATGGCTGCTGGTGACACTCAGAATGTCTCTCTTTGAGGTAGGGGTCCTGTAGTACTTCCTTTCCAGTAAACAGGGTCTCTGTTTTTCATATTTAATTAACTTATCGACAGTGTTCTATTCCGTGGGAATGTGCATGCCCAGAAGGCTTTTGCCTGTAGGGTTTTCTTTATGTAACATGGAAGAAATTCTGTTCTCAGAAACTGCCCATGTACATAATCCATGGCACTGGTGATAGTGGAAACACCTCTGATTAATATTCTGAGTAAATTGGCAAGCTGTAGTGGAAATGCTGGGAAATTCTGAGCCATCAGGCAGGACTGGGAGGTGGAGACCCTTAGGAAGGGGTTGGCCTGTGTCCCCTAAAAGACCCTCATTCCTCTGGGCCATCTCCTGCCTGTTTCCTGGTAGAGGAACCATTCTGGGATGAGTCTTAGAAAGGCTTAGCAGCTCCCACCTCTCCCCTGGTCTTATCACATGTGGTCACATAGTAGTGATTGGCTGCTGTTGTCAAGTCTTGACTCAGCTTGGCCAAAGCTGATGCTTTACTAATGCTGAATGTGCACAAAGATTTTCCTGCCTTTGAAAATAGACAATCTTTAAATTCCCAATATTATTTATGCTCCCCTGCTCAGACTCCCAGCGGACACATAACTTGGGAAGAACTGCGACACATTCTCAACTGCATGGTTGCGAAATTAAATGATTCGGAATTCACTGAACTAAAGCAGACGTTTGACCCTGAGGGCATTGGAGCAGTGAGGGTCAATTCCCTGCTGGAGGTGCTGGATGACAGCCCTAAGGTAGGTCCCAGCAGACAGCCTCTTGTCTGGGTGACTCCTGAAGCCAGGAAATCAAGTGTTCTCAGTGAAATACAGTTAGGCTAAACCAATGACTCCACCTTTCCACTAAGTTTCAAGTTGCAGCTAAGAGCTTATTGTTTAGTCTCAGTTTTGTTTTCTAAAGCATATTAAGGACCTGACATTTCTGAAAAACCCAGTCCTGAAGTGATAGGTGCTCCCCTTACAGTCAGGTCTGGCAAAGGAGCACTTGAGAGTCCCATGGGGCGGCAGTGGCACACACTTGTGGCCTCCACACTGGATGGGCTGAGGTAAAAGAAGTACTGTGAGTTCAGGGCTATCCTGGACTATGGAGAATACCAGGCCAGCCAGGGCTACGTAATGCAATGAGACCCTGTCTCTCTCTCTCTCTCTCTCTCTCTCTCTCTCTCTCTCTCTCTCTCT
>JADRCH010000028.1:976579-1000127 GCA_019843965.1 Rhynchomys soricoides | reverse complement strand
CTCTCTCTCTCTCACACACACACACACACACACACACACACACACAAAAACCAGAAATGTGTTTGGGAAGAAGTCCCATGTCCTGAGCTGACACAGTTCCAGGAGTAACCGCTCATAGCAGTAGCTTTCAGTCACTGCTGCCTTTGATTGAAAAATCATCTTATAAGTGGCTCTGTGGCAGCCGTTAGCATGGCAAGCTTCAGCATAAAGAGTTTAAAAAGTCAGATGAGTTGCGTGCATGGCTTTGCTGTCAGAATGTTGGGCTATTTGCCTTCACTGTGGAGGGGACTGCTATGCTGAGCGTAGACCATCACACACTTAGTACTTCATACTTCTAAATGTATAGATATGCCCATGGCTTTACACACGCACGCACACACACACCACACACACACACACCACATGCACACATACACACACCACACGCACACCACACCACACACACACACATACACACCACACGCACGCACATTCCTAATCTAAATATTCAATCTCAGTCATTTTGATGCCTGCCTGTGTGTCCCCTGCACAAGCACTGTCCACACCCTAAGCCACTGGTGGTTCTTAACCCTGCTTCAAAAGTGAGCTGTAGAGTTTTCAGGAACTGTCACAACCCCTGTCAGTTTCAGCCCAGTGCTCCAGTGCCAGGACTTCTTACCTCTGGATATCTCCACAGCTCTGCAAATCTTCAAACCAAAGCAAACTAAGACATGTAAGCAGACTCCATGCCTCAGGGACACAATCTCTCCTTGATGTAACCTGGGCTGTGACACATGGGCACACACACTCAAATCTGTCATATGTATGTGCACATGTACTCAAACCTACCATGTAAGTGTGCACACATACTGAAACCTGTCATATATGTATACACACACAAACATGTCATACATATGTGCACACACTTAAATGTGCCATTTATATGTACACACATACTCAGGCCTGTCATATATATATATATATATATATATATATATATATATATATATATATACATACACACACACACACTCAAATCTACCGTATATATATGTGTATACACAATCAAACCTGTCATGTTATATGTGTACACTCTTAAACCTGTCATATAGAAGCTCACAAGCCTGCCATATATATGTGTATACATAATCAAACCTTTCACATGTGAACAACGTGCACACTCTTAAACCCGTCATATAGTGTGCACATACACTTAAACCTATCATATGTATAAGCATACATACCTCCAATCCTATGATGTGTATACAGACACACACAATTTCTTTTATCACAAGCAGTTATATTGGAATATAAAGGATGCTTTTGTAAGTGTACATGTCTACCACGCACATTGTGATGGGCTTGGATATACCCTCTTGTAAACTGTACCCAACTTTACCAACAAATGAGTTCACGTTGATGGCTTTGCAGTCCGTCATCGTTCATTGGGCCATCAGTAGCATTTAACACAGTGACGTTCACTACCTAATTTTAAAGGACAGTGCATTCTGATCTATGCAATTTGTTTTCATAAATTTTGCTCCAATCTGATCAGCCAGGCAGAGCCAGATTTCAATCCAAGCCCAATGCTCTGGGTTGCACCTCAGGAAGGATAAACTTTCTTTCATGCCCTTAGGTGAGAAAAATGTCCCCTTCAACAGACACCAAGACATCTCTGCCCGAGCCTTGGGATTCAGTAAGTACTTCTTCTTCTGTTTGTGGGCACCATCCCCGTGTGCTCTGAGGGCACCTGCATGCTGGCTTCCAGTGCAGTAAATGGATTTCTTTCTCTCCCATCTTAGGTAGAAGATTTGGTACTTGACACCATCACCAGGAACCTCCAGGCCTTTTACGGCATGCTGCAGTCATATGACCTTGGGGACACGGGGACCATAGCGAAAAATAACTTCAAGAAAGCCATTCGTGTATTCTGCCCATACCTATCAAACGAGCACTTAGTAAGGTAAGTTCATAAGTCCTTCATGTCCTGCTTCCCCACAGCTCCGTGACACTCGTGAATAATATCGGTAACACACACTATCTGCTGAGTCCTTACTAAGTGCTGGGCTAAAAATTTACCATGTGTCTTTTAGTGAGCACCTCTGTGTAAAGAGGGCGGATGGAGAAGCTGGGTATCAACTGTGTGGCCCCATTGAGTGGAGACACAGGTTGTCTGTGTCTCTGGGATCATTGGCTATTTCTACTGCTTTTTTTTTTTCAAAAAAATAATTTTTTTTAAGTGTACAAACGTGTCTCTGTATATATGCGTGTGCGTGTGAGTGAGTACAACGCCTGTGAAGGTCACTCATTCACTCAGGGACTTGAGATTGGGCTTTTTAATTTTTAACCTTGGGCTGGAGAGAAGTCGCAGAGGGTAAGGGTACATACCACTCTTAAAGAGGATCCAAGGTCAGCTCCCAACACCCGCATCAAGCTGCTCACAACCCCGAGTACTCCACTTCTGGGGCTCCAATGCCTCTGGCTTCAGCAGGCGCCTGCACTCAAATGCAAACGGATGTGTACATAGACACAGCCACCAACATGTAATTTTTTTTTTTTTTTTTTTTTTTTGGTTTATTCGAGACAAGAGTTTCTTGGTATAGCCCTGACTGTCCTGGAACTCACTCTGTAGACCAGGCTGGCCTTGAACTCAGAAATCTGCCTGTTTCTACCTCCTGAGTACTGGGATTAAAGGCGTGTGCCACCACGGCCCGGCTTGTTAGCCTTTTAAGGGTCATGCTCTGATAATTTTTTATTCTTTAGACTTGCCAGTAAGTTCCAAGAAGCAGGCTCAGGAAGGATCCTGTACAAGAAATTTCTGTTATCCATCGGCGTTGGCATCCCACCGCCTGCACCCCCGCTTTCTCCTAAAAGTCAGCTAAGTGATCAGTTTCAAACTGAGGAGCTGGGCCAGCTGGATGAGAGGTAAATACAGCAAAGGTTTAAAAAAAAGAAAAGCCTTGCTTGAATAGACACTCCATCGGTACATAAGGCTCCTTCTGTGTCTTCAGAGTTGTGATCGATTAGAAAGGCTGATCTGCTAGCTTGCATAGCTAGAACAGGCAGAGCTCTTGCCAATAATTGAAACCAACTGCTAATTTTAGAAATGGAAGCAGGATAGTCCCAGAGCTGGGGGACTTGCTGAGGTTGGCCTAGTGTCGACAACTTTGGACTTCACCTCCCGGATAGTGTGAGTGCTCTGTGCCTGCATGACCCTCCCCCCGTCTCCTCCCTCACAGGAGTGGGAGTCTTCCCCATAGCTTAACATAATTATAAAGCACGCTCATTAACACAGCTAACATTTTCTAATATGGAGGGGGGAGCTGTTAAAACGCTAGCCAGGTTGACCTGTCTGAACTGCCAACCAAAACATGCTCGGTGAGTTGTAAAACAGACCAGACTGATAGATATTTGGGTTTTGCTTCCTTTTGGAAAACACCAGTTCAGTCTAAGGCAAAGGTGCTGTTTTAACTGCTCGTTCCTGGCATGTCATGCCCTCTGGAGTAGGGACACCCAGCAGGTGCCATCTTGTCATTTCTCTATTTCAGGGTCCTTGAGCATGGAATGATGGGTATGCCTTTTAAGAGAAAGCTTAAATATCTATCGACATGTCTCCCTAAGGCCAGGAGAAAGAATAATGGCAGTTAATCTGTTCATAAAGCAGGCTTTTCCAGAGGGAGGACCAGAACTCTGCTCCTCATGGCTGTCCCATTCTTTCTGAAGGGCCCAGGAGACTGTGGATGGAGTGGAAAGCATGATTTTCCAACTACACACCCTCTCATAATACATGTTGTGAATTAAGTTGATTCTACAAAGCTACTCAGGTTAAGCATGGCTTCTCTGATCTACCACAGATGGCCCCAAATGCTTTGTCTAGCTTAAAGCCTCCCTGTAGGCCCTGACTTTGTTTCCCTAGTGCATGAAAACATTTTGTTTTCAATCACACATGCAGTCTGTTGTGGTGGTGGAGTCAAGGCCGCAGAAATGTGAAGCAGCTGGCCACATTGCACCCGCATCCTAGAAGCAGGGAAAGACTATGCTGGTGTTAGCTCATGGTCTCCTTTTTATCGAGTTTAGGCCCCCAGCCTAGGAGATGGTGCTGCCTGCTTTTAGCCTGGGTCTTCCCATCTTATTTAGCCTGGTCAACATAATCTTCAGGGGCATTCCAAAATCAGTCCCTCCCAGGTGTTCCCGGTGACCTGTCTCTGGGGAGTTCTAGATCTTGTCTGGCTGACAACACTAATCTTTCCACCAGTCTTGTTTTATTTCCATCCAGCTCCAAGCTGAGAGTCTTAGTGTGAAGATAGTTCTGTCCTTCCCTGTTGGCTGGCCACCATGCATGGGCATTGGGACCCTCTCTACAGATCCAGTGCTGCTGGGCTGCAGTCCTGGCTCTGCAGCTGAGAGGCTCGGAAAGGAAGCCCCACCCTCTGAGCATGTCTGTCCACTTAGGATGGGTGAGCAAGGCATGCCATGTTAGTTGATGGGGATTGCAATGTCTGCTTGTGATTTCAGAACCCAGAATGACAAAACCACAGAGATCAAGAACATGACCAAGGAAGAAGTCATTGATAGTCTCAAATACCGGATCCAGCAGAAGGACCCAGTATTCAGAAGGCAGTTTCTTAGCATCAGCAAGGAGCCTGATGTAAAGATCAGCCAGTGGGAATTCCGGAAGGTAGGATCCCATCCACTGTGGGGTTTCACTCCTGCCCGGGTCTGTGTGCTCAATCCCATTGGCATACTCACTTCATTCATTGTTGCTGCTCGTTTATTTCATAGTGGGAAAGGGTTGGTGCACAGTACAATAATTCACAGGCGGTGCCGCCAAAAGACCAATTTATTTAACATACTGAGAGGTAAGCGGCATAGCCGGGCACTGGAGCCGGCTACAGCTCGCAGGCTCAAGTGTGTAGATGTGGCTTGTTGCTCAGCAGAGCCACTGTATCTCCAGGTGTCACTCAAGAGCTTCGGAGGATTCTGAGGGCCCCGCATCACTGCTCTAGCAAATCCCTTCGACAGTATTTCCAGTATGGCTGTGGCTGGGTTTGGGTATTTAAACAACTTTTCTTGCCTCACCGTTGGGCTGGGCTGGCCACATGTACCTTGTTCTATGCATTGGGGAAACCACGGGGGTGGCAGTACAGAGCTGCTTGGGCCCCTGCATGTGCATACACAGACACACACACAGTGGCATGGCATCCGGGAAAGGTAGGGTGGTTGTGGAACCAGCAGATTTGTGCCAGAAAAGTCTCAGCTCGAAGGGCCCTGCACAGCCTTCAGGAGTTAATTTTCACGGATGCTTAAGATTCTTGCAAGGATCACTCCAGCTAGCAGCACTTTGGCTGTTCCTCTGAAAGGCAACTCAGTTAATTTGCTGTAATGTCCATGTGGACAGGCTACAAAGCAGTGGAATCAGTTTCTAAGAAGATAATATTGACTCGAGTGCCTGCTATTTGCCCGATGTCTACCTCCAGGCCAGGCATTATAATGGGCTCCTAGCATGTGCCAGCTTAGAGACACATGGGGTGGCATGTCGGTGTACCTCAGAGCATAGGCTGGTGGCGGGGGGAACCTGGAGCTCTCCAACACCCACGTAACAAGCCTGGCATGGCCGTACACAGTTGTAATCTCACCACGGGGTGAGGTCCCTGGGGCCATCTGGCCAGCCCGTCTAGCCTGATTGTCAAGTACCAGTTCCCAGCCCTACCTTTGAAAAAGTACAACAGCAGTGACAATGAGGTAGATGGCACCAGAAGAGAGATACTTGTGGTCGTCTGTGGCCTCTACATGCGCATGCGTGCTATATGCACATGCGTGCATGTATCCTCCTCCCCTTCTACCCCACATATACACCAAAGATGGCTGGGGCCTGATACTCAAGCATAAGGGCTGTGGAGATGGGGCTTGGGGATGCAGTCAAGTCATGCACAGAAATTAGGGGTAGAAAAGAGGAGAGGTTCAGATGGCTCCAGTAAGCAGGCTTGGGAACCAGATAGCTGGTCTGATGGCTAATGTTGGTTGGCAACTTGACACACCTGGGAAGAGGGGCATCTCACTTCAGGGGTTGCTTCTATCAGATTGCCCTATGGTCATGTTTGAGAGGCAGTGTCTTGACTGCTAATGTATGTGGTCCAGCTCACTGCGGGTAATGCTACCCCTAGGCGGGTGGGTATGGGCTCTATAAGCCCATACTGTGAGCCTGGGAGCCAGCCAGTAAGCAGTGTTCCTCCATGGCTTCTGCTTCAAGCTCCTACCTTAGGTTTCTGCTGTGGCTTCCCCCATGATGGACTATGACCCATAAGCCAAATAAACCCTATCCTCCCCGTTACTTTTGGTCAGTGTTTTATACAGCAACAGAGAAGGTACCTGGGACAGTGCTAGGCAGTCACTGAGGACGTGGTGAGAGCATCTCAGAGGAATAAGAGCAGCTGTGGGAGGCTGGTTGCAGAGGCCACAGGGCAACCGGGCCCCAGTCACCCGACTCACAAGGCACCTTGGTCCAGATTGTTGATGGCACCCTAAGTACCCAGCACCCATCCTCATCCCTAATACCTAGCCATGTGAAGCATTGTCCTACACAGTGCGTGTCCACCACTCAGTACCACACTCACAGCACAGGTCTACCCATGACCATTCAGAGAGCAGGAACAGCAGCAGGGAGCTGTGGCAGAGCAAAGGCTGAGCTTGCACAGCTGGCTGTGAAGGCTGGCCCAGACCCTTGCTGCCACCTGGCAGCTCTGTGCATCTATAGCTGTCAGCTTACTGGCTGGTTCTCCATCTTAGAGCTCTGTGTCTGCTGGTAACAAGCCACTGGCTTCCTAGCACACAGCCCAGACCACGATTCTCCTGGCTTCCGGCCTCGCATGTTACCTGCCTGCCTTACCTCTCTGTGAGCTGCATACAGAGCCTCCCAGGATCTCAGCCTAATGTTAACACTCTGTGCCTCTGTCAGGGACCAAGGATTTGTTCCAGATGCCAAGACTAGAATCTTGTAACCTTGATTGATGCTTTCTTCCTCCGATATCCACATTTGTTGGCTTCCTTTAATGTTGGTCCAGACTGTGACACACCCCAGTTCTACAGCATCTCTGTCCAACACCATGTGGTTATCGCAACCTCATCACTGGCCCACCTGAGCCCTGGCCCACCTACAGTTTGTTCTTGGTAAAGCAACCTGGTAGTGCCTCAGTGGGAGCCCTTCTGCTCAGAAGCCACCAGTGGCTTCCCTCTTGTCCAGATGCTGCCCAGCCAGTCAGCATGGCCTGTGGGGCCTGCATGCTCCAGCCATCACCTCGTCCCTCCTCAGGTCTCCCCACTATTCCCCTAGCTCCCATGTTCCACACCAGCTCTCTCCTGCCCCATTACTCACCCAGGGCAGCACCCAGTGCTGGTTGTCTCCTGCCTGTCACCTGTGGCCTACCTAACTCTCTTCACCCCAGTCTTCTCTCCCAGCCCCTTGTCCCTACCCTTTCTCTTCAGGGTCTTTTCTCCCATTGTTGCTTGCTTTTCTTCCTTTTTGAGGATGCATGCTTCTGAGGATGCCTAGGCCTCCTGGCAGTGAGGCTTCCCAGTGATTGGCAGGTAGTAGGGCCATGAGTGTTGGTGGGATGACAGTATGGGAGATACCTGGACTCCCTCGGAGGCCTGCAATGGCCATTTGGTCTGCGTGCGCATGCGTGCGTGTGTGTGTGTGTGTGTGTGTGTGTGTGTGTGTGAATACACAAAGGTCTCTCTCTGTAAATATCTGTCTTAAGGCAGTGCTTAGGAGATCATGACAAGTGATACAGGCCTGCACGTGCCACCTTAGACATGGTTTTTCCAGTCGTCCTCATCCTGACTTGCTTGAGTCCATGGCGGGTGATGGGTACAGAGACTCTACTGTAGGTAGTGGGCTGGGCTCAATACTCCTACAGATGAAGTAGGCCCCTGCTCCTGGGAGAAGAGACTATAAATGAGGTGTACACACATGACAGCCTCCACTACCTTCCGTGCCCCTTGTAAGCCCCTCTCCCCAGAGCTCACGCTGTTCACAGAAAACATGGTTTACCTGTGTACTCATCCCCTCCTGAGGCCAGAGTACCCGACCTTGCTCAGTACCAGAGAGGAGCTTTCCCTCTTCTTCCCAGAAGAGCACAGTCCACCCTGTGGCTGACAGCCTCTCTCATCAGCTCCCCATCACGTGTGCTATTCCCAGGCAGGGGATGGGCTCACTCAAGTCACCCAGCATAGTCAGCAGTGCAGACTCTGGGCAGGACACGCCAGCTCAGTGATTAGAACAACAAAGCAAATGGTAGACCTTTAAAACATTAAGTAGTAAATAGTTTCCTTCATCTGGCTTTAGATTCCTTTCAGGTGCATTAGAGTCTATTCTGTCAATAAAAGACTCTTTGGGGACCCTTCTTAGGCAACATGGGCAGATGCATGATGGAAAAGTTCCAAGTTAGGGCAAGAGTGTAAGAGTGACAGAGACGTGCTCACAATGGAGACACAGGTGTGGCCACAATGTGGCAGAGGCCTGGATCAAGAGCTCATTCTAGTGTCTTCACCCTATGACCCCTTTTAGAGCGATTGCAGATAAAGGCTTTGAACATTACACTGCTGTCTTAGTCAGGGTTTCAATTACATGATGAAATACCTTGACCAAAGCAACCTGAAGAGGAAAGGGTTTGTTTGCCTTACATTTCCATATCAGGAGGAAGACAAGTCAGGAATTTAAACAGGGCAGGAACCTGGAGCCAGGAGCTGATGCAGAGGCCATGGAGGGGTGCTGCTTACTGGCCTGCTCTTCATGGCTTGCTCAGCCTGCTTTCTTATAGAACCCAGGACCACCAGCCCAGGGATGGCCCCACCCACAATGGGCTGGGCCTTTCCCCATCAATCACTAATGAAGAGAATGCTTACATCTGGATCTCATGGAGGCATTTTTCTCAGTTGAGGTTCCCTCCTTTCAGATGACCTAGCTTGTATCAAGTTGACATGAAACTATCCAGCACAGCTGTATTCTGCCACTGTCAGCACAGAAGAGACTCTTGGTGTCCTCTGAGTGCCTAACCAGATTCAGCACTCAGTACAGCAGATTCAGCACCCAAAGCAAAGGCTCTCCTCATTGGGGCTCAGGGAGTGCACTGGGGAGCAGCTGAAGCCTCCATGATAGAGGATGGGTGAAGGAGGGTGTACAGACAGATTCAGTGATTGGGCTCCCTATTCCCAAAATCTTCCTGATGTCCAGGATGCCTTAATGGGGCCACCAGCTTTGTTTGGGGTCCTTCACACCTCATTTTGTTGGCCTAAGTCTATGCTTATTTCTTTGTGTTCTAGCAACAGCTTTGGGCAGAGAACAGCTGGATTCCCAGGGCAGGTAGCCACACCCAAACTGCTCCAGCAGCAGCAAACTGACCTCTGACCCTTACCTAGGGTCAATAGGAAGGAGGCTTAGTTCCCTAAGGTAATCTGAGGCTCCCTGAGTTTTTAGACGTTCTGGACTGTTATGGAGGTCTCATTAGCTCATTCCATAGGTGTTGAAGGAAGTGTGTGTCTGTTCAGTGTCTGTGGGTTTGTTTGCAAGGTTCTTTTGTGTTCTGCTAATGTTGCTTCTGCTAATGTTACACGATTCACCCTGAGGCTCTGTTACTGGCTAAGACAGATTTCAAAAATGCTGAGGTTCCTGTGCATCTGCGGGACTCTGGCAGATACGGTGTGATGCTGTCCAGCCTCAGGCCCACTTCTTTCTGCTTTCTTTTGATGAGCATTGCTCTGGTGCCCTCTTCTCTGACTTTCAGACTCTCTGGGCATTTGCAGCAAGCCTCTTGTGGGCACATCCAGCTCACTTTTCTGTAGTTGAGTGCCTTAGCCTTTTCTCTAACCTGGACATCACATGGTTCCTTTTCTGACAGGTTTCACTATTAGCTTACTTGTCTGGTACTATTGTTCTGTGTTCCCTCTCGTCTCATTATGGACACAGTTTTGGTCTTGTAAAGGCCGAGCTGATTGCAGCTTACTGTTTGCACCTCCATAGCAGTGCGGGGTGCTTTAGTACTGTGAACAAAACTCCTGGAAAGGAGCTGTGTCAGCAGAAACTGGTTGGCTGATCTGATCTTCTGATTCAGTGCCATGGAGATGTTAGAGTGAGTGTAGCAGGTCCAGAGGCTAGTCACCTTCGCTTGGGCCAGTTCTAGCTGTCTGGAACAGCCATTCCTTGCCCACCTCTGTGTGGAACTAACATCTTGCGACAAACAGATTAAAACCTTGTGGAATCAATTAACTTAGCAGATTATGACCAATCCAAAATCGAAGAGTGTCATCAGGTAGTGTCTGGAGCCTACATGATAGCTCCCCCATCTCAGTACACCCATCTCTCTGGTGTACCCACCGGCATAAAGTTGCCTTGATTGATGACTTTTTATTCCATCATAAAATTATAAAATCTTCATGAAACATGGAATTCATGGATCATGAATCCACATAGGAACATGGAATTTAGGGTAACAAAATCTGTATTTCTGGGCCAGGATCACTTAAAATGGCCCTAGAATAAATTACTTCTTATTCCCTTTAAAACAAGAACTATGGTTTTTGTGTCAACTGAATTTTATAATCTCATTGGTAGTACTGTTTGCCACATACTTCAGTTTCACATATAATCTAAAATCCCATGAGACTGTGTGTTGTGTGTGCAGTAATTAACCAGTCTTAGCAACCTGGCCACACATACTTGCCCTAGCTGTCTGTCTGTCTGCCACCATGCCCTCCTCCTCTTTCTTCTACTCCTCTGTGCTTGAAACTGGACTCATTTTTTTCATCCTGCTCAAAGCTCTCCTTTTGTACATCATTTAGTGAGGGTTCGCTGGTAGCTCACTCTGAGTGTCTAGTGTTTTGGAGTTCCTCATTCCTTAGTTTTCCATTTAAGGTTCTTTATCCAGAATGTATTTAAGACACCATGCTAAACTTAGTCACCCATTCCCGAGGCTCCTCTGAATTGTGATAATTTCCTTGTATTATTATTATTATTATTATTATTATTATTATTATTATTATTATTATTGTTTCCATTGTTTTTGAGGACCATGGCTAATTTTTTAGGATTCCTGATCAGGATTAATTTTAATTAATTGTGTGTGTGTGTACACATGGGTGTACAAGTGCTAAACATTACAGTTTTGGTGGAAGGCTGAAATTTGCGGGTTTAAGAAACTTAGAAAATCCAGCTGGGCACTGGAGGTGCATGCCTTTAATCCCAGCACTCAGGAGGCAGAGGCAGGCGGATTTCTGAGTTTGAGGCCAGCCTGGTCTACAGAGTAAGTTCCAGGTCAGCCAGGGCTATACAAAGAAACCCTGTCTTAAAAAAAAAACAAACAAAAAACAAAAAAAGAAAGAGAGAGAGAGAGAGAGAGAGAGAGAGAGAGAGAGAGAGGGAGAGAAACTTAGAAAATCCAATGTAGAATAAACACAAGGTCCTGAAAACCTAAATCAGAGCAGGGTGAGCCATGCTCTGAGCAGCTGCCTGACTCTCAGCAGAAATGACGGAGCTGGAGGACAATGGGACACTACGCACTGGAGGTGAGGGTAGGCGCAAAGTCAGAGCTACATCAGCTTGGAACTCTGTGTCCAAGGTCTCCCTTTTACAATGGAGACAAATGGGTGTCTTCAGATTAAACCAGGCAAAGTAAAACGGGGCTCAGCCCTAATGTAAACCCACTGCGACCCCATCTCTAGTACAAGCCACACTGCAGGAAATGAGATGCTGGGAAGACTCAGATGCTCCTCGTGAAGGGATAAAGAAGGGTCAACAGGAAATGCCTAGTGGTTAAAGCATTTACCACCTCAGTGGCTAAAGCTCTTGCCATGGAGGCATGAGGACTGGCATTCAAATCCCACATGAATTCAGGGTGGGCATGGCCACCTTTCATTTCTGTTTTGGAAGGCAGAAACATGGATCCTCAAAGGGAGCTGGCTGGCAAGACTGGCTCTATTAGTGAGCTCCGCATTTTATTAAGAGACCCTGCCTCAAAGAAAAGGAATTGAGGCTAATTCCCATATCAGCCTCACACTAGTGTGCCCACACAGACACACACCTCACATGCACATGGAGATGGAGAGCCGTGGCACAGGAGTGTGGGAGGCTGAAAGCTACAACCTTGCCTTGGAGGGTTTGCTCCATATAAACAGATGACAGCAGAGCACAGAGGACACAGCAGAGCACGCAGGGTCCCCTAGTGGCCTTAGGGTTTCTGCTTTGTGTGTGAAATGATGCAGTATTCCTCTAGATAAACTTTGTAGTGTTGTATCCTACACCACTGTGTATTCAAACACCAGAAACATGACACAGAGGTACAGAAAGCATGCCAATATGCAGATGTGATCATTCTGTCCCAAGAAAGACCTGGGTCCTGGCAGCCACTGTCACTGGGCACTTATCACTCAAAAAGCTCCACACCAAGTCAATAAGTTATCAGCGCTCAGAGGAAGGCTTTCTGTGCAGTGAAGTCTGTCCCAGGCAGGGTCAATAGAGGTGACCATTAGAGATGTCAGACAAGGTGCTGGCAAGACAGCTCAGTTGTAAAGCATTTGCCTTGCAAGCATGAGGACCTGAATTGGATTCCCAGAACCCACGGAGATGCACTCTTGGAATCCCAGTGCTGGGAGGTAGAGATGGGTAGATCCCTGGGACCCATTGGTTAGCTCATCTACCCTGCTTAGTAAAACCAAAACATGTACACACACACACACACACACACACACACACACACGTATAAACACAGATGCACACTTATGTATGCACACGTGTATACACACACTCACACAACCAAGGAAAGAATGAAGGAAGGGATTTGATACTAATCTGTCATTTTTCAATGGGCTTTCAGGAGAGATTCTCCCAGAAAAGACAAAGTTTGGATGGGTAAAGGGTTTTCAGTCTGCTCCCAAGGCTGTGTCTGAGTCTCTGCTGCCTGTGAGTTGGAGGCAGGTGTTGAGGACAAAGTCTTCTGGATCTGCTGCTATGTCCATTGCAGCTGAGAGGGGCGCAGCCTTGGGGGAGTGCTCAGTGCTTCTGAGAAGCTTGCCAGTGAGGCCAAGCATGTCCCGTGGCGCTCTTTGCCCCTGGGGAACTGCACACCCAGCCCACTGGCCAGGCTGTGTAAGGCTCCCATGTCCCCCGGTGTTTCACAACCCTCCAGGCTGGGAAACATTTGCCTGCAGACATTTTCTTTCCTTCCATTGCATATGTTTTCATGAAAGGACTAAGCAGGAGAACTTTGCAATGAATAATTCATGTGTGATTGTTTTCAAACTATGAAGTTATTTTTCAGAGTGAGTAACCCATCTATTCATTTCTGAGACCCATTGCCTCTGGGTGCTTTTGTGTGGGCCACAGCTTTCTATCTAAACACCCATTGTACCCCATGCTACAACAGGAACCTCCACAGAGCTGGGCCTGGGAACACAGGCAGAGAATGATACAGATAGCATGGGATTCCCAGTCAAAGGATGGTCTTGGAATTCAACACTTCTCAGTACTGCCACGACGCCTGCAGCTCCCGGTCCTGCAGTCAGCATACTATGACCTGTTCACACACACAGACACACGTGCACACACATGCAAGCATGTGTGTATACATGCACACTCACACATACACATGCAGGCACATGTGTATACATGTATACACATAATACACACACAGATCAGACACACATACACACACATATGCAGACACATATGTATGCATGTATATACACAATACACACACAGACACCACACACACACACACACATACATGTGCACACACACACACATGCACACATCTGCGCACACACACATGCATGTCCATGGCCAAGGCCAGGCCCCACCGACCAGGCCATCTTCCCACTGTTCATCTTTGGCTCCCTATATCCTCTTCCTGCACACCAGATAGGACATGTGACACATGTGACACACAAATAAACGGTGGCTCCTGTGCAGGGAGCCAAGTCTAGGCTGTTCAAGGGGTTCAAGGTCTTCAGTGAGGAGAAGGCAGAGCCCGAAGGCTCTACACTGTGTCCAGTTGAGGGGGAGGGGAGGAGAAACTGTTCTCTGAAGCCTCTGGGAAGATGCAGACACATGAGACTGACTGGGCCCGTTCACAGCCTCTTAGTGGCTTCCTGCACGCTCTTCCAACTGATGGGGTCACAAGGTATTTGCCAAGACTCCACTTGGCTTTCCCCGTGTGGCTGGCTGGGATTTGTGTGAGGACCAGGGTTCCACAGAAGGCAGCTCCCTCTTTCCCTGTATGAGTACAGTCCACTTCCAATGCCCCATTCTTTCTCCAGCCTGGTTTCTTTAATCGATTGGTATGAGGTGGTTTGCAATCAGAACCAGGCAAGGTGACCAGGGCAAGTCAGGAGCATTTGTCTTCAGGCCTTTGTACAGGGTTCTGAGAGATCCTTTCTCTGAGCTTCTGAGAGGATGAAATGAGAGGCACTGGGTACCATAGAGGGCTCACACAGAGCAGGGCATGCAGTCTAAGAGCAGTGTCTCACAGTGAGGGTGATGGAATGGGCCCAGCCTTACCTTATGCCCCAGACTTGCCTCCACTGGCCCTCTGCTCTGGGCTTTGTACAACACCAGAACTATCCGACTACGTCAACTCATGTCCACATATCTCCCCCACCCCCGCTGTGTGATCCTGAGAAAAGGGGGCCAATGCCGGGCTTCTGGGATTTTTCTATTCCTTGCCAAGGCTCAATCTGAGTTAAGGGAGTGTCAGGAGCAGGCTTGCTGGGCCATATGAATTCATAGGGACTTCATATGAATTCTGTGTTCTGCAGAGCCTGGGCATGGCAAGCTAGAGTCTACTGAAGTACCTGCCTCCTCCTGATGTCCCATGCCAGCTGCTCCCAAAAGAATAAGGCCCACAGGAGCACAGCTGGCTTCTGCTGACATCTGTGCTATGGCAGGTGGTCTGTGAACTCTTCCCCTGTACTGACCGGTATGGGGTACCATAAAGAGGGCAGAACAGATTTCCTTGTCTAGCTGGTGGCCCTGGACTTTCCTGGGAGTGTCACTGTCTCCTCTGTGGCCCCATGGGCCCCCCGGTAGTGAATTTCAATAAAGCTTGTACTTGTATCCTACCATGGATGGTTTCCCCAGTCTAGTCACACATCCATTGTCCCAGTGTGACAGGGCTGCAGGTGCAACACCTCTCCCTAAAACCTTGAACAGCCAGCTTCCAACAAGCTTTCAGCAAACCGTCTATCTCTGTCCCTACCGAGTTCAGCCATCCTGCTCGATGCACAGCCCCGTTCTGTACCCGAAGTCTGCAGCCTCCTTCATCCAACACTGGGTGAATAGCAAGGAGAAACATCTTCTTTCACCTGCACTGATCCTCCTCTCTGTGGAAGGCATCCTCCAGGCAGACAGCTTCTGGATTGTCCATGACCACCACTGAGCCAAGGGCCTCTGCCCACAGCAGCTCAGCCAGGCAGTGCCTCCTAGGATGGTGGCTTTGGGACACTTCTGCCCCAGTGCTTGTCACAGAGGGACACGTATTTGTTCCCCACTCCATGCCATATGCATAAACGGAGCAGGAGCATGTGTCTGTGTTGGAGTGAAGGATCCAGAAACCACCTTCAGCCAGTAGACTCTCACAAGGAGAGGCCCAATGGCACCCGCAGATGCGCTCCAATCAGACAGCCGCATGGCTTTCCTCTCTGAGGGTCATGATAAAACCCAAGGACAATTTTACTTTCCCTCTGGAAACTGCCTTCGTTGTGCCTTTGGCCTGGGAAAATATGAGAAGAAGCAGCTAGCTTACGAGGCGCAGAAGCCTCTTGAGAGACAAGAGAGAGCTGGGCCCCTTGGCTGGCAGGGCCTGGACAAAGAGCTGCTGAGCTGGTTGTGTCTAAGTGTCATACTGCCAGAGTCCTTTATTTACTCACAAGCCCCAGAAACAGGCCCATGCCTCCATCTACGGATACAGAAGGCTGGCCCCACCCTCGGCAGCTGTGGGCGGGGTTGGGGCAGACAAGTAATAATGGCCACTGGAGCCTGTAGAAGAGCAGTGGCTTGAGGGACAGCCACCCTAATGCCTCTCTCCCTGTCGCCCTCCTCCCCTCTAGGTCCTGGAGAGAATTGGAATGCCTATGAATGATTGCCAGTATTCATTGCTGGCTTCCAAATTAGGCTTCAAGAACGAAGAAGGCATGAGCTACCAAGACTTCACCATGGGATTTGAAGGTAGCTAGCTGGCACATGTTTGCCCACGATAGGGCCTGATGTCACCACAGGTCTTTCCTGGCAGGGCCACCAGTTTGCTCACCCCGGTGAGCTCAACCCCCATGGAGAGGCAGACGCCATCTTTGCCTAATCTTATCTGTGTCTCGGCCCTTTCACCAAGTTGAACAGAACTTTGTGAGCGGACTACAGACGCTGAGCAGTTGGTCCCCGGAGTGCTTCCTCAGACCCGTGGCACAGCCTTGAAGGCTTTTCCTCTGTAGAAGATGGTTATCTGAGGGCTGGGGATGTAGCCCAATGCAAGAGTTCTTGCCTGGCATGCACAAGCCTGTGGGCTCAAACTGGAAGTACTGGGGAACACACACACACACACACACACACACACACACACACACACACACACACCAGAAGGTGGTTATCTATAATTAGCAATGAGCCTACAGACCAGTGTTGTTCCTCTCTCTTCCCTGGTGGGAATGCAGACAGTCTAGATTTATGGTAAACCCAAGCAGGACTACTGAGGCCGGTCATGTTCCATCCCTAATGCTCCTTAAAAAGTTAGGGAGCATATTTTGTGTCATGAGATAGGCAGAGCTGAATCACCTACTTGGCCACCTGTGCTTCCGCTTGTCAGTCTCTCATGAGAGTAGAGACAGCTGGGCCTCTGGCCCTTTAAGATCCCAGGACCATCCATCACCTCTGAGAGTCCAGTTCCTTGGCAAAGCTACCAAGTTCCTGTACAGGGTCACAGGGATACACTTCTCATTGCTGCAAGAAGCCTGCCGGGTGGCTGGGTGGCAACTCTAGTGGCCCCAGACACATGTCCCTTCCCTGTCACTGGCTTTGAGAGCCTGCCCCAGCAGCACCCCTACTTACACACCGAGAGACTGGCCCTATCCGTGTGTGGGAGAGAGGCCCTGGGCATCAGGGACAGCTTAGAATGCTGTCACCTCCTGTCTGTTTGACATCCCTGAAAGAACGTGAAGGAAGCAGAGCCCTGAGGCATATCTGCTGGGTAGCTGCAGTCCTCTCTGGGCACCTGCCCTGAGGCCTGATGGGATAGTGCTGTCCCCATCCTTCTCTGCCTGTCCTTCCTCTCCCTGGCCTATCCCTGCCTCTCTCAGTAGCTTGCTGTTGCTGTCCTCTACCAAAGCCAGATGCTTCAGAAAGGGAAAGTCATGCTCCAGTGAGTGTGTGCATGTGTGTGTATATGTTTACAGGTGAGCATATGTGCATGTACATATGTGTATGTATGTAAATGTTTATGTGTGTATGTGTGTGCGTTTGTGTATGTATGTATGTGGATATGTGTGTGTGTGTATGTGGATGTGTGTATTTGTATGTGCATATGTTTGTGCGTTTGTGTATGTGTGTCTTTGTGTATGTATATATGTGTGTGTTTGTGTGTATGTGGATATGTGTGTATTTGTGTGTGTGTATCTGTGTGTGTGTGTGTGTGTGTGTGTGTGTGTGTGTGTGTTGCTCATTGTGCAGGAATCAGCTTCAGTGATCTGCCAAGTAGTAGTCAGGGAGCCCTGATCCCACCCTGACACCCCCAAAGACCCCACATGTTACTGCAGCCATGTCCTAGAATGTACAATCTGATGACCCTGACCTGGTGAGCATGGGGTGAGTGACGAGGCTATAAATGGCCATCAAAGGTCCAGCTATGCAATCCTTAGTGCTGTCTGGGTGGCCAGGGGCCCCATGAACCCCATTTCTAGTATACCATACACTTCCTTGCACCAAAAGGGGGCGTGAAACTCTAGCTCTTCATGTAGTTGGAGGGATCTACCTCTGAGAACCCTCTCCTGAGTTGCTCTGCCATCGTTAAGGGACAGGTAAGGAGGCCTCTTTGCTAGGGGCATGCTGACTGCTGATGGAACCAGCTCAGACACCGGAGACTCTCTCATTCCTACTCCGTCATTCAAAACACAAGCGCCACATGCTCGCCATATGCCAGAGTCTCTGCTAAGTGCAGACTTGCCCCGACCAGAAGCTTCTCTAGTCCCAGGCTATGAACTCTGTGATGCTCCCCTGGTGTGGTGTTATCAGTAATGCCCTACAGCAAGGATACGTGGTGAGGAAGGCCTGCTGAGTTAATGAGTGAGGACAAGGGAGAGGCTTTGGGAATCAGGAGATGAACTAAGGAAGGACAGAAGCATGGAGCAGGTGTACACGCCAAGGGTACCAAGTGCCATGTGTCCCCATGTACCAAGTGCTGTGTGTCCCATGTTGTGGGAACCAAGCTCCCTTTGAGATAAAAGCCTTCCTAAGGCGTGTTGGAAGGTGAGGGAGGCAAATCCTAACAGAACAGTGCTGTGCCGCACCCATGGGATGTCATGCCATGTGGGGTCTCTCTCACCCAGGCTTCAGAAGGGAAGAAGCAGGTACTGAGGTAGTCACAGAGGTGTGGCTGCAGTGCTCACGGAAGTTTCCTACTTGTTATCCTTTTAGACTCTATGCTGAGTGGACTGGAAACTGTCCCACTGCAGTCACACACAACCTCAAGAATGAACTTGGACGATCACTTCATATCCGCTGAGGAGTGCCTGAGAATCTTCCCTAAGAAACTGAAGGAGTCGTTCCGGGTAACATGGCTCTCTCTACATCGTAGCTTCTCTAAGGCTCTGGCCTGCTCCCCACCCCACAGCCCACACATGCATGAGTTCTGGTATCCAGGCAGGACTGGTAGCTACAGGGGACAAACAGAGACAGGGACTGACCTTGGGTTGGGGAGCCCAACTCTGAGAGCCCACCCTCTGAGATGCCCAGCAAACATTGATGGTAGAAATAAAGAAACCTCTCTAGGGAACACGGCCACCCATGGGACAGTGGACTTGGAATCCTGCATAGGCTCACTTGCACTCACGCACCAAACAAATTATGTATGCTTACTGCTTGCTAAAGTCTGCACTAAATGTTGGGGTGTTCTGCCTGGAGTCTACTCTTGTCCAAGACACAGACAGTGAGTGACAACTCATAGACACTGTGGCTAGCTGCTAAGGAGGTCTTGCTAGAGTACTGTGGGTCCATAAGGCAGGGCCCTTTAAGGTGGACTACTCTAGAGGATGAAGGGGTCCCTGCTCCAGGTCTGAAGCCCAAGTCAAATTCTGTTAGAAAAGGAAGGAGAAGGCAGACAGAAGCCCAGCTCAAGCTGGCCAGGAACCAACAGGGCTCTCTAAGGGCAGGCAAGCAGCAGGACAGAAACACGGATTGCCTGCACATGAGACCTTCAATGGACAAGGTAGATAGATGGTCCCAAACTCAATGGTAGGAAGTGGGAAGGGTTAAGAGAAGAAGAAAGATGACCTTAACAGTCTTGTCTGTGTGAGGGCAGAGCACTCGACTTTGGGGGGAATCTTGGGTCCATGCTAACTGCTCAGGAGTGTGGGTAGATGGGCAGACCACTGGGAGGCAGCAGATGGGTAGGAAAGAAACCTAGAGAACCAGAGACCCTGTGGTGACTTGAGGACATGCCCTAGTAGGAGCCATATCCAGGTCCTCTGTGGTCCCTATAGCCTGGACCTTTAACCTGGTCACCTGGCTGGCAAGGGCATGTGCAGGAGCATGCCTCTGGCTACATCTGCAGATCCGGGCTTTTGTGCCTGCATTGGGATGCAGAAACAACAGTGAGCAGAATGAAGCAGAACCACAGGGAGATGGCATCAGCTGTCTTTCTACACTCTGTTTCCCACTGCACAGTCTGAATCTGATCTTGCAGGGTGCTCCATCCACACGGGGCTCTGCCCAGCTGCCTGGTCACCTGACTCCTCATTCTGGCTCTGCTCTGGCATGGCCCTCTTCTCATTTGCACATTCTGTTCCTTTCCTGGGCAAATGTGTCCTCTCCTTTGGGATGGCTTTGACCATCCCAGCTCTCTGTCCTCTTTAAGACCTCTACAGGAGCCATGTGGCTCTGCTGGCTCTTGGGGACTCAGCCTGCATGCCACTGTAAGCAGGTTGAGCCGCAATCCCATCATTCCCCACCCACCACACTACCACTGCTCACCACACACAGTGATTCATGCTTGCTTAGTTGGTGAATCAGTGAGGTGATTCACCAACTCGTCACTTGCCAGGTGGCACACACGTACGTTTGCTTTACTCTCCATCCACCCTAGCAAGTAGATATTGAGGAGACTGATGGTCAGAGATGGAGAGAGACTTACCCAAAGCCCAACAACTGTTCGCTGCAATAGCCAGAAACTGGAGTGTCTCTGTCAGGTGCAAGGCCCATGTGATGATACCCAGGGTTGTCATGCTGGGGAGGGGACTATGAGGCTCAAGCTTGTAAACTTGTGAGGATTATGGGTACAGGGTCCTAAGCACCTAAACTGTGCCTGTAGCACAGCAGTGAAAGTTGGTGGGCCACTGGTGTCACCCATGGCTGCTGTGTGCGTCACATTGGAGTACTGTTACCAGCTCTGTGTTTGACTCCCCAGCAGACTGTGAGAGGGCTGTGCTTCTGTTCTCACCCAGAGTTTAGCACCTCACAGGTGCCCAGAACATACTCAGCCTCGTATATCCAACAATCTTTATCACATAACGGGTAGGGCATTGTTCTGGGAACTGGCGCTGGAGCCAGGCAGATGGGAGCACAAGTCTTGTGCTCCTTGAATCAGCCTGAAGGCAGAGGCAAGGAGTGAGGCAGAAACAAGCTTTGCAGACACTGGGACTGTGGAGGGAGGGCTCACCAACATGGCTTGAGGCATCCTTGGGTGTCAGAGAACAGGGATGGGGTGTGGGGAAGGGATGAGGGCTAAGGAGTCAGGCTATAAGGGAGAGCACAGGGCTGGGCAGCATGGATGGCTGGAGAACAGAGATTACCTGATGCAGATGGGATGCTAGCCAGGATTCTGTTAGATTCCTCAGGGAGCTGGGCTTTGGGTAGGATTAAGGCAGGTAGGTGAGAAGAGTAGGTTCTGGGTGCACGGAGCAAGTCTGGTGTGTGACACATCCATGAGACACAAACGGGCGGACTTGTGACTCTGAGTATGTGGTCTGAGCAACTAGTAAGAGCAAGCTTCCATCTGCCAAGGAAAGAAGCCTGTGAGGTTTGAGCAAGAGGTTTGCCTTTGGCCTTGTTCAGTCTGGACATCCGCACAGTGGGTCTGCAGTGTGAGAGGCTCAGAGCCAGAGTTAGAGGGCACCTATGAACAGATGAGTCTGCAGCCCTACTAAGCCCCCAGCATAGCCCCCTCCCCTCTGCATGCAGTGACTCTGAGGCAGAGCGGGCCTCATCTAGACCATCCCCATGCTGTTCAGCGCAGTGACTGCACATAAGAATGTCTGGTGACTGAATCAGTGAGGTATCTCAGCTAGAACTTCCCACGAAAACCCAAAGCACCTAATTAGACACTAACATGAAACAAGCCAACTCAGTGTTCTGAACAACTCCTGTTGGGGAGCTGTAGCCTGAAGGGATCGGTATGGTATCTTCAAGACACCAGACAAGTTCCCAGGAGAGGGCGGTGTAAGGGATCCTCAGAAACAGGGTGCTAGGACCATGTCAGCAGCTTTGCAAGATGGGGGAGCAGTGCATATTGTGGCCACAGGCAGGTATTGGTCCACTTGCTGTGTGATTTTAGGAACCAGACATAGTGACAAACAGTGTTTTAGGATACTCAGAGAACGCGCCAAACAGCCTCTAAAGTGTGGCACATTCTTTAGTAATTTTATAGGTGAGGAGGTAAAGGGTGGCAAGGTCAGGAGCCTTACCCAAAGTGACACTGATAGTAAGAGGCTGTGACTAAATAGAGTGCTTTGGAATATACCAGCACCCAGTGACCCTTGAACCTGTTTCTCCATATGCCAATCATGGGGGCCTCTGGGCAGCACCATGGACAGAGCAAAGGGCCTATGCCCAGCCTTCCAGATGGAGCCCTGGTGCAGGTGGCTCCTGGCTGTGAAATCTGGCATAGAGTTTGCTTATCTGAAAAGAGATGTGACCGGACATTCCAGACACTCCAGGGCAAGGAGAGTTTTGCCTTCTGCAGGAAGCCTCACTCCATGTGCAGGTACAGGACAGGCAGATATCCTAAGCTGCTTTAAGTTTCCCACTTCCTGGAGAGGCATCTAGGCCAGGACAGGAGCACCCATGTCCCTGCAGGGGGGTGGCTGTGAGTGGCGCATAGGCGGGAAGGGAAGTGTGTTGACCTATGTGTTTTGTTTCTAGGACTCCTACTCCGCCTTCTTTAGAATAGACACTGACAGGGACGGCATAATCAGCATGCATGATCTTCACAGATTGCTACAGTACCTACTGCTCAACATGAAGGACTTGGAGTTTGAACGTTTCCTCAGCCTCCTGGGCTTGAGACATAGTGTCACTCTAAACTTCCGAGAGTTTCAGAACCTGTGTGAGAAGAGACCCTGGAAATCAGATGAGGCACCTCAAAGGCTCATTAGGTAAGAAGGCGGTGTGGCCAGAGCCGTCGGCACGTGCCAGCCTCTCTACCTGGAAGACTGGCAGTTCTGCTGCAGCCACAGTGGGACACAAAAATGAGCCTGGAGCCACTTTTTTTTCTTTCCCCCCCTTTTTCTGAGTTTAGAAAACACATGCACACACCTGCACACCACATGGTAGGTAGTACAATCAGATAAGACACCCATGGTTCCACCATGGGGATGTGACTTCATAGCTCACTGCTTACTAGGCCTTTTCTCATACATATAAATGCATGTGTGTACTCGATTGTCTATTTCTCTGCATAGAGTCAGGGGTGTGGCTTTCTGCTCTGCCTTTCAAGGCTGAAGCATTGGAAACCTTTGGACAGACTCTGTTGTCTGAGGCCACTCCAGGGCAGGTGGAGGCTGAATAGGAACATGGTTCAAATGTCCCGTCAAGTAAACTCACCAACTGTTCACATGAACAGCTCATGATGTTTATTTGGGCCACAGGTGAGAGTTTAGGAAGGCATAGACCCATCTAATGGCAGTTTTTTAGGAAATGCAGGGACCTGCTTCCAGCCTATCCCAGAAAGTGGCACCCTTATACCCCAGCCTAGCCCACAAAGCCTCACTTTGGGCAGGAGAGTCTCAGTCTGCTCAGAGTTCACTGTTTGTCTCTCTGACCTTCTTGAGATCAGGGTAGGGCCACCACCTAAGAGATACCTGTCATAGAAGCACCCACTGTTGTCTGTAGAAAGCTGACACACACATGAACAGAGTCACTGATCTTTCCCTGACAGTCACTATATCATTCGTTTTAAAGTGTGTGTGTGTGTGTGTGTGTGTGTGTGTGTGTGTGTGTGTGTGTTCAGCCTCAGGTCAGCCTCAGTGGATCCTCAGGAACCATCCACCCTATCTTTGAGACACTGTCCACGAGCTCTAAAGTCACTCGCCATTGAGCCCCAGG
>JADRCH010000028.1:907443-976569 GCA_019843965.1 Rhynchomys soricoides | reverse complement strand
CATGTTCCCACTCAGGTTCTAAAGGGTGTTGTTGTGAGATTTGCTTAACATTGAGATGGAACCAAAACCCTCCTGCTGGGGAGGTAAGAGATGGATAGCTCAGCCAAGAGAAGCATTTGCTGCTTACACTGAGTTTGACTTCTGGGCTCATAGCCACCCATAGATCCAGGGGACTCAATACCTCCTTTTGACCTCCAACCTCCATAGAAGCATCTGCATGTGTGTGCTCACTGATGCGCGCGCGCGCACACACACACACACACACACACACACGCACACGATTAAAAATAAACCTTGGGGGTCTAGAGAGATTAAGAACCTGTATTGCTCCTACAGAGGACCCAGCTTTGGTTCTCTGGACCTACATTAGGCTCCTCTCAACCACCTGTAACTCCAGCTTCAGGGAGATCTGAATCTTTGGCCACCTTGGGCACCTGCACTCACATGCACTAAACAGACACACACTCACACAGATGCATAAGTTAAAAGAACAGTTTAAAAACCCTGCCAAAGAATACTTTGGAAAATGTGCACACAATGGCCATGGAAAATTTCAACACCAGAGCATAGACTTAGCCATCTAGAGATTTGTCCTTGTTTGTATCTGTTCGCTTACTGGATATTTGCAATTAGTTAACTCAATGTTGTGGCCTCCATGGTGCAAATGTGAGTGAACAGTCTCATGGCTGCATCAGGGACTCAGGCCGGGAGCTGAGATGACACAGAAGTTAAGAGCCACACTGGGGCACAAGGAAGGTGGAGACAGGTGTCCAGAAGAAGTGGGTACACTTGAGCTGGGCCCTGAGGTGTGAGTTGGAGTCTGTCCATCGACAGAAGGCTATTAAAGGACAGAGAACAACATTGGAAAAAAAAAAACCCAAAAAACAGAGCAGAAGTTGCAGGCACATTTGGAAGTTGTTGGTAGAGGTGCAGCTTCACAGTGAGGCATGGTGGGAAGGGGTGTGGGTGCCGAGTGTGAAGCAGCCCCATGTGGGTGGCCGAGTTCCCCCCTCCAGCAGGTAGATAGGTTTACAGGCCGTAGGATGAAGAAACCTGATGTGCTCCAGAAAGATGCTTCAGCAGCCCCAGAGTAAAAGATGAAGTCAGAGTAGAGGCTGGATCCTGGTATGACAGGACTAGGCCTCTAGGCATCTGGGAGAGACAGCTCTGAGACTGTAAGCAAGACATGGCCTTAGAGAGGTCTGACTTCCCAGCCAGACCGTGTGCTTTGCTTCATGAGACCCCGTGGGTCCTGCCAGGAAGCACGCCTGTCTGGCCTTAGGGAGGAATGGGCTAGATCTCAGAGAAGAGGTGGTGTTGTGTCCTAAAGGCCCCAAGGAGAGGTAGAGGACAGGTAGGAGCCTTGCCCGTTCCACAGAGCCACTGGATACCCATCCATTTCTGGAAAACCCTGGTCCCCTTTGGCTGAGCCCACTACTCTCTAGGCCTCCATTGCCCTTGACTTTGAGAGTTTGTGGCTCTGTGGAAGAGAGGTGACCTGTTTGCTTTGTAACCACACACTGTGTCTTTCCTTATGTGGACATCTGCTGGAATGGCTTGGCCCAGGGACCTGTCTCCCACTTAAACACAGCAGCCCTGGCCACCTCGCCATCTACCATCATACACACTCATATACTGTCATGGGTCCTTGTCACCAAGGTAGACTGTGCAGATTCTTATCATGGGACGCTGTGCAGTGAAGTCCCTCCTGCTAGGTGACCAACACAGTGAGCCTGCCGGGTCTCCATTTTCCCCAGAGACACCCTTCACTGTGTGCACACTTCCATTCCTATGATCTGTGCCTCCCACGGGGCTGCTCCACGTCTGACTTGCTGATGGCACTGAAGCTCCTTCCTGTGTCATTTCTCATCCTGTAGCCATCTGAGAACTGTGCGTGATCTAACCAAACCCTACAGAGGGGTGGTAGAGATGTCTTAAAGGCACAGTGAAACCCTGGGCTCTGCAGTGAGAAACTAGAAAGACAAGTTCACAGGGAAGTTTGTCTGTATCCTCTCCTGCTGGGAGAGTCAGTCAGCTCTCTCCTTCTTATGGATTTGCCTTTCTTTTTAAAACATTTATTTTTACTTCTGTCTGTGTGCTATGTCTCTCTCTCTCTCTCTCTCTCTCTCTCTCTCTCTCTCTGTATGTGTCTGTGTGTCTGTGTGTGTCTGTGTGTTTGTGTTGGATCCTCTAAAGCTGGAATTACAGGTGGTTATGATCTGCCTGATGGAGGTGCTAGGAGTCCCCCTCCTCCCACCTACCTATCCCTCCTCCTCCATCTCTGTTCCATACACTTCCATGCACCCACCCTCTCACTTACCCTTTTCTCCCTGGCAGGCCTCTGAGCCGCAGCAGCCACTGTAAGATCTCATGGCTTCAGCATCACACTCACTGGCCCGTCTTTTACCTTGATAGTTGATGAGATTTTCTTGGTTTTTGTTAATAATGGAATTTGGGGTCATATCCTGGGCACTTGCAGTGATACTGTGGGCCTGTTAGAATTCCCGTGGCATGTTGGCTAGTTGGCCCGTCCCTGCAAGCCATTCACAGTCTTATTTCTTTAGCCTGATAGTCCTGACCTTCCTCCTGAGGTTACAGGGTTCATTCAGTTATGCAAGCCATTGCAGCTCTGCTCCAGGGACACTGTGGCACATTCCTGGGGCAGGGCCCAGTGGCAATGTTAGCCTCCGAGCCATACCTGTGCCTGTAACAGATAGCGTGTTTACGTCTTCCTGGAGCCATACCTGTGCCTGTAACAGATAGCGTGTGTACGTCTTCCTGGGATCCCAGAACCTATTAACAGTCCTGAGGTCACAAGCTGCCTCAGTTATACCAAATGCTCCTCGTTGCCCTCGACCCCCAAGGCGACGAATCCCAAGGTGACGAACTCCATACCCATTGAATTCTTGTGTGGGTTTTAGGTTTGATTTTCTTGAGACAGGATCTCTTTGTATAGCCCAGGCTGGCCTGGGAACTCACACAGTGTTCCTGTCTCCACCCGTGAGCACTGATATTACAGATGTACACCATCATGTGCCTCCTCTATTCCAGCCTTGGTAACCCTTAGACACCAGTCATCTGTAAGTACAGGCCAGGATCCCATGCTGATGCAGGGCAAGTGTCTGTAGGGGATGGGTCTTTCTATAACCTCCAGAGCAGGGCTGTCCAAGGGCATAAGATTGTCAACTGAAGGTCAGCGTGGCAGGCTGTTCTGAATGACAGTTTGAAGTGGGACATGGGTCACAGCATGAGAACCCGCACCTGAGCTGGAGCCCAGGAACAGAGGAGGGTCCTTCCCTTTGACAGCTTTCCTAGGTGGTCAGGTGGCTGCTCTCTGTTGTACCCACCCAGTCTCATCTCAAGGTGGTACTCCTCTGACAGGCCCAGGTGAGGGGCTACATCTAGCAGGACAGATAAGCTCATGTGCCTGGCATTTCTGATAGGATCCCACCTCTTCACAGGTGGTGTTATTTATTGGCACAGATAAATTATTTACCAGTTTGTAGCTCCTGCTGTGTTGGCAGATGGGGGTTGTTTACTTGTGTAAACAAGATACAGCCTCCTTCCATCTCGGTGCTTAAAGTACCTCAGGCCAGCATGCTGCATTAGGAAGTGGAGACACCAGATGAGGCTGCCAAAAGCCTCCACTCCTCAGCACCTCACGGGGCTTCCATCCTTACAAGCCAGTGGAGAAAACATCACAGGGTCCTGCCAGCCTTCCCAGGCCCCTAATAGGGGCCGCAGCCACAGAGACCAGGGTGGCAGGGTAGCGGATCCTTTGCCACCCATGAAGTTCCGTGATTCTAAGGAGTCCAGTAGGCAGTTGGAGAGAAATGTCGAAGAAACATGGGTGAGGCTAGACACTCATGGCATTACTCTGAGGGTAGAGGGGTGAAGCCAGGGATACCAGAAGCATTAAGTAGGAGAGACAAGAAAGGGGGGTCACACTGGGAACCAGATAGAGAGGGCCCAGGCCAAGACATAGGTCCTAGAGGCATCCACTGACCCATGGTCTCAACTGTCCACAATTTCCTGATCTGCTTAGTGGGTAGAGCAGCCCAGGCATCCATTTCTCTCTGTCTAGCCACAGCCACCATTGTGCCCCACGCAGGCCTTTCTAGGGCCAGCAGCACCAGGCCTTTCTAAGGGACCTTATGTATCCCTCAGCTGTAAGTAAATATAAAGGAATTGTGACCATCTTTGAATCCCATAAGCTTAACACTTGAAAATTAGCCATGGTAGAGGTTGGGTGTCATATCTCAGTGGTCAGAAGCACATGCTCTGCTCTTAGGAAGGCCCCAAGTTCAGGTCCCAGCCTTTGTCAGGCAGTTCACAACCACATGCCTCCTAGCTCTGCGGAGGACACCTGTACTCACTCGCACTTACTACCTCACATACCCACACATCACTAGGAATAAGAAAAATAACTCTTGAAAATCAGAAGTCTCTGGGGCTGGGAGAAGGGACCTTTGTGCTTTCTAATGCAGCTCTGCTGGTCAACTGAATCTGGACTTGCTAAATCAGAAGTAAAAAGTCCTAAAGCTCCTCCCTGAGACACTTAATGTCCTATTATGCATACGTTCTGCTTGTTCAAACCCTTAGGGAAGAAATGGGCCCTGTTGGCTTCGTGTGCTGGGGTGGGAGAGACAATTTCTCTTAAATCTGAAAATAAAGTTTCAGAAGACCCCCTGGCACACAACTGGGGAAATGAGACCGTGTTGTAAGAACCGAGTCAGTCCAGATGTGAAACCACAGACTTCAATGGCACCTCTGAAGCATCAGGGATGGGGGGCGGGGGGGAGGCGGAGTCCTAACCCATCACTTCTAAACACAGTTGTGTATTCTTTCCTCTTCAGATGTAAACACAAAGTTGCAGATTCTGAGCTAGCCTGTGAGCAGGCTCATCAATACCTCATCATGAAAGCCAAAACCAGATGGGCAGACCTGTCCAAGGTAAGGGGGGGGGGAGCCCACTAACACTGTTTGGGGCTGCTGTGCTGGCCCAACTGTCAGAGCAGTGTGGAGAAGGGGACATAGCGCCAAGTACCCTCAGTGTTGGCCCCTACTGTTCTTTAAAGACTTTCCCCAGCACTCTGAGTGGTCTCATCTTTGGTCTAATCAAAGTGCCATCCATGACTGCAGCTATGAAGACGTTATTTGGGTATTTCTATCGTTGCTAAGTAACAGAGATGGTATAACTATAGAGACCTAGAACATTCTACCTCTGTTCTCAACGACTAAGGAGAGTGAGCTCAAAGAAGAAACTTCATGCTAGAAACAGGAGCAGGTATCAAAGATGTTTAAAGACACAGTAAAGGGCTGGTGAGGTGGCTCAGAGGGAAGAGGAGCTTGCCGCCAAGCCTGAAGACCTGAGTTCAATCCAGGACCCCAGGTGGGGGAAGGGGAGAGAACCGATTCTTCCAAGTTGTCCTTTGACCTTAATTGTGCTATGGAATGCAAGCATGTGCACAAAGATCTGGAGGGAAGAAGTTGCTCATGGCGGCATGTGCCCATAATGCTTAGCATTCTGGAGGCCAAGGCAGGAAGAGCAATGCAAGTTCATGGGCAGACTGAGCTACATAGGAAGTCCATGTCTCAAAAACAAAAAGAAAAAAAGACACACCAGACAGTGGTGGGCGCACGCCTTTAATCCCAGCACTTGGGAGGCAGAGGCAGGTGGATTTCTGAGTTTGAGGCCAGCCTGGTCTACAGAGTGAGTTCCAAGACAGCCAGGGCTATACAGAGAAACCCTGTCTTGAAAACCAAAAAAAAAAAAAAAAAAAAGAAAAGAAAACCCAGGTATGGTTGCTCACACTTACTGTCCTAGCTCTAGAGAGGTGCATGTAGGAGGCTCAGGAGTTCAAGGTCAGCCTCAACTACAGAGTGAGTTTGAGTCCAAGCTGAGATGTATCACATACTGCAGAGGAAGGAGGGAAAGGGCAGTGAAAGATTTAAAATTTTTTTATGTTTTTTCAAATGTTTGAATTGTTTTATTAATCTAAGCTAGAGTGACACTCTTCCAAAGAATTAATCATTTTAATTCCATGTCCCAGAGGAGCACTGGCCTGAAAACATCATTTAGATGTCTAATAAAAAATCTGTAAGTTGATAAAAAGACAGAAAAAGACAAAAACCAAATAAACAGCCCAAAGACAAACCACTAAATTCTTCCCAAGTAAGTGCTTACTCTTGCTGTCACTGGTGAGAAGACCATGTGGAACTCGGGGCCTGTGGATAAGTCCTGGCCTGAGCTCTGGCATGGGGAAGATTTCAAGTTTAAAGGGAAAATCAGGGCAAGGGTCATCAATGGTTTCACACAACAGCCAACAGGCACTGTGGGAGCTGTTTCACCACATTTTGACAAGATGACAGGAAGTGCCTTTCCAAGACACATGCCCCCATGAGCAATCTCATAAGTTGTGATGTTATGGATAGCCAATCTGACAATGGCAAGGATAGCTAAGCCTCAGAACAGCAGGATGAAATGGTCAGACAGAGTTTCTCCTGAATCTAGGATGTGGGGTCACCAAGGACACACTGACCTCCCTCCAAAATGAAGGTCACTGTCTTAGGGCTTTACTGCTGTGAACAGACACCATGACCAAGGCAACTCTTATAAGGATAGCATTTAATTGGGGCTGGCTTACAGGTTCAGAATTCATTCCATTATCCTCAAGGTGGAAGCATGGCAGCATCCAGGCAGGTATAGTGCTGGAGGAGCTGAGAAGTCTACATCTTCATCTTCAGGCCTCTAAGACAAGACCTGGCCTCCAGGCAGCTAGGATTAGGGTATTAAAGCCCACACCCACAGTGACCACACCTACTAATAGTGCCATTCCCTGGGCCAAGCATATTCAAATTATCAGTCACAGTTGCATGCTGCAGTGCTCTCCCTCTCTTTAAGGGTGACTTTGCTGTGTCTGGTTTCCTCATTTGCCCCCCCCCCCCCATTGGCTCTTTTTTGCCTCCTGCCTAATGCAAGTTCTGTTGGATTCCCTCAAACTTGAATCTGCTTCTCCCCCACACTGCGTCCCCAACAAGTGTGCTGCGGCCCACTGAGGCAGGGCTGTACCTTCCTTTCCTCTCCCTCCTCCTCACTGCTGTCCTCCCTCCAAGGTAACAGGCCAGCCCCCTTCCATCTTCTTCCACACTATTCTGAAACCCATTTCTGTCTGCTATGGCCATTCTGCTCCTAGTGGCCAGCTCCTGGGTCCTCACGGCCAGGTACAGTTGCCAGCTCTGGGGCGGTGTAGTTAAGGAAGCTCCATCCTGATCCTAGTTTACTGAGTGTGATGTCATCAGTGAAGGTCAGGGTTTGTCATGTGCTTCTGCAGCTGGGTGAGATGATCAAGTAACCATTTCCTTCTTGGTCCGTGTGATGGATCACACTGGAGGATTTTCAAGTGTTGAGCATGCCTTGAAGGGTGAAACCCACCTACCTGGCCAAGGTTTCCAATTCATATCTACAGTTGGTTCAGTTTGCTGGTACACGCTTGTCCTCAGGAGTGTCCAGCCCTTTGTCCAGCACCGTCTGATATGCCTCGCTCACAGCGTGAGGGAAGAAGGTTCTTATGGCTTCTGTCTTCCTGGTACAGTAGGCTTTCTGCGCACACCTGTCTGCCCTGACAAGCTGCACCTATGTGTCCCAAGCACTAGGCAGTGGCTTGCCCCTGGCCTGACTCTTACAACTCTAACAGGCTGCGCTGGTTCAGTTTGCTCAGCTGCTCTCACGCTACTGGGACAGTGCAGTGCCTCCCACGATTCCTGTACACCAGGCCCAAGCTAGCTAATAGCTTGGTTGTTTTTAAGCTGTGACTCTGCTGGGGCAGGGGTTGTAGAATGCAAACATGTCATTGAAAGAGATTTAAAGGGGTCAGCTCCATCCGGATGCAGGCGAATGCTATCTTAGGCTGGCTGGCCGCACACTAATGCAGCAATCACGTAGACGGGTTTTGCTGGTGTGTTCCTTCTCAGCTCTCCCCTGCAAGCAGCATGCCCTCACATTGGAGCTTGCAGTTCCTGCAGGTGTAGGATTATCTCCTTCAGTTCCAGTTCACACTTCATTGGTGATTAAGGAGACCATAATCTTTTCATTTGGCTCTTCTTTAATTGGGCTATGAAATGTTTGCTGGGCTCTTTTTCTTTTGCTACCCTACCTTGATCTCAGAAAAGACCTTCCCCCATTCTCTTCAAGGGGTCAGTTCCAAACTTTACATTGAGATGAGGACCAGGTGTGCAGCGTGGGGGCATGCCTACCTACAGCTGTTCTGCAGGGCGATAGGGTGTCCCTGGTCCACCTTTACCTCACCACCTTGCAGCTCCCTCTCCACCCTCCATCCCTCCCACAGAGTCTCTGAATACCTCATCTGACCAGTGGTCAGTTTGTCTGTCCTGATTCCAGTTCTACACCTTTCTAGTTGCTATAACTTATAAATGCACCTTCATACATTTTCTTTTGTGCTTAAGATCAAACCTAGGCCTTAGTGCATTGTAGGCAGATGTTTCCCTGCTGAGCTGCCCCTCTGGTCTTTGTGGATACATCCTGGCTAGCTAGTTCCATTCCCAGGTTCCATTAAAATATTAAATGTTGGGGAGATAACACAGTTGATAGTTGATAACATAGTTGATGCTTAACAGGTGTGGTAGCACACCCCTTTAATCCCAGCACTCAGAGGCAGAGGCAGGTAAATATCTGAAAGTTTGAGAAGAGTCTGGCCCAGACCAGCCAGGGCTACATAGTAAGACCCTGTCTCCAAACAAACAAACAAGCTTAAAGACCTGAATTTGACCCCTGGAACCCACATTTTAAAAAGCCAGACATGGTGGTCCATATTTGTGATTTCAGTGCTGGGGGATGTGAGGTTGGGATGATCCCTGGGGTTTGTAGTCCCCCCCAGGGCTGACTCAGTGAGCGCCATATCTCAGTCTCAAAAACATAAGGCAAACATCATTTTGGCATGGCACCCGAGCTTGACCTCTGGCCTCTCACACATCCACACTCCTAAACCTCAGACACAGAAGAACTTAAAACCACATAGAGAAGTATCTTAGAGTGTTCCAGAAGCTGTGGTCAGTCCCCAGGTCTGCACATCACTGAATACCATCTTCTGTTGTAGAATTTCATAGAAACGGATAATGAAGGCAACGGCATCCTCCGGCGAAGGGACATTAAGAACTCGCTGTACGGCTTTGACATTCCCCTCACCCCAAGAGAATTTGAGAAGCTTTGGCAAAAGTAAGTGTATCCGTAACAGGCCTGTTCTTGTGTGTCTGGCCAGTTCAATGCAATTTCTCACCAGGGTCTCGGGGGAAGTGGAGCTGCAGATGGGTTTCTTTGGTTGCATCCAACCCCGTGTTCTCCTTCTTCCTTCCTGGTAGAGAGCAGCTGTGGGTGGACACGCTGGTCCTCAGGCCTCTGAAGAAGTAACTGGGTATGCCCCAGCAGCAGTACCAAGTTGAGAGGTTTGCAGAGGTCATAGTTAAGGCCCCTGCTTTCTCTGCAGCAGATCTGAGGGATCTCCTTCAGCAGAGATGGCAGAGGCAGTCTGCCCATGCCTAGAGGTGGCAGTCGGTGCTGCCAAGCTGTTTAATGAGGAAATAAGCACACCGTGACAACTTGGAGCAGTTTCCCAGGGTGCTCTTAAACTGAACAGGATCTGATGTAAGGATCATTTTTCAAATGCATTTTAGACTTAGCTAATTTGAACCAGGCCCCATTATGATATCTCCCTGTGTTGATGCCTAAGTCTCCAGTACGCTAACAGTGCGGTGAGCTATAATCTCTGGGTTCTCGTTCTATCATTGGATGGCCTCTTTCTTTAGTACATGGTGATCGACTCTCAGGTCCCCAGGAGTTTTGCACCAGCATTGCATGCTCACTGAGGGTCGTGATCACTGAGGGTTGTGATCACTGAGGATCACTCACTGAGGGTCAAGCTCACTGAGGGTCACTCACTGAGTGACACATTCGCTTTCAGTCTTTCACCTGTCTCCATACCAGGCTTCTAACATCTAAAAACAAAGATGATAGAAAAGCCAAAAGGCAAAAGGGGACTCCGTTGTTACTTTAGGGACCAGGAGCCAAGGAGGAACTGGGGAAGGAGGGCTACACAGCCCCAAACTCAACTCCACACCCTAGTGTCCGGGTCCAGAGGAAATCAGAGTGCCCTTTACAGACCAGAAAGCTGCCTCCACCCCAACCAGAGCCATATCAGGGGTGTTGTCACAGACACTGCTAGAGTTCCAGCTGGCACTGAGCAGGAGCTGCCACCACCACTGTCCCAGCAGGACTCTTGAGCTCATCTGCCATCCATTGGTCTGGATCTCCTTGGAACAGCAGAGTGGGACAGAGGGGATGCAGAAGGATGAACAGGGAGTGCCATGGGGAGGCTGTCATTTTCCAGGACAGATGATGCTAGGAAGTCAGGTGTGGTGGTGCTTTGAATAGGTATGTGCCCTATAGACTCAAGTGTTTGAATGCTTGGCCCCATAAGGAGTGGCACTATTAGGAGGTGTGACCTTGTTGGAGGAAGTGTGTCACTGTGGAGGTGGGCTTTGAGGTCTCCTATGCTCAAGCTCCACCCAGTGTGGAGTCCAGTCTCCTCCTGGCTGCCTGAGGATCATGATGCAGACCTCTCAGCTCCTTCTCCAGCACCACATCTGCCTGGATGCTGTCACGTTTCCTGCCATAACAGTAATGGACTGGATCTCTAAAACTGTGAGCCATTCCCAGTGAAATGTTGCCCTTTGTAAGAAGACTTGCTTTGGTCATGGTGTCTCTTCACAGCAATTGAACCCTAACAGACATGAGTTGGTAGCAGGGATGGGGGTATTGCTGTGACAGGCATGGGCATGCTATTGTTTGGAGGAATGTGGATTTGGGGACTTTGGATCAGGAAATCGCACGTTAAGTGGGGCTTAACGGACCATACGAGTAGAAACATGGAAGAGGGTGATTTGAACTGTGTGGACCTGGCTTAAGTTTCAGAGAAGAATTTTAATATCCTGCCTAGAGATTTTATGAAATTTTGACAAAGAATATGGCTGCTTTTTGCCCTTTTGATGAGTCTGCCTGAGGCTAAGGTGAAGAGATTTAGATTAATTGCATTGGCAAAGGGAATCTCTAAACAGCTTAGTATAGACACTATCCTGTGGTTTATAGGACCTTATGAAAAGCATTTTGATGATTCTTAGCAAGAACAGGAAAAGTACAAAATGTATGGTTCAAGAAGTAAAGGAGCATCAGAAAGTGGAATGGAGCTCAATCCATTCATGGAGATACACAGATAAAAGATAAGAAATGAAATTAAGGGAGGGATAGCCTCAGGGCAAGATGCCACCCCACCAAACTTTCATTTTATAAAAAGGATGTTCCCTAAGGGACATTGCCACCTATTCTAAATAGGTGTACTGTGATGGCTGTTCCTGGTTGTCACCTTGATTGCATCTGGAATGAACTACAATCCAGAAATGGAGGGCTGGATCTTGAGGCTGGAAGACATGGGCTTTTGATCCTGATCTTGAGGTGGGATGACACATCTTTTGATCCAGATTGACACATGCCTTTAATCCTAGCACTCAGGAGACATAGGCAATGCAGTCTCTGAGTTCAAGGGCAGCATGCTCTATAGAGCAAGTTCCAGAACAGTCAAGCTTAGGCAGAGATGGGAACCATTGAAAACAGAAAGCTAATGAAGATCTAATTGAACAAGGGGTCATGTTCCAGTCCCAGGAAACAGCAGAACTTGGCAGCTTTGGTCATGTGGTTCTGGCTTTAGAGCCAAGGATGGAATTTCCCTCTGTGACTAAGGAAAGTGCTGAGGCCAGGAATATGTAAGGGATGTCCCTACATGGAGACCCAGAAAGACCACTGTGTGAGGTGGCCAAGGTTGTACCTTGTGCGGTGACTGGACTTGGTAATGTGTAAGGATCACTCAGGTGGTACTGGTTTTGAAGGCATGAAGGGGTTATGGAGAACAGCTGAGGCCTGGCACTGTGAGAGGCCATGGGTGAAGGGTGCAGCCTCAGTGGCAGTTGAAGGCCCAGGATTGAAGGGGTCATGCAAAGAATTTAAGGCTTGGCACCAAGAAGAGAGCCTATGAGCGGCTACTGGTAAAAGTGCAGCAGAAGACCCCATTGTTTTAGAGATGTCAGTGCCATGGGATGGCCACCAAGAACAGTAGCGGCAGAAGCTGTGTTCCAGAAGCTGTGATGGTTAAACAAACCGGGAGTGACCTGGAGACCCCAAGAGTTTAGAGACAACAGAGCCATGGGACACCTGACTAGGACAGCTGCTAACACAGGGTGGAAACAGCCCAAGAGAAAGAAGTGTGCTGCAGTCAACAAAGAAGAAAGGAGTTAGAGACGTGAAGAGAGCTTTGGTATCAGTCATGGAGATGCAGAGTTTGCCCAGTTGCTTTTTTATCTTGCTTTAGTCCAGTTATTTCCTCACTGTGCTCCCTGCCCTACACTTTGGAATGGTAATATCTATCCTGTGCCGTGATATGTTGGAAGTATATGATCTACTTTTTGATTTTATAAGGGATTACAGTTAAGAGAGTGCATGAATCTCAGAAGAGACTTAGAACTTTGGACTTTTAAACATTGTCGAAACTGTGATAGATTATGAAGACTTTTGAAGTTGGACTAGACTCATGTGTTTGAATGCTTGGCCCATAGGGAGTGGCGCTGTTAGAAGGGTGGCCTTGTTAGAGGAAGCGTGTCACTGTGGAGGTGGGTTTTGAGGTCTCCTATGTTCAGGCTCCACCCAGCGTGGAATCCAGTCTCCTCCTGGCTGCCTGAGGATCATGATGAAGAACTCTCAGCCCCTTCTCCAGCACCATGTCTGCCTGAGGATGACAATAATGGACTAAATCTCTGAAAGTGTAAGCCAGCTCCAATTAAATGTTGTCCTTTATAATAGTTGCCTTGATCATGGTATCTGTTCACAGCAATAAAACCCTAAGACACCAGGGCATCTAGAAGACAGACAATATGACTTTCAGAGAGCAGGTGGTGTGACCATGAAGGCCAGGTCACAATAGACTTTGTCCTGAGAGCTGAGAGACCAGTAGGAAAACAATATGGACAGAGCCCACTTCCAAAAGCCTCCTTGGGCTACACAGGGAGAGAGGGAGCTGCAGGAGACCATCCTGGAGCTCGGATGCCAACAGGGGTTCTTGATGCCAAGTAGGATGAGGCTGCAGGCTGTCCAGGAGGACGGGAGGGAGAAAAGTGTTGAGGATTGAGGAGGTATCAGCCTTTAGCAGCCCAGATGTGAGGCAGTGTGAGAAGGCAGAAGCTCCTGGGATGTGATGCCCGGAGCAGCTCACACAGTCAGCCACCGGGCCCTGGGCTGCATCAGAGATAGTGAGGGCACCGTGCACTGCATGTGGAGAATACAAGGCACCTGAGGGCAGAACAGTTAGCCAAAGGGAAATTCAGATTAGGAAGGGTTCTGACTGTTCAGAGGAGGTCAAGGAGAGCAGACCTCAGGCATATAAACTGGATGGACCTCTTCATCCACAGCATCCCACCCCAGCTTTGCCCCTCAGAGCCGCTGGTGTGGACAAACCTGCCTTCCATTTTTACAGCAGGGGGTACTGTGGGCAGTGAGGATGCCCCCCCAGGGGTTCCCAGGGCATCTGTAGCCTCCCCTCCAGCTGTCCTAATGTCTGGTTGCACCAGAAAGCTTCAGTGAGACAGGTGACCGGCCCAGAGCTGACTGGTGGTGTAAAGGAGGTGGTTGTACCCTACTGCTCCTGATAAATGGGCCTAGGAAGTCTGGGACCCACGTGATGCCTTCCAGCCTAGAAAGTTGGGTGTGTCCAAAGATGGCAGAACAGGGGAGACAGACGGCAAGAAGCAGGGGAAAGTGTGCTTTCTCCTGACAGCCTGAGTAAGAGAGAACATGAGATCTAGATAGAAGAGGCTTTCAGCATCCAGTATTCACCCAGCACTCACTGGCACCTCTGAAGTGCACTTCCTTGAGCTGTGGATTAGCCTGGAAGGGCCTGCTTTATGCTGTGGAGATAAATTAATACATTGACCCCAAATCTCAGTGGTTCAAGTACCTCCATATTTTCCTCTTCATCCAGACTCCACACTGTACCTGATGGTTCCTGAGGAGATTTTCCCCCCAAGAAGTGAGGTTCTCAGGCAGCTCCCAGGATGTAGCTTCCTCATCTCTGTGGGTGCTCAGTCAGGAGGTGGGGACTGTAGAACTGGAGGTCCACACATGGGCAACTTCTCATCACCAGGGTAGGCATACAGGGATCGGGCTGTAGGAGTTGACAGAACAAAGAGAAGCTGCCCACTGAAGCCAGCACTGGAGCTGTGAGCCTGAGCACCCAGGAGCAGCCTGCTTGGCTAGGCTGCAAGGAGTGCCCAGGACCCCTGAGCACATGGGAGCTGTGCTTCCCTCCAGTCACAGGGTCATTTGGAGACTGTGACTGGCTCCTGAGGTTCTCAGCTGAAGGTATCTCTACCCTCACCATTCACTCAGCAGCTCTGGGACAGGACAATGCCTCAGCTGCATCTGAATCAGCAGCCATTGAACCCCAGAGCCATGGATGGGGGAAGGGTGCTTCATGAGCAGAGCTTCCAGAAGGAGCTGGGGATGTACCACTTATGAGGAAAAAGCCCAAGGCCTCAGCCTGCCCAGGGCCCACAGCAACGGTGGGGTGGGGCAGGGCTTCCCCTGGAGTAACTGGCATCCTGAGGCCTCAAGTGGGACTCCACTGATTTGAATCCAAAACAATATTATTGGAAACACTGAAGAAAATGCGTTATGGATGTGCATGGAAGAAGGCGGGCTGTAGGAAAGTTACTGTGTCAGGAGCGTCTGTGGAGACCAGCAGGTGCGTGCGTGCATCACCAGCCAGCCAGGAGGCCCCAGCTGGCTGCTGGGAGGTATGCAATGCTGGTTGACATTCAATCCTGACAGGGTCCTATGTAGAGACTCAGATATAAAGTAGTACTTCACAGTATGAGTGCTGTATATCAGTCTTCAGATCTAACCAAGAACTCTGACCAAGAAGCCATGCTGTAGGCTGTCACCCCTGTTCTCCATTATCAGGAAGTGAGGTTGCTTCTGCCATGGCTAATGACAGAGCCTAGAATACCCTTAGATGGCAACTGGGTGATGTCTGAACAGGATAGACAGGGTGAGTGAGTAGGGCCTGCCTCTTAGGAAAGAAATTGGCTATGGCAGAAACAGAGGAAGAGAGGTTCACTGTGGGGATCTTGAGGCTCAGCTTGGAAACACTGTCAAAGGCTGGGATGGGGAAGAACTCCAGTAGACACTAGAGGAGCCTGTGTCCCATGGCAAGAGCGCTATGCTTGGGAGAGCAGAAGTGGCCTGGACAGGATAGGGACTACAGCAGAGGCCACCTCACCTATTGCTGTCAGGATTTGCTATGTGTGCCTAGTGGGCACTAGCTTAGTAAGTTGGCCACTTTTCTTTCTGAGGAGCAGATGCTTAGGCCATCACACCACTCTCTAAGATGGCGCCATAGAGAATTCCTCCTATCCCAGCTGCACAAGGTCTCTGGTGCCTCTCCATATGGTCTGGGTCATCTGTAGGTCATGGTCCATACCCTTGACCATGCCCTTTACTCTGGGGCCAAAGTGCTTGAAGGTCCTTCTGAGATACGTGCAAGAATCCATTGTCTAACTAGCACAGAGGACTAAGACTCTCAGCAAAGGTGGGTGATGGATGTGCGCGTCTGCAGATCCCATGGCGACTGATCACACTGCACAGCACATGGGCACAGCCACCTGCCTCTACCATGAATTCTGGGGCCTCTGCTCAGGACACGTTTTCCTTGGCATATCTGTTGCTCAGTGATTTTAAAATTCAACCTTTATAGACAGTTGGGTTTTTGTTTTTTTTACGTTACACAGAGGATTGCATAATGAAGGGTGAGGTTATGTAAGCAGAATTAGCTGTATGATCATTCACATTCATAGCAGTATTTTTTTTTTTTGCCACAGTGCAATCTGCTCTTCCATGTCTCTGTGATGAGAAGAGCCTGTTTGCCATCTTCATTAATAAAGTAATTAAGAAGTGCCTTTTCATTCAGCCCAAGTGTCACGGCAGAGAGCAGGCTGTGTGGGAAATCTGTGCTTCAGAAGTGCACCGTCTGGGCGTGCACACAAACACACACACACACACACACACACACACACACACACACACACGAGGGGCACATGGCTGCAGCAAGCCTGCCTCAGGGGGTTGAGAGTTGGGAGCAATGGATGAGACACAATAGTGCCTCAGGAAACTTGCATGGAGCAGGAGACATGACCTGGACTAAGCACCCTCGGCTTGCAGATGGCAACAGCAAATGCAGACCCTGCCTGGCATTTCCCATAAGCCCCTAAGAATCCAAGGGAGGCCAGGATCATGGGATATTAAACCTGGGAGGGTGGAAAGGTTCCCCTGACCCCCCAACCTCTCACCGTGATGGACCATCAGAGGGATGGGTTGTTGACCCTCTGAGAGTGTCAGCAGCCCTTCTGTGGGATTGGGGTCGCATGATATACCACTCTGGTGTCAGACTAGGGGTAGCTCTTTTTTTGTGCTTTGCCCTATTTATTTTTTAGATTTACTTAATGTTATATGTGTGAATGTTTTGCCTGCGTGAATTGTATATGTGACCTACATGTGTGCCTGGTGCCTGAGGAGGCCCAGAAGAGAGCATCAGATCCCCAGAACTAGAGTTATGGCTGGTCCCAAGCCCTCCTATGGGGCTGATCATCAACGCAAGTCCTCTGGAAGAGCAGCCAGTGTTCTTAACCATTGAGCCACCTCCAACCCCCTGTGCATTGTTTTAAAAGCAAAACTCACAGGTAAAGGCAGGCTGTGATTTCCTGGGTTATGGTGTGAAAGTCAGGAGGATCACACACACCTGGAAAAGGCTTGCAGGCTAGTCCCAAGTGGTAACAAGCCTATACTGCAGCTCTTCTGAGCCTTTCCCCTCAAGGGCTGCCATGGCTCCGAGAGTCGGCAGGGCCTTGCTTATGGCTACCAGGGTACCCTGAGCTCCCTCAGCTGAGGGACAGAAGTCACCAAAGGATGACTGACTTACCCATGTCAGAGACAGGTCCATTGGCTGAAGGGTAGCTGCAGGTCCACAGAGCACAGCGGGACCTGGGCTATGTACTACACTCCCTCTAGGCACCCAGGCAGGCCCACTAGCTTGGGGCAGGATGACAGCCGTTTGCCTCCTGGCTTTCTTTGCATAGTGGAAGCACAAGAGTTCACTCCCCTGCCCCAGCTGCTGGCCTTCTGTCCACTACTCTGCCTGTGAGGAAGAACGAGCACCCTCAGAGGAACAGAGAACTCACCTCATTGGCAGGCCACAATGTGGCCACTCTGAAGGGATCTCTTTAGGTGCCACATGGAGCAGTGCCCCTAAAAACCAGCATCATCCCCTCAGGGGAATCAGGCTCGTGTGCCTTCACTAGAAGATCCTGTCCTGTGTAGCTTCTAAATTAATCTAGGAAAAGCTACATCTGCAGATCTTACCTTTTCATTCGTTACCTGTAGACCAAGGCCTTTCTGTTAAAAACAAATGCTTTAAAAAGAAGAAGAAGAAGATGGTCCATTTGCCTTCAAATTTTTATTGAAGTGATTCTATTCTATGTGAATAGCATCAGGAGATAAAACTTCCATTATCCCCTTTTTAATGAATTATAATTCAGAAAAATCTTGATAACAGAAAATGACTTAAAAGGCACAAAGCACAGTTCTTATCTTGTTTTCCTTCTAGGCTTTCTTGCTGGGTATGTGTAATTGGCGGCTCTTCAAAGTGGAGACGGGGGCTTTTAACATCCTTGAATCAAGTGGTATTCATCCATTGAGGCTTCAGGGTGGAGTACGCTGCCTGAAAGATTTTCTTCCAACCCTTAGCCTACCTCCGTTTACACGGAGGTACCAGACTAAAATGTGCGCAAAGGGGGTTGCATTTATGCATTTGCCACCATTTCCAAAGATGGCAGATGTGTGCTTTGGGTCCATTCTCTTAGGGTATGTCTCTGATTGTCATGTCAATGGACCTGTGGATGACCTAGGGGCCCTGTTAAGTCTAGGTGCAGAAAGGCTCAGAGGCATGGTCTGCTGGCCTTGCTTGTACTTGACAAGAAGACTTGCCCCAAATTGCTGATGAGGTCCCAGCCCCTAAGAGCCAGCTCAGCTTCCACCCCACTGATGACAGCTTTGTCTTTGTTTTCTTTAAAGCTATGACACGGAGGGAAGAGGCTATATCACGTACCAAGAGTTCCTGAACAGACTGGGCATTCGATACTCCCCGAAGGTCCACCGACCCTACAAGGAAGACTACTTCAACTTCCTGGGTCACTTCACGAAGCCCAAGCAGGTCCAGGAGGAGATCCAGGAGCTGCAGCAGATCAGTGAAAGGTAGGTGTGTCAGCGCGGGGTGCAGCTTCTGGGCTCTGCCCTCATTCACCCAGACAGTGGCAGCTGCTCTGACAGGGCTCCTGTAAGGCTACAACATCATGCAACCCCGTGGAGCCTAGAAACCAGCTCTTCTAAAGAGCCACAATACAGGAAGCTTTACCCATGTCTTTCCCCAGACAGCCACATTTCACACACTCTTTCATATTTTATCACCCCTTCCAACATTGCCCTTCCTAGTTGGGCACTGCATGGTGCCTGCACCCTGCAGTGGCCCATCTGGAATGCAGGCACCATAGGATGTCTGTGATACCCCACAAGCACCATGTAAACACCTTAAATGAATGCATGGAGGAATGGATGGGTGTAAACTCACCATTTCTGCTTCAGCGACTTTATCCCAAGGATAACCCAAAGCTGTTTGCAATTGTGCCAGGCGACTCGCAGCACAGGAAACACTTTCCCATCCTGAGTCAGCATGTTGGCCTTGGGGAGTATTATGATCTGGTGTCTGCCTATTGAAACCATTGCTGCACACACTGGAATGCATGTGACCATGGCCCACGGGTCACGAGGGTTTGAAATATATGCATGCATAGGCCAGGATGTCTCTGCTTGAGCAAGGATAGAGAGAGATTGACTAAAGGCAAGCTAGTGGGTATGTGGCTCCTCTTGCTTTTACCTGTGTGTGGCTGTCCCTTGTTTGTCATTTCAAGTGGTGGGACTCAGCTTTCATCGTTGTCATCAAGGCACCCAGGGTAGTGGAAGAGGAGCTGCTGAGGAACCCCCAAAGGGAACAAGGAAGACATGGGGCAGGGCAGGCTTAAGAGACAAGCAGGTGAAATTTACCCCTGGATTATGTCGAAGTTACCGCACCCTGGAAAACCTCAGGCAGACAATTGAGTTTGTGAAACTCAGTGTAAAATATGCACAAGGCACAAGGCTGGTATAAATCAAACATGCCACAAACTGATGAAAAGTGGAATTTATCTTTAGCAGACAGGGCTGGCCTCATTACCCACGAGGGTCTTCATGCCTGTCTGTCCCCTCACGTGTGAGTAATGAGACCCCTTGGCCCTTCTGGTATGCACACACTTTTTCTCCTCTGTGCTGGTGACAGCTCAGGGATGAGGTAGAGATCTGTGTGCCGTGCCATACTATATTCTGACCCTTGGGAACAGACAATCCATGCACACTCGCGTGACCTGCTGCCTCAGTGGTACAATCTCACCAGAGAAGACAAACACCTGAGCAGCTCCATTTCAGAAAACAAACAAACAACTTGGCCCAGGCACAATGGTGCCTGCCTGTAATCCCAGTGCCAAAGAGGTGGAGAAAAATGGGTCCCAGAGGCTCACTGATCTTAACCTGGAGAGCTGCAGGCCAGAAAGAGACCCTGCCTCCAAACTCCAAAGCATGGTGGCTTCCAAGGATCTAACAACACCCAGAAGCACCTTCTCTAGCTCCCCCCCCCCCAACAGACACACCTGCACACACATGAAGTACTAGCTTGCAGGAATCATTAAATAATGGCTGCCCATCAGGGCAACGGGCTTCATGAACTCAGATCACACTGGTAGATGAACTGAAGGGGCAGATGTTTGCCTCCATCCCAAGGAGTTAGTTTTGCTAGGAGTGGCCCTAGTGCATGTTGCCAGCGAAGCAGGCTTTTGTGATCCTGCATTCATCTCCAGGCCTCTATTCTGCTCTTAAGACTGAGAACGAGAAAAGCCAATGAGCAGCCACCTGGCACGGGCCCACGAGGGGAGGCAGAGGGAGCAGATGAGCACAGCAGAGAGGGAAATCAACAGGACTCGGTGACTACAGGGTCACGGCTGTGTCCTCCTCAGCATCACCAGCCAGAGCCAGAAGAGGACAAGAACCCCAGGATGGCACTGCTGCCCAGTGTGGGCCAACAGCAGTTCTGTTTGGCAGGATGCGTCGATCTCTGCTCCAAGCCCGCATTTACTCCATGCACATGTTTACCCTGAAAGGGAAATAATTGCTACTCAGAAGCCAGTCCAAGAAATGCTGAATGCCTCAATTTTCTAAAAATATGTATCTCCCAAAACTGTTTTGATTCTCTCCGCTTTCATCCGCTTTCATTTTGAAGAGCTAAGTGAGGTAGAATTGTAATGAGAAGCAGGGGCTCCGCAGCCTGGGGCCGAGTCCACAGGATGCTGTTGGTTACACTCAGTGGGTTTACCTGGGTTAGATGTCAGGAACTCCAGTGCCTTGGAGGTGGGAAGCCCACAAGGGAAGGGCCTGGACCTCCGCATAGCACCTCTCATTACCTCTCCTGCCAACTGATCTACCTGCCCCTCCTACATTCTGACAGTTTGGGTTCAGTGGTCTGTTTCCAGGCTTACTCGGAGAGCCACTCCTCAAATCCCAAGTGGAAGTGCTGGACCAGAACCAGAACAGATCCACTGTTGGAAACCGATAACCCATTCTGTCCCCTGAAGGACAACCAGGAACCAAGATGCCGCCTGAGCCTGTGGGAGAGGCATTTACTGGGTGGCTTAGGAAGAAGATGCTCAGAGATGATGTGCAAGGGTAGAGATGATGCAGTTTAGATAGTCCATTGTGGGCCACACTAGGTAAGTATAACTTGTTGGTTTGATGTGTCCATGTGACACAATCTAGAATCATCAGAGAGGAAGGAGCCTCAGTTGAGGAAATGCCTCCATGAGATCCAGCTGTGAGGCATTTTCTCAATTAGTGATCAAGGGTGGGAGGGCCCCTTGTGGGTGGTGCCATGCCTAGGCTGGTGGTCTTGAGTTCTATAAGAAAGCAGGCTCAGCAAGCCATGAGAGCAAGCCAGTAGGCAGCACCTCTCCATGGCCTCTGCATCAGCTTCTGCCTCCAGGTTCCTGCCCTGCTTGGGTTCCTGTCCTAACTTCCTCCAATGATGGACTATGATCTGAAAGTGTAAGCCAAATAAACCCTTTCCTCCCCATCTTGGATTTGGTCATGGTGTTTTTGTCACAGCAACAAAAATCCTTGACTAAGACAGTAAGGGTGTCAGGGGGATGCATGTTCAGGTGTGTCCATGAGTGCTGTTCATGTGGAGGTCAGAGGTCAACCTCAGGTGAGGTGCCTCAAGCTTAATCCTCTGTGTTCTTTGAGACAAGACCTGTCAGTGACCTGGAGCTTGTCAGTCAGGCTGGGCTGGCTGGCAAAGCCCAGTGATCTGCTTGTCTCTGCCTTCCTGGTGCTGGGGTTGCACGCCAGGCCACCACACCTGTCTCTCTCATGGTAGGAATCAAATTCAGGTGCACATACTCTACCAAGCAAGCCCCCTCCATACTGCTTCAGTCGACTGAAGTCAGGAAGAGTCTTCTCCAGAGTAGACCATAGAGACTAGACTACAGGCTGCAAGAAAGTCAACCCTGAGTCCACACTGTCTGTCCTCATCTACACAGTGGGCTGAGGCCCCTGGCAGGGTCACTAAGAAGATCCTTTGTGTCAGCACACTCTGGGTCACTTCTGCTGTGTGGGTCATGCACATGTTGTAGCTCTGTTTCTAGAAGTGGACACACCTGACCAGAATGTGAAGGCAGGGCTGAGAGACAGCTCAGTGGTTAGACAGCTCAGCTGAGTTCTGCTCCCAGCACCCACCCCAGGTTAGCCACAACTGCCTGGACTCCAGCCGCAGGGGACCTGGCACCCTCTTCCGGCCTCCAGGGGGTGCCTACACTCACATGGGCATGCCAACATCTAAGCACACAGAAGCATACATCCTTTAGAAATTATAAAACATAAATAATTGTAAATAAGATGAAAAGATGAGGTATCCCAGGATGCTTGGCCCACAGCCCTTGCTCACTGTCCTCCTCCAGTCCTGTCACTTTGGTGCTGGCCAGCTAGCTATGAGACAAGTAGTTAGAGCAACAATTTACTGCCACTATGGGCCTGGTGGTTCTCACTAGCTCCTTCCTTCCCTACCAACTCACTGTGCTGTGTGCGTGTCCTCCTCATATCCCCAGACTTATCCCCTCATCCGGGTTAATTCTGTTGCCTATTTGAGGCCCCTGTGTGCCCAGCATCCACAGCAGCGCATGTCACACAGTAGGTGCACACAAGCATTTCTAGAGGGTAGAGGCATCTTACCAGCCGTATCCTAGTGTTAAATTCTTGGTTCCCTTTGAAAAGTACCAGCTCTAATACAGAAAACGGGGTCGGTGCTTCTCCAGGGTGGCACTGCCCCTGCCGCAGCTGGCAATAAAAGGATGGCACAGAGGCCGATCACTTTTCTCTGGGACCCCCTTTCACACACACACCTCTCCAACCCTGCAAAACACCTTCTATAATAGCTCTTGTCACAGTAGAGTGGGCATCAAGAGGCACTTTTCTCCTGGACTTACATGTCTGAGGTGGCTTCTTTTCCAGGGAGAAGCTCATGGACCATTATGAGGAGATCAGCAAAGCTCTCAATGCAATGGAAAAATCCAAGCCCGCACCCCTCTGCAGGGTGCAGAAGGTCCTGCAGGAATGCGGGTGTCCCCTGAAGGAGGAGGAGCTCATCAGCCTTCTGAAGAGGTTGCCTGTCCTCCCTCCCTCCCAGTCTCCCTCTCCTCCCCTTCTCTCCTCTTCTTCCTAGTATGCCCCTCTCTGCACTGACTAACAGACCAGTGCCCTGTTTTTTTCCTTTCTCCTCAGTCTATTCACACAGCCTTGACCCTGAGGCGACCTCCAGTTGCTGCTTGCAGTTCTGTGTTTCAGCCGTGATTTACCTTCTCTCAGTGCCCAGTTCAGGGCTTCCCCACTGAAAGCTGAAGCCCTTTGCCCCGTTCCTGCCACCACCGCTGCTTCCCACACCCACAGTCAGGAGCTCAAGGCTTTCAGCCTTGGAGCAGAATGTGTCCTTTTCTAGATGACAAACTCAGACCAACACTTCCTGATTTTGCTTTCTTTAAAAAAACTTGAGTTGTTGACTTTCAAGGAAGACCTGGGCTTTATTTAGTCTGTGTCTCCACAGTCTCCTGTCAAGCCTCATTCCTCAGCGTCTTCTACTGCACAGCTCACCGTGTGCTGCCACACCTGGCCTTGGGCTGTCCACAAGCAGAGTCCACCTCTCCGTGGCCAGCCACCGTTTTCCTTTCTACATAGTACTTTCTCCCGGGTCATGCAATTATTATTCCTGTTTGTTCAGTGTCCTTGTCACTGCTGATAAATCCCCAGCTCACCCTGGGACAGATGTCTCTATCCAGAGTGTTCAATCTCCTAGGGCACGCTATTTTTGTATTCTGTGATTTGGGGAGGTTTTCTTGACTTAGCTCCCGTTGTTGACCAGGGAGCCATCCAGACTCGATCCCTCTTGGTTTCAAGCTTTCTCATGTATTTTGTACTTCTTACTCTTCACTCCAGGTTCTGGGAGAGTACCCTGGCTCTCGCTTCCAACTGCCCTCCAGTGTTCTGTGCTTGGGTTTGTCCTATGAGTATATGTCATTAGCATCATCCTGTTCTTAGTTCATGGACATCAATCTCATTTATCAGAAATTAACAAATTGGTTTTTAAAGTTTTCTTGGAGGGAAGGAGAGTGACCTCACTTCTGCATCCAAAAAAAGCCATCCAGTATGTTCAGTTTCTCCTTTTTGGACTGAGGGCCAAGCTGCTGAATCTGTACTCAGCCCAGCCTTTGAGCTCCTGGCTTCCATTCTGGGGGTTGGCCCTTCCTGAAGTAATTTTCTAGAAAATGGTAGACAAGAATTACATTTCCTGAATTGTTTCATTCTGGAATGTTTTAACTGTCCCTCATTCAGCTTGTCAGCTTGTATGTGTCTGGAATCCAGGAAGAAAATAATTTTCTGGTTTTGAAGACATTGCTTTGTTATGTGTAAGCAGTTAGAAACCCACTATCTTTGAGTGTGTGTTTGCACATGTGTCTGTATTGTGTGTGCATGTGCATACTGTGTATTATATGTGTGTGTATGTTATGTATTATAGTATGTAAGTGCATGCATGTGTGTTTATGGTATATGTAGTATATACTGTACATGTTTGTGGTATATCATGTCTGTATGCATATGTGTATACATGTGTAATATATATATGGTGTGTGTGGAATATGCATGTTGTCTCATGCATGCATGCATGGTGTGTGTATATGTGTGAGGTGTATGTTTGTGGTATGTATGGAGTGTGTGCATATATTGTGTGACAGATGTGTGTGTGGAAATGGAGGTCTATCCAGACCATCTTGAAGTGCTCGGGTGTTCTCTCCTTTAAGAATCTTCTCTCTGAATCTATTTCCAGCTGAATAAGAATTCATGTGTTCAACGAATCAATCATGGGAAAATAGACACAGATAAGCAATTAGTTAAATGGTTCTGAGAGAGTCTTGTTAAAGTGTAGTTAGACTCGATACCTTTATAAACAACACAAAAGACCTCAGACTGTCTGCTCTCCATCCTTCAATGGGTGATCAACTCTCCTGCACACCGAAGCCTTAATAAGGATCCATCACTCAGTCACTTGTTCCTCCTCAAAGACCCCTTGATGATAAACATCTTGACTATTGGTAATTACATGTAGATTATTCTCTCCTAGATCCAAAATAGACTTTTCTAAGCCCTAGCAAGGAGGTTCGCATGTGTGTTTGCTTTATTGCTGCATCTTAATACTGTGCTGCCAGCTCCTCCCTGCGCATGAAGCAGCATTGATTGTCTGTGTCCTTGTGTCCCTGTCATGTGATCCATGCCAACACAGGCAGACTAGGCTGCTCTGCAGCTGCAGCTTGCAAAGCAAGGCTCTCTGCCCGGTTAGAAGCATCCAAAGCCACTGGAAACTTCTCTCCTGCTCCAGCTTCTGAGCTTACCTACTTGGGTGCTCTCCCCCATCCAGCCAACAGAAAATCCAGATACTCAAGGACCCCAAGAACTTAATCACAGAAGTAGAAACCTTTTGCTTTGTGTGCACACATGTGTGTGCATACACATACGTATTTTGTCTGCCTCCTTTTTTCTATTTTTGAGACAGAGAACTGGATTATAACTCACCAAATATGCTAGCAAGCCCCAAACATCCACATGCCTCCTCCATCTCCACACTTAGCCCTTTAAAAACCAAAAATGAAAAACAAACACAGGCATATAGGATCAAAATCAGGTCTGTTTTCTTACCAGAAAACACATTCCCATCTGAGCCATCTCCCCAGCCCAGGAGTGGGGAACATGAGGGCACGGGACTTCCAGGGTCTTAAATAAACACATCGAGTGCTCCTGGAGAACTCATGGCCATAACTCAAGTTATTCTTTCAGAATTTAGAGGGAATTGTTTCTCTGTCTGAGTTGAGGGAGTGAAGGGGCTGTGATTGCTGCACGGATGTCCTTGTGGGGACATACACGGAGATGGAATTTTTGTGGAGGAAATATTAAGCTAGATAGCATTTGCACAATACCCTTGGAGAGATTTTTGGCTTGACAACTCATTTCAGCCAGGCTTGGAGAAGAATTTAGTGTCTCTGCCTCAGTCTCCCCATCCATGTACTATCTCTGATATGCTTCCCTTCTGAGTCCCACTCCCACATCTCCCTGCACACCCCATAGTTAAAGCCTCTGCCATGACAGGAACTCCCTGTCCAGCTTGTAGCTCAGCTGGCTGCTGCCTGGTTACTTCCACTGTCCTCCTCTGGCTGTCCTCCCCACAAATGCCCCAGCACTGGGCTGGCATCTTTTTTTACCCAGCAACCCTTGTTACCTCCTGCTCTCTGAAGCTCTGAGCCTGAGTGCCCAGCCACTGGGTCTTGGGTCTTCAGGACAGGGCAGCCTGTGGCCTCCCTGAGGGACATCCCTTAGTCTTACCTCTCAAAGCCCTCAGCTTGTTCCTTCTTGTGGTGGCATTCAAGTGTGCATTCAGAAAGCAGCACCCGTGGGCATGTTCCAGCAGGAGGGCACCAATCTCTTCAAATCCTTCTCTTTCCCACACTGCCTCTGTGTTCTGCAACTGTTGGTTGAGTGGATACGAAACTTTTTTCCCAATGAGTCTATTCTTTTCTTTTGTGGGGAAGCTTCGACATTGGTGTGCATTGCAATCACATCGACCCCGTCGAATTCTTGAGAGCACTTGAGATCAGCTGGGCCAGCAAAGCTCGCCCAAAGGAGAAGGAAGAAAGCTCGCCCATCAACTTCTCTAGGCTGACCCCGGATGAGGTGATGAAGAGCATGCAGGAGGTAGTGGAGTCCTCCCAGGCCGCCTTGGTAAAGGTATGACAGTTTATAAAGAGCCCCATCTTGTAAACTAGAACCTCCATCCATCCCAGGGGCTCCAAGCTCCGCCCCCTGTTTAGCCGCCTCTCCCCGGTCTCCTGGGGTCTAATCAGTTTAGATGAGATTGCTGGTTGGAGTAACCATGTCTCTACTGTTCTGTGAAAAGCTGCCCTGGCTCTGTCCAGCCCACTGAGGTGGGTCCAGCAAACACCAGGCATGCTGAGGCCACAGGGGTCAGGCAGAGGAGACAGGGACATCGGTCTCATGCAAGGGGTAAGGTGAGGGCGACATGTCAGGCTGTGCTCATACCTGTACTTTGGCACACAGGTGCCCACATTCATAGACAAAGATAATTTATTTTAAAGGACATAGAAGCTGGATGACAGTGACTTATATACCTCATGAGCCTTCAGTGTGCTCAAGCAAGTGACCCATGAGGATGAGTGACATCAAAAGGGCCTTCAAGAGGTTGAACAAAACAGGCTGTGTCACAGAGACTGTTGTGGGGAGACCAGAAGGCCATAGACCCTCTGAGGAGAAGGGTGTTCCACCGCTGTCTGATGGGTGACTTCATTTGCCTGATGGGGTCCTCGAGTCATGACAGTGTCTCTGGAAAGAGTGATTGGGAACTATGTTCCTGAAAGTGTGTCCCCAACCTGGTTCACAGGTGCCTGAGGTGGGCACACCAACCCCAGGTGACTCTAGTAAGCTCAGACTAACAGATTGTTAGAAGCCACTTGGACCACATGCATGAGGACCCACCAGGAAGAATCCCCCCATCTCCTTTTCCCCAACACACAGTGGGGTCCTAGCCTCTGCACCAGGAGGGTTCTGTACTGCTGGAGGCTTCCAGTGCTTTGCAGACAGCCATGCTTCTGCATGCAAAGGAGCTCTGGTGGGTGCCAACCCTCATGAGAGTCCATGGACTTTATCTCTCCCAAAACATAGTGTGCAGGTTGGGGGTCAACCTTCCTGTTCTACAGGAGGGGAAACTGAGGCTGAGGGTGAATGAACTTGCCATAGCCTCACAGGTCATAGGTGGCAGGGCTCTGAACATTGCTGGAAGCAGAGAGGGGCCAGTCCATACCCTCTTCTCCAGATCTGGGAAGTCTAAGAATTTAAAGTCCTAGCTGGGCGTGCTGGCTCATGCCTATTGTCACATTGCTTGGGAGGCTGAGACAGGAGAATTGCTGCAGGTAATAGACCAGCCTGATCTGTAGAGAAAGAACCCTGTCTCCTCTGGGAAAAGGCTGTGGAGGTGTTTCCTTGAGATGTGTTACTATTTTTCTTACCAGCAAGATTAAATTAGATTATATAGTCCTCTTGGGCAAAGAAGCTTCCAAGGCCGCCTCTAATTTTAGATTTAAACTTGGACTTGGTTTGATTTGATAAATGAGATCCACCTCCTCCCTCACTGTAAGGAGGTAAGGTGGGTGCTTGGATTCCAAAAGGAGGGGCAATGGAGAAAGAAACAGAAAGGTGGGTGTGGACTAGCCAGCTGGGGGATGCCAGGACTTGGCCTCTATCCTATAAAACACACATTGCCAGTGTCTAGCTCTCTGTGAGGAGGAGTTAGCATCCGAGGTCATCAGCCAGCAGGAAAGGGGAAGGCAGCTTTGTGGTGCAGCACCCCTGTGAGCTACAGGAGGCATTCTCTGGCGTGTCAGTTTCAGGACTGGCTGAGTCTCCCAGTTTCTGTATATGGGCCCTTCTTTGGAACACCAGGCAGGATCAGAGCTCTCATGTTCAGGCTGCTTATTCTTTGGGTCTCGAGTGACACAGCTTGGCATCTCTCAGGATGTTTCTGAAGCTAGGGACCATGGGCCCCAGGGAGGAACCACAGTAGTTTCTTCTGAAAAACATTCTTTGTGTGGCATGAGGTTCTACAGAGTGCAGGAGGTGAGCTGCAGGGTGTGTGTGGGGGGTAAAGGTAGGGAAGAGAGGGAGGGGTACGGCTGGTTCAGGATGGTCACCAGAGGGGATGGGACAGGGCATGCAAATACATCCCTAAAAGCCACTGCAGATGCCACACATCTGTCTTATTTCCAGACAACATAGCAATATCATACCCTCGCAGTGTTTTATGGATTTCAAAGCCCTTTCCTACTTAGCTCCCACATCTGTGCTGTGGCTAGCAGGCTGAGTTTACACACAGACTCCAGGGAGCTTCAGACCCTGACAGGAGATGTAGCTGGACTCACATTGGTTCTCAGGTTCCCAGGGCATCATGGCATCATCTTCCCCATATCACATGGCTTCTAGCATCCTGACAGCACGAAGCTCCTTTGCTTGGATCTTCTTTCGGATGGCTCTACCCCTGGTACCCATACCCCTGTAATTCCCAGCCAAAGACTCAGTCACAACCACCCTTAGCTAGAGCCACCTTTACAGAGAATATGCCAAAGCTGAGAGAGGTCAAGGACTTAGCTGAGCAACCCAGGGCCAAGGACTGCCCCTCTGTGCCCTGCTGTGCCCTGCTGCCTCAGTGGCTGCCTGAAAAGCTCTGTGGTATTTCACTTACATACTCCCTGCTCCAAGGTGTGCCTGACTTGCACAGCACAAGAACAAAGGCTCAGGAGAGCTGGGCTCGTGGGCTGCAGGCACATTAAATTTTTACTTTAAAAGAAAGCATCTTAATCTACCACCTGATATATATTTCCCTGTGCAATAAGAATGAATGATTTTGTTTCGACAGATGGAGAAGTGTGTGCATACTTTTTATAGCACATTTTTACACCTTTGCAGTTGACAGCTGCACGACTCGACCCACGGTTTGTCATGATTACCGCACAGCTCGACCTGCAGTGTCAGGATGACGGCTCCACTCGTGGCGTGGGCCCCTCACACATAGGCTGAGGCATTCCTTTGCCAGGAGCCTTTGCCAGTTTTCCCTCTGCTTTTCTGCTGTTTTAGGCATTCTCTGCACTGGATAAAGAGGACACAGGGTTCGTGAAGGCTATGGAATTTGGAGATGTCCTGAAGAGCATCTGCCAGAAGCTAACAGATAACCAATACCATTACTTCTTGAGGAGATTAAGACTTCACCTAACACCTGACATACACTGGAAATACTTCCTGGAGAACTTCAGCTCCTTCCTAGACGAGGTAAGGCACCCTCCTCAAAGCAGCTCACTGGGACAGCATAGTCACAAGTCATCATTAGAGCGAACCAAATGAAAATCTGTGATAAACTGTGTGGCGTGCTGGAAGGGAAATTGTATCCTCTACCTTGTGGGTAAGTGTTTTCTTGTTTTAAAGAAGCCTAGGAGCTTGCTTTCACTTGCAGGCTTTAGCATTCAGAAGACCTTAGATCTTAGAAGATCTGGCATCCAAAGAAGTGAGGCCCACTGAGGCCAGGCAAAGGGCTGCAATGGCAGAGCCCCAGACGGAGTCAAGCATGAGATATGGTGGTCCTGAGAGATGCACAGGTAGAAGGTAGCAAGTCCCCTGGGAAGCCAGGCAGGCTTCATGAAGTGGGGATGGCAAGGCTGGGCTGGTTCCTATGCTACATAAGTGGCTCTGTGTCACTGACAACAGCTCTAGCTAGGTGAGTGAGAAGACACCATTCCACACAGCAGTCTGCTGTGAGAGGAGGGACACAGTTGCTGTGACCCCACCCTTGATGGAAGAACAAAAGGGTGCAGTGGATACGCCACGGAGAGCTCGCACTAGCTGGGGCTAACGGTTCTCTGAACTGGCTGATGTGGTCCATTCTTGATGCCCTTTCCAGTTGCCAGCTTGTGTGTGACCATGTGTTGAACACCCGAGTTCACTGTCCTCAGTTATAGCCTCCTGGTTAGGTACCTCCTAACAATAAGTCAATTTTATAGCTGAGGACTCTTGCCCAGAGATGCTGGGTGATCCCCTGCCTCAGCCTCCCAGTCTCAGGATTACGGTCATGAGCCAGAATGCCCAGCTTTCACTCATGTTAATATGTTGGCTTTAGTTCATTCACATAATCTGTTATAAAGATATCTCCATGTTAACTGGAAATACTCTCTGTCGAGAGCATGCTAGTATGTTTGCGTGTGTTCCCATCCTCCTGCTGGGAGCATATAGGCTATCTTGGGTTTCTTACATGATAGGCAACCCTCTGTGCCTGTGTCCTGTTGCAACATGCATACATATGCACATGTGATGCATGTGTGTAAACACATATGTGCAAGCATGCACATGCACACACACACACACACACACACACACACTGATGCTCCGTGTGAAATGGCTATTGGTCCTGATGCTGCCTGTTGTCTCTTAGGTGGCTGTGCAGTGCCCACTCTTGTGGGTAGCATGCCAGGCTTCCTGGTGCTCCATGGCCCTGTAATGTTAGGCCCCCTGTCCCCTGGCTGTTACAAAGACCTTCTGTTCTGTGGCGTGATTTTCATCTTCACATATGGTGGCCGTTGCTTTCCCCCGTGGTTACTCATTTTTTTTTGTCATTCTATAAGAAATAAAGTTTGTTATGCAAACCTGAGAAAGGACAGCATTCATGTGACCCCCATAGTGACAGTGACTTGTCACTATAAGGAAGCAACAAGCTCCGGCTCAGGCAGGGTGCTTCCTGTGTGTTTCCTCATTGTTAACACGGTGAGGGAAGTGGACAGAAGGGCTTCACTAAGTATTGCCTCAGTGCCTGAAAGGAAGGCCATTATCAAGCCAACATCTCTGTGCCTCCTTGAAGACTGCTTTTCTCATTTAGAATGCATTTGGAGCTATGCAGAGTAGAGATGACGCTGAAGATGTTACTGGGGGTCTTGGCTTTTCCCACTCACATTAAATGGTGCCGTGCCACCCACAGGTAGGATGTTGATGCTTAGGAGCTTCCCATTGACTCTCTTACTCTTGAGCATTTAGGGTTTTCCCACTTTTGCCACTGTGGTGTATTCTTCAGCAAACGCTTTTCTTTGTAAATGTATGTCCACATTTTACAGTTTTCAACGTCTGGGGTGTGTGCATGTGTGTGTGTGTGCACACTTGCATGTACGGGCACATGTATACATGTATGAATCCATGTGGAGGCTGGAGGTTGATATCACATGTCTTCCTCAATTCTCTCTACTGTATTTCCTATGGTTGGGTCTCTTGATGATCAGCCAGTCTAGCTAGCCAGCCTACCATAGTTTCTGTCTCCCTGGGGAGAGGGGGGCTAACATTACCAGTCCACTTAGTTGTGTTTTTTTTTTCCTAGTTTTCTTGAGAATCTCATTAGTACCCTATTTACATAATTTCTAACCTTCCCTCCCCCATTCAAACTCTTCCCCTGTCCTTCCCACTCCCTCTCAAATTCATGACTTCTTCTTTAATGAATGTTATATATATGTATATACATACAGACAGAGACAAAAACAGAAACAGGGAGACAGAGGGAGAAAGAGCATGTTGAGTCCGTTTAGTGACTACTTGATATTAGATAACCTATGAAGCTCATCTTTGGAGAAGTCTGGTTTTCCATCTCTTGGCAGTGACAGGCCTTTAGCTGCCTGTACTCCATCATCTAGGGGTGGAGTCTTTTAAGATTAACCCATGCACGGAGGCATGTCCACTGATGTCATCATTCAGGTCTTGTTTGGGCAGCTGTACTTTTGAGGTCTCATGGCTGCAGCTTCCCTGTCTTGTGTAGAAGACACAATCTCACAGCAGACTCTGGTCCTCTGGTTCTAACAGGTTTTCCACCCCTCCTCCACAATGTCTCCCCGAGGCTCAAGTGTAGGGTTGTGTGGTAGATGTATCAGTTGGGACCAGGCACTCCTGGTCTTCTGTTCTCCACATTTTAACCAGTTCTGGCTTTCTGTGATGTCTCCATCCATGGTGCTTCCACCTGTTGCACAAAGGAGCATCTCAGATGAGGGGTGAGGGCTGCGCTTATCTGTGGGTATAGGGATAGGTATTCATATTGCAGTTGAGGATTGTGCTGGCTTAGGGATGCACGTGCCCAGTTTCTATGTGGGTTCTGGAATCCTAATCCTTGTCCTCATGCTTGAGTGATGAGCACTTCATCTCCTGAACCAACCCCCACCCCCAGACCCTATGTCTACATTTTATGGAATCTCAGATCAAAAATGTCTGGGGTAAAAGAACAGGAATATCTTCATCAATATTGAAAGCAACCCCCTATAAGATATTTTTAATACAATTCTGGGTATTAGATTACATCATCTGAAATCATCATTGTTGAAGGTGATTGGATGTAGACAGTGCATATGACTCCAGGGAACATCTGTGTCCATCACATGCTATTTAACCTGAACTCATAGCTTTGAAGGGAAGATTTGACAGTGTCCCTCTGTTCAGTAATATGGCTTCTTTCCAACCCCTCTGCATGAGCCTTTCCAGTCAGACTCTGGGCAACAGAGTTTGAGGTCCATTAGAGTTTTTTTGGGATTCTTGTGATTGATTTCAAATTATTTTTAACTTAAAAAATCATGTCTATTTATATGTGTCTGGGGTGTGTGTATACACACTGTCCAGAGAGGTCAGATGTGTTGGATCTCCTGGAGCTAAAGTTACAGGAAGTTATAAATCACCTAGTCTATACTCCCTGCCTTCCTGAGTACCTGCTCCAGCCTAGGGGACAGGGAACAAGGCCTAGGTCACATGTCCGATGCTAGGGTGTACTGCAAAACAAGTAGGAAGCTGGACGCAGGTCTGTGTGAGGGGGGGACTTAGAGGGAAGGGGCCTCCTAGGAGTGATCAGAAAGCACAGTCAGATGGAAGAGACTGTCAGTGTAGTCGATGGCTGGGAGAAGGCGAGCTCTGCAGGGAGGGCTGGCATGGCTCTGCCAGGCTTAGGGTCCTACAGTTGTTGAGTAACTTGATGGAAGGTGGAATTGTCCAGGTTGGCTTGGGATGTACAACAAAAGATCTGCAGAGGCTAAATGTGGAAGAAGAAGACCCCATACCTGGGGGCGGGGAATCTGCAGTCCTGCCTTGGGTGCCATTATGTCCTCACCCAGGACTCAGCAAGGAGCGAATGTTAGGCATCTACCCGAGGCACTCGGAGCCCCTCACAGTAGCTGTTATGGCAGTGGTTCTCACCTCCCTAACACCGCAACCCTATAGAACCGTTCCTCATGCTTTGGTGGCCCCCCTACCATAAAATTATTTCATTGCTACTTCATAACTATAATCTTGCTACTGTAACGAATCATAATATAAATATCTGATATGCAGGATATCTGACATTTGACCTCCAAAGGGTTTGTGACCCACAGTTTGAGGACCACTGTATTAAGAGTCAACCTTATCTCTAGACACACTTTGCCCAACACCCAGTGAAGATTCTGGAAGAATGGCCAATGGAGTGATGTTTAAAGTGCTCATCAGTAGAACACTGGGAAGAGCCAAGGCCACAAAGGCAGCTGTTACCACCCTCTGTACACCTTCCTTCATCAGGGAGTGAGAGTACGAGGGTGAGACTGGTCTAGGGAGTGCACCAGAGAGGTAGCTGAACCCCAGTTCTGCATATCTCCCAGGGTTCTGAAGACACCTAGCTGAGAGATGCACACCTATGTGCAGGTGAACCAGAAGATTGTTGTTTACCAGGCTGACAAGCTGAGCCAGAGACCACAGGCTTAGAGGACCACAAGGCCTCCTGTGAAGGGGGAGCACTGCACAGGTGCCATGTCAGTGCTCAGTTTGTCCTGTTTACTTATTGATTGGTGCAGGAAGCAGGGATACAGAGACCACCCAAACAGCTCTTGAATGTTTTTCAGAGTGTAGATGCCTTGCTCTGGGCCACAGAGAATGACTGGGGACTCCCCACTTCATGTGACTGGGGAATGGGGGAAGAATAGGCTTTTGTCGTTTAGCCTGCTACAGCTTAATCCCAGGCTCTCACCATGAGGGAAGAGAAGTCAGAAGTGATAGGGCTGGGTAAAGTCTCACTTCAGCTCATTAAGGGGACACCATGCCATCCTCTCCCTCTAGGGGACACAGGGGAGGCAAGTAATTAAAAAGAGATTACTGAAGTGTAATTAAAGAAGCAGACACCTTCCTCACGAAGATTCAGCAGAGATTATCCCCAGCCAAGGCCACTTGGTTCTTGGGCTGTAGAACTGTACTCACGCCTTCAGTAAGGCCTCAAGTGTACCTAAAGAATGAAGTCCATCATCTGGCTCCACCCACTTCCCATGCACAGCCCACTCACACAGGAAGGCCAGCCCCATGGTTACAGAGGCCAGTGGGCCCATGAAGGGGAAGGTGACCCCAGTGTCCTTCACCATTGGGGATTGACCTCTCCAGCATCCAATAGGAAGGAGAAGGGTTAGACTTGAAATGTGGCCCAGTGGCCAGGTTACAGGACAAAGGAGTGAGCAAGAGACAGGCCCCTCTTCATACTCCTGTCTCTCTTCAGCCAAGCTTCCTCTCACCTCCAGAAAAGCATTCCACACCCAAGTGCTTTGTGTAGAAGACAGGGCATCACCTTGCCTGAAGGAAATCACTCCTGCTCAGTGTAGTTTTGGATCTACTGAGTAGCAGCAATGGGTTCAATTCAGTGGTGGCACTGCCAGCTGGGCATACCAGGAGTCAGCCCCAGGGCTGCTGTGTCAAGGAAGTCCTGCAGAGAATGGTCCCCTCCCTCTCTGCTGAGTAGTACTCCATAGCTCCTCATCTAGCAAACAGGGATCTTGGGGTCCAGGTGGGCGGTGGACAAGGGGTTGCACTCAGAGGAACCCATTGGGTGACACACCTTCACAGAATTGGCCATACCCACTCCTATGGAAGCCTGAGATTGGATTGTGCTGAGATGTTAAGAACAACTTGCCCACCCGGTGATTGTGTCTGGCCAGCCACAGTCATCTTCTTGTCACCACAATCAAATGTCACCGGACAGGAGGGCGTCAGACAGGTGCCACGAGCCAACCACACCCCAGGCATTTTCACCAACGCTCTTGGTTGAGCCTCTTGATAGCCCTGCATGCTGGGGGCACATTGTATCATCACCATCTTTCAGGGGAGGAAACCAAGGTTCGGAGAGCCATGGCATCCCCTTAGAGCTAGCTATCCAGGATTAGAATCCTACAGCTTGGGAACCTACATCCTCAGCTTCCCTCAGTAAAGAGAGTGCTGCTTCTCTGTCTGCCCGTAGGACTGCCACACAGATTCCTTGCCCTGTGGTTGACAAGCTTTGCAGGATCCCTGGCCCAGCCAACCTATTCCACCTATTCTAACCTATCCCACCTATTCTAACCTATCACACCTATTCTAACCTATCCCAGTTAATGTTGAATGTTTGGCAGTGATGTGGTCAGTGGTGTGGAATTTATTTGAGTAGAGGAATTTATATTAGCATTTTCATAAGTGACTTCGCCCAAGTTTATTGGGCCATTAAAGAGCCAAAAGGGAGGCTCTGATTCTCTGAATTTTGTCAGTTTCACACTCTTGAAGGATTTGTGAGGTGTGGGAATTTACACAGGCCTGGGCAGATTCTGTGTAAGTGCCCACTGCATGCCAGAAGTGAGCTGGAGAGCTAGGAGACAGTGAGGGGAGGGAGGAAGTGAGTCGAGATTCAGGCAGGAGTGGTTTTCTGATGAGCCTGTGACCCTAGAAGGGCAAGTTAGAGGTGCAACTCAGACCCATTTGGAGAGACAAGCTGGAGGAGCACTTTGTGTAGTCCCAAGTCTGGGGAGGGAGCACGTATCAGCTATGGTCAGGGGATGGAGAATGGGAGAGGTAGCCAGCAGGCCCTGTGGGTGGAGCCACAGCCTCTGTTCCCTCCCTGTGGGCATCTGTGAATGTCCTTTGGAGCAAGAAGTTTTGGTCTCTCAGTCACAGCCCTAGGACAGTACCTGGCAACTGCCCTATAGTGTTTGTGAGTTTCTGAATCTTCTTCCAAGGAGGCTTTTGTGTTCTGCATGGCTGTGGCAGAAATCATGGAAGCCTACTGTGTGTCTGGTGTGGGACTACTTTGAGATCTGTCACTGGGGGGGAGGGGGCTAAAGACACCATAAGTCCCACCTTTCAGAACCCAGTCCTGTGGCTGTAAATCAGAAAGCCCCAGTCACTCAGGATGGTGGGAGAATCTCAGAGACTGTACTCGGTCTAGCCTGCACTCTGTGAAGGCATCATGGCCAGAAGCTTACTGGGCTGGGCCTCAGCAAGTGCTGACAGGCTTGGTTTAATCTAAGACCTTTCCAGAGATGTTCTGGAAGCCAGGAATTCTCTGTGCACAGCTGTAATCAACAACCTCATGAGGAAATATTTATTTTGACTCATAATTTGAGGGGGTGTGGTCCATCATGGTGGAGAAGGTACGGTGGCAGGCAACAGACTGTGAGCAGCTCCATTGTGAGGGCAACTTGCTCACATCTTCAAGGATCAGGAAGCAGAGAGGGGACAAGAACCTGGACTAGGAATCTTGAGGCCAGTGACATACTTCCTCCAGCTAGGCTCCACTTCCTATTGATCCCACAGTCTCCCAGCTGGGGGCCAAATGTTCAAACACATGAGCCTGCGTGGATACTTCTCAGCAGTCTTCATAGTCCTAATGCCTCCAGGACACTTGGGATGGTGCCTGGGGAGGTGGTGTCATGCCTTATCATGCAGAGAGTCCTATGTCTTGACATCTGTCCAGTAGTCTTCCCTGGGGCATGAGCACCCCCTCTCCTGCCTCTGCCTCTATGTGTCGAGCAGGTGAGTAAGACATCTTCCTCCCAGAGTGCAGACTTCATTTTCATCTAAGTTGTCTATGCTTTTTCTTTTCTTCTCTTTCTTTCTTTCTTTCTTTCTTTCTTTCTTTCTTTCTTTCTTTCTGTTTTTTGGACAGGCAGTTTTGCCGCTATTATTTTTAGATTCATTTTAGATTCATTTACCTACTGTAAATATAAATGAAGGTACGGTACAATTAATTTCCCTGCTAATCAAAATATTTGATCGAATGAAGCAATTTTTCAATTCTTGGAACTAATTATAACCTTGTCTAGAAGGAAGTGCCGAGTTTGGTGCTGTTTCTAATTAGAAGCCTCTTGCTACCTGCTGAGTTCTTGCGGATGAGGTTTCAGAGGCTCCCCATCCTGAAGGATTGTAGGTGAAGCTGTAGATTGTTTCTGAGTCCTGACAGCAGAACCGGCTCTGTGAAGCATGGCTGGATGGGCTAGCTCTGACCTTCATAGTAGATTTGTACATCAATGGGTTTCTGAGCCAACAGTGGAATGGACTTCCCTAAACCACCTTGTCTGAATCTGCTTGCTCTAGGGCAAGATTACCACCACCTCTGGTACGGCAGGTGCCTCAGTAGTGTAAAGATCACCAGGAGCTGGGCTCTTCTTTCTCAAGTATGCCCTGAGGCCACACACACACACACACACACACACACACACACACACACTTCTCTTTGTTCCCCTACCTGTGGTTTCTGTTCCCAGGCACCTTTGCTGTAAAGCTGACTGCTGGTGGAGGATGTCTCTGCATCTGAAGCCGATGTCAGTGTCTTCTCTGATTAAAAAGAACATTCCTCTTAGTTATAGGGAGAAAAAAAAAAAAAGCACAATTTCCCCCATTCAGATGGGGCACAAAAGCGTCAGACTGGGGACCATCTGTTCTTTCTTGGCACCCACGGGTGCTCAGTGAGGCTGCTAGGGGCTGAGCTGAGGCAGTGAGAGCCAGAAGGCCAGAGCCCAGCAGGTTCTGTGCAAAGCCCTCCGAAGCCTGGCTCTGCCTCCAGGGTTACATGGGATCTCTGGGTGACATCGGTGTGTATATGGGGGCAACAGTGCCAGGAAGTTGCCAGTGGCCTGAGGACCTTCGTGCCAGTGCTTTAGAGGTGATGACAGCAGTGGTCCCTGCAGGTGGGATTTTCAGTGATCTTGCTTTCTCTGGGCCTTCTGAATGACCTCAACAGAACTGTAGACATAACTGGTACACAGGCAAACACATCTCTAGCTGGAGTGAGCAGTTACTATGTCAGCCAGGGATTCCATCTCCTTCTCTGCCAACTCAGTCCCTGGGTGTCACCTTGGGCAGCATTTAAAGTCATCCCTTTCCTCCCCCACCCCCAACTCTCCGGTGAGAGGGGGATGATGTCACCATCACAATGTCCTGTTGTCTGGCTGGCTGTGGGAGGGACATGCTTGGCCTTGGTTAGAATGTAAGTACCATTCTTTGTGCTCTGTGCCTTCATGACAGTGTGTCAGGAGGGCCATGTCTCTTCTTGAGAGTCCCCCCCCCCTTACCTAGGGAACTTGGCCCACGTCTCTCTCCCCCAGGACACTAAGTTCCATATGAGCAGAGAGTAGAGAGCCATTCCCTACCTGAATCCCCAGATGAATGAGGTAGGTGTGCCACAGAGATCAGCAAGTGACTGCCTGTCCCAGCGTGGAAGCCTACTGTGTGTTTGCCCTGGGAGGATGGCTCAGGCAGGTGTGTCACCCACTCCTGGGGCTGGGACTAGTCATTCTGACCACTGCTTTCTGGATGGAGCTGCGCAGATGGATAGCAAGGAATCCGGCTCAACATCAGAGATGTGAGTCTCGCCAGTGCCCTGCCTTGGAATAGCCTCTCAGACTATAGGCATGTATTTGTGGGTTTCCGTGCACACGTGTGATCATTCCTTATGCGGCTATCTGGTGGTCCTCTCCCATTCGTTCTTCTGGGTTATAGATACCCTCTTGATAAGTTTTTGCTTGGAACCATCTAGCAGCTATAGAAATAGCAAGTTGCCCCTAACCATGCACATAAGGGTATTCATTATTGCCAATGCTTTATATATCTTGTTACTTTTTCTCTCTTTGATTTTCTAAAGAGGACCCGGAATGAGTCAGGGCTGAGTTGACCACAGGGATACTTTCTGGTTTGGTTAAGTTCCTTCTCTCTAGCATGGAGATGATCAGAGTTCCCCATTGGCTAAAGTAGAATCTTGCTGCCTTTCCATTTCCTTGCCTCCAGGTATAGTTGATCCACGACCACCACCCAGAGCAGGCAGAATCCTGCTCACTCCCTCCTTATATACCACTGCAGTACTGGCATCATTGTGTGTCTGCTGCTTGTTTCTTGGTTCCACTGTGCCCCCAATATCTCCCCTAACTCCTAGGGAATCTCTCCTTGGGAGACAGAGGACAGGGACCCTTGCTCTCTGTGAAGTTCATCTGTCAAAGTAAGAGAGCAAAAGTGAGTGTAGAGAGCATCATCGAGAGGTGTGACAGGAAACTGATGAGGGAGGGGATGGGTGAGTGAGGCTCCAAGATGCCACAGACTGGAGGAGGAATGGAGACACTCCCAGGGCAGTGCTGTAGCCATGGTGTTTCACGAGCCAGCAGGAGCCCTAAGCTGGAACAGGGGGAGTGAGGTCACAGAATGCAGGGGCCCATTGTGAAGCTGGCCTCTTGTCCTGGGGCTCATAAGGGTCTGACTGTGATCCGGTGGATAGTTCTGGGAAAGAGCCTGCCTAGAGGAGCATGTCCCAACGTGGGCACAGAAGACTGTCGAGTGAGGTGAGACCAGGGTTGAGCTGTATGTGGATGGAGTCAGAAAACAGTCCGCACAGGTGGCTGCAGGCCTTGGGGCTGAATATAGAACTTCCACGAGCTGAGGCAGAAGCCATGGAGGATCACGCTTTGATGCTCAGGGGGAAAGGGCCATCTTTGATGAAACTGATGAACCACGTCTAGTTTGGACTCCACCCCTCTCCAAGGCTATCTCTTTAAAGGCAGCCATACTGCTGTCTAGTGCTGTTTTGGCAAACAGGCCTCTTGATCAAAGGCTCCATGGAGGGGACTGATGCTTAAACACCGGTGGGCAGAGCTGATGCCCACCAACACAGAGCGAGTCTCAGCCAAGCTCTGTGACTCTCACTTGGTCACAGGTGCAGCCAGCTTGAGTCTCTTGTAGCCAGGCCTTCTCCAAAAGTGTAGGACAATATTTTTCACTTGACCTTAGCCAAAAGGCTGAGAAGCGATGACTGCATATTTCAATCATTGATGTAATTGTCAAAATATCTATTGATTTCCCATCCATCCCCCATATCCAATGTAGGTGTGTGAGGAGAGAAGGGATGGAGGGAGAGAGGGAAACTGTGTGTACAACCTCAGCTGTTTATTCCTCAGGAGCCATCCACCTTGTTGGAGATAGGATCTCATCACTGGCATGAGACTCCATTAGTCTATGCTGGCTGGCCCATGAACCCCAGGGGTGTTCCTGTCTCTATTTCCCCCATGCTGGGATTGTAGAGGCATACCATCCTGCCCCCCTTAGGGTAAGACCTGGAGATCTAGTTCAGGTCCTCGTGTGCCTCCATGGCAGGTGCTTTACCCACTGAGACTTCTCCCCAGACCCCAGAGAGGGTTTAATTTTTAGAACTTGAAAGGGGCTTGTGGCTTGAATCTGACTCTCTCGATCAGGAACATGGCCTCACCCACCACTCATCCCACTCTCAGTAAATGTGGGTTTCTCTCAGGAAGCTCAGTTTCTCACCTGTGGGTTCAGCAGCCTGTCGTCAATGAGTGATGTGGAACTCTGCTCACTTCAGCTTGTAACTCATCACAGCTAGTGCCTCTCAGGGGCAGGTATTGCTCTCGAGGTTTTAGTTCAAATTGGACCACGTTCCTAAATCATCTGGAGGCTTTCTAGCTGATTTGTCTATCTAACAGCAGTGATGTCTCCATTTTCTTGTCTTATCTTAAGAAGCAGGTCTTATAAAAATGGGTATAGTAGGCAAGGCACAGAGGTGCAGTCTGTCACCCCATCCCAGGGAAGCTTGAGGCATGGGGACGTTGAGTGAGGCCAGCCTTCACTCATAAGTAAATGAAGCCTGACTATTTAAGGTTGACAACGGTCAAGAATGCCTCAGTCACTGGGACCCACGTAAGGGTAGAAGGAGAGAACCCTTCTCTCACACAGGGTCATTAATTCACAATCATCACTTCACAGTCATCTCCTCTGGTCAGTTTTATTTCCCCTCAGTAAAGGAGGTGACGGGCAAAGAGTGGGCCAGCTCTTTCTTGTAGAGCCTCCCAGCCCAGCAGAGGAGGAGTGCAGTCCAGGCTAGCCCCAGGCCTGCCTTTCTCCCATACTGAGCTCCCATAGTGTTTCAAGTGTGCTTTTGGACTTAGAGGCGGGACTCTACCCTCTGCTCTGTGGGTGCTGACACCCTGCAGAAGGGCAGAAGGTGCCAGGGGATGCCAAGCTCTGGGACTCACACTTCCAACCCTCTGAGTTTGGGAGTGCATGAGACGCACCAGCAACTCCACCTCAGTTTTTCCAACTGAGAGAATGATGCCCATTTACTTTCCAGATGACTCCAAGTGGGCATGTGGACGACTCCGGTACCCATGGGTTGTCGGGGCTAGGGTCTGAATGGAAGTGTGTGGTCTGTGTTTCCTAGGACAGTCCCAGCTGCTGTCATGGTTTGCTAGTTTCATAAAATGTGCTGCCTGACAGTGGCAGAGTGCAGATATCGTTGCTGGATCAGGTAAAGCGTGGCCACATTGGAATACTTGTTGGGAGCATTTATTGTCAGTCTGCTGATTGCCCAGCACAGCTCTGGTATCCACAGTAAGAGCCAGTGTCAAAGCCAGGACCATGATAAGACCGTCATCAAGATACAGCAGGGCCAGGGCCAGTCTTGGATTCTCCTGCCCTTTGGCTATCCCTGGCCAGGTCTCCTTTGCCAGTAGAGCATCACCTTCTGCCCCAGCCTCCCTAGCTTCAGGACAGTTGGCTCACTCAGCAAGAAGGTGCCTGTCAAAGCTGTAGGAAGCTAAACCCTCGGCTAACACTCACTTTCACCCTTTGGATCTCCCAAGCCTGACTGAAGCATGGTGCCCAGTCTCCCCAGAGACCTGACCTGGCCAGCCCCCCGCCCCAAATAAACTGAGAGTCCCTGCCTGTTTTCCAGGCCCCTTTGATGTCATTACACGAGTGACAACTCCTGGCTTGCCACTCCAGTCTGTTTATCCCCATAGTGAAGGGCTAGACACTGAAAGTAGGGTTTAGTCCTCTTGGGGACCCCCAAGTGCAAGCCCTTTACGTGTTCATAATTATAATGACACTTTGCCTCTGTCCAGGAAGTCCCCGATCCTGGCCCAGGTTGTACATCTCTGGATCCATACCCTGGACAGCTCCATTCACCAGTGAGCTTTCTGGGCAGTCCAACTGAAGTCCTTTTGCTAACCTAACCTAATGTGATTAGCATTTTACTAACCAAGCCATCTCCCCAGCCCTTGGATGTGTTAAACGAACCCAGAGGAACAGCCATCAAGAGGGAATAGGAGATAGTTTATGGAGCACCACCCCCTTGGGCTTCTCAGCCCACCTTCCAAGGGCAGAGTGCCACCCTGGGGACCACTTTCCTGGCAAGTGAGCCTGGGCTTCTACACAGCTGGGCTGACCTGTCCTTAGAGATCATGACACATCTCTCATTAAGCTTTGCCTCCCTGCACCCAGAGACAAGAGGCGGCTACTGTTCACCCAGCAGATCAATTTTCATTGTGTTCTCTGCAGACTGCTGATGAATGGGCAGAAAACATGCCCAAGGTCCTGCCACCCACATCCCCCAAAGAAACATCCAACAGAGACATCCTGGCACGAGTGCACAAGGCAGTGGCTTCCCACTACCACACTATCGCCCAGGAGTTTGAGAACTTTGACACCCTGAAAAGCAACACGGTCTCCAGAGATGAGTTTAGGTCCATCTGCACCCGCCATGTACAGATCCTGACGGATGAGCAGGTAAGAGTGCAGCCACTCACCCCAAGCGGGTCAGAGCAGACAGTTCTCCACTGCACTTTTGTTTGTTTGTTTGTTTAAGGTAATTTCCCCTCCCCCTTTCTTTTCCTTCTCCTTTCTCTCCCTTCAACCTCCCCTTCCTCCTTCTTTCCCTTCCTTTCTCCCTGGTCCATAAGCTCTCCCTAGATAGCTCACAATAACCTGGAACTCACTTTATAGAGAAATCTGACCTTGGACTTTGGTTGATCTTCCTCTTCTGCCTCCCCATTGCTGGGATCGCCTGTGTAAGCTTGCACACCCTGCTGGGGTCTTAGTTTGTTGTCAACCATACTGAAACTCACAGAAGCCTCTGTTGCTAGAACGGCTGTGAACATTTCAGTCAGGGTGAGCTTCATATCCCTTTCACTGTTAAAATGAGTCCCAGCTCCCTGTCTCTTTCTGCATCTGCGAGCATCTGGTACTGGAATGATCGACATCAATTTTCCTCTCTGTGTTGCACCCTGGGGCAGCATGCTGTGCCAGTCATGTTGGCAATGGTGCCAGAGCACTAAGTACCTCTTAACTGCCATCTTGTTTCCATGACCTGGCTCACCCACATGATAAAAACTTGCCTCACACTCAAAGGAGTCCAGCTCTCCAGAGCTCCGTGATTGGGGGAGGGGACATGGCTTGGAAATCTGTGGGTAGAGTCAGCTGAGAGAGAGAGAGAGAGAGAGAGAGAGAGAAGCTTCAGTGCTGAGTTTGAACTGATGGGCTGTCGGATCTGCGTGAAATGTGTTGCTAGCTATCCACCATCAGAGCTAGGTCTGCCTGGCTGTTGCTTCAGGTGACAGACCTCAGCAGGTCTGTGGGGTTAGGTAATGTCTACATTCAGCCTTATCATGAAGGAGGATCTCTCAATATTTTGTTTGTGATTTCTACCCCAGCCCTAAAACAGACACCCCTAGCAAGTGAGAAAGATGCTTGCAATAACACAGGCTTCTGCACCTGTCCAGCTGTGCACCTGTCCAGCAGTGCGCCTGTCCAGCAGTGCGCCTGTCCAGCTGTGCGCCTGTCCAGCTTTGCCCCTGTCCAGCTGTGCGCCTGTCCAGCTGTGCGCCTGTCCAGCTTTGCCCCTGTCCAGCTGTGCGCCTGGCCAGCTGTGCTCCTGGCCAGCTGTCCTCCTGTCCAGCTGTGTGCCTGTCCAGCTGTGCTCCTGGCCAGCTGTGCACATGTCCAGCTGTGTGCCTAGCCAGCTATGTGACTCAGAAAAGTTGGTTGGCATCTCTGTATGTTTCCCACCATGTTCCTGGCACCCTTCTCTCCTAGCCAGCTGCCTTCTCTGCCCCTGCCAGGACCTGGCCCCTGTATCTCTTGCTGCCTACTACTCCTTCCAGATTCTAAGCAGAGGGAGGCATTTCTCAGCCCCACTTGGCCCTTCCAGCTCCCTCCATCCTTCCAGTTCCCATACCCCTGATCCCGACCCCAGCCTTGGCCTCTGAGCAGGTTTCTGGGTACATAGCCACCAACCTTGATATGCAGCAAGTGCACAGAGCCAGCAAGCATACCTATGCACAACTGCTAGTGCTGGGCTTCTGTCAACAGACGGATTTTCCCCTGCTGCTGTGACATAATCTCTGACAAACACAACCTGAGGGAAGAAGGGTTCCTTTTGGCTCATGGTTTGAAGGTACAGTCTGTCATGGAGGGGAAGCATGGTGACAGAGACCAGAGGAAGCTGGCCATGTGTGCACAGCCAGGAAGCAGGGAGAGATGGCTTCTAGATACTTACTTTTTATTCAGCCCAGGGCTGCAGCCCATTGGATGGTCCTGCTCGAATTTAGGGTGTGTCTGCCACCTTAATTAGTCTAATTCAGAAAACGCCATACAAATATGTATAGAGGCTCATTTCCTATGTGATTCTAGACCCTGTCAAGTTGACAGTCAAGATTAATCATTCCAGCAGAGGAGAGACATGGAGGCCAGTGGAGCAGGCCTTCTGAGGAAGTGCAGGCTCCTGCCTGTTGGGAAGGAGCCAGTGGGAGCTGAGAGGGCATAACCTGGTACCCACAGGGGTGTGTGGTCTCCCTGATAACCCAATGCAGGCCCATGGAAACAGAGCAGGGCAGACAAGGGTACCCCAAACCAGAAGTAGCAGGTTTTATTGATTGTTGCTACCAGCAGCCTGAGGGCAAAGCAGCCCCACCCTGTCCCCAAAGGATCTGCATTCTCAGAGAATGTTTAGACAGTAAACACACTAAGCAAAACAGGCAATGCCTTAGCCAATGATGACGCTATGTTTCTTTAAGGGCAGGAAAAGGTACAGACAGGAACTAGGAGGCATACTTATAACTGGCAGGGTTGGGAAGGCTCTCTGAGCAGGTAGCTTAGAAATGAAGGCCTGGCTACTAGGTAGGGTTATCTGGGAGCAGAGGGGACATGGATGACAAAGGCTATGATGGGATTGGCTAGTCACAGATGGTCAGTGCTTTGAGGGGTGAGGAGTAGGGAATGAGCCTGAGCCTAGAGTCTGTCCTGTAGGACAGGAGACAATTGGGAGAGTTTTGTCTTTACTCAGGGGTGTGAGAGGGCTGTCCTTACCCTTCTCCAGTTGGCCTGACCAGTGGTTTTAAACAATGGCACTCTGGCTGCTGTGTAGAGATAGAGGGATGAAGGGCAGGGAACAGGGTGGACCAGTGACAGAGGGGACAAGGAGAGGTGCTGAGGGTATCATCATCCCACATCATGTGAGTGAGAGTTACTGTGCGCTCTGTGATTGGCAATAGATCGAGGAGTTGGGCAGAACAGGTCAAGGAGGCCCAAGGTGGGTTGTCCGCATGAAGCTGTAGAGGTGGGTGTAGAAGACAGAGGCTGGGGGATGGGCAAGGCGAGAGTGGTCGAGAGACAGTACATGGCTAAGAACTTAAGATGCAGGCTGAGGGTGCCCGGGCAGGTGGAGCTCGGGGGAAACAGACTGAGACATCCAGGGAACAGGAAGGACCAGAAGAAAAGGCCAAGCAGCCACAGAGAAGTGGGGAGAAGCTGGGGGATGCTGCATGTGAATTGTGTGTGCATATGTGTGTATGCATGAGTGTGTAAGAGGGTGTGTACATGTGTATGTAAATATATGTATGCACATGTATATGCACCCAAACAGGTGCACACTTTGTATTTGTGTGCATATGCATGTGTATGCATGTGTGCAAGTGTGTGTGTGTGTGTGTGTCTTTTTCTACAATGCCCCTGCAGTTGAGTGGACCCTGTATTTACAGCTCATTTTTGGCTCCACTCTGGGCTGTGGTTCAACCATCCTCACCTTGCCCAAGGTTACCAGCTGATCCTCTCCTGAAGTTTTTGGAGCTTCTGCTTTCTATTCTTGCCATGTAGACAGCACCTGTTTGTCCACCTGTGTGAAGTGGGTCTCCTCGTTGCTGGGGACTCCGTGGCCCTCCTTCATCTTCAGCGTCAGTGCTGTCTGTTCGCCATTCTTTCGTGGGGGTTGGCTCTATTTGCACTCTGCTCCACTAGACTGTAAATGAGCAGCACCTGGGTCTCTGTCCAGCCAGAAGTGTCCGTACCCAGCTCAGCTCTCTGTGGTGTTTCAGCGCCATTACATTGGTTCCCTTAGAAGTTCTGGTGATGCATGCCTGTGAGACCAGTACTGAGGCAGGAGCATCACAAGCTCCCTGACAGTGTGGGCTTCATGAGCCCCTGTCTCCAAGGGGGTGGGAGAGGGGAACCTGCCACACTTTCTTGGGTTGTACTAATTGAGCTTTCAGACTGCTGCTCGGTCTCTCCCCCTTTTCTGTGAATGTCCCCCGATCATTCCTCTCTATCATTACTGTTTGGGGTCTTCTGTGTCTTTAACGCCTGTTTGGTCTGAGTACAAGAAAACACTTAAAACTTCATACCTTCAGTTAAGTTTTGGTAGCTGTTGTCATAACTACTTTGCTAAATTAGGTCATTGTTATGACTTGCCAGCCATGGCTTATACCTTGAGCCAGTTCTGAGCAGCAGGCAGGTGACCTTTCAACCTATACGCCTCTTGTTTTTAATCTTGATTTGTAACAATGTCCAGATCCCACGGTCCTGTTAACCAGGGCAGTGGCAGTGGTTTTCCTGTTTTAGCCTTATTGAATAGAAATGCTTCAGGTTAAATGTATTTCCTCTAGAGATACTTTCATTTATATATATATATAAAAAAATATCAGGAGCTCCTGATCAACTCTTCTCTGTTTTTCTAAAGCCTAGCAACCATGGTGGGTGCTGGTTGTACTGGACGCTTCCCCTACATGTATACACGTATCAAGATAGACATCTAGCTTTTCTCATTCAATTTCTCAATTCAGTGAGCTATGCTGATAGGCTTTATGATAGCAAAGGAAACATATACTCCTGTTGTGAGCACAATTTGTTCAGGGTTTGTTGAAAGTGTTTCCATGGTTGGATAGATGGCTCCATGGTTAGTGCTTAGGAACACTGACTGAGCTTGCAGAGGACCTGGGTTGGGTTCTGACCGAAATGGCGGCTCACAACTTCCTGTAATGTCAGTCTCAGAGAACCCAATTCCTTCCTCTGGCCTTGGCGGGCTCTCACATGTGGACATACACACATGTACACACTCCCTTTCTTCTCCCCTTCCCTCCCGCCTCTCTTTCTCTTTAAACAAAGTTCTGCCATGCTGGATTCTATGACAGGTACTTTGGTGACAATTTGTGTTAATGTTTGTGACATTAGTCTGTACTTTCTTGTTTTGTCCATGTCCTGCTTGAGTCAACAGCACAGCAGCTGTGTAGGTGGAATCTCAGGCTATGCAGATTTTGTAATTTTTTTGTTTTGTTTTGTTAGTGAGACCTGGGCAGAACTGGGCCACCAGCTTCCTGAAAGCTAAGTAAAAATGCCCATAAGCTTCCCAGGGCCCAAAGTTTCCACAAGGGAAGTCTTTAATCAGTGTGTTTCCCTGATGGTTACAGAGCTACTCAGCCATATCTGTTTTGGTGGCTTACCTTTTTACAGGAACTTGTCCCCCTTTTGAGTCTCTGATGGGCATACACTGACTCGCCATGGCATCTATATCTTCTCAGTTAGTTCCTGCCATGTGAGCCACACAGCTGGACCACACCACACACGGTTTCCCTCATACTGTAGCCCTGCCTTCACTCTCTCAATCTTGTCTGAGGATCAGCTTTCAGCTCCCTGGGCTTCTGCTATATTGCTGCTCTCTCTTGTTTCCTCTGCCTTGGCATAGGTTGGATGCAGGCTTTGAATTTCAGCTGCTCTTGCTTGTATAATAGGCATTGAAAACTGTACATCTCTGTCTAATTACTACTTTAGCTGCATCCAAATTTTGATACATAGTTGTAAAATTATAATGGAGCTCCTAGTCTCTTATTCCCATGTTGGGTCCTTTGATTTAGAAATTCGGGTGGTTTTTTTTTTGTTGTTGTTTTTTTCCTGAATGAATGTGTTTTTAAAGAGTTATTAACTTATAAATGAACATGATTTTATTTAGAGAATGGTACTGGATCTTATCAGTTATTAGAATTATCTGAGATTGGATGTGTGGTCATTCTTTATAAGTATGTCATTTGTAGCTGGATGGTATGTTTTGAATGGAGCATTATGAAGCATTCTACACCTGCTGATCGAAACCAGCTGTTACTTTTAGCCTCAGCTAAAAGTATTCTCTCAGCTTGGCCCGTAAACAGCTGAGAGATGTTGATACTTGCAACTCAGTGTCTGATGTATCAAGTTCTAAGAAAATAGTTTTTAATCTTAGTCTATTTAGTGTGATAGTGGCACGGTCTCTGAGCCTTTCTTTCATTTAGAGTCTATTTGGTATATCTATTTAAATTTCTTCAAATCTTCTACATGCCTGACACTTTTGTGCTCAGGCTTTATGAACAGCACATAAGTGGATTGTTAAACACCCTCTCTAGTGATCCCTGCCTTTTTACATTGAGTGTTTGGCACATTTACATTTATTGTTGTTGCTGTTGTCTCCATTTACTTCTGTTATCAGCAGAATCCAGCTTCCCACCATGCTCATGCTCATTTTCTTTATATTTGAGAAATGTAATTTCTTGACATAATTTGGATTAAGTTTTTAAAAACACCTTTTCTAACATTTTTGTCAAAAGTTACATACTTTCTTAGTCAAGAACTAGTTGTTACCCTTAAATTTTACCATTTTTAAAACCCAGGTTCCCTTGTTCTCTGGTTTTTGAGGATATTGAGTTTTTGTGACTCAATGGGCTCCTTGGATTTCATGTTATTGTTATTAGCATTTTATCATTCTCTTGTGGTTTTTCTCTAGAAATTAAGTCCCCATGGTTCACTGAGCCCATTGGTGTTTGTTCAGTGTTGCTTTCTTTACCTATTCCATCAGAAGCCTTTGATTGTAAACATGCCTTTATTTTGCCATTTTTACAAAAATAATTTTTATGGGTAAAAATTGTGAATTTTTCAAAGATGAAATGACTGCTAATTCACAGTTTTTCACTCGGCTCTCTTTTGGTTTCTGTTGCTGCTCTTCGGGTTGCATGTTGGTGTTCTGTGGGACACAGCTGCACAGTCAGACTTTCCAGATGGCTCTGCTGCTATAGGGCTATAGACCTTCACCAGTCCACGTCCATGCTGCTCAGTGCCCTCATTGGCCACACCAGATGTGTTATTAATCTATACATTGGTTGTTTTGATTTTTTTCAATGATTGCATTTTTCATGTCGAGGAACTTTATTTTCCTTGTCTGTCAATCATGTCTTTAATGCTTGGTTTTCACGTGATCAGTTATGGCCACTGATCTCTGCCATCTCCTATCCTAGGGCACAATCAGCCTTGGCTTGTCCGTGGTAACTTGCTCCTTCATACATGTGGTGATTTTGTTTCTCTGAAAGCCATTGTTAGGCTGAGTTTATCTGGGCACTGTTACACTGCTGTTGCATTTAGTTATGAAGTCAACTTTGCAGAGAGAGATGGGGGTGAGCACCTGAGAGTCAGGTGAGCATGCAGATGGTTCAAGAAGAGGGTAGGCAGAGAGAACAGTGTTTGCAGATAAGATTCCAGGGGCATCACAGTCAGTCATGCCACCTTTAGAAGTGACTCTCTGAGTGGCCAACACCGGCTCAACATTGAAGAGTGGTCATGGTGTTTTATCACAGCAATAGAAACCCCATTAAGAACAAAGAGTTGGGTTTACAGGGACTTTCCAGTTGTCCTCAGGAATGCATTGGCCAAAGATGACAGCAGAAGACATGGTAAGTAGAAACCAGAGCCTGGGAGACATAGTATCCATGTTGAAAGGCAAACAAAGGAGCGGGCCACTTCTGTACCTGACACACAGGAGCTGTGGGAGTTTAGAGACTCCCATCACCCTCAGGAGCAGCTTCAGTCAGAGCTGGGATCAGAGGGAGCTTGAGGATGTGGGTTTTTGTGAGGACAGAGTTCCTCAGAATGCCATGGAAGAGTCAGGACTTAGAGGCAGAAGGGAGGCCTGAGGCCAAGCGGCTCAGGAGAGTGATCATCCCAGCTGGCAGATGAGGCTGTGTCTATGTGGTGGTAAGATGGATAGACACTTCTAAAAGATGCTGGCAGGGTCTGGAGACCAGGGCTAGCCTAGAATGAAGCAAAGGCTACTTGGTGGACACTAGTCTCTGGGATAGAAGCTAGCCCACTTCATTTGCTTTTTGGCAGAATCTTGTACATTTTCAATCTTCCTGTAGCTTCTGAAGTTGAACCAGAACTCCATGGGCAGGGCTTAGCAGACTTCCCTGGGGGTTCTGCTTGCTGGAGCTGGAGAAGCCCTGGGCTGGTCCACCTCCAAGCTCATCAACTGTGAGGGGTCTTATTACCCGTCAAGGGTTCTTTTTAATTTTCTCAATGACTTGCAATCCTCTCAGCTCCAGACACCACCCTCTGGGAATGTGCTTAGTACGAGTGAGCCCCTGTTTGTAAATCCCACACGTGGCGGCTGCCTGCCTGAGCACACACACATCAGGGTGGTGCAGACTTAAAGGTGCCCTAACTCCAATTCCAGAGAGGCACCCACCTTTCTGACCCCAAGAGTAGGCCAGTGTGGCAGATAACAAGCATTTGGGGACTTTAGACAGAATCCAAGACTTGCTCACTTTAAGTCATTTGCTGTGGAAAAACCCCAAGAGAGACTCAGGAGCAAACTAAGTTTCTGGAGGCCTCTAGACCACAAGGGGAGGAGGAAACTGTCCCCAGCCTACTGGCCTCTGTTCCTCCAGAGGCTGACAGCCAGCTTTATCAGCTGGGGATTTTTTCAAGCAGTTAGGAAGTGGGGGGGAGGGGGGGAAGATGAGAGCCCTAAGGCCCTGTAATCATCAAAGGCCACTCTTGGGAGGCTTCCTGTCACCTGGTCCCATGCTCTGTGTGTAGTTTTGATAGAGTCTGTGGTATCAGCCAGCCACCATGCAAATCCATAAACATCTCCCCAGTTTTCCAAATGCCTTCTTCTCTTCTTGCAAGGATGTTTCTTACCTTCAGGGGTAATATAAATTGTGACTTCAAAAGCCGAGAGGAAGGCTGGTGGCACCTGTGAGCTCCTGTGACTCAGGTGTGCAGGGAAGGCTGAGAAATGAGGCTGCAGCTTCCCTGGGACCGAGGTGGGCCCTGGTTTGATTTGCATTTTCTCCTAAAATGTTTTTATGCACCACAGCTCGGTCACCGTGACTAATCACAAGATTTAATGGCCTTAAACTGCTCACTGAGGACCCAATTCAATTAAAAAATGTCCTGCGGAAACCGTGAATAATCCTCTTGTCTCTCCCCCCCCCCCCCAGTCTTCCATCCTGAGAGACCAAATGGATTTCTTTTCCTTTATTTTTTTTTAAGTTGACAAGCACCCTGGTCTCTAGTCACCTCCTTTCACCTTTAACCCTGCTTCACCGGGACTCCCGAGGGTCTCTAGCTGGGTTCACACTCCCTTGGGTGGAACTGACTTGCTGCCGTTAGTTTGACAGACTGTGGAGCGAGATGCCTGTCAACGCCAAAGGGAGGCTCAAGTACCAGGACTTCCTCAGCAAGTTGAGCACCGAGAGGGTGCCCTCGCCGCCCATGGCCGCCGGTGACTCTGGAGAATCTACCGTTGCCCAGCGGGGAAGCAGCGCCCCTGAGGTCTCCCAAGGGACCAGGTCCACCCTCTGCTTTCCTTCTCAGGACACCAAAACAGGGTTCAAATCACGGAGCCACCCCTGTGTGAGTTCCCATTCTGACAAGTGCCCCCATGTCACCTCCAGTCAGGCCCATGCACACAGGGGCCCCAGTGTTTCTCCCGACAGGCTGCAGGAAATCAAGAAACTGGGCTCATGAGGCTGGGGGAGGCTCCAGGGTCAGTTTCCAGCAGGGTAGAAAGGGGAACCTAGAAGGGGCCAGAAGGGAAGGAGAACAAGATAGAGGTAAGAGGCATGGGCAGGAAGCCTGGCTCTGACAGGGACAGTGTCCTGAGTTTGGGCACCACCCTCACAGATTAATGTATCCCCCCCCCCCTTTTTTTTTTAACACCTGAGCCAGGTGAGGCCTATGGTGTCTTCCTGGGCCTCAGTCCTCAGTTTGACATAGAGCCCTGAACTGTAGACTGGATCATCAGCACTGTCTCCTGTATAGCTACTATGCACTTGGGTGTTTGCTACAGCTCAAAATAGACAGAGGGCCTGGTATGTTGTCACAGATCTCAGGGTGACAGTGACTATTGTCCTCAGGGAAGTCAGGTGATATAGAATGTGCCAGAAGTACCTTAGAAACAGCCACCTGCTGGTCTCTCCACACTAAGGAGATTAGGCTGCTGGTCAGTGGAGACCTGGGCAGAGAGATGGTTAGCAGCACCCATGGGCTTTAAACAGGGAATTGGGGGGTGGGGGGGTGGGGAATGAGTATATCATTAAGGAGAGACCCGTGAGAAAGACTGGCCTTGAGGGTGGACGGGACCCCAAGCCAAGCAATGTGGGTGGGGAGTTCTGGAAGTTAGGAAGGGCAAGGAGAAGGGCTGTCCTCTAAAATGTGGCTACATATTTCCAAAGTCCATTATTATGTGTTAGCTTGAGATGCCCCACTAGAGTTTATCTCTCTTCCTGCCACCTGCACAGCTGACCTGCCGATCCCAAGTCCTCTCTGTGGTCCCCACGACTGCCCCCATTAAGACCCTCCAGTTGAAAGAATGCTTCTGTCCCTTCCCCACAGACCCCAGTGGGCACCCCACCCCTACAGAACTGCGAGCCCATCGAGAGCAGGCTCCGCAAACAGATTCAGGGCTGCTGGCGGGAGCTGCTAAAGGAATGCAAGGAGAAAGACAAGGACAAGCAAGGGAACATCACTGCAGCAGAGTTCCTGGGTTTGTGGCCCCACCCCCTTGGGAGACATCCTCCTGGGAGGGGCGGGTGGGCAGACCTCTGGGTGCTTATGGGTGGAGTTGGCCGGCAGCTAAGTGAGGACAACCAAGGCATGCATCCCCACCAACTGTGCCACACCTGGGCTGCTTGGTCTTCAGCTCTCGTGGAGAAGTTCAAGCTGGACATCAGCAGGGAGGAGAGCCAGCAGCTCATGGTCAAGTACGACCTGAAAAACAATGGCAAGTTCGCCTACTGCAACTTCATCCAGAGCTGCGTCCTGCTGCTGAAGGCCAAGGAGACCTCTCTGATGCGGAGGATGAGGATCCAGAATATGGACAAGATGGTAGGTGTGTCGGCCTGCAGCCCAAGGGGTCCTGAACCCAGAAACCCTCACCTGGACAGCCGGGATCCCCAAGCACTGCTGGTCAGAGCCTGACACACCCCCATCTCCCCACAGATGCCCCCTTGGATCTCTGGCTTCCAAGGCCTTGGGCTTTCATTCTCTGACTAGCGGAAGATCAGGACAGGGGAAGGTGGCCACCAGGCCAGTTAAGGTTGTGTGTCAAGGTGTGCGCCTGCAGGTAGAGTAGGGTAAAGGGGTAAAGATGCGATCTGGGGGAGAGATCTAACTGTGGACATTAAAATGACTCAGGCTTAACTTCCTTAAAGGAACGGAAAGGAGTCTTCTGCTTCTGGAACTGGTGGTCAGGGTCTAGAGATACAGTCCAGGAGCTGGATGGACCCTGGGACCGTCAGACACCCACCCAGAGTCCCAGAAACACTGGATGGTCCAGAGTGGAGCAGTGCTTCCTCTCACACGGTGCCCTGAAGGTTGAAGAGGGCAAAGTAGGCATGTGGGGCCCTGGGCCCAGAGCCAAGCTAAGCCTTCAGAACTTGGCTGCGAGTGTACAGCCAGGGGCGGGGCTTGGGCAGCTCTCTATCTCACTCCCCCACCCCACACTCTGCCTCTGTGGGTGTCCTTCCTGCCTTCCTTTCATTCTTATTCTTGCCTGTCTTTTCGCTCTCTCTGTTGGTGGAGGGAAGCTTTCTGAGACAAGGTCTTACTGTGTAACCCAGCCTGCCTGAGACTCCCTGGCAATCTCCCTGCCTCATCACCAATGCTTAACTGTGGCCTTAGAGGACATGGAAGACACCAGGACCCAAGCAGGGAGGCAGCCCTGGTCTCTTCCTTCACCCTCTGCTGTGCAATAGTCACAAAGCCACACCCAGCACCACCTAAGCTCTCTGTCACACTCTGTCCCCGCTGTACCCTATGCTCCTGCTCCATCTTCTGTAAGACCAACAAGTCAAGTTTGTTTGACCTAGATCGGGAGCACAGCTGAGCTGGGAACAGTGTTCAGCAGTAAAGTGGGGAGCATGCTTGAGGAACTCACACAAGGCCCAGGAGCAAGCAAATCCAATTCTAAACTCCTTATAGCTCAGCGGAGGCTAATAACCTCATCCCTACCACCAACCCACCCCCCTGGGCAGCTATTAGAGGGACTGGGGCAAGAGGGCCATCCTAAAACCATGCAGGAAGCCACACAGAGGAAGTTCTGGGCAAGATCAAGCATCTGCTGCTGCTTACCCACAGGAGGCAGGCAAAGAAAGGCAAAGCCAAGTGTACCATTAGCTAGCCGAGCCCTATAGGTAGGAGAGGCTGTTCTGGTCCTCCTTGGATTCTCTTGGCAGATTCTCTTCCCTACTCTAGTCTCGTTTTGCTCCTCTGGCCTCAGTTTCCCCTTCTAGAAACAAGCTAGAATGGTCTGTGAGGAGTAGATGAAGGGTCTCTGGGGGAAGAAACCACTGATGCCTCTTCGGATGCACTGTCCAGAGAAGAGGAAGCCTCAGACCTCTCCCCCCATCCAGAGAGTGCCTGGAGGGCCATTGGGGGGTCTGAGTGGCACAAGGAGACTGGGTTCTTGCCTGCTGTCTCAGAACACACCCACTGGACTCCCCCTGTCCCAGTTGACTCTCACCTACATCTTCAGTAGCAGGGGCAGGCATGCCATGGGGAGGTGGCAGGTAGCAGGGTTGGCTGGGTTAAGCACCAGTGTGGGTGAGTCAGGTTCCACAGGGCCCTGGCAGGTGGACAGACTGGCAGCTTGCAAAGCTCTACAGCACTGGAGTGTCTCTGTCCCAGGTGCCAAGTGAGATATAAACTGAAAGCAATTTAACCTCGCTAGTCTGTTTTAGGTAGCACCATGTCGCAACTAAGCCTTCCTGAGACTTATTTCGCACTGTTGCCTGTAATTCACCTCCGTGATATGCAGATATGTGTTGGAACTAGAGCGCTCAGACATCCTATCTTTATCCAGTAGCACCTAACGGAATAAGCATAGCATTGTGAGACTTCTCGTTACCATATGCAGTTGTACCCTGTGACTTTTCAAGTACCTTTCATCCTCACAACCTACTAGAAGGCCCAGTCATTGTCTTACCTCAGTATGGCTTTGAAGTTGGAGGGTCCACACAGACCTGTTCTTGCAAATGAGACCTGCTGTGGCTGAATCAGAGCAGGGGTCATTGTCATTGTCCTCTTTCTTACCTCAAGGTTCCCACCTGAGAACTGGAGCTAGGAAGCAGCTCTCCCCACCCTAGGTCATTGGAATTCAGCATCCCTGAGGTGGTCGATCTAATAGCTCTCTTTCCAGAGAGGCAGAGCAGAGCCAGGCTCTGGCTGAGGAGGCAGTGTCTCCACGCCAGTTTGCACACTCAGTCTCCATCTTGGTTTTAGAAAGAAGCTGGTGTGGAGACACCTTCCTTTTACTCAGCTTTGCTACGGATCCAGCCTAAAATCGTTCACTGCTGGAGGCCCATGCGGCGTACTTTCAAGACCTATGACGAGAACGGAACGGGACTCCTGAGCGTGGCTGACTTCAGGAAGGTGAGACTCTCTGCTCTCTTCTGCTATGGACCTGGAGCATATAGCAAGTACAAAGGGCCAGTAGCATAGGGATCTGCTCTTCTATCCTATCAGAGTCCCGGGACTGTTGGGACAGCTCAACAATGTGCACATGATCTAGGCTTCTCACACAGGGAGCCCCACTCCACCCCACATTGGAGTGTTGCCACTTGGCTCCAGCCAATCCTGGGTGCCAGCTAACTCTGAAGCCCGCCACCCTCAGCTCCCCACCCACAACCCAACTCCTACCCTGCTCCAGCTTCCCATGCACCCTGGGGCCATCCCTGGCCAGGGAGTCTGTCTTAGTCCATCAAGGATGGGGGGGCCATAAGAGAAGGTTTTCCTCCCCTTCTCAGGGACCCAGGGTGAGGTAAGCAGAGAAAACGGTAAGATGGGAACATCTCTAGCAGAGCCAAAGGTGGGGGGGGGCATCTGTGTGTGAATTGGGGCACAGTTTTTTCTTCTGCTTTCTTCCCACTGGGCCCAATGTCCACCAGCTGCCCTCAATCCAGAAGCCCTGGGGTCTTTTAGCCCAAGTTACAATCTCCTTTTAGAGATGAATGCAACATCAGCCACAGAGGAGAACCCTATAACCTAATTTCTACACATTGCTTGGGTTCTCTAGCAGGATTTGTCTGGGCTGTAAGGGTGAGCAAGGCAAGAGCAGCTTCAGGAGGCAGTCTCTTTCTTTCCGTGGAGAAGTCTAGAGTGGGGACTTTCAGAGCTGGCCCAGCAGTGGGATCCAGTCAGGGATCCCAGAGCTAGCCCAGCAGTGGGATCCAGTCAGGGATCCAGTTCTGCTACCCTCAGCGCCCAGCTTCCTTCCCCACCTCATGGTCCCAAGGTGGCTCGTAGAGCCTCCACTGCATCCCGGATATTATGCAAAAGGCATGCCCCTTCCCTTGGGAGGGAAGAGATGACAGCAGTGGCCATCTCGAATCCTCAGCCAGGGCACCCTGAGCCTGTGGATGGGGGGTGAGGGGGTTGACACGAAGCCATCACTGCTCACTGCCTCCTGGCCCCCAGGTGCTGCGGCAATACAGCATCAACCTGTCGGAGGAGGAGTTCTTTCACGTGCTCGAGTACTATGACAAGTCACTCTCTTCGAAGATTTCCTACAATGACTTCCTGCGTGCCTTCCTGCAGTAGGCATCCAGGCGGGGCAGCACTGGGGACAGATGGGGCATCAGGGTCTATCCCCAAGACTAGGAAAACCAGACGATGGAGGGCTTTAGTGAATTCCCCAGAGCTGCTTCAGAACCTAACCCTACCCATCACCAGACTCCCAGGATGTGCAGGCTCCTGCACTAACCCTCACTGGGCGACCACCACAGGGTGGCCACTGGCCTCGGGTGCTTTTACTCATTAGTTTGAGCAAATAAAATAGTCTTTGCGGGAATGACTCTTGAGACTTTAAGAGAACTATGATTAATAAAATATTTTAAAACTTGGGATTCTTGGGGGTTTGTTCCCTCCTATCCACAGCCCCTGCACATTATTCAAGGGCCAAGGCTGCCTCTCTGCACCCACTTCCTGTCTTGGATAGGAGGACAGCTGTAGCCCCATGACCATGTCTGTCCTACATAGTTTGTTTTGCCAACTTGGCACAAGCTAGAGTCGTCTGAGCAACAGGGACCTCAACTGGGAAACTTCCTCCACCAGATTGGCCTGTAGGCAAGTCTGTAGGACATTTTCCGGATTAATGACTGATGTGGGAGGGCCCAGCTCCAGCCCACTCTGGGCGGTACCTCCCCTGGACAGGTGGTTCTAAATCATACAGGCTGAGCAAGTCAGGGGGAGCAAGCCAGTAGGCAGTGTTCCTCCATGGCCTCTGCTTCAGTTCTTCTCTCTTGTTCCCACCCTGACTTCCCTCAGTGCTGCGGTGTGACCTCAGAGCTGTAAGCTGAAATAAACCCTTTCCTCCCCAAATTGGTTTTGGTCCTTGTGTTTATACAGCAGTAGATATAGGACAACATCCCTGTCCCTGTCCCTATCCTCTAACGCTGAGTCCCACACTCCTTCCAAGGTCTAGCTCTAAGGTCACCTGCTTAGGGATCCTTCCCTGAGCCCCAAGGAAGGCAGTCAGGGTCCAACATCCTTATGCTGCATGGCTACGCCACCCTCATCCCTCCCCTCTTCATGGGAACACTGGTCACAAAGTCCAGCTAGCAGGGTGAGCAGGGGACCTGCTTTTACACCCACACTTGGTAAACATCTCCAGTCTAACCAGGCACAGCCTCTGGATCCCTCTCGAGAAGAAAGCAACACTGCAGGTTTGGTGGTAGCTTGGGTCCAGGGATCTTCTCTGCTGGACTTCATGGCACAGGGAGACCTGCTTTCTAAACTTGGCCACATCCCTAGCTCCCAGCACTGCCTAGTGTGACACATACAATAGGGTCACATTGCAGCACCTCACTCACATAGATTGGTAAACACTGGGCTTATAGAAGATCTGGTCGATATCATTCCAACCCCAGAAACCAAAAGGGTCCCTGCATTTTTTGAGTAACCTATTGAAATCCACATTGGGAAGGATCAGGGGAGGGGCTGTGGGTGCCCACACATCTGCCTAGACCTTGGCATTCCTCCCATCCTACACCTTGGCCTTCGTGTTCTCCACACTGGCTCTCACACACCCTTGAGCTCAGAATCTGCTGTCTCTGATACTGCTCCCTTCTCAGGACCCAGAGCCAGCTCCTGACCTTCTGGTGGCTAAGACTCTGTCTGCCCCTTTTCAGGAACCGAGGGAAGAAGAGGGTGTGGCAACAGGAGAGCAAGGCAACATTGCAGGTGGCTTATGAAGCCCAGAATATTCACTCCCTGTCCCTGCATGGAAGAGGGTGGATGCCCTTTGGCACAACTTTCAGCAAAAATATTACCTGATACTCCAAAAACAGTCTGCAGGGACAAGCATCAGCCTCCGAGGCGACGTGGATTCGGAAACTGCCGGGGTTAAAGCAGCAGGTGTGCCTGTTGCAATGGAAAAGGAACGCAGTAAATGTGACAGATAACTCTGGCAGAGGGGAAAACTAAGGGCTCAGGGAAAATGCCGGAAATGCAAACCACAGTGACAACAGCAGATCATCAGCAAGCAAGGGAAGAATGAAAGGGTGTGGGGCGTTCAGCAGTGTGGATAGATGCAGCATGTTTGGGTAAACAATGGCTGAATGTCCACAAACCTGTTGATGACACTTGAACCACGTTGGGAAGAACACAGGTGTGGTGGTATTCACCCAGGCGCATCCTGTAAGACACAGCTGTGGAGCCAGGGAAGAGATGCACTCCTGCAGATGGGAAGGCCAGAGGGAAAACCCAAACACTTCTCCCCAGAAACCACAATGGCCAAAGACAAGGGCCAGCACACCACAGCTCACAAAGACCCAACCAAGGACACAGTTATATGGATACGCAAAAAAAGCAAGGAGCAGGGGATGTGGCTCAGTGGGTAGATTGCTTGCTGCACAAGGATGTAAAACCCAGGATGTAAAACTGGTGAATGACTGGGATCCTAGCCCTGGGGAGGTGGGCATGGGGTTAGGGGTAGGCTGGAAGATCCCTGGGGCTGCTGGCCAGCCAGGCTAGATAACCTGCAAACTCAGGTTCAGCAAGAGACTCGATGGATGGACAGACAGATAATTACAACAGAGAGCAAGACACCGGACTTTGACCTCTGACCTCTGCCTACATGCACACATGCACACAGAAATATAGACACACACCAAAAACTGAAAAGGCTGGAGCTGGGCACAGTGACACACACCTGTAATCCCAGCACTCAGGAGACAAATCATTAATTCCAGGCTAGCATGAGCTATAGACTCTGTCTTGACAACAGAAAATTAACAGTCAGTGACATGTTTTTCTTAAACAGTGTTATGGAGTGTCTTAGGGTTTCTATTGCTGCCACGAAACACCATGACCAAAAAGCAAGTTGGGGAGGAAAGGGTTTACTCAGCTTACACTTCCGCATCACTGTTCATCACCAAAGGAAGTCAGGACTGGAATTCACACAGGGCAGGATCCTGGAGGCAGGAGCTGATGCAGAGGCCATGGAGGGATGCTGCTTACTGGTTTGCTTTCCATGGCTTGCTCAGCCTGCTTTCTTATAGGACCACCAGCCCAGGGATGGCACCACCCACCATGGGCTGGGCCCTCCCCCATTGATCACTGATTGAGAAAATGCCTTACAGCTGGATCTCATGGAGGAATTTTCTCAACTGAGGCTCCTCTCTCTCTGATGACTCTTGTCTCAAGTTGACACACAAAACCAGCCAGCACAGTGGGTTAGAGGAACAGTATCTGTGTGTAATACGTGAACCTTGGCACACCTCACACCAAAGGATGAGCCGGGACTGCACGGGTGTGTGAAACACAGCACACGAAAGACAATCCACTCAACCCCAAGTCTGAAAGCAACACCTGCAGAGGCAGCTTTTCCTCTCTGAGGCAAATACCCAAGATGGGGTGCTTCTAAGAAAGCAAGACTCCTTTCGGCTCACCTGCTCAGAGAGGGTCCATTGGCCTGGCTGGTTTTGGCATGTTGTGTATGTAACAGGAAGGCATAGCAGAGGAAGGTTTCTCATCTTGTGGCAGCCAGGAAGGAGGAGGGTAGCTAGGGTCCCAACAACCCTTTCAACTATCTACCTAGAGTAAGCTACCTTCCTCCTCCTAGACCCCACCTCCAAGTCCAGCCATTGGCTGATGACCACCTGTCAATTCATGAGGCTCTGGGAAACACCTGCTACAAATGACAACAGTATCCCAAGAACAAGGAAATGAAAGAGGAAAGAGACAACATTTGCGCTGAGGATGGGATTAAAAAGATTAACCCAGAGACGGGGAAAAGAGACTTGTTTCCAGAATATTTAGAGATTTTTAAATAGGATCATCGAGAGGCCAGAGAGATGGCTTGGTGGTTAATCACGTGTGCAGGTAAGAGAAGCTGGGTTCTGACCCCCACGGCCCCATGTGCCTGGTAGTCATCGTGATTCCAGCCCTTAGGAGGCAGGGACTCTAGTGAGTCCCCGGAGTCTGGTTCCCTGCTACTGTCTCAGCAGGGCTTCAGAGGGGTACACCTCGGTAGCAGAATGCCTTCTCCATGTGTGAAGTGAGTGAGAAGGGTGGAAGAGGGGGGAGGAAGGAGGGTCCCAGAGACTGTGCACTGAAGCAGCTCTGGCAGTGTGGTGACATTGTAAGGTGCCAGCCTCAGAGGGCCATGCCCTGTGCTGAAATCCTACTGTGGCTCCAGGGGTTATGGGTAGAAGTTGGTGGGGTTCCTCAGACAGACCAGGGGTTCAGGGGTTCAGAAGTCAAGGACACAATGCTGCAGGCCTAGGAGGCCCTGGACAGGGGACTCGTCTGAGGAAAGGTTACAGGAACATTGCTATTGCACGACTGCCCCAGGCCACTCCTCAGGCCTTTTCTGCACCAGGTCCATGGCTTTACTTATGATGTCAGTTATGTCTCTTTCTTTGTGGCTTTCCCTGACACCTGTTCTACGTCCACACCTCCTTCCAGTGACCAGCAGCCACATCTACTGCCATCCGTGGCTCTCTGGGGCCTTAATCCTCACGTCTAGCTTTATCAGTCTTCCCTCTAAATTGGTTACTGCCACCACCAGCCATTTTGTCACCGAAGCCAGGCCCTTTGGGAAGTGTTAATGGCTGTAGATGGATCGATAGAGAGCTGGATGAGGGGTTATGTAAGACAGACGGAAGGACAGAAGGATGGATGGATGGAGTGATATCCCGAGGGGGCTGGGTAAATTAATGGTTTCCTCAGTAGTGTATGGTCAGATAAGTGTATATATGGACAGCTTTGTTGGTGCATGGATAATTCTGTGGATTGCTAGATGTTCAGCTGATTAGCTTGATGGATGGATGGTGGATGGATGCTGGGTGGATGGATGGGCGGATAGATGGACAGATGGGTGGACAGATGGATGGGCGGATGGATGGGCGGATGGATGGGCAGGTACGTGGGTGCTTGTTTTCCGAGTAGATGGATGGACATATAAAAGCATGACTCATCAGGCAGGTATGTGGCTGTGGAAAGATGAACAGTGGAATAGACAGCTGGTAATAAAGTGGTAGAAGCTGTGTGGCTCCAAGGGACTTTGAGACCGGGACACTTCCTTTAGGCAACCCATGAACCTTTTGTCTGCCTATGGGTGGGTCAGCCATGTCACATTCAGGATAATCCAGCACTTGGGCCACACCACAATGCTTTGTTTAGAAGCTCACACATCCAGTCCTGCCCATGATGCCACCTCTGCCGTCCCCGGGCCCACAGGGGCTGGTGTGGGGGTGAGACAAGCAGAGAGTACAGTCACCAACACACGGGGCGTGGGGGGTGTCTTTAGCCACTAGGTCTTAGTATTCTTCCTCCCTCTGTCCCTTCATGACCCAGGGACACACCCACAGAAAAAGCAGCCAGATAGACTCCGCTTTTTCTTTTTACAAAGACTTTATTGTCTGACATGCTTGACAAAAAAATTACAGCCACAATCAAGTTATGCCAAAATGATTGAGGAGCAGGCCGCCATCTTTCAAATCTTGAGGACTTTCAATGAATTTTCTCTTCAAGACAGCTGCCTCCACAGCTTTTCTTCTCCACATAAAAATATGCCGCATTCTGAAGATGCACTAGGAAATTTTTTAAGTTTATAGTTCTTGGTCCACATAGAAACTACAGAGCTGAGAAAGCACACAGGAGATGTATTTTTCTCTGCTCCAAACACACCATGCATCTGAGGCACCAAAGAGAGACCTTGTAAATGTCCCACACACCAGGAACTACTTGGCCCAAGCAAGATTCCCACAACCCTGTGGCCTGTGGGGCACAGTTGTCCTGGCCAATGTAGGGCACCAAAGGTGGCCTGGGAATGTAGCCTCACCCACAGTGAGCCACAGAGCCCAGCTCACTCACCAGAGAAAGAACTGGGAGTGGGTCTCACAGGATGCTGGGATGCTGAGCTTAAAGCTCAGAATTCCATAGGGTCTGAGGGACTCCCGGTTGAGAATAAGAACCAATTTTGAACAGGACCCTTCCAAATTAAGCGAGACTCTACCCAGGCCCTGCTTTGCAGGGAGATAACTCCGGTGGTGACGGTGAGGGTGTGAGGCCAGAGATGGAGGTCCACATCCCATTGCTGCCCTTTTTGTGCTGTGCATCCTCAGGCAAGTGACCTCTCCTCTCTGGCCTCATTGACCTCATCTCTGTAATGGCCAGAGTACCTACCTTGCAGGAATGTCTGTAGATAAAACAAAATTATACTGAATAAAGGTACCAGGATATCTGGTCCCAAGGCTGGAACCAGGCCAAGCAAGTGAGGCCCTCGTGTCTGATGCATGACATAAAGGGTGTAAAACATCAAGAATCAGGACAAATAATACTATTTTAGTGATGCGTACTAAGAATCAGAAGGAGTGCAAAAAGAGTCCACAAAGAACAAATATTTTAAATAGACAGCGATGGACTCTGCCTCCCCCTGACTCAGGGCCTGCTGACTCTGCCCCCTGAGGATAGGCTCACCCAGACCTACCTCAAGAAAAGATGCAGCCAGAGGGGGAGCTGCCATCAGCACCCAGGGCGGCTCTGTCACTGCGCCACCTCCTGGTAATCGGTGGTACTGACAAGCTTCCTGGACCCCTCTAAAGAGAAATCATTCACCTCAAGGATGGAGCCCCTTGTAGACATTGAAGACACTAACAACAACCTGGTTAGGTTTGGAGGAGCACACTGCCACACATATGGGGCCTGTATACCAGGCACAGGGCCTCAGCCCACAGAACCCCCTGGCCATTGTGATCTACAAAGTAGTGTGGTCCCAGGGAATCTAAGATGGCCTCACTGTGATGAGTAACCAGCAGGTTCTGGCCACCCAGAAGAACAAAACCCCCCAAATCCAGGCTCTGAGCAGAAGCTGGGGACACTCAGCCATTGTCCACATTGGCAGCAGGGTCCTGAGGAAGGAATGGGAGACTAAGCCAAGCCATCTGCTTTAGGCCTGGCCAGGGCCTGTCGGAATTCCTGAGATGTCCCTGAACTCCCAAGACCCGTGCACAGAAGGAGGTCTTTCTCCTTTCCTCCAGCCAGAGAAGAGCTGCATGGCCCAGGCCATGCATTCCTCCAACCCTGGGGCTCACAAGCCACACAGACACACTTGGGTAGCGAGACATCTTGTATAAAACTTCCCAAATCCCATCCGAGAGCAGCAGCTTCTCAAAGCCAGAGGGTGTCAAACCGAGCTTCTGTCATTTCCCAAGTGAGACAGGACTGTGAGCTTGTTAGGCCCTAGAATGAAGAGCAGATGCACACACAGAAAACAAAAATGAGCCTGGTGCCCCCGACAGGGTTGCTCAAGGCCCCGGCTGCAGGCGGCAGAAGACTGACAAAAGCGATTTCTTTTATCTCAAGGATTCTACTCATTGCTGGCTGGTCCCATGGCCAAATGGTCTGTCTGGGCTGTTCTGCATGGGAGGAAGTGGGCTAGAGGATCCAGGCTCTTGGCCAGACATACGGAGCTGACATGGGCAGGCAGAGCTGGAGTGGGTAGCAGTCAGGAGTTCCGGGGTGTGGGCAGGTCGATGACTATGGGGGGATTCACAGGCTGATAGTTCACAGTGCACACGGACGCATTCACATAGGTAGTGGTCCCGTCCGCCATGACGCCATAGCCTGGAAAAAGCAAGCATGCACCTGTCAGACCATTATCTGGAGCTATCTGGTGGCTGCGGCAGCTACAGGTGTTCTGCCACAGTGGGTGGGACGTGTCTGGGGCAAGCTACTACAGCTCTCCAACTTGGGTCTTTTTATCTGTCAAATGGAAGTGATAAGAGGTCCTTCTGAGCCTGCCAGGAAGACCAAGCAAGGTCAACGCCCAAATGCAGTGCAGCCACAGGAAAAGCACATAGCAAGTCATCAACCTCACATCGTCTTCTTCAGCAGGTGCCATCAGCATGGTCTCTATGACCACTGTCAGCATATTAGATGTGACCAGGTACAGGCACCTGATTTCCACAGTCCCCAGTATCACCATCTATCAGATATGATCAGGTGTGTTCGTGTGCTTTGTCCACAGACTGCACCACCACCACATCATCAAGGCCACCATCGCCATCCCATTACTGTCGTCATCCCCATAGCAACCACCATCAGCATTGCCAACGTCAGCAGCTATACTATCATCAGTATCACAGTCCTCCTCGTCATCATCCCCAGCACTGACATCATCACCGTGATATTAATAATGTTCTCATCGCTGCTGTCGTGATGATGTCATCATCCTCCTGCCCACCATCAGCACTGTCCCTGGACTACATCACTACCATCCTTGTTGCTATCCTCAACACTGCCATCATCACCGTGACGTCATCACCCCTATCCACAGAATCACCACCGTCAATACTACCACTTCATGACTGCTGTCATCAATATCACCATCATCTCTCCGCCAACACCAGTCACCCCCTCCTGTTACAGTCACACTACCAACAAGCATTGCCCTCCCATGACATCACCACCATCCCCGCTATCTTCAGAGTGTCACCACTGCCATCTTTGTCACCACTGTCACCGCCACAGTGACCCTCATTGTCATCTCCGGTCTCCTCACAATCACCACAGTGACCGCTGTCACATTCCTGTCTTCAATCACTGGCCCTCTCCACCACCTCTGCTTGCTGAAGTCCCTTCTCCTGGCTCACACTGTCTTCACACCAGAAGGGATGCTCTCCCTTTCTTCTCTGGAGCGCCATTTTGACTATACAAATATGTACAAGTGTGGTTTGGGTCGCAGGCAATCTTACATTGGTTGGCCCTGAATGCACACAAGAGGGCCCAAGAAGACAACCAGCATTATAAACTCACTGTTCATGAGCTTCCTCATGAGCTCCAGTGCTCTGCCTTTGATTGCCTGCCTGCTGCTCAGCAACCTGAGAGCATTTCCAGAGACAAATGTGCTCCACTATCCTGACTCCCAAGAACAGAGCTCTGAGATGGCTAGAGTTTATTTACTTCCAAGTTATAAAACTCTTAGAGGAACGCAGCGTGGAGGCCCAGGAACCCCGGTCCAACCACAGACAGGGTGAGCAGACTAGTAAACAGCAAGGGTTTGCATCAGATGTTGAATGAAACTGGGCTCCAGGAAGAACACTTAAGGACTAAGAAGGTAAGCTGATGTGCAGGGATAGGCTGGGGGGCAGTGTGAGCGGTCAGGACTCCGGGGTCACCTGCCCACAGTGTGGGCATCCCCACTACTCCAACGAGTTCCCCTTCTGCTAACCAGAAGCATTTCCACGCCAACCACTGCAGCAAGCCTGTGAAGAAGTCTGTCTATGCGCGGGTCACAAAGGTGGGTTATTTCTTGCAGAAGTCAGAGAGGGAGCTAGTGAGCTGGATTTAAGGAAGGCAAGAAATCCCTCTGAAGGGCCAGTTAGAGGCACCCCACTCCACCTCCCTGGGTGGGTAGAGGTTCCCTCCCTCCTGCCCACCCACTCACCTTCATGGATGTGGCCAAAGACATGCAGCCGTGGCTGGACTCGCCTCTGGACCGTGTTCAGCAGCTCCACACAACCCACACGCTGCATCTTCTTGGGGACCCAGTCTAGAAAGCCTGTGTGGGAAGACAGCAAAGCATGGACAGGGGCAGCAGCATCTTGCACCTCCGGCATCTATTAGTGCAGACTGGGTGGAACCTGAAGTCATGCTACAGCCTCAGCATGGCTCCTCTCTCCCAGTGCAGCGAGTTTCAGAACCCTGCCATGCCTCAGAGAAAAGCCCCGTCACAATGTAGCTACTGGAGGCACAATCTCCCTTCCTTGACAGGGCTAAGAGACTCTTACAAGAGCCCGTGGGAGGCCAGGCACCTGGGTCCAGGTGCATATAACCACTACAGATCTCAGCATGGAGATGCTCCAGTGGCTGTTTGGAGCTACCCATTGCAGAGAAGGGCAAACTGAGTCCATGGTATCTCAGTGGCTGGAAGCAAAGTGGAGCCTCCATACCCTCAGAGGGGAATTTCCCATTCAGAAACTTTCTCTACGAAACCCCACAGAAGCTGTGGCATAGCTCTGTTGGTAGACTACTTGCCTATCTGGCGTGAAGCTCTGGGGCATTGTAGATGTGATAGCACATGGCTGTGATCTCAGCACAGGGAAGGAGGTGGCAGAAATATCATGATTTTAAGGTCATCCTTGGCTACATCAAAAGTTTGAGCCCAGCCTGGGATACATGGAGGTGGGGGTGGTGCACAGAATCATGAAGCTAGTTTCCTTGGCTGAGACACCCTCTCGTGGTGCCCACTGTGTCTGTTGGCCGCCAGCCTCCCAGAGCTGTCCCATATGGTGGTGGCTTATTATCTTCCCATGGCTACACAAACGAAAAATAATCAATGACTCGAGTGAGCAATCAGGTTTCTGCAGGCCCCTCTCTGTTTGGGTGGGTGAGAGAAGCTACGGAACTGCCAGCAAGGGTTGGAGAGCTTCAACTCAGTGTGCCCAGTGAGCTTCCCTACAAGAGAGGTGCTGAGACCCAGAGCACAGCCAGGCAGGAGGAGGAGGGAGGGGAGGAAGGAGACAGACATGCAGTGGGTGGGGAGTAGATTGGGCTTCGTGGTAGAGCTAGGTCCTAGTCTCCACAACTCCTCCAGCTTGCACAGACAGGTTCATAGCTCTGTGCCTTGGCTCCACCCAATGGATAGAAGTGCCGCCCTAGAATCTGGAAGCACACAGTCCCATCCTTATGTGGCAGTGCAGGCTAAGACAGGACTGGGGTGGGGGTCTCTAGCCTCCTCAACTGCCCTGATGACTACAGTCTGAAATGAAGTACATTAGCACCTGCTGGGACATGGAGCACGTGGGCATTCCCAAAGCAGGTGTGCAGTATGTTTTGTGGCTAGGGCAAGGCATCTAGAGAGCAAGGAGACCAAAGGCTATGAAGGACAGACGGACAGATGGATGGATGGACGGATGGACTGATGGATGGGCAGGTGGCTGAGTGTATAGATAGGTAAATGGATGATTGATGGATGGATAGATGATAGATGAAGGACAGATCAGGAAAAGGAGGGAACTGGGAGGCAGGTTACAAGGAAAGCAGAGGAAGCAGGCTGGGCTGGGCCAGGCTGGGGGGGTGGGGTGGTACAGGCAGGAAGCCAGTGGATCCTAGAAGGGGCAACAGGTGAGCCACAGCCTCAGCTCAGACCAGAGTAGGGGTGCACCAGACAGGAGCAACATTGGGAGGTGGAGCCCTCAGCCCTGGGGACATTAGCTTGGTAAGAGTGGCACCCTAGCAAGTTAGACCCAGCAGAGCAACCCAAGGCTCCTGGGATACAGCCCCAGATACCCCACCCTCCAAAGCCCCCAGCCCAGGCAAACCAGAGACCGCAGACCTTACCCAGTGGCGGCCCGTGAGTTATAAGGATGTCAACTCCTTCCGGGATGAGGTTCCACTTCTCCAGGAGTGCTTGGCCTCTTGGGAGGTTGAACCCCCATCCATAGAACCAGGGCTGCCTAGGAGAGAAGAGGGGCGCCTTAGGGAGGGTCTCCAGAGCATGGCACAGCCACAGAGAAGGGTACAGTTCACAGGGCTAAGCAGCCATGAGG